>OX457027.1:7380450-8007950 GCA_949752745.1 Protula sp. h YS-2021
TGGGGAAGAAGAAACAAAATGTTGTACAGATCCCCAATAACACTGCTGGGCAAAAATGTGGTACAGATCCCCAACAACACTGCTGTGCAAAAATGTGGTACAGATCGCAACAAGACTGCTGGGCAAAAATGTTGTACAGATCGCAAGAACACTGCTGTGCAAATATGTGGTACAGATCGCAACCAAGACTGTTGGCAAAAATGTTTTACAGATCGCAACAACACTGCTGTGCAAAAATGTGGTACAGATCGCAACAAGACTGCTGGGCAAAAAATGTCGTACAGATCGCAAGAACACTGCTGTGCAAAAATGTGGTACAGATCGCAACAAGACTGTTGGGCAAAAATGTTGTACAGATCGCAAGAACACTGCTGTGCAAATATGTGGTACAGATCGCAACAAGACTGTTGGGCAAAATGTTGTACAGATCGCAAGAACACTGCTGTGCAAAAATGTGGTACAGATCGCAAGAACACTGTTGAGAAGAAATGTTGTAAAGATTCCCCAAACAATACTGCTGTGCAGAAATGTGCAAAAATGCAAGACTGCTGGGCAAAAATGTTGTACAGATCGTAACAACACTTGTGTGTACAAATGCATTGCATGAACTTTCAAGTGGGATAGTTGGAGGAATTTGGGTTGGGTTGCGGGGGGGGGGGGGGGGGGAGGTTGTAGGAATTCGAGTTGGGGGGATGGAGAATTCGACGGGTAGGGGGAGTGGTTGAAGGAATTCGACGTGAATGTGGGGAGGGGGGTGGGGAGAAGGAGGCAACTTTGCAGTGATAAGTCAAAAATTTCAATAAAAGTAGGACCACGCACTAGCTATCTAAGTTTTGACGATTGACAACATTAGACAAGAATTGTAGTGAGAGAGCTGTAAAGAAAAACAGTGGGCAAAAAAACATGAACTGGCCTTATCAATTCGCTACGATGGCATGGTTTCAAAGAATACTAAGCAATCTGGAGGCAAATACGAAATACTGATAGGCTTGTCAACTACAATTCACTCATAAAAACCACACATTAATTTGTAAACGCCACGCGTTTCTTATTTTAGATAATAATTTGCAGCAAAAAAAGCTCTGGAAATCTTCAAAACTGTCAGCGCAAACGAGGAATGCATCAAGGCGAAAACACACGCGGTAGGCAAAATAAGCCGGCGTAATCACACGGATATAAACACTGGTGGTGGGGGGAGGGAAAAGCCGGCGTAGTCACAACACACCCACATGGGGGGGGTGTGGTGGTGGTGGGGGGAGGGGGGTGCGGGGCGGAGGAGGTAAAGCCGGCGTAGTCACAACAACACCCACACGGAGGGCGGAAGCGGGGCGTGGAGGGCGGTGGAGGGGGGGGGGAGTAAACTTGGTCAAAAATTGCGTGCATCCGTGACCATTGATCACCGGGACAACTGGTCTAGGAAGAGCTACGTCAAGCGACATAACACACAGTGACATTTTGTCCAGTGACATTTTGTCCAGTGATATTTTGTCCAGTGATATTTTGTCCAGGGATATTTTGTCCAGGATATTTTGTCCAGGGATATTTTGTTCAGAGATATTTGGTCCAGTGGCATTTCTTTTACGTTTCCTTCGAAGGTCATTTAACAGCTCTATTGACCTCCGACGACTTGTGTGATGTTTTCACGAGGAAGGGGTGGGGGAGGGGGAGGGGCGGGGGTGAGGGCTTAAACAACTGATGTGACACACACACAAAAAAGACACTCTGGAGAAGGCAAACGTGACGTCAATAAATCCGAACAAAAACACCCTATTATTTATAAAAAACAATGTATACAGCAAATAAGACAAAAGATATTTTTTGTTCTTTTTTTTTTTTTTTTTGCCCTGGAGGAAATAAGGCACTTTCGATTCAGTGAGTCTACTCCGGAATTCCGGTATAGACTCCGGAACTCCCGAATAGACTCCAAAACTCCGGAATAGACTCCCGGATTCCGAAAAGACTCCGGAACTCCGGAATAGACTCCCGATGCTTAGTCTCATTGAGGTGAGTGTCATGGACGTTTTACGGCCACTCGCCTACGTCAGTCTACATTCTGAAATACAATTGAAAGTGCCGCATTTCGTTCTCCTTTCTTATTTTCTTGATATATTCTTATTTTGGAATAACAGAGCGTTTTACGTTTACATGTGTGAAAAAGAAAACAAGAAAACAACAACAAACGCAATCAAGAGTTTTACACTAATGTATGAAAAAAAAAAACAATCCTGGTTAAAACGAGTTCATGTATTCGCAGTGCAGGAATACCGACCCGTGCTCTGAACGTATGAATACAGGTCCCGGACTTGAACTTTTACAAATACGGTGCCTGTAAGTCACACTGGGAAAGAAATACAGTCTCTTTTATTTATCTACTAGTCAGAATGAGGGCCCATTTCTATTCCAGCATGGGTCTCATAATTCACTTAACTACAGGCTCGACTCGGTAACGAGTTTGCATGGTGATAGGCATTCAGTAGATGGCTTGGGACTTGTGTAAACGGTTACACTTTCGTTGACGCTTACGTTTGTTTCCCATTACGTGAATCTTTACGCTTAAGTACATCAACGTCGGCGATAATGTTCGTAAATGTTTGTGTCTACGTTTCGTGACTGCTTGTGTTTACGTTAAGCAAACGTTTATGTTGTGTTTACGTTACGTAAATGTCTGTGTTTACGTTACGTGAATGTTTGTGTTTATCTTACGTAATTGTTTGTGTTTACGCTACGTCATGTTTGCGTTTATGTTACGTGAAGGTGTGTGTTTTACGTTACGTAAGTGTCTGTGTTTACGTTACGTGAATGTTTGTGCTTACGTTACGTTAACGTTTTCTGATAAGTTACGTGAATGTTTGTTTTTACGTTACGTGAATGTTTGTGTTTACGTTACGTGAGTGTTTGTGCTTACGTCACGTGAGGTTTGTGTTTACGTTACGAAATGTATGTGTTTACGTTACGTTTGTGTTCAATGCTGACGTTACGTGAATGTTTTTGCTTACGTTACGAAAACGTTTGTGTTTACGTTACGTGAATGTATGTGTTTACGCTACATGAACGTTTATGCTTACGTTACGTGAGTGTCTGTGCCTACACCACCTCTTTAGCACCCCTAGCCCCCCACCCACCCCCCCCCCCACCCCCTACTCCACCGTGAATCCGTGCCAAGCACCCCGTTTGCGACCCAAAACTTCCGGTATAGATACGAAGGCCTGTATTTCTTTGCCTGATGACAAGTCTCCGCACTGTGCCTAAGTGAATACGGACCCCTGCCGTCTACTCACCCCGCGTTGTGGCTGGGTATCTTTGGGGAGCGCGGAGTACGCGGGGAGCTGTGTGACATACAACATCAACCAACAAGGTCAAACATGCAAGAGGTCATCCCCAGGGAATAACTACAAAACGTCACAGCTGACGTCACAACTTTACAACAGCGACACCCTGAATCAACTTTCACAATCAAAAACATATCACAATGGCACGTGGCCTTCTCCTCTTTTTGTCAACGTGTCGGCGTACATTGAAAAACATTTGCCCTTTATGTACACGCAGCAGCCAGACAAAACACAACACAACACAACACACCTTGACACAGTCTACGCGCACGCGTCTGTGTGTCCGTATGTGTGTGTGTGTTTTACTTATTTATTTATTATTATTTTTTGCACGCTTAAGATCGCAACAAACTGAAATGCAAGCGCCAGCCATGCATCTGCGTGGCATCATTATTTAAGAAAAAAAAAATGAAATATTTTACTGATAAATTTACACAGGTTGCATTTTTACAGGAAGTATTATACAAGCTCCCGAGGGCCGACTAGAACGAGAAGGATGCGAGATGTCCTGTTTACTGAGCTGCCTCAGAAAGAAATATGGGCAAGAGAGATCAGGGCAACAGGGCGTATTTTAGGAAATTCCCTCGGCATTATTTTTAGAACATAAGTCCAGTTGGAATTTTGCCAACCTCAAAAAACATCTCAAGAAATCGTTATCGCCAGTACATTTCTTTGCTGACGTAAGATGCTTATTAAAGGGCTCAAATGTTATTTTACTGTATTTATTTTAATTACTAAATAATAACCAAAAACGTATTCACAGTGAGCGAACATTAATTAAGGTGGCTACATAATGGCTATGTCTCCTAAATTATAACTATAAATAAACAAAATGTTTATGTTATTGAATTCTGCAAAATAAAAGTGACTTAAATATTCTAAATTAACTTCGACGTTAACAAAATATAAACTGTGTCTAGTTCAACGGAAGTGCTGAAAAAAAAAAACGGATTTACACATGAAACTATCTTAAGTATATTTAACTACTTATCTTAACACTCTTTTTTAAAATACACCTATACGTCATATGTAACAAAATAACAAGCCAAAGTCATTCCCATATAGACATTGTCAGGAGGCTTCCGACTGGCCGAATTCTTGCGAAATTTTCTCTAGTTTCGAATTCTTCTGAAGCTTTCTCTTGTTTTGAATTCTTGTGAAACTTTCTCTTGTTTCGATTTCATGCTTGAATTTAAGTCAACGCTTTTGTGACATACAAAAAAGATAAATATCAACAAAAAAAACTTACGTTTTTTTAAAACCAAAATAATGTCAACTACAGGGTTTCCTCCCGGAAATGAATACAAACTGGTTCCGACTTGACCTGATTTTGACACGCGTCAGTGGCTTAATGAGGACATGACGAACACTGAGTGGGTGTGGACGGAGGGGGGGGGGGGGGGGGGGGGGGGGGAGGGGGAGGGAGAGGGGGGGTGAACAAGAGGCTGGTACCTTCGCGTGTTGGTGCTGCGCCTACGCACGAGGTTACGATTTTTGACGATGCCTTTCGTCTCGATCTCATTCTTCAGCTCCATCATTCGTTCCTTCATCTCCAGGTCTTCACAAATATCTACATATAACAAAAAAAAAAAAAAAAAAAAAAATCCGTTAATGTATTAAAACATAAAACTTACTAAAATATTCCACAGTGTCGAAATTAACGAGCAGCCAAAATATACATCAATCAAAAAAAAAAAGAAAACAAAGTTTACTAAATAAACAACTAACTAACGGACGCCACCCGCAAACCGATAGGAATACCCCAGCTTACGTGTAACGTAAGCTGGGCTAAAAAAATCAGTCTTGTCAATCAATGTACAAAATTCGGCATCAAATTGCAGGACTGCACACTGATCGTATCAGCGTACACCAGGAAGGCGGTAAAAACAGACGACTATTTACTGTCACTCTATTAATAAACGAATCATCCAGCCAGTACTTCAAACTGGCACAAAATTGCAGAATATTGCAGCATTTTTATTATTATTTTTTTCTTTTGAGGGGGGAGGGGCGGAGGAGCGGGGGGAGGGGGGAGGGGGGTTACTCCACTGTTTCTACCATCACAGGTTACGTATTTATTGGTCAATCAATCAGGACTGCCAATCACCCATCAAGCTATCCCATAATGCCCGGGGAAAAAGTTATCTTCAACAGTCTCGTCAGAAACACTCCTTTACGAAAGTACATGGAAATGACACTTCTAATCTGCGTTTATAAATATTCATAGTGCTTTTTTTTATAATTATACGGCACAGTTCTGCTATCATTATAACGACGTTTGCATGGCACCAAACCTTCACGGCTCCCCATCGCTGTTATTATATAATGTAAATATCACCACAGAGAAAAGGCCCAAATAAACCTTGTCCCCCTCCACGCCCCCCCCCCCCCACCACCGGGCGATTTAAATTCTACAGGAATAGAGCTACGGCGGGAAGGGGGGTAGGGGGAGGGAGGAGGGGTTCTGAATGCGGATTGCTGTGAAAGCATATGCTGTGCCTTGTGGAGGCTGCCTGGTTATCTAATGACCTTTTCTGGTCATCTAATGACCTTGTCTAGTCATCCAATGACCTTGCCACAAGGCAACGGGATATTTCTACATCCGACAGCACCAGAAAAATGTTTTATGTGATTGTAGGTCACGTGATCGAAACCGATACACGAATTGCCGCACCCAATCCGCATCGCCCCCCCCCAAGAAACAAGTGCCCCCCTCCTTCTCCTCCCCCCACCCCCCCCCCCCCCACCCCGTCCTCAAACCACCGACCGATAGCCATAAATAGATCACACCATTCAGCCGACAACGTTACCCAAGCTCCCCCTCCCGCCCCCTCCCATTCTCCTCACGCTCCTCCTCTCCCTCCCGCTCTCTCCCTCCCCCTCCTGCTCACCTGCCGCTTCCCTCCCCTTCGCCCCTCCCCCTCCCACCTCGCCTACACACCACTGTCTTACCGAAGGGGCTTTCTCCGTTCCTCGTTTTCGCCTCTAAATCAGCGCCGTGTTGTACGAGCAGCTCCAAAACCGGAAGCTGAAACAAGCCAATCAAGATACCATCTACATCAGACGTCATACGCTGACACATTCGTGGTGAGACGGGGGGGGGGAAGAGGGGGGCAGGAAGATACCATCTACATCAGACGTCATACGCTGACAGTCTGGGGATGGGTGGGGGGAGGGGGGCAGGAAGATATACCATGTACATCAGACGTCACACGGTGACACATTGGAGGAGGGGGGGGGGGGGGGGGGGGGTGGAGAGAAAAGAACGGACGGATGGAGGGAGTGGTTTCGAATTCCTGACTGCGCGTGTTTGTTCTAAATTTCAAATGGGATGTTTTAATGAATGTTATTTTACTAAACCCGGACGACACAAACAGGTGCCGTGATTCAGCCTATCATAAAACGCTCGTGTGAAATGATAGATCGTTTATACAGATGTTTGTCTCTATATTACCGTAATGTGATCCCGTTACGTCAAAGCATTAGTCAGGCACAATCATGATAACACCACATGGTCAGATACGACGCCCAAACGCCCGTACCTCCAGTCTAAACTACACAGCTATGTGCACAGTCTCCAGCAGGTCGCCGCGTGATTGGGTTGTCCCTCCATCCCGCTCCCCTCGCACTTACATGCCCCCAGCAGGCCGAGGCGTGGATGGGTTGCCCCCTCTCCCCTCCCCTCACCCCGCACTTACATGCCCAACAGCAGGCCACCGCGTGGATGGGTTGCCCCTCCATCCCGCTCCCCTCGCACTTACATGCCCCCCAGCAGGCCGCCACAAGCATGGGTTGCCCCCTCCCCCACCCTCCCCCATCCCGCACTTACATGCCCCCAGCAGGCCGCCGCGTGGATGGGTTGCCAGGAATCCTCATCCTCTACATCCACAGACACGTTTTTATTCAGCAGGAACTCAGTGACTTCCACGTAGCCATTCGCCGCTGCTATGTGAAGCTAAAAACACAACACGACATAGGTCTTAAAAATAAACAGCGGAAAATGAACACACTTTACACTATCGGTTCACCAAAGCCTGCAAACTTTGACAGTCGTGAAAATAATTAGGACTTCATACGAGACTGTAGCCTTACGTAGTCAGGTTATCTTATAGACTTCTCAGTCAGAGAGGTGGTAGACCAAACGGCGTTATTATTCTGCAGAAATATACAGCGCGTGCAGTTACCACAAACCCAAACAGACAATCCCCGCCCACTTCTTCAACCATCCATGAACCCCATCCCCCACCAAGTCCTCAAGGGAGACTCACAGGGAGACTCGTTTACTCAGCCCTGAACAGCTCATCACCGCCCACCCATATAACCTCCGCCCACTTGTCAACCACACAAACCAACACCCACGCACATGTCATTTCTCATTCCATCTATACAAGCCCCGCCCTCTCACGCCTTCGCCCCGCCTCACAAACTCACGGGGGTCTCGCCCACTCAGCCCCTGCACATGTCATGACCCACCCGACCATACAAGCCCCGCCCTCTCTTAGCCTTCGCCCCGCCTCACAAACTCACGGGGGTCTCGCCCACTCAGTCCCTGCACATGTCATGACCCACCCGACCATGCAAGCCCCGCCCTCTCACGCCTTCGCCCCGCCTCACAAACTCACGGGGGTCTCGCCCACTCGGCCCCTGCACATGGCATGACCCACCCGACCATACAAGCCCCGCCCTCTCTTAGCCTTCGCCCCGCCTCACAAACTCACGGGGGTCTCGCCCACTCGGCCCCTGAACTCCAGATCGCCGCCGTTGTTGGTGTGGTTCTGTAGGTCAGCCAGCATGTGGTGCTCGGACGACAGTCGGGTTGTGTCGATCTGCTCCTGCGTCACCCCTGGCAACGACACACAGGTTCTCTATGGCTTCACGCATGGAGGACTTTTTTTCTTTTATTATTATATTTTAATAAAGAATTTTCATTGTTTCATTTAACACACACATTGCTTTTTGATATGTTTTTTTTTAAACTGTTGACAACAATTACGAAAATAAGAACTTGACTACGTCTCGAGGAGTACGTCTATCCCCCGTGGGGGATATGGTTTGTGTAAGGCTGTTGCGTGTTGACTACGCAAAAAAAAAAATTTACAAGTGGAAGGATGTAAGTCGACGTAGTGTCTAACATTTAGACGGATCAATCCATTAACCAGTATTCGCGTGAGACTGTCGTAGGTACGCGAAGTACAGCGCCGATTTTGAAAAATTCGCCATTTTGTCAAGTCCCATCCGGAAAATGCTTGATCACTGCACTGCGGAAGGTGCCAGGGAGCCCGTGTGCAGAATTTGAAACGAATCCATTCATTAATGTGGCCTGTAGACGCGTGAGACTGCCGTATATATAAAGTCCAGTGCCAATTTTCAAATGTCCGCCATTTCGTCAATTTTTGGTCGATCCGGAAAATTCTTGGTCACTGCACTGCGGAAGGTTCCAGAGAAGCCGTGTACAAAATTTGAAACGAATCCGTCTATTAATGTGGCCTGAAGACGCGTGAGACTGCCGTATATACGCTACGTCCAGCGCCGATTTTCAAAAGTCCGCCATTTTGTCAATTTTTGGCCGATCCGGAAAATTCTTGGTCACTGCACTGCGGAAGGTTCCAGAGAAGCCCTGTACAAAATTTGAAACGAATTTGTCTATTAATGTGGCTTGTAGACGCGTGAGACTTCCGTATATATAAAGTCCAGTGCCAATTTTCAAATGTCCGCCATTTTGTCAATTTTTGGCCGATCCGGAAACTTCTTGGTCACTGCACTGCGGAAGGTTCCAGAGAAGCCGTGTACAAAATTTGAAACGAATCCGTCTATTAATGTGGCCTGAAGACGCGTGAGACTGCCGTATATACGCTACGTCCAGTGCCAATTTTCAAAAGTCCGCCATTTTGTCAATTTTTGGCCGATCCGGAAAAGTCTTGGTCACTGCACTGCGGAAGGTTCCAGAGAAGCCCTGTACAAAATTTGAAACGAATTTGTCTATTAATGTGGCTTGTCGACGCGTGAGACTGCCGTATATATAAAGTCCAGTGCCAATTTTCAAATGTCCGCCATTTTGTCAATTTTTGGCCGATTCGGAAAATTCTTGGTCACTGCACTGCGGAACGTTCCAGAGAAGCGGTGTAAAAAATCTGAAACGAATCCGTCTATTAATGTGGCCTGTAGACGCGTGAGACTGCCGTATATGCGCTAAGTCCAGTGCCAATTTTCAAATGTCCGCCATTTTGTCAATTTTTGGCCGATCCGGAAAATTCTTGGTCACTGCACTGCGGAAGGTTCCAGAGAAGCCGTGTACAAAATTTGAAACGAATCCATTCATTAATGTGGCCTGTAGACGCGTGAGACTGCCGTATATACGCTAAGTCCAGTGCCAATTTTCAAATGTCCGCCATTTTGTCAATTTTTGGTCGATCCGGAAAATTCTTGGTCACTGCACTGCGGAAGGTTCCAGAGAAGCCGTGTACAAAATTTGAACCGAATCCATGTATTAATGTGGCCTGTAGGCGCATGAGACTGAAGCGTGACAGACGGACAGACGGACAGACCGAAAAGTTCAAAACTATATCCCTCCGTTTCACGGGGGATAATGAAAAACGGTCAATACCTCAACAGAGTGCAATTTACGGAAAGCGGAAACTTAATTCAAGCGTTTGAGGGCCACCGACTAGACACACACCCTTCCCCCTCCCCCCTCCCCCCCCCCTCCTCCTCGGTAACTTAGGTAACACTGTGAGGAAAGGATACTTTTTTGTTTACCTCGTTTCGCCATCTCGCCTTCAATGAAGTCGAGTGTGACGTCATCCTCGCAGATGTCGTACGCCATGTTTCCGTCCGCATTGACGGCCAGCAGTTCAGCACCACTGTAAACACAAAACAGACACATACACATTGGTTGTCATATTCTAGTTCTACAGCTGAAACTTTTTTTTTTTTTTGTTTTGTTTTTTTGGTGAGAGCGGTGCTCTAGTAATCGCGAGGCCCCGGGGTTAGAATCCAGCCAGGGGTTGAGAGAAGGGCACAGACCCCTTCACCAGGTTTGCTTCAGCTGGGTGAGTGCAGTGGGTGACATCACCTCTCACGAAATACAAAAGTATCGCCCCATTCATATCATTCATTTAAAGATAAAAAAAATGACCAAAAAAAAGTTTTGGCAGTTTATGGCTATTACTATTATTTATTTATTTATCTGTTATTTAAATAAACAAACAAACAAAAAATAACAAGGATGGGCTTGGAGATCCGTTGCCTCATGGCACTATGGTCCGCGACCTGGAGGTCCGTGACTTGGAGGTCCGTTGCTGCATGCCAACGCGGTTCGGTTCAGTTATTATGCCGCTGAAATTTGCGCATTAATAAAAAGCCAATTTTTCGCCATTTTTTTATTAATCCTGACCTTGCAATTTGCATAAATACATGTACAATTAGCCAAAGAACTGATGAATGCAACTGATCGTTTTTCAGCCTCAGTGTATGACGTATCTGTCATGATGCCATCAAACCTTCTGCAAGGGACGTATTCAAAAGTACGCACACACAAAAAAAAAAAAATAATAAATAAATAAATAAATAAATAAAAACAAAAACAAGAACACTGTAGAACGCAAGTCCAAGGAGCGATTTATGAAGCACGTCCACAACGATTTCGGACTTGTTCACCCCCCACCCAAAATTTGTGACGTCACTGACTGACTGTTAAAAAAAAAATGTGTGTACGAAAAGTTCCAGTTCCTGCCCCTCCCCCTCCATCCCCCCACGTCCCAGCCCCCTCTACCTACCGCCATGTTTGCCCCCCCCCCCCTCCCGTGCACGTGAAGCATCGAAAATCACCTCTAACGAAAACCAAATTCGCTACAATCGATTGAACCAGATGCAATTTCTTTTCCCTTATATTGGCTGTCATTTTCACTTCGAAGCACATTAGGATACAACAAATCAAATCAAATCATTTGTAAACCACTTGTAATAGGGAATCTCTTGAAAACGCTCTCCACTCCCCCTTAACTCATTTACAGGGAATTAGGACTGTTTTTGCCGATGGAAATGAGCGAAAATTAGAAAGCAGAAACAGAACGAATCTATTTTCCCGCGCGCCGGTGCAAAAAGAAGTGTCGTCTGCTTCGGGCTGTGATTTACGCCGCCGTTTGATTTACTGCTCCAAAACACTTCCAAATCACATTGGATCATTTTTCGGGATAAGGAGGGTTGAGAAGGAGGGGGAGGGCGGGCGGGGGGGGGATGCGGGGTATACACATTTTCTTTAAAATAATATGCTGTTAAAATATTGCTGACCAAAGGAATTGAGCTTGAGCCCAACCCCCCCCCCCCCCCCGCCGGCTCGGACCCCGTGTCCCCCCCGCGGGCTTGGACCCCGTGTCCCCTCGCCCACTCTGCTCGGACTCCGTGCCCCCCTCGGCTCGGACCCCGTGTCCCCTCCCCCGGCTCGGACCCCGTGTCCCCTCGCCCACCCTGCTCGGACCCCGTGTCCCCTCCCCCGGCTCGGACCCCGTGTCTCCTCACCCACCCTGCTCGGACTCCGTGTCTCCCTCAGGCTCGGACCCAGTGTCCCCCCTCCCCCAGCTCGGACCCCGTGTCCCCTCCCTCCCCCCGGTTCGGACCCCGTGTCCCCTCCCCCAGCTCGGACCCAGTGTCCCCTCGCCCACCCTGCTCGGACCCCGTGTCCCCTCCCCCGGCTCGCACCCCATGTCCCCTCCCCCACCCTTTTCAGAAATTCTGGATCCACCCCTGTTAAATAACCTTTTTTTTTCTCTGATGAATAACGTTGTTCATGTAAACTGTATCATTTGTCGAGAGCTGTCTTCAAGAGTGGCCATTATTATTATTATTATTATTATTATTATTATTGTTATTATTATTATTATTATTATTATTATTATTATTATTATTATTATTATTTAACAAGCAAATTGTACCCTAACCGGCATGTTTCCTGGGAGAAATCGGAAAAGAGAGGGGGGAGGAGGGGAGGGGGAGGGGGAAGGGAGGCGCTGATTTCAAGAACCCATTACTCACGGGACAAGATTTGTAGAAACGGCTAATAATCCTGATCGAAGAAACGGGTTTATACATTCGAATTCACCAGAGCAGGCGATTATGGTCACTTGAGATGCATCTCTCAAATGGCCGAGTATTAGGGCCTCGATTTCGCCATTGACAGAGACAAATACCACTGATTGGGCGGGGGGGAGGGGCGGGGGGAATGGTGAAAGACACCCCCCTGGTTTATTTTCGTCAGCTTAATCACCCCGCATTATGGCGTAGTCATCAGCGCAAAACACTGTAATCGGCCACGCTAAGGAGTGGCCAAACATCACAGAGTCTAAAATCATTTGGAGCCGTAATACTATACTCAGTAAGTCCCATCAACAGCAATACTCCATGTGAAAACCATTTTCAACCATGGAATAAAAATTCTTGTTAAACATACAGGCTACATAATAGCAACTGTAATGCAAAGTGACCAATAACATCCTTCATAGTTCCCCCGACATACTGATCCCCCTCTCCCCCCTCCCCCTGCCCTCTCCCCCTCCTCCTCTATCAGAATTCATCCCGGAAAGCAAGTTCTGCGTTACATCCTGGCGTTGTTTTTTTTTTTTTTATTGGTTTATAGACCAGTTTAGTAATTGGTTAAAAACAACTTACCATCTAATTTCAGACAACGCTTCGAGGCAAGCAAAGACTTTTTGTTTATTTATTTATTTGGTTGTTCTTTAAGTCTGTACTTTTCAGCAGCGAATTCGAAAGTCTTTTTTTTTTTTTTTTTGCCTCGTTTCTGGCTGAACAGGTCAATGTTTGGCCGGAATACGCAAATACTAAAAGTATGTAAAGTTAAAGCGGTGATAAGGAAAAAAACGTCACAATTACATTGCCGACAAAAAGAATCAATAAAAAAAACTGCCTCTGATATAAAGCAGAGATCCAATGAAGCCTAAAAATCACTGCGACACACAGCGAAAAGGGACCTTTTTATTGCCAAACACAAACGCCGTATTTCCCCCCGGTAATGACCCCAAAGCACCCAAGAATTTGTCCAACCTTTATTTCAGCATTTTACACACCACAGTCTGTCCAGAAAAGTTAAATCTACAATTGTAGTCCTATAAGCGATAATCTGTTGATCTATAGCTGTATCGTGCAAACACTTCAAGCTGGATTTTTGTTTTATTCAACAGATTAAATTTATTAACTTAACTTCGGATGTTCTGGTTGCCAACAGAGCAGTTAACAGAATCAGTTAACTGCTAAGTTAACTTTTGTGAATAATGTCCCTTGTCATGCTTAACTTCTGTGTCCTAGTTACAAACGGAGGAGGGTTAACGGAATCAGTTAACTGTACAGTTAGCTTTTTTTTAAATACGGCCACTGAGAGTTAAGGGCAATTCGATGAGCTTGTAGGGATAAACAGGGAACAAACCAGCCCCGCTTTGCGTTGAAGGAGAAAGCCCGGCGCTGCTGCTGCTCATTACATCACGGCTTTACACCATGTTATTGTGCTAACGAATTTATTTAGCTTTTAGAGCAAACAAGGCATTGTAAGATAATGATAAAGTATATTGTCGATCGTCGACTGAAAAATCGTCAAGTAAAAAGCTATTGGAACTGCAACCCCCAACAACACCACGCCTAACCCCCCCCCCCCCACCCCTCGTACCCATCCCCACCCGAAACGCTAATACCACAATCCTTAACTCCGACCTTCCCCGCAGCCCGAAACTCCAACACCACCAGCCCCTAACCTCTCCCCCATGCCCACCCGAAACCTCAACACCACCAAACCTAACCACCCACCCCCCATTCCACCCAAAACCCCAACACAATCACCCCTTTCCCACCCATCCCCACCCGAAACGCTAATACCATCCGCTGTGTTGGTCTGGAAGTTGTAAAAGTTTGTGTTGCGCAATTTCCCCCTCCCCTCCCCTCCCCTCCTTATTTATTTATTCATTTCATTTTTGTGAGGCCCCTGGCACCTGAATTCACACACTCCGGGTGTATATCTTAGGGGTCATATATTGCTCACACGTGACCCAGCCATGAAGAGACTCTGCTAAGTACAACTACGGCTGCATTTTTTTTTCTCATCAAGTTTTCTGGCTACACAGATAAGCGAAAGGCAAACACGCAGTAACAATATTCTCCTTCCGGTCTGAATACCAAATTGTTTTTATCACCAGGATTAATTCTGATCACGGGCCTCAGCTTCTTTTTTTCCCCAAACTAGAGTGGAAATTCATGCTAAGGACCCGTATCACGTGAGCTGGAAGAAACGGGTTAAAGCGTTGAAACCTTGACATTAAGTAATACATTAAGTGGGTGATGTATTAGTTAAAAGGGATATAATAATATTGGAATTCAGGAGAGTTAAAGAAGAAAAAAAGTCACTCAATGTAACGATTCTTTTGGTCTTCAAAAAAATGGCTACATGAATTCCTGCGACATAACGGTGAAAAAAAATTGACCCTTTCGCCATCCCCCCCCCCCCACCTCGTCCCGTCACCCCTTAGTTGTTGTTGGCCGGGGTTTTGAAAATCGTCCACACAAAGGACTGTGAATCAAGCGGAGTGATCCCAACTACTCGATGTGAATATCAATTAAATAAACAATGCAGCTGTAAAAAAGGAGTCCACCGCCACCAGGCGCCAGTGCCCAGCCCGGAAGAGGGGGGGGGGGGTGGAGGGGGGGAGGGGGAGGGGGGAAGGAGAAACACGGGAGTCAGGAGTCCTCGCAATGCGCCCCAACCGCCGGAGCAGCGGAGAGTGGAATGCGCGCCATGCGCCGGAACACTGAAGTGCAATGCGCGCTATACATAACAGATGTGATCCACCGGAAGCGCGCCTTAAGACATGTAAAACACGCGTAAAAATCAATCAAGAAAAAAATCTACATATCTGCACTCGGCTCAACGCCATGGATTCAGGGTCATTTAAATATGACAAAGAAAAAAAATTCCACCATCACAAAACACTGGAAATTTGTGGACGTTTATGGAACTGAAATTAATACGGGTAAGCTTCACTCCCAATTCCCTTCACGTCCTCAGCGGATTGCTAAGAGAAATGATAAAATGGCTTTTTTAGTTAGCAGCAGTCTGTGCGTAATGCAATCAAATGGAAAAGTGGTGCTGATACAGTGCGGGGTTTATTCTACAAACATTAGTCTAATGTATCCTTGGAGGGTAAGAAGGGGGGGGGGGGGGGGGAGGGGAGGGGAGTGGGGAGGGGATTGGACTGAAGGGAAATCACTTTTTCCCACTTGCAAACTTCGTTTGCAAACTGAGTATGAGTTTGTAGGTTTTCTGGAAGTTTCTGCCCTTTCCATCCCACCCTTTTTTTCTTTTTTTTTTTCGTTTTTTACTCCTACACTGTTTGACGGAGGATGATGGAATCTTGCACACGTGTACAGAATAGGAAGCATGTTAAATTTTTAAGTTAGCAGTTCTCGAAATGCTTCTACTCCCCGAATTTGGATCTGATTTCCTTTAAATTATAGGAATGCTTGATAGGTAGGCCTCCGTTGAAATTTTTTATCGATCCGCCAAAAAACTGGCTGAAGGGGAGGGGGGATTGGGGGATGGGCGACGGCTTTTATAATTTTTTGATAGCCATTTTTTTAAGATTTTTTCTTCCACATTCGGATTGCCTTCAAATTTCGCATTAATGTTCACCAGGCAGTTCGCTCTCTTATTTATCAATGAGTACTTTACACAGGTGGATGCGGCCACACGAGGCGTGTACTTACTTATCGGTGAGTATTTTGCATAGGAGTATGTGGCCGCACAAGGCGGGTACTTACTTATCGATGAGTATTTTGCATAGGTGGATGTGGCCGCACGTGGCCGCGGCATGTAGCGGCGTCCACAGCTCGCTGTCCTTGGCATTCACGCATGCGCCGTGGTCGAGCAGCAGTCGGAGCATTTCCTCCAAATCGTCGATGCAACACTGCAATCATAGCAAGAAGCACACCGTCACGTATGGCCAGCGAGCTCCAACAATAAAAAATAGCAAGCAGCGCAGCCTCCCATTTTGCCATTATGTTCAAATATTCAATTGCAATTCACGAATAGCAAGCGCCACAAGAACAGCAAGTCTCACAGCGTCGCGTATGGCCATCATTGTCAAATAACCTGCAACAGCAAGTATCACACCGTCACGTAAATATGACCATCATTTTCAAATAACCTGCAACAGCAAGTCTCACAGCGTCACGTATGGCCATTATTTTTAAATAAACTTTAACAGCAATTATCGCAATGTCGTGTATGGCCAGCAGTTTCAAATAACCTGCAATAGCAAGTATTACACCGTTACAAGTAGCCCTCTGTCCCAAATACCTACCAATAGCCAGTCACGCAGTGTTAAGTATGACCATCATTTTCAAATAACCTGTAAGGACCTAACAAGCTATGACCATAATAACACGTCTTAATATCGTGAAAGCACAGCATGGGAAACATCATATTGGGCCTGAAGTTCCTAGAACTGCTTATTAAAAGGAAATGAAATAGTAAGGTATCGTTAGAAAGGTAACCGAGCTGTCCGCTAATTCACGGTGGGTCTCTGCCCAGAATTCAAGTCATTCAAGTCAAAAACTGTCGGTCAGGAAAATAACGTTGTCATAAAATGGTTGGAAATGAAAAAGTAGCAGCATGGTACTCATTACTTTTTCTCAGGATGGCCACCTGGAATCCGAAATGAAATCCCCTGTGTATTCGTTGAGTTTTCCAGACAATTTTCATACAATGAATTTTGACAGCGCAGGTTTTCAGAATTCCAACACTTATATGTTTTGGTTGGAAAACAATAATCATGAACTACGTATCCCAGTATTTCTCTTAAACGCTTAGAAAAATACAACGCTCAACAAATTCTTCATTAAATCTATCCAAATTTTTAAAAGAAAAATTTACGTGGAAATACCCTGGAGAGTTTTCCCTGAGATTTGCCGGAATTACCAAATTCCCAGAGTTTTCCCTGACTGGAAAATGTCGATACATTTTCCCATGAATTCCCTGATTTCCCTGATTTCCAGGGTCGCTGGCCACCCTGTTTTTTTCTACTTCCGCATTTTGGTGAATTTCTTTTTCTCTTTTTTTTTTTTTTGTTGTTGCCTCTCTAACAAGGCACCTCGTTATTTCACTAACACTCCAATGAATGTGGAAAGTCGCATGAGGAAATCTCATCTCATTCCACATGGCCATTATTCTCAAATACATCACAATGGCTACTATCTCTTCGTCAAATACGGGGAAACATTTCCATAACACTACAACTGTTCAACAATTTGCAACAGTAAATTCTTGCCGCTTTTGAATCCAGTCATCATTCTTAATTTACAAAAAGTCTAGTCGTCACCAGCATTCTCAAGTAATATGTTTGTTGAATTATTTAATCTTCTAGATGCTATTTCCGCAAAGTGCCTCTGTCATACTTCGTTACTGAAACAAGTTTGTCCAAGGACAAAGTCCCAGCTTACGAAAAGCAATAAGACCCATTCCAGCGTGCATGAGCGAAGGAATTTCCCTGAAATATCAAGCTTCAAAAGATGAGACGGCAAAGAGCTAGCTCAATAATTAATTTAGCACTGGACCAGAACATAGACCGATAAATGCATACAAAGATTTCTTTCCCAGAAAAATGGGGAACAGATTTTTTGTATATCTGGTAGAATGGATAGTTTGCCATAGATACCTTCAAACAACGCTCGCATTTCGGACCAGTGCGCATATTTATGTAACTTGCCTCGATGCGCGGTTCTAATTCAGACAAGTGCGCATGTTTATTTAATTTGCGTTGATGCGCGGCTCTCATTTTGGAACAGTGCACATGTTTATTTAACTTAATAAAGATAAATGCGCGGTTCTTATTCCAGACCAATGCGCATGTTTATTTTACTTTCGTGCTTATTTTGGACAAGTGCACAAGTTTCCTTAGGTTGACTTGATGCGCGGGTCACAACTTTCGTACATTATCGCCCAATGTTCCCTATTATCGCCCACACGAAAAATATTATATTTATCATATTTTCGGGTCCTAGAATTGTTTCCTGCACTTTTAAAGCGAAAATTGCAACTTTCTTGCATTATCGCCCAATATTCCCTATTATCGCCCACCCGAAAAATATCACATTTATCATATTTTCGGGTCATAGAATTGATTCCTGCACTTTTAAAGCGAAAATTACAACTTTCTTGCACTATCGCCCAACGTTCCCTATTATCGCCCACCCGAAAAATATCACATTTATCATATTTTCGGGTCATAGAATTGATTCCTGCACTTTTAAAGCGAAAATTACAACTTTCTTGTATTATCGCCCAATATTCTCTATTATCGCCCATCCGAAAAAATTTCACATTTATCATATTTTCGGGTCATAGAATGGATTCCTGCTCTTTTAAAGCGTAAATTACAACTTTCTTGCTTTATCGCCCAATATTCCCTGTCATCGCCCACCCGTAAAATATCACATTGATCATATTTTCGGGTCACAGAATTGATTCCTGCACTTTTAAAGCGAAAATTACAACTTTCTTGCATTATCGCCCAATATTCCCTATTATCGCCCACACGAAAAATATCACATTTATCATATTTTCGGGTCATAGAATTGATTCCTGCACTTTTAAAGCGAAAATTACAACTTTCTTGCATTATCGCCCAATGTTCCCTATTATCGCCCATCCAAAAAATATCATATTCATCATATTTTCGGGACATAGAATTGATCCCTGCACATTTAAAGCGAAAATTACAACTTTCTTGCATTATCGCCGAACATTCCCTATTATCGCCCATCCGAAAACTATCATATTTATCATATTTTCGGGATATAGAATTGATTCCTGCTCTTTTAAAGCGAAAATTACAACTTTCTTACATTATCGCCCAATATTCCCTATTATCGCCCACACGAAAAATATTATATTTATCATATTTTCGGGTCCTAGAATTGTTTCCTGCACTTTTAAAGCGAAAATTACAACTTTCTTGCATTATCGCCCAATATTCCCTATTATCGCCCACCCGAAAAATATCACATTTATCATATTTTCGGGTCATAGAATTGATTCCTGCACTTTTAAAGCGAAAATTACAACTTTCTTGCACTATCGCCCAATGTTCCCTATTATCGCCCACCCGAAAAATATCACATTTATCATATTTTCGGGTCACAGAATTGATTCCTGCACTTTTAAAGCGAAAATTACAACTTTCTTGTATTATCGCCCAATATTCCCTATTATCGCCCATCCGAAAAAATTTCACATTTATCATATTTTCGGGTCATAGAATTGATTCCTGCTCTTTTAAAGCGTAAATTACAACTTTCTTGCTTTATCGCCCAATATTCCCTGTCATCGCCCACCCGTAAAATATCACATTGATCATATTTTCGGGTCACAGAATTGATTCCTGCACTTTTAAAGCGAAAATTACAACTTTCTTGCATTATCGCCCAATATTCCCTATTATCGCCCACACGAAAAATATCACATTTATCATATTTTCGGGTCATAGAATTGATTCCTGCACTTTTAAAGCGAACATTACAACTTTCTTGCATTATCGCCCAATGTTCCCTATTATCGCCCATCCAAAAAATATCATATTCATCATATTTTCGGGACATAGAATTGATCCCTGAACATTTAAAGCGAAAATTACAACTTTCTTGCATTATCGCCGAATATTCCCTATTATCGCCCATCCGAAAACTATCATATTTATCATATTTTCGGGATATAGAATTGATTCCTGCTCTTTTAAAGCGAAAATTACAACTTTCTTACATTATCGCCCAATATTCCCTATTATCGCCCACGCGAAAAATATTATATTTATCATATTTTCCGGTCCTAGAATTGTTTTCTGCACTTTTAAAGCGAAAATTACAACTTTCTTGCTTTATCGCCCAATATTCCCTGTTATCGCCCACCCGTAAAATATCACATTGATCATATTTTCGGGTCACAGAATTGATTCCTGCACTTTTAAAGCGAAAATTACAACTTTTTTGCATCATCGCCCAATGTTCCCTATTATCGCCCACACGAAAAATATCACATTTATCATATTTTCGGGTCATAGAATTGATTCCTGCACTTTTAAAGCGAAAATTACAACTTTCTTGTATTATCGCCCAATATTCCCTATTATCGCCCACCCGAAAAATATCACATTTATCATATTTTCGGGTCATAGAATTGATTCCTGCACTTTTAAAGCGAAAATTACAACTTTCTTGCACTATCGCCCAACGTTCCCTATTATCGCCCACCCGAAAAATATCACATTTATCATATTTTCGGGTCACAGAATTGATTCCTGCACTTTTAAAGCGAAAATTACAACTTTCTTGTATTATCGCCCAATATTCCCTATTATCGCCCATCCGAAAAAATTTCACATTTATCATATTTTCGGGTCATAGAATTGATTCCTGCTCTTTTAAAGCGTAAATTACAACTTTCTTGCTTTATCGCCAAATATTCCCTGTCATCGCCCACCCGTAAAATATCACATTGATCATATTTTCGGGTCACAGAATTGATTCCTGCACTTTTAAAGCGAAAATTACAACTTTCTTGCATTATCGCCCAATATTCCCTATTATCGCCCACCCGAAAAATATCACATTTATCATATTTTCGGGTCATAGAATTGATTCCTGCACTTTTAAAGCGAAAATTACAACTTTCTTGCATTATCGCCCAATGTTCCCTATTATCGCCCATCCAAAAAATATCATATTCATCATATTTTCGGGACATAGAATTGATCCCTGCACATTTAAAGCGAAAATTACAACTTTCTTGCATTATCGCCGAACATTCCCTATTATCGCCCATCCGAAAACTATCATATTTATCATATTTTCGGGATATAGAATTGATTCCTGCTCTTTTAAAGCGAAAATTACAACTTTCTTACATTATCGCCCAATATTCCCTATTATCGCCCACACGAAAAATATTATATTTATCATATTTTCGGGACCTAGAATTGTTTCCTGCACTTTTAAAGCGAAAATTACAACTTTCTTGCATTATCGCCCAATATTCCCTATTATCGCCCACCCGAAAAATATCACATTTATCATATTTTCGGGTCATAGAATTGATTCCTGCACTTTTAAAGCGAAAATTACAACTTTCTTGCACTATCGCCCAACGTTCCCTATTATCGCCCACCCGAAAAATATCACATTTATCATATTTTCGGGTCACAGAATTGATTCCTGCACTTTTAAAGCGAAAATTACAACTTTCTTGTATTATCGCCCAATATTCCCTATTATCGCCCATCCGAAAAAATTTCACATTTATCATATTTTCGGGTCATAGAATTGATTCCTGCTCTTTTAAAGCGTAAATTACAACTTTTTTGCTTTATCGCCCAATATTCCCTGTCATCGCCCACCCGTAAAATATCACATTGATCATATTTTCGGGTCACAGAATAGATTCCTGCACTTTTAAAGCGAAAATTACAACTTTCTTGCATTATCGCCCAATATTCCCTATTATCGCCCACACGAAAAATATCACATTTATCATATTTTCGGGTCATAGAATTGATTCCTGCACTTTTAAAGCGAAAATTACAACTTTCTTGCATTATCGCCCAATGTTCCCTATTATCGCCCATCCAAAAAATATCATATTCATCATATTTTCGGGACATAGAATTGATCCCTGCACATTTAAAGCGAAAATTACAACTTTCTTGCATTATCGCCGAACATTCCCTATCATCGCCCATCCGAAAACTATCATATTTATCATATTTTCGGGATATAGAATTGATTCCTGCTCTTTTAAAGCGAAAATTACAACTTTCTTACATTATCGCCCAATATTCCCTATTATCGCCCACACGAAAAATAATATATTTATCATATTTTCGGGACCTAGAATTGTTTCCTGCACTTTTAAAGCGAAAATTACAACTTTCTTGCATTATCGCCCAATATTCCCTATTATCGCCCACCCGAAAAATATCACATTTATCATATTTTCGGGTCATAGAATTGATTCCTGCACTTTTAAAGCGAAAATTACAACTTTCTTGCACTATCGCCCAACGTTCCCTATTATCGCCCACCCGAAAAATATCACATTTATCATATTTTCGGGTCACAGAATTGATTCCTGCACTTTTAAAGCGAAAATTACAACTTTCTTGTATTATCGCCCAATATTCCCTATTATCGCCCATCCGAAAAAATTTCACATTTATCATATTTTCGGGTCATAGAATTGATTCCTGCTCTTTTAAAGCGTAAATTACAACTTTCTTGCTTTATCGCCCAATATTCCCTGTCATCGCCCACCCGTAAAATATCACATTGATCATATTTTTGGGTCACAGAATTGATTCCTGCACTTTTAAAGCGAAAATTACAACTTTCTTGCATTATCGCCCAATATTCCCTATTATCGCCCACACGAAAAATATCACATTTATCATATTTTCGGGTCATAGAATTGATTCCTGCACTTTTAAAGCGAAAATTACAACTTTCTTGCATTATCGCCCAATGTTCCCTATTATCGCCCATCCAAAAAATATCATATTCATCATATTTTCGGGACATAGAATTGATCCCTGAACATTTAAAGCGAAAATTACAACTTTCTTGCATTATCGCCGAATATTCCCTATTATCGCCCATCCGAAAACTATCATATTTATCATATTTTCGGGATATAGAATTGATTCCTGCTCTTTTAAAGCGAAAATTACAACTTTCTTACATTATCGCCCAATATTCCCTATTATCGCCCACACGAAAAATATTATATTTATCATATTTTCCGGTCCTAGAATTGTTTTCTGCGCTTTTAAAGCGAAAATTACAACTTTCTTGCTTTATCGCCCAATATTCCCTGTTATCGCCCACCCGTAAAATATCACATTGATCATATTTTCGGGTCACAGAATTGATTCCTGCACTTTTAAAGCGAAAATTACAACTTTTTTGCATTATCGCCCAATGTTCCCTATTATCGCCCACAAGAAAAATATCACATTTATCATATTTTCGGGTCATAGAATTGATTCCTTCACTTTTAAAGCGAAAATTACAACTTTCTTGTATTATCGCCCAATATTCCCTATTATCGCCCATCCGAAAAATATCACATTTATCATATTTTCGGGTCATAGAATTGATTCCTGCTCTTTTAAAGCGTAAATTACAACTTTCTTGCTTTATCGCCCAATATTCCCTGTCATCGCCCACCCGTAAAATATCACATTGATCATATTTTCGGGTCACAGAATTGATTCCTGCACTTTTAAAGCGAAAATTACAACTTTCTTGCATTATCGCCCAATATTCCCTATTATCGCCCACACGAAAAATATCACATTTATCATATTTTCGGGTCATAGAATTGATTCCTGCACTTTTAAAGCGAAAATTACAACTTTCTTGCATTATCGCCCAATGTTCCCTATTATCGCCCATCCAAAAAATATCATATTCATCATATTTTCGGGACATAGAATTGATCCCTGCACATTTAAAGCCAAAATTACAACTTTCTTGCATTATCGCCGAACATTCCCTATTATCGCCCAGCCGAAAACTATCATATTTATCATATTTTCGGGATATAGAATTGATTCCTGCTCTTTTAAAGCGAAAATTAGAACTTCTTTACATAATCGCCCAATATTCCCTATTATCGCCCACACGAAAAATATTATATTTATCATATTTTCGGGTCCTAGAATTGTTTCCTGCACTTTTAAAGCGAAAATTACAACTTTCTTGCTTTATCGCCCAATATTCCCTGTTATCGCCCACCCGTAAAATATCACATTGATCATATTTTCGGGTCACAGAATTGATTCCTGCACTTTTAAAGCGAAAATTACAACTTTTTTGCATTATCGCCCAATGTTCCCTATTATCGACCACACGAAAAATATCACATTTATCATATTTTCGGGTCATAGAATTGATTCCTGCACTTTTAAAGCGAAAATTACAATTTTCTTACATTATCGCCCAATATTCCCTATTATCGCCCACCCGTAAAATATCACATTTATCATATTTTCGGGTCATAGAATTGATCCCTGCACTTTTAAAGCGAAAATTACAACTTTCTTGCATTATCGCCCAATGCTCCCTATTATCGCCCACACGAAAAATATCATATTTATCATATTTTCGGGTCATAGAATTGATTCCTGCTCTTTTAAAGCGAAAATTACAACTTTTTTGCATTATCGCCCAATGCTCCCTATTATCGCCCACACGAAAAATATCATATTTATCATATTTTCGGGTCCTAGAACTGTTTCCTGCACATTTAAAGCGAAAATTACAACTTTCTTGCAGTATCGACCAATATTCCCTATTATCGCCCATCCAAAAAATATCATATTTATCATATTTTCGGGACATAGAATTGATCCCTGCACTTTTAAAGCGAAAATTACAACTTTCTTGCTTTATCGCCCAATGTTCCCTATTATCGCCCACTTGAAAATATCATAGAAATGACCTACTGACAACAAAATTACTGAAAATTCCAAGCAAAAGTACTTGCATGTAACATATTGTGCCCCTCTGCAAATTGAAACTTTGCTTTTTTAAGAAGAAAAATGGAAATTTCCAATTTTTTAAAAGCTGCAAACTTCGAAGCTCAGTAGATTCAAAAATAAGGCGAAATTCAAAAATCGAAAAATGTACTTTTTTCACCCCTTAGTTCTAGTTTCTTCATAACAAATTTCGGAATCCTCCGATGAAAAATGAGGGACTAGATAGATTTTTTCGTATTTTGCCCAAATTGGCAATAAAATCGCTAAAAATGGTTTAAACCAAAAAATAAAAAAAATTCCTTATGCAGTAGAAGGTTAAAAACTCGCGTTTAAAATTTGGTACGAATCGGATGAAAAATAAAAAAGATATTCCACTTTAACTACTTTTTTAATAAAAAAAATGGAAATTTGCCAATTTTTAGAAGTTGCAAACTTTGAAGCTCAGTAGATTAAAAAATAAGGCGAAATTCAAAAATCGAAAAAAGTACTTTTTTCACCCCTTAGTTCTAGTTTCTTCATGAAAAATTTCGGAATCTTCCGATGAAAAATGAGGGACTAGATAGGTTTTTTCGTATTTTGCCCAAATTGGCAATAAAATCGCCAAAAATGGTTTAAACCGCAAAAATAAAAATATTTCCTAATGCAGTAAAGGGTTAGGAACTCGTGTTTAAAATTTGGTAAGAATCGGATAAAAAATAAAAAAGTTATTCCACTTTTAACGGTCGCGGGACGGACAGACGGACGGACGGACGACACTTGCCCCCATCTGTATAGCCCTGTTGGCTAAAAAGCCAACTGGGCTGAAAAAAAAGACATCGGATCAAAAATGTAGGACGAGATACATTTTTAATTTTTTTCTTCAAAAATTCCCCAAAAATTAAAAAATCACCCGATCGACTAGAAAAGCACAAGCCGTATGCACGACACTTTAGGGGTGCCTCATACCAAAAATAAATCACATCGGGTCAAAAATGTAGGAGGAGACACATTTTAAATTTTTTTCTTTAAAAATTCCCCTAAAATTCAAAAATCACCCGATCGACTAAAAAAGCACAAGCCGTATGCACGACTCCTTAGGGATGCCTCACACCAAAAATAAATGACATCGAATCAAAATTGTAGGAGTAGATGCATTTTGAATTATTTTCGAAAATTTTGCTTTAAAAATTCCCCAAAAATACAAAAATTGCGCGATCGACTAAAAAAGCACAAGCCGTATGCACGACCCTTTAGGGGTGCCTCATACCAAAAATAAATGACATCGGGTCGAAAATGTAGGAGGAGATACATTTTAAAATTTTTTCTTTAAAAATTCGCCAAAAATTCAAAAATCACCCGATCGACTAGAAAAGCACAAGCCGTATGCACGACCCCTTAGGGATGCCTCACACCAAAAATAAATGACATCGGATCAAAATTGTAGGAGGAGATGCATTTTGAACCAAAGTTTACTAAATAAACAACTAACTAACTAACTAACTAACTAACTAACTAACTAACTAACTAACTAACTAACGGACACCGCCCGCAAACCGATAGGAATACCCCAGCTTACGTGTAACGTAAGCTGGGCTAAAAAGACAAAATGGCGGAAATCAAGCCGTAATTGGCTTGGGTAAGAAAATGCCATGGGAAGGAGAGAGAAGAGACAGGGCGGATATAAGCAGTCGTATGCTCATGACACCGAGATTTGAGACAAGAAGAGGGAGGAAATTCTTACGGGTATTCCTTATTTCAGTTCCATGACAATGGCTCTTTTAAAATTGAGGTCTAAAAACGGGGGTAGAGAATGCTTGGAGAGTGCTCGGAGAATGCTTGGAGAGTGCTCGGAGAATGCTTGGAGAATGCTCGGAAATGCTTAGAGAGTGGTCGGAGAATGCTTGGAAAATGCTCGAAGAATGCCTGGAGAACGATTGGGGATATCGCCAATGATATCCATGTATGATAAGATTGCGCTAAACCAGCACACCAAAATGACGATTTCATCTACTGGAGCTGACACTTAAAAACAAGATTCGACAGAATTTTCCAGAATATTTTCCACTCAAATTTTCCTTCCTGGATCATAGCAAAACTCGTGATGAAAAAATTCCACCGCAGCTAATGACGACAAAAGGAAAGACGTGCAGGGGCGAATCACTGCCTGCGGAGGGGGGGGGGGGGGCGGGGGGGGGGGTCATTAGAACCATCTGAAACTATCTACTCACCATACACCATGGAAAGCAACATTAACCTTAAAACAACAGCACCAGTGACCTGACGTGGACGTACAACAGCGTAGACACGTTTGTGTGAAGCTTCCACGCCGTTCTATCTTGTCCCTTTCTGACATTTTGGTCCCCCTTATGAACGCCTCCAACAGCCACCACCCCCACGGTCACTCACCCTCCCCCACGACCCCCATCCCACACCATCCCCACACCCACCCCACGACCCCCATCCCACACCACTCCCACACCGACCCCACGACCCCATCCCACACCACACCCACTCACGGTCACTCACCCTCCCCCACGACCCCCACACCCATCCCACGGTCACTCACCCAAACCCACGACCCCCATCCCACACCACCCCCACACCCACCCCCGTCCCACACCACCCCACACCCACCCCACGACCCCATCCCACACCACCCCCACACCCACCCCCACGGTCACTCACCCACCCCATGACCCCCATCCTACACCACCCCCACACCCTCCCCCACTGCTCCGCTTCCCCTCCCCAACGGCCCTCACACCCTCCCCGGTCTTGGGACATTTTGTACCTTTGCCACTTTGTACCTTGCCATTTTGTACCTTCGCGAAAGACGTTTTGTACCTTGTCTGCCACTTTGTACCTTTTTAAAACCATTTTTTACCCTCTTTAAGATGAGAAAAATTACAACCAAGATTAATTTTACATATTTTATTGTCAATTTGCACGCTTCTTCACAATACAATACACGTTTTTTTTTGCTGTCGCGCAATGTGTAATCAGCAAAATAACAACGGAATTTTCTGATTGTCACCGATGACAGTCTAGTTGTAGCTATCACTAAGTCTAAGCCGATTATCTAATCCACATTAACCTCGAGTTATCCGTTGCGATGTAATCGAACAAACTGTTTCGGAGATATCGCAACAATATGGCCAAAAAACTTAAATAATTAAAAATTTAAAAAATCGCCAAAAACACATCTTCAACGAAAATGAAGAAAAACTTCGCAGTAAACATTTGCACTATATGTGGGTTCTTCTTGCCACGTTTGAACCTAATCCAACAAACTTTTTCGGAGATATCGCAAAAATATGGCCCCAAAAGAAGTTTAAAATCAAAAATTGAAAAATTTGCCAAAATAGAATTGTTGAAGGAACGAAAAAAGACAACACGGGCATCATCTAGACATGTACCCCAATATGTATGTATGTATGTTTTGAGAAAAATCGACTCATTAATTTCATAAGAACTCACTGCGGACAGACAGACGGACGGATGCCAGGACGGACGGACAGACACACCAAAATGCTACATATGTCTCCCCTAGGGGGGAGACATATAACTAGCAAAGAATCACAAAGTGTCCAAAAAGGTACAAAAATGGCGGAGGTACAAAGTCTGGCAAAGGTACAAAATGTCCCAACCCCCCCTCCCCCATCCCCCGTTCAACCGTGTTTAGCATCGCCACAGCAATCATCCTAACCAAAAAATATATAAACAAATAAATAAACAAATAAATAAAAGCCATAATATAAGCATGTGATGTCACTTGTGAAACTGATGACAAT
Source organism: Protula sp. h YS-2021 (assembly GCA_949752745.1). Lineage (NCBI taxonomy): Eukaryota > Metazoa > Annelida > Polychaeta > Sabellida > Serpulidae > Protula > Protula sp. h YS-2021. The sequence continues at coordinate 7,409,128 of OX457027.1, forward strand.
ATGGACTTTTGTACCCATGACAAGCAAGTTTTCATTATGTCTGGTGATCTTAGACTTGATTAATATCACGGAGCAGTTGATGCGATTCTAGAACACACCACGACAGCAGCTCACGGAAACAAACAATAGATTACAGAAGCCTACGCCATCGCGCACAGAACAGCATCATATATATACATATATATATATATATATATATATATATATATATATATATATATATATATATATATATATATATATATTTCCACACATCCGCGCTTTGGCATATTTTCAGTATACCTCTACTATAACACTTAAGCACCTGGGTATTTTTTTATGTTTTGCTAATAAAGGTACAGCGACAAAAGTAATTGAGATCCCGGTGAAAATAATCCGAGTGCACTGAGAATTCAGGTATCGACCAGCCCCCCCTCCCCCTTCCCCCCTCCCAGTCCCCCCCCCCTCCCCATTCACCTTTTTAAACCATAACCCAGGGTAAATATCACCTCGCGTTCTCTTTGGCATGGGTCTTTAAGGGGCTTCTTCTCATTACTTCACAAGCTGTCACCGGGGACACACATCTGAAGCCTCAGTGCTAAGCCTCGCCATCACTCCCTGTGCTAAGCTTTCAAGCACGTAATTATCTTGTCTCAGCGCTTTCTTATTTGATCAACGCAGGCCCTTTCACACACCTTGAGGAAGCCATGTAGGCACCAGCCTTAAAGCTTCCTTTAAAATAGTCCCGCTTTCTTCACTCTGACTCAGGCACCGAAGAACTACAACCGGACGCTATAGATCCAAACGCCACAGAACCGGACGGAGGGGGCGGAGCGGGAGGGGGGGTAGAGGGGGGGGGGGCAATCCTTAAGTCTCTCCAATCGAACCGTTAGGACGGGTTCAGTCCGCAAGACTGTACGTTGAGACTGTGATCACCTTTGAAAGTAATGCGACGGACACCCACGCCCATCATAGGATGCGCACACCTATGAGACAAGTGCCCCACGCCCATCATAGGATGCGCACACCTCTGACAAAGGTGCCCCACGCCCATCATAGGATGCGCACACTTCTGAGACAGGTGCCCCACGCCCATCATAGGATGCGCACACCTCTCAGACAGGTGCCCCAGGCCCATGATAGGATGCGCACACCTTTCAGACAGGTACCCCACACCCACCACAGGATGCGCACACCTCTGAGACAGGTGCCCCACGTCCATCATCGGATGCGCACTCCTCTCAGACAGGTGCCCCACGCCCATCATAGGATGCGCACTCCTCTCAGACAGGTGCCCCACGCCCATCATAGGATGCGCACACGTCTCAGACAGGTGCCCCACGTCCATCATAGGATGCGCACTCCTCTCAGACAGGTACCCCGCGCCCACCATAGGATGCGCATATCTCTGAGACAGGTGCCCCACGCCCACCATAGGATGCGCACACCTCTGGGACAGGTGCCCCACGTCCATCATAGGATACGCATATCTCTCAGACAGGTGCCCCACGCCCATCATAGGATGCGCACACCTCTCAGACAGGTGCCCCACGTCCATCATAGGATGTGCACACCTCTCAGACAGGTGCCCGAAGCCCACCATAGGATGCGCACACCTCTGAGACAGGTGCCCCACGCCCATCATAGGATGCGCACACCTCTGAGACAGGTGCCCCACGACCATCACACAGGATGTGCACAGCTCCGAGACAGGTGCCCCACGCCCATCATAGGATGCGCACACCTCTTAGACAGGTGCCCCACGCCCATCATAGGATGCGCACACCTCTCAGACAGGTGCCCCACGTCCATCATAGGATGCGCACACCTCTCAGACAGGTGCCCCACGTCAATCATAGGATGCGCATATCTCTGAAACAGGTGCCCCACGCCCACCACAGGATGCGCACACCTCTGGGACAGGTGCCCCACGTCCATCATAGGATGCGCCTATGATGGACGTGGGGCACCTGTCCTCAACGCATGGAACTCGTTCTGGGATCGGGTAAAGCGGCACCCATACAGGGCCGTTCCTTAATATCCTGAGACTGAGCAGGGGAGGAGGGGGGAGAGGGAGGGGGCGGGATATACGTTCTTCCACGTTTATTCCCTAAGAGGGCTTAACTGTATCCAGAAACAATGGAAAAGCCAAAAAGGTCGGTAGGGGAGGGAAAAGGCGGGTTGTGGGGGTGGGGTGGATGTTAAATTAAAACCCCTTTCACTTGCGCGAGTCATAATTCAGATACTGGAACAGTTGTGGGTCTCAAAAACTCGCAATTACACATGCGAACTGTTTACACTAAATTGACTTTAAATGCCTGCTTTTGACTGCATGCCACTTCACCCAATGCTGAAAATTAAATTGATTTTTCCCCCTTTTTTGTGTTGTTGTCATTGACCACATTTGAAGCTAAGCTAAGATTTAAGCTGTAGTACGCTATATATATATATATATATATATATATATATATATATATATATATATATATATATATATATATATATATATATATATATATATATATATACAGGGTTCGCACTGGGTTCTCAGGAAAGTGAGTCAAAAAAGGAATGTGTGACTCAGTTGGGTCCAAAAAGACTCGGTGGGTTCCGAAAAAGTGAGTCATTTCGTTAAAAATGCCCAAAAAGGGGACAAAAACCCCGCCAACGCGAATCCTGGATATATATATATATATAATATATAATATATATACGCTATCGTGATTGGTGGTGTTATACAAGCCCTGTGCGATCACTGATTTATCATGCGCATTTGCTGTTTGAGACTTTACCCCGCTAAAAAAAAGAAAAGAAAAAAAAGAAAGAAAAAGAAACACGTTCTTCGGTACATTATTATTCTGCAAGCACCGCTGAATAAGAAGTTGTACATATATTCAGAATCACGAATAATGCGAATGGCACGGCGCTGTGACAATGTGACACTAAATGTGACACTGTGACACTAAATGTCAGTTAAATTCTCATTTGGCTCAAAAAAAAAAAAATAATCAAAACAATCCTAAAAGTATAATGGAAGTGGCCTAAGAAATTGTGACCCAAAACAGTTCTTTAACTCTGACGTTGGTTAGGACTAAATCTTGCGCCTGGTCAGTGAAATGTACCGGGCGCTGGACAAGATGGACGAAAAGATCAACCCAAAAATATCGGACCCATGGTAGCAAACAATTTTGTTTTGTTTTGCCAGACGGCTTGTCAACAGCTCACGGTGAAGTGGCGGAGTGGCGGGGTGGCGGGGGTGGCGGGGGGGGTGGTGACGGAGGCGTCACCGATACCAATGCTGAAGGTCTCACTTTGCCCCCGATAGTCTCACTAATTACCGGCAGGATATTAATTAGCGGCACATCACAATAGCCCACCACACCCCCCTCCCCACCCCCCCCCCCCCTCCTCACACCTCCTTTTCCCATTCCCTGCCGAGTCTTCGCGCAAACCGATTCATGAACCCAGATCTTATATCTTCTAGCTCACTGTCAAACGGAACTGTTCCCCAGCAACGGGCAAGTAAAAGCTTATATCATTATATCTCACTCTATTGTATGTAGCGCATCTATAGGGCTATCAGCTCAAGCTTTGACACAACCACAGGTATAGTTCTGGAAGTCGAGCGGCGAGCGCCATTGGCGCACGGTGAAAAAAAAGTGCGCCATTTTTCAGCTATGATGCGCCGTAATGTTTCGGAAACTCACTACTCACGCCTAGCGTATAGAGTAACACGGGTTAAAAACTATTCATTGGCTCAGCAACAAAAACGAACGAACCCTGACAACCATGCAAGCCTGACAACGAGTCAATCCTGCCAACCATGCAACCATGACAACGAGGTAACTCTCTCAACCATGCAGCCCTGACAACCATTCACCATTCACGCATTCTCCGCGTGGCAAGGGAAGGACACGCCTCAGGGAAGATGGACACGCCTCTCAGGGAAGAAGGACACGCCTCAGGGAAGAAGGACACGCCTCAGGGAAGAAGGACACGCCTCAGGGAAGAAGGGCACACCTCAGAAAACTCCTGTTTTATCTTTTGCGGCAACTTTAAAGTCACTTTATTTTCAGCCCATCCTCCGCATAATATGTCCATAAAACATTCTCCTTCACTGGTTGATTTGATAGGCACAAAAAAAAACAAACAAACAAACAACTTAATTATCATCTTTACGAGTGCTGTGTGTTTGTTTTTTGTTTGTCTGTTTGTTTTTTTTTTTTTCCTTTTTTTTTGTGTTTTCTAAGTTCCTTTCTCTTAAATATATCACGTTATAGCTGTGAGGCCACATGTGTGAAGCTGATAACGAAACCGTCCCAGGCGTCGTCAAGTTCACTGCAGTTCTATTTTATGACTGTTAGTGTGCGTACCAAATCAAACCAGTCGTACTATCGCAGCACATGGGTCTAGTAGTTACCCTCAGTCGTATTTTTGCGCGCCCCTTTCCAGTATCGAAAATGTCACGTTACGTAGTACTGAGAGTGTGTACTTGCCATCGCCATAACAACGCAAATACGTGACAGAAAGCGTCGTTGAGGATCGCAAAAATATCTAATTTATAAAACCCTGAAATGAAAATAAAACCTAACTCGCGTTTGGTCTGTCCCGAAAAATCCTCTCTTACCCTTTCGCACTGTTCACACCCGCCTTTCAGGTTCATGCCACCAGTGCTGCAGGCTGCGCGGGGGGGGGGGGGGGGGGGGAGATAAGTCCACCCCTTGGGTGGGTCAGGCTCGTGCTGCCAGTGCTACAGGCTGCGGGAGGGTTGTTCGGATCAGTCCTCCCGCTCGTGTGGTTCAGACTCGGGCTGCCAGTGCTACAGGGTTTTTCGGATTAGTCCACCCGCTCATGTGGTTCACGGTTCGGGCAACCAGCGCTACAGGCTGCTGGAGGGTTTCTCGGATCAGTCCTCCCGCTCGTGTGGTTCAGGCTCGTGCTACCAGTGCTACAGGCTGCGGGAGGGATTTTCGGATCAGTCCTCCCGCTCGTGTGGTTCAGGCTCGTGCTACCAGCGCTACAGGCTGCGGGAGGGTTTTTCGGATCAGTCCACCCGCTCGTGTGATTCTGACTCGTTCTACCAGTGCTTCAGGTTGCGGGGGGGGGGGGTGGGAATCAGTCCCCCCCCCCCCCCACCCCGTGTGGTTTCATCACTTTTCTATATGCTGCATACCTTTCATCATTGTAGTCTTCCCCACCACCGTCTACCCGAGACCCCCCCCCCACCCCTCCCCACTCCCCCTCTCTCCCCACTGGATACTCCATTGCGAGTAATAACATTTTGTTTCCGTTTCATGTATACCTGGAATTTGTCTTAAGGTCTGCTAAACCCCATATTGCCACTATTATATTGTCAGTCTTCAGAAATTCTCTGCGTTTCTAACTTAAGTGTTTTAATAATGAGACACAAGGCACCTCTCCCCCCCATCACCCCCCCTACCCCCCCCCACCCCCACAACAAAACATAAAGCTATTTTTAAAAAATAAACAAATATATTGTAATGCAAAAACAAGACACACACTCTATACACCTCCCATCGACCTTGCTACACTTAGTGTGTTCATTCAATTGCTGCTATCAGGCAATTTTCCACATTTATGTTTTTTTATTCCTTTACAAAGTAAGCCGACACTTGCCGCCTATCTTAAAATCGTTTCAAAGGAAATGTTACCTCCATACAAAAGAACGCACACGGAACTAAAACGCACCCTGAATGGGTGTAAGGCTCATATAAAAGCCTCCGCGATACTCGACAGACTTGTAATTAGTATTCTGCAAGGTTGTACTTGTTTGAAACCTACACTATATTATCAACGCCCCCCCCCCCCGTACATCACAGCGAAAGGGTCACCTGATCGGAAATGCGCTTCGTCGCTAATTTCCGTACGGAATCGCTAACTCGGGTTTTATTCGTCAAGGCCGATCATTCTTAAGGTCGTCCTATCGATCTCTCTCTCTGTCTCTCTTTTTTGTATGCGATTGCCAGCCATCTTTCTTTATGCCGGTAAGAATGTTGGTACAATTAATAAGAAAAAAAAAAGAGAAGAAAAAAGAAAAAATATGATCTGGTTAATCTTTCTGAAATTTTAGTCGTTTTATTTATTTATTTTTGTTTATTCCAAACTCTTCCTGGGTGCAATCATTTTTATACCAGTCTCCTATTTTTTTTTTTTTTGTTTGAAGTTAGTGGACAGGACGTCCCCTACAGGATGTCCCCTACATGACGTCCCCTACAGGATGTCCCCCACATTTCACGGAAGTCTTTTAGCCCTGGAAACATATCATATTATCACGACATATCATTCTGTGCGAGGGAGATGAGATAAAATTGGTGACAACAGACCATAATTGGTGACAACAAAATGTGAATTTATTATTCCACCAATTAAGCCAGATCCAAAGTTGGCAACGCTTTCGACTCAAATATTCCTTATTATGTGATACTTGACAAATGAAAATTGTCGTTCAGCTGCGGGAAGACTTTCGTTTTCATTTCACCAGCTTGAATCTACTGTTACCGTTCCCCTCCAATCGTAGATGACGTAAACGTCATAGCTCGAAGGCGGCATCGTCAGCTTAAGCGATGCCTGTTGTCGCAAAGCATCTCCATATCTCGAGTTCGTCTGAAACTTGGTGGAGATCTGCATGACGCCTCCCCCCTTCCCCTACCCGCTCAACACCCCCGCCCCCTCCCATCAACGATCCAGGTGTCAGCCATTCAAATACTTTAATATTATTGTTTGGCTTTTATGTATCTTTTTATACGTCCAATCAAGATCTGTTTTTTTCCCTTCTTCTTCTCATTCACCGCTGTATATTTCTCAAGTACCACGATAAGCAGCCCGATGGTAATAAATGCACAGGCCATACTTTCAGCTTCATATGGTCACACAAAAAAATCAACCAGAAATTTCGTTCCTGATTTGTACATTTAATAAGATTTTAACATCGCCAAATACGAAACTAGAGCAGTGTGCACAGCCCACATATTCCCCACAGGCCCCCCATCAGTTAAACACGGCCATCAATAGTCAAGGGCTGAACTTTTCCAAGTCCAGCTGGTCCATTTTCCTTGGACGGACCTGGCCCATTAACAATACCGATCTGTGTTTGCTCCCATAGAAGCTACATACCAGGTTTCTTGAAAATCCTTACAGGAGTTTTTTTAAGTTATTGTGTTAACAAGGTCACACAATAGTCAATGAAGAGCTGAAATTTTCGAATTCCAGCTGGTCCATTTTCCTTGGACGGACCTGGCCCATTTACAATACCGATCTGTGTTTGCTCCCATAGAAGCTACATACCAAGTTTCATGAAAATTCTTGCAGGAGTTTTTAAGTTATCGTGTTAAGAAGATCTTGATGACAGAACGACAGACCGACCGACACGCGGTCGATCGCATATATTCCCCCTGTGGGGAATAAATAAAACAGAAACGAGATTGGGCGGAGGGGGAGGGGGAGGGGGGTGCCGACTTGGTATCAAAGGAGTTACCATGCCTGTCCAATAAAACGTGGAGAAAGGGGGACAAATTGTGAGGCCAGACGCCAATTTCATTAAAAAAAGGTGGTAATTTTCATTCAGTACTCCGTGTTTTCCACAAGGAGTGGGGGGTTCTTTCAGAACTGCACTCCGCATTTGGTTACAGAGGATAGGAGGGGGGTGGTATTATCTCAAATTAGCACTCCGCGTTTAGGGGCCATTCTAAAATGATGTCGGACACGCATGTCAACCAGTTGGTTACGCGAGTGCCACATCCCCTCCACCTGAGTTTCCAAGCAGCTAGAAACCTATGCTGATATAAAAAGACCTCCGCGTTTTATACAATTCCGAATTCTATAAGGAAACGTAATTGTGACGTCAAAGAAACACATTCCTGGAAAATATCTTTTTTTTGCTTATTAACACTGAAAAGACACTTATCACTTACTGTAATAGCCAGGCTTCGTGTCATAAAATGACATTTCATTGCAAATTATTAACCATTTCTGCTGCATCACCAAAAGGTGTGCGTGGGAAGGCCATTGAAACATTTTAAATGCGGCACCAGCACATGAAATAATCCTGGGATGGCCGTGGTATACAATTACGACGGTTCTGACGTCACAACAGACGGTAGCCGTAACCATGACATCAAGGTCAGTCACCACAAATGCGGCACCAGCACATGAAATAATCCTGGGATGGCCATGGTATACAATTACGACGGTTCTGACGTCACAACAGACGGTAGCCGTAACCATGACATCAAGCTCAGTCACCATAAATGCGGCACCAGCACATGAAATAATCCTGGGATGGCCGTGGCATAAAATTCTGACGGTTCTGACGTCACAATAGATAGTAGCCGTAACCATGACAGCAAGCTCAGTCACCGCAAAATGCACGTTCCTATTTCGGCGTGGTATTAACTCCCATTTTACGGAGCCGTATAGAATCCTGAACTGGTCAAACATCTAACCCCCTCCCCCCTCCCCCTTCTCCCCCTCCCCCCTCCCTCTCTCACTAGTGTGACGCTCACGTGGCATTGTTTTTCAGCGGGCCTGAATGTCCTCACGATTTTGTATTTTCTTTTTATACTGTTAGTAAACAAATATTCTTATTTACACCTTCCGCAAATTATAAATTATGAAATCAAATATGTTTTGAAATCAAAAAGTGAGTGTCCGGAAGCAACTTGATTTTAATACCCCGCTCCCCACCCCCCACCCCCCCCCCCCAAAAAAAAAAAAAAAAAAAATCACAGTTCTCAAAGGCTAAAGAGGAGGGGGTGGGGATGGGCAATTTTAGATTATTAAATTTCAGGCAAAACTACACTGGAATGATACAAGATGACGCATAGTGTAAAACACATTTATAACCTTATATGATTGGTGCATGGTAAGAGCTTCAAGATCACGCCCAACAAATTGCTTGAAAAAGAGTTAGGATGGACATAACGCAAAAAAAAAAAAATGCGCCAAAACTAAAACCCACTATTCAATTCAGCTTCAGTTCCTTTCAGATTCCGAAAGGGCATGCCCCTGAACATACCATAAGTACTGGTATCAAAAAGGGGGTATATTAGGTACCCTAAGTACACGTGTCACTTCAAATTCCCATGTAAGTAACTATCTATAAATAGATCAGATATTGTTGACACCAACAGACATTTTAAGTATGTAAAATTAAGTAAGCCTTCGGGCTTCGCAAAAAAAAGAGAGAGAGAGAGGATAGTGAAAAAAGTGCGCATTTGTCAATGAGAGCACCAGAAAAAGTGCGCGCCTATCTCAATAGCTGCGCGTCTTTACCCGACAATGAAATAAACGTGAACATTGGAACAGAGGAGTCCCGAAGGGCACAGATCTCAAATGTATAACTACGCACGGTGATCAAGTTCTTTATTTACAACAAAGTGCCACCGTGCCTTCCACTACAAAGGTCATAAAGGAAACTTAACATTTAATTTGGTTATTTCCATGGAAGGAATTTCAAAGCAGCCCAACGGATTTTTGGTCGGCCCTTTTCAAAAATGTAGTAAAAGACACTCCGTGGTTTGTTCCTGTCATACACTGACCGTCCGTCTGGCTGACAACACTGACAGTCCGTCTTGTTGGCGACACTGACAGTCCGTCTTGTTGACAGCACTGACAGTCCGTCTTGTTGACAGCACTGACAGTCCGTCTTGTTGACGACACTGACAGTCCGTCTTGTTGACGACACTGACAGTCCGTCTTGTTGGCGACACTGACAGTCTGTCTTGTTGACGACACTGACAGTCCGTCTTGTTGACGACACTGACAGTCCGTCTTGTTGACGACACTGACAGTCCGTTTGGCTGACGACACTGACAGTCCGTCTTGTTGACGACACTGACAGTCCGTCTTGTTGACGACACTGACAGTCCGTTTGGCTGACGACACTGACAGTCCGTTTGGCTGACGACACTGACAGTTATTTCTACGCCTGCTTTTTACCCTACTAACAAAATATATACAGCCTGCCACATAACTTGAAACGTTTCTTATATAATTACGTCAGAGGCACCCGCCAGTTAAATAGTCATAACTGACAATTTATATGTTTACCGCAAAAGAATAGTAACCTTTTGTTCAGGGGCATTCGCAAGCTATAAGTATGCTTTAAATTGGCACTAAATTTTCATTAACTGTGTGGTGATATTTTTTTCTTTCTCAAGACAATAAGGAAAATGAACCGAGTTGGGGGGAGGGGAGAGGGGAGAGGGGGTGGAGGGGAGGGGGTTGGGGGGGAGGGGAATCAGCGTCATTTACGTAGCACACTGCTGCAGATTATGCAAAACGTCATTGAAAACTACCCCTTACATCTGATGACCACCCGCCCACTTGACGCAGTTTTCTTGAACAGCCAAATAAATCTTACAGATATACACCAGGTAAATACTTGAAAACGCGCCATAAATCACACGTACTTGAAAACGCGCCTCAAAAGACACGTACTTGAAAACGCTCCCGGGGCTCAGCCATTAATTCAATTAATTATGACATCTTATATGCTTGAAATATCGCCCAACATTCGGGTTCACATAGTGAACATTTTTCAAAAACCAACAAAATTGGCAAAGCCGCACAGATCCCTATAATATAATTATGGCCCGTGGAGGGGAAGGGGTGTGTGTGTGTGGGGTGAGGGTGACGGGTTTTTACATCATACGTTTAGATGGCGGCACCCCTGGTTTTTCATTTATTATTTATTTTATCTCACAGTTTGCTGAATTGCAATTTGCAACAAAAAGCGGCCATGCAGTACCATCCACGCCCAGGGTGGCCACTAAAAAGTGGAGTGCTAATTTTGAAATAATACCCCCCCCCCCCCACCCCCTTTCTTTTTACCAAAGGCGGAGTGAAATTCTGAAATAATCCCCCTTTCTGAAAGAAACGCGGAGTACTGAATAAAAATATGTTTTTTAAGGGAAATTGGCATTCCGCGCGGACCGCGTTTCTTGACAACGACGGCTTGTGACGACACAGTGTTGTCGCTCCTTGGGTCAACTACATCTCCTCCATTTCTGTGAAAAGGATGAGGGGGGGGGGGGAGATTACAAATGCAGGACACGTTTTCGAAAAGAGACAATTAACACGAAACGGCTTGAAGCTAACACTGCACGATTCGCCACAGCTAAATATACAGGAATGATTCACTATCGGGAAATAAATTCAAGTTATGCGCGCATATATATATATTATATATATATATATAATGAAATTTATCCGAATCAGAGATACGTGAAGTTGAAACACATGCAGCGAATTCCTTTTGAAAATATTTTATCATATTGGTAAATCATATTGGTGCTTTAAACTTTAAGTAAGTGACCTGGTCGACTTTCACATCATAGACGATATTCATGGTCTGTATATATATATATATATATATATATATATATATATATATATATATATATATATATATATGCCGTTATGATATTACGTAGCAGACCAAGTGTCAAAATACTTTATTCTCCACTTTTCCATATCCATAAATGGAATAATGATTTAATTTAATGCTTCAAAAGTATGGAAATAATGTACCGCCTAAGAAATATAATAAACGATATATTTATACTATAAATAAAGTCAGATGTAACCGAAAATTATCGTTCGCTGTTTTTTTTTTTTTTTTCAAATAATTTTAAGACAACAAACTCTCAACCATTAAAGAGAGAAAAAAGTGAACCGAAAATCTTACTGGTGCATACCTTAGTGGGTACCTCATCCCAGCGGAAATCAGATATCACACATGATATAAATAATTAAGGTGTGCGCTTGTACAATTATTTATAAGTGCAGTGACTAACACCTCGTCGGTGATGTGTCATTTTTCGCTCTCCTTTTGAAAAGTTTTGATTATCTTTTGCATGACAGTGCGGGGTGGGGGTGGCGGGGGGGGGGGATAATTTTATCTCTGCGACTGTCACTCGCCCGTCTGTTGACGTTAATTGAACGGGATACCCGATAACTTGAATCTCAGCCCCCATCCCTGCCCCGAATCAAAACTGACAATGATCGAATCATGGCAAAGCTCTACACATGTCGAAGTTCTATATATTATACAAGCACCACATTTCTTCATTTTCGAAATGCGATTTTCTCTGTTAATGATAAGAACATGCAAGAAAGTTTGACTGAGCCTTTCTTGTTCACAAGAAAGTACCCCTAAAAGTGTCTTCTTATTTCAGACACACATTCAGCACTGCATCGGAGTCGCCTACGACCAGCACTGCATCCGAGTCGCCTACGACCAGCACTGCATCAGAAACGCTTACGATCAGCACTGCATCAGAGTCGCTTACGACCAGCACTGCATCAGAGTCGCCTACGACCAGCACTGCATCAGAAACGCTTACGATCAGCACTGCATCAAAGTCGCCTACGACCAGCACTGCATCGGAGTCGCCTACGACGAGCACTGCATCAGAGTCGCCTACGACCAGCACTGCATCAGAAACGCTTACGACCAGCACTGCATTGGAGTCGCCTACGACCAGCACTGCATCAGAGTCGCCTACGACCAGCACTGCATCGGAAACGCCTACGATCAGCACTGCATCAGAGTCGCCTACGACCACCACTGCATCAGAAACGCTTACGATCAGCACTGCATCAGAGTCGCTTGCGACCAGCACTGCATCAGAGTCGCCTACGACCAGCACTGCATCAGAGTCGCTTACGACCAGCACTGCATCAGAGTCACCTACGACCAGCACTGCATCAGAGTCGCTTACGACCAGCACTGCAACAGAGTCGCTTACGACCAGCACTGCATCAGAGTCGCCTACGACCAGCACTGCATCGGAGTCGCCTACGACCAGCACTGCATCAGAGTCGCCTACGACCAGCACTGCATCAGAGTCCCTTACGACCAGCACTGCATCAGAGTCGCTTACGACCAGCACTGCATCAGAGGCACCTACGACCAGCACTGCATCAGAGTCGCTTACGACCAGCACTGCATCAGAAACGCTTACGACTAGCACTGCATCGGAGCCGCTTACGACCAGCACTGCATCAAAAACGCTTACGATCAGCACTGCATCAGAAACGCCTACGACTAGCACTGCATCAGAGTCGCTTACGATCAGCACTGCATGAAACGCTTACGACCAGCACTGCATCAGAGTCGCTTACGGACAGCACTGCATCAGAGTCGCTTACGATCAGCACTGCATGAAACGCTTACGACCAGCACTGCATCAGAGTCGCTTACGGACAGCACTGCATCAGAGTCGCTTACCACCAGCACTGTATCGGAGTCGCTTACGACCAGCACTGCATCAGAGTCGCTTACGACCAGCACTGCATCAGAGTCGCTTACGGACAGCACTGCTCGTGACAATATTTGACGATATTTTACAACACCGACGGTCTAGTTTAGAACAGTTTTAGGATTAGTAAATTGACCCTTCTTCTTTTTGTACTGTATTAAGTTTCACTACCTTTTTTCCCCCTCTTTTTAGTGTCAAGAGCGACAGAAGCAAAAGTTCGCGGAAAGGCCTGGTTTTTATCAAGGCTGTGTAGCGGATGGCTGACTCTCAAACACAACATTTAAAACAAGGGCGGGGGGTGGGGTGGGGCTGAGGGGGGGGGGCGGGGAGGGGGGAAGCTTAGATATCATGACATCACAAAGTGTGCACTTTTTGAAAACAGACTTTGAGAAGTTTATTTGGTAAGAGGCTATGTTATTACTTGCACCACATCACATTTTATTACACAATTCATTTACATACCATCAATAAACTTTACCTAGTCTCGTCAACATACAACTTTTATTAATTGATTTATTTATTTATTTCACTCTATTCGATTTATAAAATTGAACTTTTCTTATTCACTTGTCACATCTCTGTATTGTTGAAAAGCTGATAAGTATCTCCAGCTATCTATCGGTGTACCCAGTAACGTTCTTCTTATCTATCTATCTAACTTTCTTCTTATCTTCTTAACTCTTTTTCTTTTCTTTCTCGAAACTTGCCTCTTTTTTGTCATTTTTTTTTCTCAACTTAAAAAAGTCAATTTTTATTTACTGTTAATTGTTTATGAAAGTTCACTTTCTCACTCACCATCGTTTTCTAAAAAAGAAAAAGTTTTGAAAAATAACCAGGTAGGGTTTATTATTTTTTTCTGGAAAATCAGGTCTCTTTTCAATCAAATACCGTTCCTGACAACGGACATAGGAACAGCACACCGTAACTTGGCAACGGACTCACTAAATAATGTGGTTGCTACAAAGAGACAATGAGTTCAATGTGTCAGCTCTGCCACATCCACATTTTTTTTTCTTTTTTTTTTTTTTTTTAAGCGACTATGCCCTGCCGGTTTATCAAAAGCTGATCAATTGATCAAATTTTCTTCACAATACAAGTTTCAACTGTCACATTGAGAATCACTTACAACGAATAACGAACTGAAGAGTCGATTGATCAGTTTTTGATTCAGCCGGCGGGATGGGGGTGGGGGTGGGACGGGGGTCGATTCACTTATTTGAATCAATTTCTAAGTGACGCCGTAGCAGACTGAGGAGTAACAGCTGCACCGATTGTTACCCATCATCCCCTCCCCACCCCGCCACCCCCTCCCCCACCCCCAATGCCATGGATGGCAAAACCAGACAAAATGCGGAATCAGTGTCTCGCGGAAAACGCGTCACTACAGTCTCGCTGTCATATTGAAAATTCATTGGAATTTAGCTGGGTGAAACAGGCAGCTTACTTGCAACTATACACCCCTCAGACTAATGTTACACACACATAATACAACGGGGTTCCAATTAAGTTCTATTGATTCTGAATCTAAGTTCTACCATTTTTGAATTTTTAAGACATGAGAACAGACGGAGCTTAAAAAAGCGGAAATTTTAAATTAGCACCGAAGGCGCGACAAACCATTAAAATTGCTTAAATTGTCGAAATACTGCTTAGGTTAGCCTCAGTATCAGCCCGTCGACCCACACCCCCGCCTCCCCTCCCCCCCCTTAAAAGTGTATTTTGCGATGTCAACGGCTTGCTTCTCAGAGACCACAAATTTGAAGCCTAAAAAAGCGCAAACAGCTGAAAAAAGCGGACAGTTCTCATGCCTGATTTATATATTTCATGCCTGGTTTATATATCTCATGCCTGGTTAATATATCTCATGCCTGATTTATATATATCTCATGCTTGATTGACTTATCTCATCCCTGATTTATGTATCTCATGCCTGATTTTATACATATCTCATGCCTGATTTTTATATATCTCATGCCTGATTTATATATCATCATAACGGAACGGAATACACACACGAAATCGCCTGTTGTTTCACTCAGCTTAAACCCGTTCTAACTACTGGATTTCAGCTGATTTTCAAGGTGGCAGTGAAAATGGGACAGAATATACTGTCGCTGGACATCAAGGCGTGTATACTTGACGCAGTACGGTGTCTATGGATTACCAAGCACAACGTCTACGGATTATCGAGTAAGGTGTCTACGGATTACCAAGTATTGTCTACGGAATACCAAATAGAGTGCCCGCGGATTACCCACACCAATGCCCTCATACAACTTTATTCAGTCCTATGGCCAACCGACTCCGGACTTCCGGTGAAGGAGACACCCTTCTTTTCTTGATGATCATCTGACAACGTTGAAACCCTTTCCTTTCCTCTTTACCACATTTTCTATAGAGAGAGGGTTCAACTTTGTTTACATTTCAATTTGTAAAAATTGGTAATTGGAAACAACCCAAAAAAAGGGGTGAATTGCCAACAATAGTTAGCATGTTGTGAAGAATGCACTGACCTCGAACGTTTTGTGCGATCTGTTCTCCACACAATAGGTTTACATACTCCCCCCCCCCGCCCCCCTCCCCCTCCCATCTACCCTTAGCCCTTCAGCGATTTCTATCTTGTTAATAAGGTTATCCCCGCCATTTATTAACAAACAAATGACAGGGCCTGCCCCCTTGTCAAGGACACGCCGATCACGCTTGTACGGGGGTTACTTAGGAATCATGTAGATTACGTCACGGTTAATGTCGTTTAGCTGCCCCCCACCTCCCACCCCCCACCTCTTTTAATGAAGACAAAAACAGAGAACAGTATATGGCAGCCGAATAAGGAAGTAATTGTTTATCAGTACCGCAGTGATTGAATTATGTCGCGACCACTTTGGATCCCGCGGTGTATTTATCGTGACAGGGCCTTGACAACATAAAACCCCACTTTTCTCATCTAATACTTAGATGTGCTTTTAAAAGCTGCTTCGATTATAAATACGAGGCTGAAACAATGATACGGGGCAGAGAAGCAAAACCATTGGCTAAGCAGCAACCGGCTGTGCGGCAAGTCCGGCTGAATTCGGCAACCCGAACTGAGCGTGAGTTCGGCTGAATTCGACAACCCGAACTGAGCCTTGCTGTGCGGCAAATTCGGCTGAATTCGGCAACCCGATCTCAGCCTAGACCTAATCAGCCGAAAGATTTATCCAGACAACTGGAGCTAAGGCTACATCTGCATCGGCTATGTTATATGCAGCATCGGCTTAGTCAAGTCAACCCGAACAACGGCCGTAGCAGGTGTCAAGGTTACCGGTAGATCGGCCCTTTCCGTCAACCCGGGCCGAAGACTGAGCCGAAACAATCTCCTGGGTCATCTCTCGCACATGTCTTTCCGAAGTCAAGCTAACCGATACTGCCAGCAAAGAGCAACGAGAATTGATAATAAGTTAAGGTAGTGACAATCCATCAAACCAGGTCATGTGTCCCTACTGCCAAACAACGCATGTGACCGTGTTTTTTTTCTCTCTCTTTTTTTTTGTTGAGAAATGTTGATAAAAGAAACTAGAAACAATCTAAGATCTACGAAGTGAAGTGTCACGCGGAACGAATCACAGAGATGGCACGCGGAACGAATCACAGACATGTCACGCGGAACGAATCACAGAAATGTCACGGGGAACGAATCACAGAAATGTCACGCGGAACGAATCACAGAAATGTCACGCGGAACGAATTACAGAAATGTCACGCGAAACGAATCACAGAAATGTCACGAGGAATGAATTACAGAAATGTCACGCGGAACGAATCCCAGAAATGTCACGCGGAACGAATCACAGAGATGTCACGCGGAACGAATCCCAGAAATTTCACGTGGAACGAATCGCAGAGATGTCACGCGGAACGAATCCCAGAAATTTCACGTGGAACGAATCACAGAAATGCAGCGTGAACGTAAACAAATTCTTTCTGGTTACTGGTCCATGTGTAACTACAAGTGACGTCTCGTCTGAGGTTAACAAACTTAGGTGCACTTTAAATCAAACCACACACATTATGCCTGAAAATATCAATAAAATATGTACCCCCTCCTTCCCCCCTCCCCCCCCCCCCCCCCCCGCTTGTGTTAGCAGCTTGTCTCGGCCTACATACACATTTACATCTATGGGTGCCCACTGCAATCCGCCAGGCTACGAACAGCTTCGCCAATCACGCTCACGACACAAAGGGAAAAATTCCACGCAAATGCAAACAAGTTTTTTTCGGGGGGGGGCGGAGGGGGGAGATTTAAAACCTACATGTATATTCGCCATTTGTGAGTGCTTTTCAAAGACAACTGCTCAAACTCTATTTAAGCAAACAACACTCACTGGAATTTTACGTTTCTTTTCAATGTCCTTCCTCTATTGTGGCAAAAATGCTTTGTGAGTGTTCAATCTTCGTGAACGCATTCCAACGAATGGAAATAGCAGCACTGCATTCCTCGCCAACATTTCAACGCCTTCAGCATTTTTATTCAAATGATTCAAATATAAAAATAACGTAATAATCCAAAGAAGTTAGTTCTCCTAAATGCTTTTGTTAGTAGCTAGCTGCTAAATAAAATTTTTAATCATACTGATTAATTTAAATTCATTCTTTTTTTTTTAATTTTTACAGGTTCCTACCTGGTGAAGTGCGGTGAGGCCATCTTCGTTCGTAACGTCAGCACTCACGCCTCGCTTCAGCAAATCCCGAACTGAAAACACATAGGACCGACTGTAGAAAATGAACATACAAGCATACAACCCCACCCCCTCCCCCCCCGCCCCTCCTCCTCCTCCCCAGTATTTTCCGTCTGAATTGTGGTATTATAGGAACGATTATTATCAAGCAGAACACACGCCGTTCTTTTTTTTTTCATTCATGCGATTAAGGTTTGTATTATGTGTGTCTTGGCTGAACTTGACTAAAGTCACTCGAATCGTACGCATAATTACCCAACGAACATTGAACAAAACAAAATTATTCTATACATACTATTCTCCACATTACCATATAACAACTAGGGTTTTTTTTTATCTCAAAACCCAGAAAAAGTTTAAGGTAATTGTACAGAAAAAAATAAACAACACTGTCTCCACAGTTGCGAGCATTTTTTTTTTTTTTGCTACGCTGACACGAATCGAAACACATGCATCCGAAACGTTCACTTCCGATCTGGGACAGTTTCATTTCCGATAGATTTCATCGACTGAATCACTCCCGCCCAACTTCCGGTATACACGACTTAACGGGAACATATTTTGGATTCGCGCCAAATACCAGCCTGTATCACGTGATCAGGGCCTTGTCACCTCTAGCAAATGAAAGGATTCCTGACGGAACATCTAAAACCAGACCCTCAACGCCAGAACAACGTCATCAAATGTCACGACATCCTTGACACTGACGCAGTTTTTACAGCTCGGCGCGACCGAGCAGATGCGGGGCATTCCGAGAGGCCGAAACATTCCCCCCACCCCCCCACTCCCACCCCTATTACAAGAAATCATGTATATTATATGGCGTTGGGCCACCTCGTTATTGCTCCCCTTTTCTTTCATTTTCCATCCAGGCGGTTTCTTTACGTTTTTTTTTTTTTTTTACTTTTTTTCTTACTATTTTCATTTAAGCCACGGCAGTTGATTCTGAAACGAATCAATGACTTGGCGAGTTTCATTTATTTATTTAATATTACTATTTATTATTGTTATTACTATTTTTGCAAGCAAGTTGCAAAAATTCCCACCCCATACACCCACCCCGCAAAAGAAATTTTATCTCCACATTCTGCATATAAAACACATTTATATCTTAAACTGACCAATATATAACACTTTTTAGTCAATACACATGTATGTTTGGTTTCTCGGGCTGCAGTCTTCGCCAAACAGAATTCACAAAACACAAATTTTAAATCGATAAAGCAACTGAACCATAATGACCGGGTGCATGTAAGAGCGCTTTTTTATATAAAACAAGTGTAATTACTGTACTTTGGCCCACATAAATCAGCCCTGACATCCGTGGACGCCGTTTTTTTTTTTCACAGGGTTTTATGGGGTTAAAACAAATCAACAAGGAGGCCCGTAAATACACGACGAGGTGGCCGAGTGGTTAAGGCGATGGACTGCTAATCCATTGGGCTCTGCCCGCGTGGGTTCGAATCCCATCCTCGTCGGTACTTCTTTTTACTTTTTTTTATTTATTTTATTTATTGCCGTTTCAATCTGTATTCGAAAGTACTATCACTGTCAACACGATTGTTGTGCAACAATGAATATTCATTCATCACCCAAACAGTGTTACGTTGTTGTTACCTGATGTCGCTTTTGCTAGCAGCGAGCCAGAAAAAATATTTCTGTCCAAAGCTCCACCAATATGTCTTTCAGGGGCTTTCTCTCGTTCACCGTAATTTGTAACAGTTTGTACGACGGTCCGCCGTTGTTGTTCAATAGATAACCTCTACGACGGTGTGGTGTATAACACCTTTTTACGGCACACTCACTGGGGATTCCGAGAAAATAGTACTCCTACAGAGAGGAACTATTTCTGAAAATATCCATCCGCCCTGTGTTTATACATAACAGATAGATCTCATCAGAGGTCAGCTGTTGTATAACAACGTTGTTCCGTGGCAAATAATAACTGCCCTGAGCCAAGCATAAACATGGACGCAGAAAACTAGATATAAATTAGAAGCAATGAAATTGACGTAGTCAAATGTTGTCGGCTGTGTTTTTCAATTTTAATTAGTATTAACATTTTTTATGTTTTAAAGGGGTTTGAAATATTAATAACATACTGCAGTGCACCTTCGCGTTTTGCTGCAAACAGTAAATTCGATTAAAAGAAAAAAATAACGTGCAAATATTGCGAACACTTTTAAAAGCAAAACAAAATTGCTATTTAACAGACGGTCTTAAAAAAAAGAAACTCTTTTAACTTTCTCCTCGAGTTGCAGGAAGTTTTAAGGTGGCCTGACACAGAAATTAGCTATAAATGGTGGAGGAGCTGGTACCCGTTCTCACGAGGCCGAGTGGTTCAGTTGGTACCCACTCTCAGGAGTCCGAGGCTGATAGATGTCAGGGGCGAAAAAAATAGGACGGTAATCTCCTTTCAACATATGCTCGCACACTTCATTTGAGCCCATTCGGATACGTAATAGACGGAAAACAAGGCGCATGTGACGGAATATTGAAGACGTATGTGGCATATAGCTCCCTTAAGGCGGAAACTGCCGAGCCCCGAGTGAGTTAGTGAACGCCAAAAACAAAACCGTTCAGTAAGAATGTATTCGAGCGTTTTATGACTGTGGCGTTTCACAGAAGCAAAACGTCTGCCCTGGTCTTCACAAAAGTTAACTGTGCAGTTAATAAACTAACTGTATGCAGAAGGGAAATCAGCTGATTTAGCTAAATTACGCAAACAATTTTTACAAGAATTTGGTTTTATATAAAAGCAAAATTTATCAATTGACTTTCAAAAGTTCTGTTGGTTACATGGGCAGTTAATAGAATTAGTTAACTGCACAGTTAACCTTTATGAATACGGCCCCGGGACAATCCGACCACAAAGCCTTTCAGCAGGAGACATCCGGATGGAAAAAACTCAATTGTCAGGATCAAGCTGGCAGCGATCTATGACGTCAGCAGAATTATGATATCACCGAAAATTTCAGAGAACTTTCACATTTCACGAAAACAAAACTATGGTTTTGATATTCCATATATTTAAGCAGCACCGTGATAAGAATGCATTCCACTCGAACATAGCATTGACTAATGTTTCACTGCAGACCGCTTCAGACACACTCTGAACTATAAATTAAGTCCACCAGATCACTTGATGCACTTTGTCGTGTCGATACATGCATTTTAGACTCGTCAAACGACAGTCGGTGCTTTTTTTTCAAACACGACAATTTTTAGAAGTGTGGACTTACTCTTGAAATCTTTTCATCAAAGCGTCACAAAAAACTGGATCGCGCCAAAAAAAGAAAGAATAAATAAATAAATAGAAAAAAATAAAGAATGTGTGATAAGTCAGCGGCTGTGTTTTATCAGTTTTATCAGCACAGAACTTGAAAACTCAAGTGGAGCCGAGTTGGCCACATAATATGTGGGGGGGGGGGGGGGGGGGGGGGTTCAGAAGCGTGGATGCGAGTCCTTAATGACATCAACAACTGAGGACGGCAACGCTACCCACCCCACTTCCCACCCCCCCCCCCCCCCTCCCATCACAATGTATAGGATTGCAGGTCTTGGAGGTATCGGCACTGATAGGCCAAGTATGTATTTGGCTGTCAACGGGGAAAATATAAACGTTATCACATAAGAAAAAAAATCGTCGTAATGATAGATCCAGCATGATAACGGGGATCAGACGTCACGGTGGAACGACACACGTCGCTGGTGACGTCCGAAGCACGTCATCAGTGACGTCTAACACACGTCACGTGACGCCATCACCGATGCTGGCCATGGCGACGATGGAAGTCCGCACGAATGGGTGACGTCACACTCACGCCGCGGCCACGTACGTGCGCACGAACGGGTGACGTCACAGTCAGGACGCGGTGGCGCAAAGCGTTTAAGTCATTAAAGACACGGCAAAAGCAAATGAGCTCAAGGTCGAGTTGTTCATGAAACTAGGTCAAGCTGTCAACAGAAAGGCCTGGAGGAGAGGGAGGGGGAGGAGAAAGTTCAAAATCCTCACTTTAAGAAACAGGAAGAAACTACATTTTCTCTAAAAACACACTTTCGTAATTTCACTTTCGTTATCTAATAAGCAAAACAAAACTGCTGAACAACGAAACAACTACAGCGTCAGGCAGACGCGATCCCCCCCTCCCCTGTAACGCGTATGTCCCATTGCACAGTGTCAACTACGACCACTTTCATCACGTTTTCACAATTCTTACAGTTGTGTGTTTTTAAAACTAAGCCAAAAGCTAAGTTATATATTATATATATATATATTGGCAATCTGCAGTTTCTTTTTATCCGTGTGTGAAATTTAAAAAAAAAATCAGAAGTTTTGTTCTAATAATAATAAAAAATATATATATTAACATTCTGGCAATTTTTATGAATCCCAACAAAAATACGATGTTGCACACCTTCCATATGTGTTCTATCCGTGTGCGAAATTAAAAAAAAAAACGACTTATAGTTGCGGAGATACAGCCCGGACACGCAAGCGGACAGAGGGACAAGTTCATAATTCCATCCCTCCATGACGCAAGAGATACTGGCTCAACTACGGCACAAAATAACGAAAAAAAAAACAGCTAAAACTGGATAATCCCCATTGATATATATACAATTTGAGCCAATTTTAGTTTTGCGGTTATTTTGTTTATTTATCTCATGTAAGTTCCTGCTTGTTGCTGTTGTTTTTTTTAATTTTATCATTGAAACTTGCGTGATTCTTCAACAAGAACATTATTAAGAAAAAACAAAACCTTGTTTTATCTGAAAACGTGCCACTGTACTTTTCCTTTCAATACACAACCCATAAATATTGTCAAAGGAAAACACAAAAAGAGTAAGGCACTTTCACCGCAGTGAAACTATCACAACACACTACGATACCTAGACGCAAACGTATTTTATATTTTACTTCCAGTTAATCTCCATTAATACTATTTCACATGTTGTTATCCCCCATTTAGTAGCGCTAGCTTAACGGAATTAAAGACTTAGTTTACTGCAACTTTAACACAGGACTTAAGCGCGTCAAGTCAATTGGAATTTGAACCTGGGGTCCCGCGGGAACCCAGAAAGAAGACCATGTTCTCTTTATTACACAGTTTATGTATGTTTTTCAGGGGTGCACATAAGGATTTTTTCACCTTCGCCAATTTGGCGAAGCGCGTTCAGCTCACCTTCGCCAAATAGAATTCACCTTCGCCAAATCGAATTCACCTTCGCCAAATGAACCCTCTTACTAAAACTTTAACTTAATTTGTTTATTGCATATTAACTATACATCTTCTTAACTATATTGTCCAGGTCATGTCTTTATAGAGCCACATCGGTCGTTACTCAGTGCTGACCGATTTGTAGCTTTCATCTGAAACGTTTAACTTTTCATCAAACTTGATTATGAAGAAATTCACCTTCGCCAATTTGAATCTGTTAAGCTTCGCCAAATGGATTTCACCTTCGTCGTGGCGAAATGCGAAGATCTTATGTGCACCCCTGTTTTTGTTCCGTCAGGTACTACCATTATGTAGCCGACACAGCAAAGCAAAGTAAACAGTCTTATTTTTTTAATACAACAGAACGTGGCTTAATAATGAATATTTTTGCGAACCGAAGACATTGTTTTGGGACCTGTGAGCTTGGATGTTGGGGTCCCACAGGAACCCGAGCTTAAAAATGAATTTCATGTCCTGAATCTACCCCCAATGCGAGAGACTAAACCAAACCTTGAGAACACCAAACGCGGGTGTAGCTTTTTTTTTTTTTTTTTTGGGGAAAATAATCAACTGAATAAGAATTACCAGCACGCCATTCACAGTGAATAGGACGGTCTTTCTACGGGCCGCCGAAATAAAAGCCCCTCTCCCCCCCCCCACCCCCTCCCCCTCCCCCACAATGGCATGTCCACTCTAACACATTAAAAAATGTCCTTCAATGATAATCATAAACACTTAGCGAAGGAAACGGTCTGAATATTGTCACTATGAGACAAAAGGTGAATGACTATGACAAGTTGTACTTCAGCTAAAAACCGCAGAGAATTTGTTTAACGCTCCTCTGTTTTTGATTCATTTCCCACTGGCAAATTACACCATATTACCAAGCAAAAAAGACTGAATAATTTACAGATACTTATAAGATACCTGAACGTATATATTTTCTTCATGTTGAAGATTGGGTCACCGTAAATATGGCCGCGGAACCGAGGGGGGGGGGGGGAGGCACCCACCAAAATCCTCACCTCAAGACAGGATATCAATTTCGTGGGCAGGGAGGGGGGCACATACCAAAGCCTCCCCCTCCAGACAGGGTAACAATGGATAGGGAGGGGTGAGAGGGGGGCAAACCCGGGGACTTAGCTTCAGACAAGGTAACAATGGTTAAGGGGTGTGAGGGGGGGGGGGGGTACACACCAGCAGGCTTATCTCAGATAGGATAACAATGGCTAGGGCGGGAGGGGGTTGGGGAGGGGACTACAGCAGCGTACTTACCTTCACACGGGGTACTTATGACTAGGGCGGGGGTACACACCAGTGGGCCTACCTTCAGACAGGGTAACGATGGTTAGGCCGGGGCGAGGGCGGGGGGGGGGGGGGGAGGGAGGGTACACACCAGTGGGTCTACCTTCAGACAGGGTGACAATGGCTAGGTCGGGGTGGGGCGGGGGGAGGGGTAGGGTGGTACACACCAGTGGGCCTACCTTCAGACAGGGTGGCAATGGCTAGGCCGGGGTGTGGCGGGGGGGGGGGGGGGAGGGGTAGGGGGTACACACCTTCAGACACGTCATTCCTAGCCGCCGCCTCCAGCAGCATGACATTGTTGACAAAGTTGACCCGCCGGTTGTGACTCGCTTTCTTCACGCGCCTGTTCGCGTTGTTCTTGTTCTTATTCTTCTTGTTGAATTCCTTGTCCAACTGCAGATCAGAAAAAACAAGTAAGTATCTATGAAACACAAGCCGGCCCCAACCGCACCCCCCCCCCCCCCAAATTCATAGGGGTATAAAGCGATGACGGACAGACGGACGGACACCCCAAACCTATAGGCCCCAATCCGAAGGGTTGGGGCCTAAAAATGGCACGGAACAATCGGGGTGTCAACAGCGGCATTCATCAATATCAACGCAAATGATAGATTGTGCACCGATATAATTGGACTAAATTTTATTTGCTTGTTTTCGACACACAAACGATAAAAAAATCGCGACTGGTCACTGACCAGTGGCAAAGACCTTCATAGCCTAGGCTATGAAGGTCTTTGCCAGTGGTCAGGTGTGGGAGAAACACGGATGTTGCCATGTGTCAGAGATGGACACGTCTGACAGTTGACATGTCATTGGCTCACCGTGGGGGGAGAGAGAGGGGGTGGGGTGGGTGGGAGTCGTAGCTGCATGACGTCAGGTGTCATGACCCGAGGAGTCCACCAAATGGCTGGCTTAAGAACTGCAGGAAGTGCTTCGACTGGAAACGGATTTACCAAAATGCAATATGTCACCGCGCAGAAATAAGACACACCAACTCTACCCCAATATCACCTTCCTACTTATTTATAGTCACGATATATCTCCAGGTAATGATTTTCCTGGAAAGTTGCCAAAAACAAAGGTTAACAACGAAAAACGAAGTAATTCGTCATAAGACGTCGTTCCCACGGGCACGACAGAAATGTCAAGCTATATATCTTAATGTCACACTTGGGAGGGGGGGCGGGGAGGGGAGGCTGAGATATTACAATTTCCTGCAATCCACCTCCTGTCCCCTGTGGAGCACCAGGCACGCAAAGGAGTAATCTATCGCACTAACACAAATAGCGTGACACGGGTCCTTATGAGTCCTTATTACTCTGTGTAAAACTGGTTAATTATCCGCGTTGATAAGTTGTCAACACCCTGAGACGGCGACGGCAACCTAAAAATAATCCACCTGTATCTAATCTTAGGATCAAAAGTGTTATCTTAAAGCCTTAAGGTTTAACGCCTGAGCTCTCGGGTAAGGACTCAAAAATATTGCGCTGCCCCAGTGGTATATAAACACAGTGTGAAAACAAACACAGTTTAAGAACAACTGTCGAAGGACGCAGATTCGGTTTCATCCCACCCTCACACCCCCCCCCCCCCCCAACCATCCCACCCCAGGCACCGTTATTTCGGTGACATTGCATTTAGTGGAGAAATAACTGTGCTGAAGTCGTTTAGCAGTTCTTGTTGCCCGCTGAAAAATGTACCTCATCTCTGACGCGTTCAAATATTTTTATTATACAGTGAAAAAAAACCCGCACTGTGTCGGAGCGTATGACGTCATCCTTTGTGCCATCACGCACCTTTCAAAGCTAGAGCCGATTGGAACTGAAAACGGGGATTCTTGAGGTGAATTGCAACGGCAAAAGAACAGTATCGCGCCAAAATTGCATTTGAATGAAAAAGAAAGATTACGGTACTGACGGGCTTCGGAAATCTGCGAATGACAGGCCAATGATGAGGCAGGATCAGTTCCTAAAGCAATTTTGTACATCCAAGGCCTAGTCCTTGCGACATCACTTACACTACGTGCTGTTCCACTTCTAAATCGCTTGAGCTGAACACCAAAGGCATGCCACATTCTGAGAACATTGCCAAATCTTACACAATTCGAAGATCAGGCACCCAGCTGAAGCTATGAATTGAAAACACTCGTTGGGATGCTCGTACAGCCGGAAACCAAACCCGTCGATATGTATCCGGGTTCTTCGAAAGTCCCGTCTATTATGAAATGAAGACACTCCTCGGGATACTCGTACTGGCGCGCAACCAATCCCGTCGATATGCATCCGGGCACTTCCCGTATATTTGACTTGAAAAAACTATATTCAGTTTCGAGTTCAGCCAGGCAAGTTCCAGACCCCCCCCCCCCCCCCCCCCCCAAAAAAAAAAAACGTGATCACGACATGCAAACCACGTGTCAAGCACGTGCAATCATTTCTCCCACAATTCCACAACACACACACAGCCTGAAATTTCCAAACTCCAATTATTATATTTTTTTGTTACATTTTCGTGACTTTCTGATGTAGATTTCAAATGCAGCCTTAACACGCAAAATGATGCAGCGTCAATCGCACCTTGCTTTTGGTATAGAAAACACTTCTATTTTGGCACACAGATGTGACATGGTAAACTGCTTATCTGTCATAAGCTTATTACCGAGTCCACATGCACCCCCCCCCCCCCCTAGAACAGCGAGTGAAATTCGCTATAGCGGCTATGTGTAGACGTAACTTTATATATATATATATACATCTATATGTACAAGTGTGACTTAACACATCGGGTGTAGATATCGGGGAACAGATTACTAGTAGAAATAAGAAAATATACGGCAGACTATAACAGGCCACGTGACTGAACCCCGAAAGAACTGGCTCTCAGGTAATTGGGGTCATAAAAAAACCTTTATCGAGACGTCTTAAGAAGTAAACTGTCACGCTTTCACAAGAAATTTGTCACAAGCATATTAGGAAATGCACATTTCCCAGTTAACGACACCGCGCAATACCGCAACTGCATGAAATTTTGGGACAACATTTTATTATTATTTCAGAGGGTGTCTTAGTCATCTGAGACCTGTGTGCATTAATTCAGCGATATAGTACCCGAAATAAACACAGAATTCTTCAGAATTCTCGTGATGGACTGTGCCACATAAATCAACACTGTTTACAACAAACGGCAGCACGATCGGAAACCAATCGTATCGCAATGGGTGCCACTCAGGTGTTTATGCAATCTTTAAGACATAGTTCAAATTGGGCCAGCCTACCCACCCCCCCCCCCCCCCTCTCCCTCTCCTCCCTCACCATGAGGTTTAATTAGCACACACTATTTTTCCACAAGTATTTAATCTTTACACAACACACAACATAAAAGTGCATACGAGAACAAGGCTCCAGTATAATGATGCTTTGCTGGATCAAATTACTACTTTCAAATTTCGAATACTTTTCTGGAGACAAAAAGTCAGATTAACGGCAATTTGTTCACTGGATGCGAATAGAAGCTCCGACAAGTAACTGACCTGTTTCTCATACTGTGAGAACTTCTTCAGCTGTTGCGTTCTCCGCTTCTTGGCATGTTTCAGCCTTTCCGCCGTCGCCATTTTCTCCACAAGCGGAATTTCCGCCACAAGCTCGTCGTGCTCCGTCATATCCGAGCCTTGCAGCGACTTACGCACCGGCATAATACGCGCCGCACTTGGGTTTTCCCCCCGACGCGCTGGCAAGCTTCTATTTCCCACACGCCGCCCTCAGCTGAAACATAAAACAATCACTGTAGAATGCAACATGAAAGAAAACAGAAAGACATAAACCCGGAAGAAATTAGTGGACAGTGATCATTTGCCGTTCACATGTGCAATGTTTCTACTCAGATTGAACATATCAATCGAACAACTTCAGCAACAACTTTTTTTTTAGCTTTCACGTGTTACCACTAAAATTGATTACCGATTTTTTTCAACCTATTTTTATTCGCCCCGTACAAGTATTTTCTGTAAAGGATATGCTTTCTTAATCTTTTTTTTTTTTTTGTTTTTTGTACAAGCTGTAGCAAATGCAGAACGATGTATGCAATAATGAAGAATAGTTCGGTTCTTCATGATAATGCAGAAATTCCCATCTACGAACAAGTGAAAAACATAGGAAACGACACAACATCTCGGACAGTATTTTTTCATTATCTTATGCATTGCACATTTCCAACTGTAGTCAATTACCTGCATACGCCCCACTTGCGTAAGACCGAAATTTTCTTCCCCATGTGGATATGAAAGAAGTTATACCTATTTGAGTGTCTGAAGCGTTGATTTACTATGGACTGCGGACCCCCCCCCCCCCCTTCCAGTCTTTTTTTTTTTTTTTGTTCCTCATAAAGCCATAGTGATAGATTTGAGGTAGCATGTAAACCGTGTACTCAGGTGCATGGCTTTTCAAAACACCAATAGCGGGAACCCCTGTAAATGTCACTCCTACATGCGAATTGTTAATTTCATTTTAAACGGTACGCTTTACACAAAATTTTATGAGTACAAGCGCAACCAGAACCGCGTCAAGTGCAACCTTATTCGGAAATCAGAAAGACACATTGATAAATGTGTGTTTAAAATTTTCAGTTTGACATGGATTTTCGGAAACCTCCTTCAGTGGGAAACGCAACATAATGGAAATTACCACGCTCCTCCCTTTTAATCCTTCTTAACAAAACTTGCACTGCACGCGTACCCTGTCTTGATCCAAAATTATCCCCATCACTCCGAGCGTTTCTTTTTTTACATGAACATCCCAACGGTCTCACTGAACCCTTTCTCCCTTCCTATCACAGAAACGAACATGGACAGCAGATACAAAGAAAACGATATGCTGTCAAGACTCAAGACACTCAGATTTTATTACGCTATGTACACCAAAAGGCCCTGCGCATGAAAACTTTTGCATTTACACCCTCGCCCCCCTTTTTGTGCCCTGAATGGTTACTGACTACAGTAAGTCACTTGGGGCACCATTCTGTGCACGTATTACTGTGAAATTTGTTCTGAACTATGCAAAGAACATCTTAACATACTTTGCACATGAGTTTTGGAACACAAAACATTACTGATATATATCTGATATAAAGTACCAAACTTATTCATGTCATACCTACTCGTAAACCTACCTTACCCTTTTAACAACTTCCCGATTTCGATCTTGTCATGCATGAATTTCCGGGTGTGGTCCTAAAAAAGTTTATCCACAATGAAATTCAACAAAAACCGGCTTGTTTAAATATAATATAGGTTCATCCATGTATTTCTGATTCCTGCTTTAAACAGACAACTTTTTTATATCCTGTTTTAATGCGAATTCGTAATTTTAAAAACTTTTCCACCTTCCAAGATTTTTGTAAACAAAATTCAGATGGCGCTACGGGTTGTCAGTTATTCTCCACACAGTTAGAAGCACAGTCCGGAGAGTTCATGAAAACATTCCCGAAATCTTAGGAGGTTTTTCCCATTCTAACACGAAGCACCCAGTAAAATCTAAAGGGGTGAGGGCGTATGATGAAAAAGCTTAGTATCCTGTGTAAGGGCCGTTTTAATCGAACTAAAATAATAAACTTAAAGTGAAAGATAATCATATTCTTAAAAAGTAAAAATATGCAGAAAATATGAAAATATAAGAACCACATCAAGGGGAAAAGTATCATTAAGTGTTATTTTTACTGTATCAAAGTCAACTAATAAATGCAACGAACAGTTAGTCAATCGTACTCGCCTAGTACCGCTAGCTATGATAAGGAACAGGTTTACCGGGATCGGAAAGTCAATATACTGAGACAATGTAAGGAACAATCTGCTCTTTTAGGCAAAAACTATGTAGCAAGCAATATTTTCAAATTGGTAACTAACAAAAACTTGAAAAAGATTTTTTTCTCAAAATATCTGAAAGGAAAAGCAATGTATTCTTTTGCTCTGCTTGTAGGTAAATGAGACAAGAGTTCAAATTTTGCGTCGTTGTAGGCCCTTTTCAGTTTACGAAGGCATTGACCGTCATTATGGAAAGGATGAAATTACTACAATCAGTATTTTGTTTTGTTTGTAACAAAGTCAAATATTGTCAAAAGTTATTTGAAACTTGTTTTTAGCAGTTAATCAAAAACAATTGTTTGATTTAGTGACAGTAAACCGCAGTTCAAAAGAAAAAAACACACACACATATTTGTTGATCGCGATTAGTAAAGAAATTATTAAAAACATATATATATAGGCAAACACACTTTACCGAACACTTTCAGAAGACACGTGAGACCAAAAGGAAGCATTTTAAATAATGCTTTGTTTTCTTGGAAAGTGTTATGGATTAACTGCTTTTCTTATGACGGGAGCCGAGATAAAGCTTTGGTTGTGGATATTTTAAAGATGTCAGATGCTATATGCTCATAAGAATTTATTTACTTCCTAAATTGTGGAAAGTTGCACGTTTAACATGTTGTTCTTACAAATTTAAATTTAGCGAATGAAGGAAAAGAGATGTTTTAGTCCCTTTTCATTTTCTCATTTACAGCTTCAATCACAGTCAAAGTGTAAAATTCCAATATGTCTGAAAGTTGTAAGGCACATTGCAAATTATTGTTATTCACTTTGCCAAATGCATTTGGCTAAGTAACCAAACCCCACGGCTTTGTGCTGGGTGCGAAAAAATTTATGTTATGTTATTATGATATTTATGTGAAACCCAACACAAGATAGTATTTCGGGCAAACAGAAAATGTTCTGGATCTAAAATCAGACGCATTAAAATAATGCTGAATATTTTAGGCAGATTGCAATGTAGTTGGTCAAAACAGTCAATTTGACCGACAAGTGAGAGTATCTTTGTAGGACCTTAGGGGTTGGAGGCGGTAAAATGATACAGTTGGCCTGAAATCACCAGACTAACATTTCTATTACAACAAAAAGCCAAAATTGACTTAAATCCACACAGCTATAAATCCCGAGATGCAGTGCCATAATTGATACGGATAGCAAACACATTCAACGACATAGCAGCTTAAAGAATTGGGTTCAAACCTGACCATAAAATCGTACATAAATTTTAAAACGAGAGGTAACATTGGCGTGATTTAGCGTCAAACGAACAAAGAAAACTCAATTTTAGTTTAATCAACCAAGCAGTTTGACCTACCTGCCGATATATCTGCATGCAAGTTTGTATCTCTATATTCAGACAAACCGACCTCGATTTGTAAACGTTGGCACAAGGCTGTATCGCCATAGGTAGAGTATGATATAGTTTATGCAACTATGCACAATTAACTTTAGCTTTTAATTATTGTAGTCCTGTTTTTGTTATTGCATTAACATGAACCCTTATGCTTCTGTTCTATTTGAAACGCATATCATTAGCATATGATCTAACGATACAACCGTGTTATGCAACCTACGTTTTTGCACTACACTATATTTGGTTTGTCAAGATTAAAAAGAATACACTGCATTGGCTTCATATTAATTGCTGCTTTTCAATATTGTTTTTCTTCCTCTCCTTTAAATTCTTAAAGAAGTTATTCGATGCTCACTATATGTTATGCACTCAATTTTGACTCCAACGCAAGCAGTACATACTGATAAAATTAATTATAATTTTTACTCAAGCTTATTTTTGTTTTATTGATAAGCGTATGAGACTTAGTGTTGAAAGATGTAAAGGTGCTTTCAGGATCAGTAATTCCTTGCCAATTATTTGAAAAACAATCCCATATGATTGTTGGATCCTTAGTACCATATATCAGTGTTATTACATGTTTGTTACTCCGTGTAGTCTCAAGTATATATCTATAAAGCTACTTTAGGCATTATCGAGACCAGGTATATATATATATATATATATATATATATATATATATATATATATATATATATATATATATATATATATATATATATATATATATATATATATATATATATATATATATACGCTGAAACGGATACAGTTGATCTAGTTTTCGGAATATAAAATTGTGTACGTGATATTAAAGAGATGGTTGCGGAACTGTTTTCACTTCTATGATTTAAGGAGATTTTAGCATTTATGATACATTGTCCAGGGCGTTATGGTATGTAGTAATTACAATTTCATGTACCATTTCATATGTAAATAACTGAGATTACATGAATAGTTGAAGTCTGTACACCTAATAAATGGATTTCTTCGCAAAGTGTATATCCCAGTTCAATATCGCCCAATATAGTTTGCTGCTTGATAAAATGATTTTAATTATTTAAAATCATATTTTGTGCACCGTTGTGCGGCAGAAAGCCTTAGAGAAAAATATTCATATAGTTAACCCCATATTATGTGAAAATATACTTTTGATTTCCACTAGATACACCAGTTATCAATTCAGTTTGAAACATTACTACTTGTTTTGCTTTTAAGATTGAGGAGTTGAGATGGGGATACAAATACTCGGCTCTGTGGTTTTGTTAGTTCTTCTCTATTGAAGGAATAAGTGATATCGTCTGCATATTGCTTGTAACCTTGCCAAATTCGGTTCGCCTACCTTCTATTTTTATTTCAAATCAGTTACCACGTATGCTTCCTTGCAGGTTAGAACTAGATAATATCTTTCAGAGTTTCTGTATTCTCTTTTGTTATACTTGTAGCTAATTCTGATTCACCAAACTCAAGATTTGGCCTTATTGGAAAATGTTGAAGATCTTCATATCTGTGGTTGATGCTTTCCTGTTTTTGAGTTGTATCAGAAAGAATTTTTTCGTTGTTTCTTTTGAGAGGATATTATTAAAATGCTTATCTCATTTCGATTCCTGACTTGTAAAGCGCACGGGTTGAGGGGCACTCTGTTTTTTATGTCGGATCTTCTGAAATTTTTTAGGTGTTGGATCGGTGTTTCAGACAGAAGAGCTTGTAAGTTCGATGACTGTTGCTTTTTAAATCGTTTGCGGTTCCTCAGTTGGAGTTATACTCGTAAGGTCTATCATTCACTCAAAACCAGCATCAGCACATTGTGATCTAGATGATGTTTATATTTATAGGCCGAACATTATACTATAACATAGATGAAACCCAGTGTTTTTGTTCTGGCAGAACAGTAGTTGCGTTTCTCTTTTCTCTTACAAGAAAAGTTCGTTTTGTTACACAGCCACACACACACACACACACACACACACACACGCACGCACGCACACACACACACACACACACACACACACACACACACACACACACACACACACAGCTATATATATATATGGGCAAATAGATGTTGTTGCTTGAACAACAATATTGCACAACACATGAAATAGATCGTTATTTTAAGGGATGTGGAAATTCGGAGTTTCCTTTTGAAGATATTTGTTGAATAAACTGTAACTTATGCGTTCTCATTATAAAAAGATGAAATTTCTTAATATATATTTACTTTTTCATCGAGTAATATGGTTAAAGGTGTTTTTCGGTTTTATTTTTTGTTTCAGGAACAAGAAATTTTCATAGTGGGAGTTTTGCAAATTTGAAAACTTTATAGCGGTAACTTTATAGCATTCATTTGGATAATCCCCACGGATATATTCGTATATGGTGCGTTTTGATAAGGGTATATCTCCTGGCTACACCTACAGAGTGCGCACTTCATAAGAAGACCCACTACAGAAGGAGTGGTACACAGAGCTATAGCCATATTCTTTTGGACCTCTCAGAAAACTGAGAATCCACTCTCCAAACAGACCAGAGAAGCCCCAGAGACACCGTCCAAAAGAACACGTCTCAAAAAATAGAGAAATAAAAAACACAAATCTAGCTATTTTGTGCTTATTTCAGATAAATATGTAATTCATATGCCCAGAAATATATCCTGTGACAATCATTTGTTGGGGCATTGGTTTAAATGTGATCTGCTTTACCTAATAACATCCCTACCACTTCAGCAGTACCAACGGTGCTACAGATTAGACCTCAATCTATAGTAATTGAGGTTAAATCTTTGGGTCCTCTTGTATTTCACTATACCTAATGCAATTACGTCTAAAATCTTCCTTGAACTAAATTTCTAGTCTTAAAGTAGGTATATAATGCCGTTTTCAGCCCACTTTGTGACGTCATACTGTCTGGAAGTGACGTCATCATGTCTGGACCGGAAGTGGTGTCTGGAGCGGAAGTGTTGTCTGGAGCGGAAATCATGATAAGCGTTAGGATAGGCGCGACCATCCATGACGTGATAATGACGTCATGATGACGTCATAATGAGGTCATACTGTCTGGAGCGAAAGTCTGGAGCGAAAGTTGCTTGAAAGTGTTGGCCGAGTCAATCATCATGAAGTCAACGACCTCCACCTGTCAATCAGTGTAACCATGGCAACAGACCCTAAAAAGTGATGACCCCCCCCCCCCCCCTCGAAATTGTGATTTTTGCATATTTATCCGTTTCAGACGATTCTGAACATTTTTCATTTTTTCGGTCGACCACCCCCCCCCTCGAAATTGTGATTTTTGCATATTTATCCGTTTCAGACGATTCTGAACATTTTTCATTTTTTCGGTCGACCACCCCCCCCCCCCCCCTCGAAATTGTGATTTTTGCATATTTATCCGTTTCAGACGATTCTGAACTCAGCAGTACAACTGTAAGTGAGACATTCATATACATAAGTAAAATTCTCCTGAGTCAGCAATTTTTGAACAAAGTTACACACCATATTTTGATTACATGGAAGTAGTATAAAAGCATGAGTGAAACATGTCAACTAGTCAACTAGTAATACATTGTGTGACGAGAAAAGACTTCACAATGTCAGCATTATTTCTTGACAGATGTATGACTATGGACGACGTCTTCAAAGTGAATTATACTAACTATGTGTTTTCAAAGCTTCCTACTTTTGAATGGGATTGGATGCAGCAAGTGAAGAATTTACATCTGCATTGGGAAGCTGTCGGAAAGACTATTCCAAGTGATTTCATCGACTCGTTTCTACGTGACTGTGAAGATCTACATATACTATCAACTTATAACATTGATTTAACATTTATCATATCAACTTATGACATTGATTCAGCATTTATCAACGCGAATACAATTTGGGCAGTTGAGCTCATGTTAGTTGTAGCTGCAAGAATCATTTTACTTTATGATGATGATGTTCCATTGACGACGAATGTATCAGACCTTGTTCGGTTCAACCATGGACGAGTTGAAGTGAATTCAAACGTTTGCAAGAAGTTTGAAAAGCTTGACTCAGCAGACAGTTGGGTATAAAAGGGAGTGAACTCAGCAGAGTGAAGTCATTTCTCAGCAGACAGTTGGAGGGAGTGGATCATCAATACATTGTGGCAGCCATGGAGAACAAGACAAGCAACGTAACGCAGCGCAGCAGCAGCTTTAAAATTAGTGCTAACTTAACCATTACTGTGGAGTATGGAGAATATGGGCCATTTCTACGCATCACACGTGGAGAGAGATGGTGTGCTTATTCACCATCTTTGTGGAAGATTGTGTGCCAGAGCTTGAAAAATTTACGCGACATTGGCTTCAAACTGTACTTAACGCAAACGAAGTGGCTTGAAGTCATTTCATACTTGGATATGCGTTATGTGAGTTTTGTGCGCACGTCACGGTTTGAAGGGAAAGAATACACACATCACATCAACATGAATGATGGTGAATGGGAGACACTGCTTCAGGAGATGGACAACATCAACTCAGCCCTATCACCATGTGAGGAATGTCATGACAAGAAAACAATCATCAAGCTGCAAAAGGATGGTCGGATGAAGGTGTCAAAGCTATCCAAGAAAAGGCTGACTGAAGTTCAGTTGGAGAACATGAACGTGCAAAATCAACTTGGACTTACCTGTGACTATTGCGGTGCTTGTGGATATGTGGAAGATTATCATTGCCACTGCCACAAGTATAATTGCAAGTTGTGTGAACCAAACAACTTCTGCGACAAGTGTGGAGTACTTAAAGTCTGTGAAGCAAAGTAGAAGTCAGAACTTACTCAATTTCACGATGGATGAGTTGAAGTGAATTCAAAACTTTGCAAAATGTTTGGGTATATAGTTGGACATAAAAGGTAGTGAAGTTATCATTGTGTAACCATGGAGAAGAAGACAAGCAGCTTTAAAATTAGTGAAAACGTAACCATTACTGTGCAGCATGGAAAATTTGGACAATTTCTACGAATCAAACGTGGAGGGCATTGGGTTGCTTTATCACCATGTTCGTGGAAGTGTATATGTGAGAAATTTAGAAATTTATACACCATTGGCTTCAAAGTATACTTAACACAAACGAAGTGGCTGGAAGTCATTCCAATCTTGGACAAGCGCTATATAACTTTTGCACATACAACACTACTTCACGGGCAAGGATATACGAAGTACATCAACATGGATGATGGTGAATGGGAGACATTGCTTCAGGAGATGGATAACATTAACTCAGTCTTGTTACCATGTACGGAATGTCATACCATAAATCCTATCAAGCTGCGAAAGGATGGTCGGATGAAGGTGTCAAAGCTATCCAAGAAAAGGCTGGCTGAAGTTCAGTTGGAGAACATGAACGTACAAAATCAACTTGGACTTACCTGCGAGTATTGTGGTGCTTGTGGATATGTGGAAGATTATCATTGCCACTGCCACAAGTATAATTGCAAGTTGTGTGAACCAAACAACTTCTGCGGCAAGTGTGGAGTACTTAAAGTCAGTGAAGCAAAGTAAAAAGCTCACAAGACACACTGAATCAAGATGGACGCATGTTTTAAAAATGCTTATATTGACTTGATGATAGCTAAACTTGCTTGCTGTGGCACTCCAGACTATCAACTTTATCATTTGGATGCTTTTTGGGATGTTGTACATCATAGTCTTGATGTGATTGAACTGCATTCAAGATTTCTTGGAGAATGTTATAAAATTGGAATAGAAGAAGATCCTGACTTTGACTTTGATTCTGCACTTTATTCTGCTCGTACTGATGTTGAAGTATATTTCACCGTAGTGGATCATTTGAGAGATTGTTGTAAAGAAGAAGAGGAAACCGAGCAGCTTTATCAGGTAAGAGAACCTTTTAATCATCTTTGTAACAACATAGTGAATTGATAACAATGTTTTTCTTACTAGCAAATTTAGTTTTATGTGAGTGTTTTCAACGTAAACAAAGAAAGAACATGATAGAAGAGGCAGCAAATATATTAAAAGATATTTTATTACAGGAAGAAACCGACATGTCAGAATAAAACAACAGAAACAAAGTCAACATGGAGAATCTTGTTGTGTGAGACTTGATGTGCAGACGTGTGAACATGGAGAAGTGTGTTAAGTGAACAGCAACTGGAAAAAACTTGCTGAATTTGACAGACTTGCATTGCCGGAGCAGCATAACCTGACAGACTTGTGCTACATTGCCGGAGCAGCATAACTTGCTAAACCTGACAGACTTGTGCTGCATTGATTCAAGACCCACAAGACTGCATAATGGCGGACATGACACTGAGACAATATATTGTGCAAAAAGCTTATTGTGAAGAAATGTTATCCGCTGTAAAAAAGTTTGCTTATTTAGTCTGTCCTGCTTGCCAACTTGAAGAGTGTTCAGAACATACTTGTCATTTTGCATGTGTCTATACTTATTGGAATGAAGCTAAATATTACATTCATTTAGATAAAGTGTTAGAGAATGCAAATCAACGCTGTGAAAAATATGGTGTAGATGCTATTACATTGGATGAACTCAGTCATTGGTTAATGTTCATTGAAGACCAATGGTCTCCAGTGATTCATACCATTGTATCCATACTTGATTTGTAAATACATGTTAGTTATAAATACATGTTAGTTATAAATACATGTTAGTTAAGTTACTATGTTAGTTAAGTGATGTTGGTTGAGTTATAAAATAAAAGCTGTTCTGTTCAGACGTGTTTTTTCATTCATCATGTCAACGTGGAAAGACTACTTGACCAATATCTACTTCAAACCTGGACAGCCTGGAGCATTTGCTGGTCCTTACAAACTGTATCACATCTTACGAAAACATAATCAAGCAGTCACACAGTCACAAGTGAAGAAATGGCTACAGGATCAAGATGCCTTCAGTTTACTCCAACCTGTCAAATACAGGTTCAAAAGACAACGTGTCATTACACGTGGCATTGATGATATGTGGGATATTGACTTGGCTGATATGGGAAACATAGCTCCCTATAATGATAACATACGCTTTTTACTCATTGTCATTGATGTGTTTTCCAAATATGTTTGGGTACAGCCAATACCTAATAAATCACATACCAGCGTTATACAAGCTTTCCAAAAGATTTTTCATGACACACGACGAAGACCGCGAACTCTAAGGTCTGATAAAGGAACAGAATTTAAAAACAGATGGGTTAAAGCATTTTTGAAGAAAGAAGGCATTCATGCTTATACCACAAAGAATGAAACCAAAGCCAACTTTGCTGAAAGAGTCATTCGTACTCTGAAGGGAATGATGTATCGGTATTTTCTACATAATCAAACTTACCGTTACTTAGACATTCTTCCAGACCTGGTGTACAATTACAACCATAGACCTCATGGTTCTCTTCCTAATAAATATGCTCCAGCCGAGATTCGTAAAGACAACGAATCAAAAGTGTGGAAGTATATGTATGTCGACAAACTGAAATTGAAACCGAAGAAGAAGAAGAAGAAGTATAAATTTAACATTGGTGATCATGTTCGCATTTCCCACATTAAATATGTGTTTCAACGCGATTATCACATCAAATGGACGCAAGAAGTCTTCATTGTCACACATCGTTGTAAGAAGCAAGGAATACATTTGTATCGTGTGAAAGACTTTTTAGACGAAGATATTGATGGCCATTTCTATGAAGAAGAACTGCAGAAAGTGACCAAAGATATTGAATCTATTTATAGAATTGAAAAAGTCTTGAAAACACGTAAAAGACGAGGAGGAGTGTGAAAGAATTATTTGTCAAGTGGTTAGGTTGGCCAAACAAGTTTAACAGTTGGGTGAAAGAAACAGACATTCAACAATGAAGCATCCATTTACATGTTTGGTCTCTGGACCTACAGGCAGTGGCAAAACGTCTCTGGTGAAGGAAATTCTAGAACAAAAGTTAATTAAACCCTCTCCGAAAAACATTTTATGGCTCTATGCAGCAGATCAGCCTTTGTACAAGGGAATGAAAGGCGTGGAATTTTACCAAGGCATTCCAGATGACATTGAAGAGCGTTTTAACCCGAAGAAACCAAACTTACTTATCATTGATGACTTAATGACCAAATGTCATAGTGATGAGCGTATGACACGTCTCTTTAGTGTTAGCAGCAGTCATCAAAATCTAAGCATTATCTTTATTGTACATAATTTATTTCATCATGGGAAAGAGATGCGAAATATTAGTTTGAATACACATTATATCATTCTGTTTAAAAATCCGAGAGACAGTCAACAAATTAGTACATTAGCACGACAAATGTATCCTGGAAGATCTCAATTTCTCATAGAAGCCTATCAAGATGCTACTAGCAAACCTCATGGTTATTTATTCATTGATTTAAAACCAAAGACAAATGATCAACTACGTATTCGTACAGGCATTTTACCAAAAGATACACATTATGTATATATTGATAAAGCAGTGTATGAACAAGAACCAACTCATTTAACCATTCGCAGTCAAGATGTCTAAACGCATTCGAGCGAACCAACCGTTTCTTCATTTGCTTGCACGCAGTGGGCCTAAACGACGTAAATCCTTGCTACAGCAAGCTACAAAAGAGGAATTAACAAGCTTGTTTGAAATTTGTTTGAATATATTGCAAGGACATTTACCCTTAAGCTCAAAACGGTTTAAGGAATTTAAACGTGAACGTCATACGCTACGTACTCTAGCAGATAAGAAGATATCCCTTCGACGAAAAAAGAAGTTGATTAATCAGAAAGGAGGATTCATTGGAGTTATTGCTAGATTGGCATTGCCCTTGTTAGCCAAACTACTGCTAAAATGAAACATATGATGAAAATGGTCCTCATTCCTGAATATGAATATAAAATGTTGCTAGAAAAGAAGGGAAAACATGGTGAAATCAAAACGAAAGTGAATAAACTTTTACGTGGGAAACGAACACGTGAAAAGGCTATAGAAATGTCTCAACTTCTTGGCCGTCATTTACGAACAAGTCAGTCTAGGCAGCAAAAGCCCTCATCATCATCATCACCACCTGAAAAGCCAGAAAAGTTATTTTTAAGTCATTTTCAACCTATCTATCATGGAAAAGTAACACAACTTTTAGCAGAACTGAAGAAATATGGTGTTAAATGGACAGAGAAGAATGAACTTGTGTTGAAAACGGGCGATATTATAGCAAATTCCAACATGGTTGATTTGATGAAAGAAGCATTGGTGGCGACAAGAAGAAAAGAACGAGCCATACCACATGGCTGGCATCCGTTTATTCAGGAAATTGTTGATGCTAATATTCCAAAAACAATGTTTAGTAAAAAGACCACTCGTGACGACATTACAACAGAAATGAAACAACGTCAACAAAGACAGTTTCCTGAAGGATGGGAAAATTTTTAATATGGTTGAAAGAGCTATGTTGTTGTTGCCAAGAAGATAAACCAACTATTCCTGTAAAAATAAGATGTACAAGCGCGTGTTGTGAAGGAGAAATAAAAGACCATGTGAATGAGGATGAGATTTGGCATACTTGGTCGAATGGCGCGCGCTATCGTGAAGTATATAGACAACGTCAACGCACCTATACCA
Organism: Protula sp. h YS-2021; assembly: GCA_949752745.1. Lineage (NCBI taxonomy): Eukaryota > Metazoa > Annelida > Polychaeta > Sabellida > Serpulidae > Protula > Protula sp. h YS-2021. Next base: position 7,450,424 of record OX457027.1, read on the forward strand.
TTTAGTTCCCATCATGGAGTCGACAAGCTTTTACATCACTTTGCCTAGCAATGCGAGTATGACCTATTATCCCAACAACAAGGCTTCGAATTATCAAATTCGTATGCCTCGAACCATCTATCTGAATGGAAAATATGAAGTGGCTTTAGCTGAAATTCAATATCCACATACATGGACAACGATGAGACATGACATGGACTATTCTATTCAGTATCGACAACAACCACTGACAGAGACACTTGAGACTATTAATATTCCTTATGGCTACTATAGATCCATACAAGAAATATGTCAGGCAGTGAATGAAGAAGCGACTAATTCTATGAAAGATGAACTTAAAGAAGCTATTCGGATAAAGTATGATAAGATTAGACGACGTGTTTTTCTATTTCTAAATTATGGCTTTGAAGTGTCCTTTTCCGCTGGATTAGCTGAGATTTTAGGATTTATCCCAGATCAATGGTATACTGAAACATGTACAGCTGACCATAAAGCGGATATGAAACAGGGGTTTTATACACTGTATGTGTATTGTAGCATTTGTGAACCACAAGTTGTTGGTGATTATTATGTTCCCTTACTACGTTCTGTTGGCATACAAGGCCATGATGGCGATATTATCATGAAAACGTATGGCGAACCGCATTATGTTCCTGTAAACACATCCAAATTTGACATGATAGAAATGAATATTAAGGACGACACAGGCCATAATGTTCCATTTCAAACTGGAAAGGTGATCTGTAAACTTCATTTTCGACCAAAAGCAATATGAAAGCTTATACACACGATCCGTCTGCATATCGCAACCATTTTCTTCGTCAAGTGGGCGGGGAATTACCAGGATTCAAAGGAGCGCGAATCCAATATGGCGATGGTATTGGTTCCATACTGGGATCATTGGCTCGCAAAGCTATTCCATTACTTAAGGCTGGGGCTAAGATCGTTGCGCCACATCTTAAGAAGGCTGCAAAGAATGTCGCGAAAGATGTGACGGGCCGAGTAGCAGAACGTGTGTTTGGAGAACAAAAGCGTGTGCAACCAACGAAACGTGCCAGAAGACGAAAAACAGCCAGACGGATAACATCAAAATATCGCAAAGATATCTTTTGAAATCATGTCTCTCATTCATAATCATTCGTGTGAATGTAGTCTTTCTCCATTGGAATGGTTTCACGTACCACCGACGCAAACTGCTGTAGAGAAAAGTTATAATGTTGACTATCAACCACTTACAAGCATTAGAGAAGGCGCTCCAATAGAATTCTACATTCCTGCGAGTACAGAAGAATATCTAGATTTGAAGAACAGCAAACTTCATATTGTATGTCGCATTCTAAAGGCTGATGGAACAGCGTGTGGCGCAGATGATAATGTCTCTTGCATCAATGATGTGTTTAATGGGTTATGGTCTAATATTGAATTGTTTCTGAATGATCGTTTGATTTCGCATAGCAACAATACTCATGGTTATACCAGCATTATCTCTCATCTCATCCATGATTCGGAAGAAAGTCTACATTCTGAGCGCTCTATGCGTCTCATGTACAAGGATACTGCTGGGTCAATGAATAGTCATGAGGTGAAAAGACCTAATCATGAACAATATGTATCCGGGTTTCATGTCAATGCCGACGGTGGTGACTTGGCTGAGCAAGGCAATAATGGCTTACATCATCGTTATTTGCATACTCGTCTTAGCCGTGATGTTATGCTCGCAGGTGGTTTAAGGATAGATTTGTTTGAGCAGGATCGTTATCTTCCGAATGGCATCAGTTTGAAATTGCGTTTCCATAGACAAAAAGATGACTATGTATTGATGGCTGCAAATAATACCTATAAGGTAGAAGTGAAAGAGGCATTTTTAACCATTCGCAAAGTGAGGGTGAGTCCAGGTATTCAGTTAGGACATACAGATGCATTGATGAAAAGTCCTGCCAAGATCATCATCACCAGAAAAGAATGTAAAGTCTTAGCCATTCCAGCAGGATTTCAGTCTTTTGTGAAAGATAGCATCTTTTTGGGTCAATTACCAAATCGTATTGTCATTGGTCTGGTTCATAATGAAGCTTTTGGCGGATCAGTATTGAGGAATCCATATGATTTCAAACATTTTGATCTGGACTATATGCAACTGTACACGGATGGTGAACCAGTTCTATCCAAACCTCTCAAGCTTGACATTACACAGAACAAATATCTGAACGCTTTTGAAACGCTTTACAAATCGTTTGATCGGTTGAATGGTGAGAAAAGTTCCATTATAAAACGGGAAGATTGGCCTAGAGGTTATGCTTTATTTTCGTTTGACTTAACACCGGATTATGATGGTGATGATCATTTCCCCCTGATCAAGCATGGGAATTTGCGGCTAGAAATGAACTTTGCTACGGCTTTGCAACCTACCATCAATGTCATTGTCTATGCTGAATTTGACAACATTATTGAGATCAGTGCAAATCGCAGCATCCAATTCGACTACCAGTCATGAATACGAAGCAGATTGATGCCATATTGAGTCATGATGTCATGACCAAAGACTTGTTTCAAGGCGTGTTTGCCATGGACCAGTTACCGTCTTTACAACGCGGCGCCTATGTCATCAACACAGACGATCAAGATGAACCAGGAGAACATTGGGTGGCAGTGTATTATGATAAAGACCCTGCGGAATATTTTGACTCTTATGGACTGTTCCCTCTCGATGATCGTTTAGACATGTTTTTAAGAAATGACTATATGTATAATTCTATCTCATTACAAACGCCAATATCATCGTCATGTGGTTTTTATTGTGTATATTATATATTACATAGAGCTCGAGGTCAGAGTATGTTTGATATTGTGAATATATTAAAAAGAAAGGATGGCGATTTTATTGTAAAGGATTTTGTATATAGACATTATAAACCATTGTTTTATTAATGTTGTTGTTTTATTAGTGTTGTTGTTTTTATTAATGTTGTTGTTTTATTAATGTTGTTATTGTAGTAGTTAAGTTGTTATATTAGTTAAGTTGTTGTTATATTAGTTAAGTTGTTGTTGTTAAATAAAACAAACCAAGTTTCAAACAACTGTCTTGTTTATTGTGTTCTATTTACAAAGTTTACAAACACTATTTACAAAGTTTACCAACACTATTTACAAATTCTTAACTACAAAGTCTATTTACACTATTTACAAATTCTTAACTACAAATTCTATTTACACTATTTACAAATTCTTAACTACAAAGTCTATTTACACTATTTACAAACTCTATTTACAATCACATTCATTTTTCAATACATTCATCAATGCATGCCATTCATTAGAATCTAAATTGATATAGGTATCATAGACATTACATCCGTGTTTGTAAATGCTATGAAAGCTTACATAACGCACATCACCAAACTTTATCACTTTAGCAGTTTCATGTTCAGACAGTTTCAGTTCATATCCTTCTTCATTTATGTCCATCACACGTATCCATGTCCATATATGTTGTGTCAGCTCAATGGATTTGGTACCCCGCATAAGTTGTATTCCTTCCTCTTTGAATTCAAGCGTCAGGTTCTTTCCAATCCAATGCTTGCAACAGCGCGTTCCATTCCACTGTGCTGAGGGTGATGATGTCGTAGTTTTCTGTAAGCTCGTCATGTTGGCGAAATTGTACAAACACGTCTAGACCGTTCTCAGTCACACGCACTTCTAATTCATTTGAGACTGCTAGGAGAAAGCCGGGTATTCTCAACTTGTCTAGATAATCCTTCAACACGGATTGGTCATCAAGCGATAGGACGAGATACTGTCCAAAATGTCGTAGCACAATATCATCACATAAGTTTCTCATGTATGAGAATCCATATGTTATGGATTCATAATCCAACACATAGTCGTCTTCCATCTTTCTTATACTCGGATGATGTCGAACAGCGGATGTTGTATCGCTTCTAGGAATCGTAAGATTGCGCGCCAGTTCTTGATATCAAAGAATATCAACTGTGCATAGGGTGTATCTGGCACAACTCCCTTATAATCCTTTGGATAATCCTGTAAAAGATTTCTACAGAATGTCACACGTATCTTAGAATCATATTCAGCCACCGTCACTTCCAGTTTATTTTCAAGTCTGCGTTTAAACCCAGGTTCAAGCGGTATGTTTTTAAAGTCTTTCCACACTTCAGGTTTAAACCGATAAGCAGAAATTCTCCGAGAACCCATCATCACTTCATTCCTCTCATTAACTTTAAGGTAGACACCATCGTCCAACATGAGTGCATTCATGATTGTTACCTTGTTATGACTTGTCGTCTTGTCTGCGAAGCCTTTTATCCACTTCTTTCACCTGCTTCTTCAGCATTTTCCATTCAGGTATTGTCAGCAAAATTCCCTTTTTCGTTGGACGGTTTTTTCCAGTCCCCTCATCTCTGAGGTATTTGCGAATGTTCACCACACCTTCATTACTTTGTTTCATAATCTTGATATACTTTCCATTGCCTAGAGAAAGCATTCCATCCCACGACTGTGGTGTTGGTGCTATCTCCACTTTTAATTTCTTGATGGAAGTATCAGGATGTTTCACATTCATGTCTTTCACTGTATCAGCAAGAGTATCCATATCCGTTGTTGCAGATCTTTTCATGTTGACGCTTCAGTGTTCACACCTCAACTGACTCTAAAGTTGAAGTGTCTCCCCCTTATATACTGTAATGTCCATGCGCCAAAGTGGAATAGCCATCACTCATCACATATCGCTTGTCATCAAAAGGAGAGAGAGCCACTTTCCTCAACTTCTCCGAGAAGATCTGATGGTTATGACTTCGTATGATGTGTCCTGTGGTCATCGTTTGCGTTTGGTTGAACAAACTGTCTCTATACTGCTGATGTTTCATCCGTCTTTGACACGCGCGAGTGATGCCTTTGGCCGTACGTTTTTCTTTCCCACCATACATCATACTATACATTTTCGGCCGAAGTCCAACAAACTCTTCAATGGGAATGCCCGCCGTCTCATCTTTCATTTTCCCAAGCACTTTCTTGTTCACGTTGGAATGCAGGAAATGATCTGGCGGATAGTCACTTGTGTCGAACAAGTCGGCATCTTCCTGCATGTCTTTGTAGATATCGTCCGTTTCTATGTCATAACATAGACTGTCGGTGTCGCTGAACAACAGCTTGGCGTCGGGATACTTGGTCATGATGTAGTTGTAATGAAAGTGGAACATGAGCACCTTGCTGAGGTCGAGAATGGTGAAACCAACTTGAATGGGTTTATCCAGAAGCAGATCCACTTTGCGCAAATGTACCGCGGTCAAATCTTCGTTGAAAATTCTAAATTTGTGGAAGGACGGTTTGGCCACAAGTTTCTTGAACCGCTTTTCCTGGTGAACAAGTTCAACATTGATACGCTTTCTTACATTTTCCATGGTTTTGCCAAACACCGAGTTGTTCATCAATTTGAAAAAGTCTTTCTCAAACGGGTTCTTGGCCAACTTTCTCTTTTCCGTGTTCAAGGAGATGTATTTTGCCAACCATTTGCTCTGTGCAAACATGATGGCACGATGCACCTTCGTGACTTTCAATCCCAGTGAGACATATTGCTGTAAATTTCTATAATGAAGTACATATTTCTTCTTGTCACACAAGTTGGGAATGAGCTTTTCACTAGGTTTGCCTTTCATGTTTAGATCTTTCCGTAGCTTCTGACTATGTTTTGACAATTCTCCCACTTTCACACATTTCCGTTCTGGAGCCACTGGGTAGTGATTATGACGATCATGGATTGAATATGGGTATTCCAAATCCACTTCTAAAATGTATCCAATCTCGTCATCTTCATCCACATCCATAAAGTCAATGGATTCTGGCTCGCTCACCCACATAAATCCACTTTCCGGCATGCTTTGCGACATAGCCCAGCCATACAAGTTGTTTGCATCCAGGTACGTCAAGTAGTTGGTCGGTTTCCTGGGATCGTAATCTGCTACGTAGGGGTTATTTGCTTTCGCATACTTGTGTGTGATGACAGATATTCCTCCACGTAGACCTTGTTCAACCATTTGGTACATGTCAATGTCGTTAATCAATTCCAATTTCACCTTTGTCGCTTTCAACATGGCATCCCAGGACAGTCCTGGCGCTGTATAGTAGTGAGCAGGATCTAATTCATACGTGTTGAGACATACGTGACGAAAGTTTTCAAACACGTCAGCCAGCAGCAACACATCTGATTTCAGGTACAAGTCATGGTATTTACCAAATGTAGTACACTGGAATGTCTCCCACACCTTCTGCGCATGCGCATAATCCTCATCGCTAATGTCTTCTTCACTGAGCAGACTGTAAAACTTGTCCTTGGACGGCAGTTGTGTTTCAGCAAACTTGGATGGCTCATCCACGTAATCATAAGGGTACACTCCCTTTCTCAACAGTAACTCTTGTTGGTCACCATCGTGAATGTGTGACGTCATGTGATAAAAGTTGTCTTTCCCTTCTGCTGCCAGGTTGGAGACCAACTTCTGTAGAGAAGTACTCATGAACTGATAACTGTCTGTAAATTTCATATTGCTCATGGTGAATGCAATATATTTCTCAACGGTGTTGGGAATGACTGTAATCCTTTCGTTTTTGAACTTTCCAATTTCTTCCATGATCAAATGACTGTCATAGCCTCGTAAATTGTGGAAAAACACAGGAATGATGAAAGAATCTTTATCTCCTTTCTGATCTTTTCGAAATCGAAATTGCAAATTGCATTGACTATGTGCAGCTCCACGGTATTTGCCATTGATATGGTCATGATCTCTCACACGATCTGCTCCTAGAGGCTCATGACAAATGTAGCAATCTGTGGCGTTCTTATAATCCTCTTCATCTTCACAAGTCATGACTATTTTCTTTTTCTGTTGTAGACCATGCACAATACGATCACGCTCATTCACCATATGGTCTAAAAAGACTTTCACGGCATTGTCTCCTCGATACAGGACTGGAGCGCGTGTCTCATACTGGCTGACAACCACATAGGCAAAGCTGTTTGGACGATGATGTTGATACCTAACTTCTTCATGCTTTTTCGTGAAACATTCAAAGTCTGCATAAATGACAAACGGCGCTCGCTGTTGTTTGGCTACATTCTTGAACTTGATGAAGGGTTCCTTGGGGAATGATAAACGTTGTGCGCCATGCTTGCCACACACTTCACGATGCTTGTCTAACAGATCTTGTCGTATAAACCCGTGAAGACAGTTGAAACAATAAAAAGTTGTATGCTTATGCTTTGATCGATAAGCCATCAGTCTGCTGAAATTCTTGATGAGACAATAATGCCTTGTCTTGTCATTGCTAATCAAAAGCAAGTTGATTTCTCTGGCGCTGTTGGCGCTGGTGTTTCGGCTGAGTTGTATGGGAACAACTACATCATGTTCATATCCAAACACATTGATAGAAACATCATTCTCCTTTTCAAACTTTGGAATGTCTGTAATCGGTGTGGGAAATGTCATGCCTTCCACCTTCAATTCGTTCTCAAATGCTTTGTATTGATGCACACGCTGTGGGTTGTTTGTTGAAGGGTGAAGGTGAGCCAGTACAGATCATAAGAAGCACTTGTTGTCTTTATTCTGAATGTTTAATACACTTAATGTATTCTTTACTTTCTTCGGTAGTGGGATAAAACTGCTCGCTTCCAGTGGCGCTGACGTAGCTGTATGCACTTCAATGAATAATATGTTATCCAACACCCAACCAGAACCTTGTCGCTCATGTTCATCAAACCTGGTAAACAATTCTTTATAGGCTTCTGGCAAGTCCTTCTCAATATCTGTTGGATTGTATGCTGCATATGTCGGACTACTGATGAAGGAATTATCCACTTGTTCTACCATCACACCTTCAACATTTGGTGTCATTTTCTTGAAGCGTGCATGTACCACAATGTACCATTTCATGCCACGGTTTAACGTTTCGAACAAATGTCTCTTAATCCGGTTCTCTTGTTGTCGCATTTCGAGTAGCAAATCCGATCCATCTTCAGGCTCAAACCGTCTTTCCTGTGCGTTTTCACCAAGACTCACTCTTCTGCCTCTGCCTACTTGTCCTGTCTCTTTCTTTATTTGTTCTTCATGAGACATATTTTCCATCTCAACACATGCATGTGTGTCAAACGCATCCAAAGATGGAAATATTTTAATACATTCACCGCAGAGGACTGGATCAGGTCTTTCAACATCATCTTGTAAGGTCTTTCGTCTCTTGACTTCAATCTGCTCAACAAGCTCTTCACGAGCACGTTTCAACCTAGCTGGTTTACATCTAGGTGTCACGAACACTTCCAGAGATGGAAATGTCACATCGCATTCATGACAGTAGACTGTTGCCATCGTTGTTGCTGTTGCTGTTGCTAGAACTGAAATGAAGTAAAATATACGTTTCACTCTTCCTTTTATACCACTTCAATGGTGTGTTAACTCAGCAGAATGTATCACTAGTTGACTAGTTGACATGTTTCACTCATGCTTTTATACTACTTCCATGTAATCAAAATATGGTGTTAACTTGTTTCAAAAATGCTGACTCAGCAGAATTTTACTTGTGTATATGAATATCTCACTTACAGTTGTGAAGTTGTACTGCTGCACAGCAGAGACATCTAGCGGTGAAGTTAACTGACGGTGAAGTTAAATAGTCTGCCAAATGGTATTCATCCGCGAAGAAGCACTGTAATGGTGAAATTTTCAGTCAACTATAACGAAAGTTATAACGAAAGTTATCACAATTTTAAGTTAAAATGGCGGTAAAAATGCATACAGCCAGCTGCGCAAATAGCCTATGACTACTTTATAACAAAACTTTACATAAAACTGAATCAAATGGTGAAATTTTCATATAAATCGACCAAGTATAATGAAAGGTATTGTTTTACAAAGTTTCAATTAAGCAAATAACCAAAGTTTGTTTACAAAGTTTGTTTACAAAGTTTGTTTACAAATTTTCAATTACGTAAATAAGTCAAGTTTGTTTATAAAGTTTGCTTACAAATTTTGTTTATAAAGTTTGTTTACAAATTTTGTTTATCAAGTTTGTTTACAAAGTTTGTTTACAAAGTTTGTTTACAAAGTTTGTTTACAAATTTTCAATTATGTAAATAAGTCAAGTTTGTTTATAAAGTTTGCTTACAAATTTTGTTTATAAAGTTTGTTTACAAATTTTGTTTATCAAGTTTGTTTACAAAGTTTGTTTACAAAGTTTGTTTACAAATTTTGTTTATAAAGTTTGTTTACAAATGATATTTATAAAGTTTGTTTATAAAGTTTGTTTACAAAGTTTGTTTACAAATTTTGTTTACAAAGTTTGTTTACAAAGTTTGTTTACAAAGTTTGTTTACAAAGTTCACTTTTTATTTATAAAGTTTCAATAAACACTTACCGAAATAGTTGTCACTGGATGCCATCTCTGGATCTGATGTGATCCAATTGCTGTCTGTAACTTTTGCTTCCTTGCTCCACTCACCGAAATGACTGTCACTGCTGGATGCTCATCCCTTATATACCCCTCTGATGGAACCGAAGCTGACTTGACAGAATGTTGCTCGCCTAGGTGGGGGGGGGGGGGGGGGGGGTCGGTACATAGTATGTCCTTGGGGGGGGGGGTGGTCGACCGAAAAAATGAAAAATGTTCAGAATCGTCTGAAACGGATAAATATGCAAAAATCACAATTTCGAGGGGGGGGGGGGGGGTGGTCGACCGAAAAAATGAAAAATGTTCAGAATCGTCTGAAACGGATAAATATGCAAAAATCACAATTTCGAGGGGGGGGGGGGGGGGGTGGTCGACCGAAAAAACGAAAAATGTTCAGAATCGTCTGAAACGGATAAATATGCAAAAATCACAATTTCGAGGGGGGGGGGGGGTCATCACTTTTTAGGGTCTGTTGCCATGGTTACACTGATTGACAGGTGGAGGTCGTTGACTTCATGATGATTGACTCGGCCAACACTTTCAAGCAACTTTCGCTCCAGACTTTCGCTCCAGACAGTATGACCTCATTATGACGTCATCATGACGTCATTATCACGTCATGGATGGTCGCGCCTATCCTAACGCTTATCATGACTTCCGCTCCAGACAACACTTCCGCTCCAGACACCACTTCCGGTCCAGACATGATGACGTCACTTCCAGACAGTATGACGTCACAAAGTGGGCTGAAAACGGCATTATATACCTACTTCTTAAATATCTATATTTCACATGCATTTTCGCAAATAAGTTGTAGAAATGCCTTTGTTTACATTTCCGCCATCTTGTATCTGACCTTCTCGAGAGAAGTTTTTCGAGACAAAAACTGTCTCTAGATAACGAGAACTTTTCCAAGAGAACACCTCTCGATTTTTCGAGAGCCTCTTGATTTTTCGAGACGGTCCACACACATTTTGACGTCATGTATCGTTTTTCAGAGACAGTGAATGTGAAACAGCCTAAGTGAAAAATTTGCCTTAACTTACATTTAACTAAACTGCCTATTCAATAGTATCATCGGGACCGCAAGGTATGTTTTTATCCGTATTGATACACTAAGCACAATTAAAGCCATAAACAAACCATAAATACTTACGTTATAGCAACACCAACATCTTATTGATCCTGCGAGGAAGCAGCACAACGTAGGTTCCTGATTTGGGATAATCTTTAATTATCGCCCAGACGGCCATGGACCACAATTACATCTTCTGGTAGAACATAAACACGCAAGGAGTAAAAACAAAACCAGTGTCCCGGTGAATGTATTATTATTTAACACATGTGCAGTCAATAACTAAAAGTTATTGTTGTAAAATATTCACAATAGGCTGTGGATTGTTCTAGGAAAAAATATTGCTGTGAAATATTTATTGATTTATGCGTAACATTTTTTTTAAAAAATCAGCAAAATATAGGTGGAAATCGGCCAAAACTTGGGAATCGCACGGTTGCTATTTTCCAATCAGCATAGCAAAAAATCGAATCGAAAGATCCCCATTTTTCTGGCCATTTCTGTTCTTCTAAAGGTCCAGTACATTTGATTTTGTAGTTGTTTTAGATCGTGCAATGTTCTGGAGAGTGCCAGATTTCAAAATGTTATACAGAAAGTCTATGTGAAATTAACTGTGGTCCATGGCCAGACAAGGGAATTCGTGCGTAGACTGTTGTTGAGAAGTTCTGTTTTTGCGTTTCGACAGAATTCGGTTTGGGTCAATGGTAAAAGGAAATTGTAGAAAAATACTAGCAAAAACTTCGATTTGCCGGAAATATTCACAAGTTGGTTTTCTAAAGAGGCCGAGTAATAAGCCAAATCACACTTTGGGTGTTTCGAATATAATGCGAAAGAACTTTGAATTTCGACTGCGAGGCAACCGGGTAAAAAATGAAAGAAATGATAGAAAAATATAGAAGAAATATCGCAAAACAGCTTATACTCGGAACGTAAAAGAAATTGAAACTTGAAACTATTTGTTAAAACCTTTAATATATTTTAATAATAATATACGGGTTGTTAAAAACCCGATTGCTCTTTGATGCAAGAGAAATTTAACATTCCGGCGAAATCTCTCTATCATTTCTTTCATTTTTTACCCGATTATTTTTATTCGACAAGCAGAATTTTTGCGCCTTTTTATTGGAAACGCCCAAAGTGTGATTTGGCTTACATGTAAACTAGTTTTTGAAAGATGATATGATGGTTTTTTAAATTCGAAAATGTGCATGGTGAAAGAAAATTTTTATGTTTTTCCCTTATCATTTCTTTATAATTTTGCCCCAAATACAATTGCAGTCGAAACGACACCCTTGAGAAGGGGGCAAACACAAAAAAAAAAGACGTACTCACAGTTTCGTCTGTGAGAGTACGCAAAAAAAAAAAAAAAAGCAGGACTAGTTTTGCTGGATATACATAGAATCATAGAAACTTAGAAACACAGAAGTCAGTGGAGAAATACATCAAAATCACTTTGTTAGAAACCCATTATAATAATGAATTACCACGAATAAATTTTCCCACATTCCAGTAAAGTTGTGACACCTGATAGATACTCAAAAGTGGGGAAAATCATCTTTTAGTGCATGTTTTTTTTATTTCTTTATTTATTTATTTATTTTATTTATCTTTTTTATTTCAGACTCCTGGGTCCATATACATTTAGTTGATGATTTAGTATACTCAGAATAGCCATATTTTAAATGGCAACATATATGATATATAATTCTAAAAAGATAAAACATAGTATTTTAAGATATAGCTAAGACATTACACACAGTAGCGTAAGAGAAAAAAAAATTGATACAATGAAGACATTACCAAATGTAATTCAGTAATGTTAACGCTTGGGAATTATATATATCATGTCATACCATTTCATAAACAGCTTTGAGTTTAACATCAAATCACTACCCACGATGCTTTTTATTATTTCATTCTCTGATTTATACATTCGCTTCATTATACTGTTAATGTAGGATCGCATAACCATATTCGCAACATTAATATTCATATCAACCATTTCTTTGCTAATGCTACATATATGATTTATTGAAAAAAATTTACGAAAAACATTGTTGTATGCGCCTTTGAACTTTTGAAATACACTTTGGTTGAAATTGCACCACAAGTGAGCACAATAGAAATTTGAAATAAATGTTTTGAACAGAACAACCTTCACGTCATATGAACGATGTCTAAATGTATCAATTAACTTATTACCTCTGGCATAAATACTTCTCATTTGTCCATGAATGTCGTCATTGTCATTCAAGAATTCATCAACAATATGCCCTAAATATTTATAATTCACACAGGGATCCGTGGTTTTCCTCTACTGAGCCTGAGCATTAGAAATCGTCAACTTTTTTATAAGTAGAAGTTATATGGTCTTGTTCCATAACCCAATTCAAACGTTTGACGGTTCCAGTGCAATACACAATAGCTCTGTGTTTGAATTGCAAACTAATCGCAAATGAAAGAAATGATGGAGCGATTTCGTATGACAAATGACAAATTTATTAATTTTTTAGGGGATAAAAACGCAGAAATTGAGAAAATTTTCCGAATAGATGGTATGATTTGGCAATATATTGATCAAAACAGATTAACTCTTTCGAAAGACCTGTACACTACAGACTTATTAAATATTTTAATATCTGTATATCTGTTCTCTCCATTTTTGTATTGTAGTTTTGACTCATATCAGGTACATAGCCTTACTGTATTGGAATTTTGGTTGAAGGTTATACTTCTGTGTTATGGATCCTGGTATCAACATTCGTCAGCTGGGGACATTGTTCTTGGACACTCTTTTTATATATTAGTCTAATAAACCATGTAAAATAATTTTTTTGCCCGTTTTATCGGAAACCACGAACTTTATTTGGGGACACGCCGAACCCCCCCCCCCCGACTAAAACCCCCCGGCGGCGAACCCCCCCCCCCCCCCCGTTCTCAAAGAAAATGTGTAATGGTAATTTCTTCATTTATTTTCTGGCGCCTCTTTTCGCACTCGTACGAAACATAGCCGTTTGCTAGATTTTTTTTGCTTTACGTACAAATGCCCTTGGTACAATATCTTCCCCGATGAACTGGAGCTGATCTCTTTACGATTTGTTAGTATTGAAGCTATTCACTAAATTACCCATTCAAGAGAATCAGAATGGATATAAGACACATCTATCGCAAGAGAAATTGTAATTTGTAAACTCGACTGATCTCGCAACCGGCATATGAATTGCAGTTTTTAATGTGTACACACTCATCAATCGTAAGAGCAATTGCAATTTCAAAACTGAGTGCTATCATCAATGGATGTATGAAGTTTCTTTTATAATGATGATCAATTGCTTCAGTGGTTCAGAAATTGCAATTTTAAACGCCGTGTGATCTCTTCAGCGGGCATCTGAAGTATAATTAACAACGTGGATGTATCGCAACTACAAAATATAAAATAAACCTGAGAACCGGGGAGTTTTGGGTAGGGGGGTTTAGGCCGCCGGGGGGGGGGGGGGGGTTAGGGGGGGTTTCGGTCGGGGGTTTTGGGCCTAGACTCCTTTATTTGCATTCATTATTGCTACTTTTGTACCTCTATGTAATTTAAAAAAGGATAGCATTGGTACATTCAGAATCGGAAGCCCATATGCTCAGACATATCTGATATTCTAAAAATTGTGACTGTTCGGCTTTCGAATAGCGCCAGTTAACTGTGTAGTTAACTGTACATCGCACAGGGAAAATCAGCTGATTTAGTTAAATTACGCAATCAGTTTTACAAGAATTTGTGTTGATATAAAAGTAAAATCCATTAATGAACTTTCCAAAGTTCTGTGTGCTGCATGAGCAAACGGAATTTGTTATCCCCTGTGAAACGAAGGGATATAGTTTTGAACTTTTCGGTCTGTCCGTCTGTCACGCTTCAGTCTCGCTTTTGAAAATCGGCATTGGACTTAGCGTATATACGGCAGTCTCACGTGCCTACAGGCCGCATTAATAGATGGACTTGTTTCAAATTTTGTACACGGCTTTTCTGGACCCTTCTGCAGTGCAGTGACTAAGAAGTTTCCGCATGGGAAAAAAATTGACAAAAGGCGAACGCAGTGTTGCCACATCATCCTTTTTTAAAAGGATTATCCTTTTTTTTTTTTTAAAAAGCCCGATTTTATCCTTTTTTTTATCCTTAAATACTTTTTTTTATACTTTTAAAAATTTTTCATCCTTTTTTATCCTTTTTTTCGCTTTTCATCCTTTTTTTTATTTTGATACTTTTTTCAGTTTTTTTTTCGTTCAAAATACTATTTTTTCCTAATAAGATATATGTTTTTTTCTGCTAGAATTTTTTCTCACTCTAGTCATAATCCTTGATTAGGCCATAGTATTAACCGCTCTTACACTGTATGTATATGTAATTTCCAACTTTTTTGCAGCGTCTATTGTTAAAATCAATACATCTGTAGAAAAAGGGTATTTTTTCATGAAACTGAAACGTATTCTTCGTAAACGTAATCAATATCTTATCACACTGTAAAATGTCCAGTATGCTGAATGATGTTAAGTAGTTTTTACTTCTTGAATGATTTTCAATATCTTCAATCTATAATTTTGGGTTGCATGTTCCTAGGGACCATCGATAAAGTACGTACGCACCTTTTTAGACCAGCCGACTATGTCTGGCTGGTCTTATCCTATCAGTAGAGGGGTATCCGTCGTCTGTATATACGTATGTGCGGATGTACGTGTGTACGTGTGTGAACTTTTACTTAAAATGATTCTTCTCCCTCAGTTTTGACCGGATTCCTCTCAAATTTTATGCGAACGTTCTCTAGGTAGGCTCTTTTTGAAAAAGTTTTTTGGTGACCCGCCAGAAATTGGCTAAATGGGGGAGGGGGGGGGGGGGGCATTTTAAAAAAATTTCGTTTGCTAGTTTCCAAAATGCTTCTCTCACAATTTTGATCAGATTTTAATCAAAGTTTGTACTAGTGGTGGTATTCGAATACCAAAACAGGGTTCGAATATTTGGGAGCAATATTCGAAAATTATTCGAATATTTTTCGAAATTGTACACAGTTTTGCATTTACATCCACAATATTACTTCTACCCCAAAAATGTTATCAGTGATGTGTGGTTGTGTTTTACTGTGTAATATGAGGCTGTATTATCATAAATTATTAAGAAAACAAACAAACATGTAGTGAACATCAAGCTTTTACTTCGTTAATTAAGAGATCTTAAAATACTTATTTCAAGTATGTTCAAGCAAAATCAAAGTTTTGAATAACGTCAACAGAAACAAGAGCACCGGAACGCTACAAATCCCCTCGCCCTTTGCAAAATATGCTAAATTTCGACTTCAGTTTCGGCTGAAAAAACTAGAGCAGTGTGCATAGCCCACATATTCCCCACAGGCCCCCCAGCAGTTAAACACGGCCATCAATAGTCAATCAAGGGCTGAAACTTTCCAAGTCCAGTTGGTTCATTTTCCTGGGACGAACCTGGACCATTTACGATGCCGATCTGTGTTTGTTCCCGTAGAAGATACATACTAAGTTTCATTAAAATCCTTGCAGCAGTTTTTAAGTTATCATGTTAACTAGCTCACACAATAGTCAATCAAGAGCTGAAATTTTCTAAGTCCAGCTGGTCCATTTTCCTTGGACGAACCTGGCCCATTTACAATACCGATCTGTGTTTGTTGCCATAGAAGCTACATATACCGAGTTTCATTAAAATCCTTGCAACAGTTTTTAAGTTGTCGTGTTAATAAGCTCTTGATGACAGACCGACAGACCGACCGACACGCGGTCGATCACATATATTCCCTACAGGCTCTACCTGTGGGGAATCAATGCAAAGTCGGACAAACTGAATACGAGGTGCACAAGTACAACATATGAGGAGTAAATCTGTATATGATTTGAAATGTGTGTGCTTACCCGTTCGTCGGAGTTGTGCATACAAGACCACTACCCAAAAGCGTAACGGACGGACGGACGGAGGACGGATTAACCAAATCCTATATCCCTTTCGCCAACAGAGTTGGGCGAGGGGATAATAAGGTGTATCACTATAACTATGTAGTGCCGAGAAACAAAACCAACCCATGCCTAGTTTCTGTACAGCTGAAAATCGACGAATTCTTAGTAAGGAAAATACGCATATTAATATTTTCCGGTCTCAGCTGAGACCCTTTCTTTGTAACGATGTTGCCTGCAAGGCTAGAAATTCTCTCTTCTTTTGAAAAAAAATTTAAAAAAAAACTTATACAAAAGCCCAATATATTCGAATACCAAAACATAGAGTTCGAACCCTACTCAAACGAACGAATATTCGAATATTCGAATAATGGTCCCACCACTAGTTTGTACGAATATTCTCTAGGTAGGCCTCTTTTGAAAAAGTACTCATTTTGGCGATCCGCTAAAAATTGGCTAAATGGAGGCATTAAAAAAAATTTAGTAGCCAATTTTCAAGACTTTCTTTTGGCACAATTTGACCAGATAACTTTATAAATTTGTACGAATTAAAATGATGGGAAAAAATTTGAGACAGCCCTTTTGATAATATTCGTAATAATTTAGAAGTACAATCAGGTATGCAAATATTTTTAATCGCTGTGAAAACGAGCATTATAAATTACAAAAAAAAAAAAAATGATACAATATGATTAACATTAATGTTTTCTCGATTTTCAGCAAAATATGAATTATCTTTTTTTTCATACTCTTTTTCCCCAAATTTATCCTTTTTTATCCATTTTTTATCCTTTTTTTTCTTGATGACTCCGTGGCAACACTGCGAACGTTTGAAAATCGGCACTGGACTTAGCGTATATAGGGCAGTCTCACGCGCCTACAGGCCGCATTAATAGATGGATTCGTTTCAAATTTTGTACACGGCTTCTCTGGACCCTTCCGCAGTAGAGGGACCAAGAATTTTCCGGATCGGAAAAAATTGACAAAATGGCGAACTTTTGAAAATCGGCACTGGACTTAGCGTATATGCGGCTGTCTCACGCGCCGACAGGCTACATCAATAGATAGATTCGTTTCAAGCTTTGTACACGGCTTCTCTGGACCCTTCCGCAGTAGAGGGACCAAGAATTTTCCGGATCGGAAAAAATTGACAAAATGGCGAACTTTTGAAAATCGGCACTGGACTTAGCGTATATGCGGCTGTCTCACGCGCCGACAGGCTACATCAATAGATAGATTCGTTTCAAGCTTTGTACACGGATTCTCTGGACCCTTCCGCAGTGCAGTGACTAAGAATTTTCCGGATCGGAAAAAATTGACAAAATGGCGAACTTTTGAAAATCAGCACTGGTGTATATAGGGCAGTCTCACGCGCCTACAGGCCGCATTGATAGATGGGCTCGTTTCAAATTCTACACACGGGTTCCTTGGGACATTCCGCAGTGCAGTGACCAAGAATTTTCCGGATGGGACCTAAATTGACAAAATTGCGAATTTTTCAAAACCGGCGCTGGTTTAAGCGTACCTACGGCAGTCTCATGCGCCTACTAGTTAATGGATTGATTCGTTTAAATGCTAAACACTTCGTCTACTTATCCTTCTACTTTTAAATTTTGCGTAGTTAACACGCAACAGCCTTACGCACACCATATCGTCCACGGACGGATAGACGTACTCCTCTAGACGTAGTCAAGTGTAACTATACAGTTAACTTTTGTGAATACGGCCACAGGTATTTAGTGTATGTATCTGTGTACAGTGGCTGGCAGGCTGACATGGACGAGGGCGACAGAGCACAAGGCGAACCGCCAGCGAAACGAATCAAAGCGCAGGAAAACAGCGCCGGTAAGCATTTCAGACTGTCATTCTTGTTTATTAGCACAAACAGTGTTTTTCTAAAAAGTGTATCTTCAAATGTTTCTTCTAATTTTTCGCTTCTATATACAATATACGTCAATGAGCGAAACCTGCCATTTTGCGAAATGGTAAATCAGTTTAGTCAGGTAATTTGTGTTTAAAAGGAATCAAAAACTCCTTGATATAATAAATAATAGGCCAACAAAAGAGTTTTACAGATTGCAATGTTGCGTAAGGAAGACTTGCAATTTTTAGCCATTTCACGAAGTAGCTAAAAATCGTGAAACGGCATTTAACGAAATGGCTAAAATAATTTACTATTTCGCGAAAAGGCGGGTTTCGCTCATTGACTATATATATATATATATATGTTGGGCACAATTTTTAAATCTGCACAATTTATAAATTGTGCTGCACAGTTTTTAAATTTATAAACGGGCCAACCATTTAAAAATGGGTTGCCCATTTATAAATGGGCGACCCATTTTTAAATGGTCGGCCCGTTTTTAAATCCAAATTGCGGACAATTTTTAAATTGTCCTGCACAATTTTTAAATATTTTCAATTTTTTTGCTTTTTTTTTCTTTGGGTTTTTTCTTTTTGTTTTATATTTTGCCCACATTTTACTGCTTTTATGTCCTTTATCTCCGTTCACAAGTATAATCATCTATTTTTCCAATTGTATTTCACAAAAACTGCATTTGATGGATTAGAGTATTTCATAATTGCAACTTTTTTTCCGTGATTTTGTTTTTATGCTGTGGTTCACAAGTTTGATTTTCTGTTGTTCTAATTTTATGTATTCTTCTATTGTTCTGTGCTGTAATTGCTTTTGAAAGATTTTCTCCGGCTTTTGATTGATTGACCTAATTTGTAATTGAAAGTTTTATGCTGTAACTGTTAATTATGCAATTGCAATTAGAACTGGCAAAGTCGAAAGTAGATAGAACTAGGATCAGCTTGTGTGATGTGTTCATATTTATGTACAACTTCATGTATGCTTTGTTAATTTAGGCGCATTGATGATTTTTAACTCCATTTTAACTTGTCTCTTAGTCGTAGTTGAGAGAAGAAATTAACGTTTCGTAAACTAGTTTAAATTTGTAATTTTTCAATTTGTTTAGAACTGCTCTGGTGTGATTTTTTAATCGAACATATTATTACCTTGTAGTTAGTAACTTGTTGTGTTTGTGAAGAAGGGGGGGGGGGGGGTGGAGGATGATGGTCACCAAAAAAAAAAAAAAAAATCCAGACCACCTTCAAGACCGGAATAAAACGATGTAATGTACGACCCGTTTGTCGGATCCCTTCCAGATTCGGGTAAAAAGGCGTACGGTAAAACCTGCCTGTCTTGACCAAGTTCCAGACCCGGATAAAAATGTAACGTAAAGTAAAACTACTGTAGTGACCAACTTCAGTTTTGGATAAGAAGGGCCTACAGTAAAATCCGTTTTAGCGACCACCTTTCAGACTCGGATAAAAAAAAACGTCCATTTATCTGTTTTAGTGACCACCATCTGTTTTGTTTATTTTGATTTTTTTTTACAATGAATTATGGTTAAGTTTGAAGAAATGAATATTTTATTTCAGTAATTGAAAAAAAAAACGATTTTTTTTGGGGGGGGGGGGATTATGGGTTTAGTCGGGGAGACATTTGTTTTTGTTTACAAAAAAAACAGAAACTAAGTAGGTATCGATTGAAAGTGTATAATATAAGCCTGTAATCTTATGTTTTGTGTGCACTGGCCGCTCTAGTTTTTCACATTGGTCAAAAATTGCATAAATGGCCACTTGTGTCCGGTTGGGGTCTGCGACTTCGACGACGGCTTGTTATGAGTAGACCAGTGCCAGTTCTAATTGCAATTGCATAATTAACAGTTACAACATAAAACTTACAATTACAAATTAGGCAAATCAATCAAAATCCGGAGAAAATCTTTCAAAAGCAATTACAGCACAGAACAACAGAAGAATACATATAATTAGAACAATAAAAAATCAAACTTGTGAACCACAGCATAAAAACAAAATCACGGAAAAAAGTTGCAATTATGAAATCCTCTAATCCATCAAATGCAGTTTTTGTGAAATACAATTGCAACAATAGATGATTATACTTTTGAACCGAGATAAAGGACATAAAAACAGTAAAATGTTGACAAAATATAAAACAAAAAAAAAAAAAAAAAAGAGGGAAAGAAAAAAAGCTAAAAAATTGACAATATTTAAAAATTGTGCAGGACAATTTAAAAATTGTCCGCAATTTGGATTTAAAAACGGGCCGACCGTTTAAAAATGGGTCGCCCATTTATAAATGGGCAACCCATTTTTAAATGGTTGGCCCGTTTATAAATTTAAAAACTGTGCAGCACAATTTATAAATTGTGCAGATTTAAAAATTGTGCCCAACATATATATTTTCTGAAATCAAATGCAGCGGAGTCAGATGTAGTGAAGACGATACGAGATGCAAAAAATAAGGAGCCAGATGTGGTGAGGCCGGTGCCAGATGCAGAGAGTGTGGAGTCAGGTGCAGTGCAGCCGATGTCAGATGCAGTGAAGCCGATGTCAGATGCAGAGAGTGCGGAGTCAGATGCAGTGCAGCCGATGTCAGATGCAGTGAGGCCTGTGCCAGATGCAGAAAATGCGGAGTCAGATGCAGTGCAGCCGGTGACGGAGAGAGACGTGGGTATGACGGAGTATCTGAGCACTCACCAGGGCTTCATGGGCACACTGAAACAAAGGTACGTCACAATGACGCCATGCACGTTTGTGACGTCATTCTGACTACAAAGTGTCAGCCACATAAATAAAGACAGAAAATAGGTGAATTGTTTGAACAGTCATTTAGTAGCGGCTACAAGAATCAAATACCCCCTCCCCCCTCCCCCTCCCCCTCCCCTCCTCCCCCTGGAATCTTTGTGTCGCCACCAGAAACCTTTCCACGTGTCACTTATTTTCTTTATGGGTGGCTAAATGAAAACAAATATGTTGCATGATATATGTTAAAGATGTAAAAAGAAAAATGAGCGTATTTTGAAAGTCTGTGCAGTCACAAACAGGGGAGAAGATGCAGAATAAAAAAAAAAAGAATTTGTGATCCCTATAAGAACTCGCCACATACTCTCCACTTTATGCTACCTGAAAAAATAATTATTGCAAAATATGTTACAATGATAGACTTAATTTCGAGCCCCGGGTACATAGCTGCTATTTCTTTTCATTTTATTCTTATTTTTTTTTAAGATTCTCGGACTTCTTGGTGAATGAGATTGATTTGGCCGGTAACCGTGTGACGTTAACAGACATTGCTGATCCCAGCTGTGACGTCACTGTAAGTTAACGGACATTGCTGATCCCACCTGTGACGTCACTGTAAGTTAACAGACATTGCCGATCCCACCTGTGACGTCACTGTAAGTTAACAGACATTGCCGATCCCACCTGTGACGTTACTGTAAGTTAACAGACATTGCTGATCCCACCTGTGACGTCACTGTAAGTTAACAGACATTGCTGATCCCAGCTGTGACGTCACTAAGTTTCTCTTGACAATTGTCAAGGAAAAAAATTAAAAGAAGCGTGTAAAAGGTTCTTGAAAAAATAATGATTGAAAACGAATTGGGGATGGGGGAGGCATGGACAGACCCTTTTGCTTTCATTTCTGTTCTATATAAATCTAGAGGTTTACAACTTAATTTGAAAAACATAGAAAATCTGGCAGCCGGGAAATAAAGTGCTACGCTCAAAACGCGGCAGTGCGAAGATCCGAACATATAATGGACTATAAGTAGTGTTAACTTTAGATGTGCCAAATTACAGGCAAGTGTTATAGAGCTGAATTGCATGGTGTATCACCTTGTTACAAAGCGATGGCATTTTAACACGTGCATTACCATTGGTCGAAGCAAAGCAATAGCTGTCAGCCAATCAGAGTTGCCCCCCTTACCAAACAGGAAGCGGAAGAGGAGACTAAAGTTGCCGACATTCTCCCCTCAGACAAAATCGACGAGCTGACACGTGTGCACACTGATCGGCAGGGAGAAGTCCTCATCCAGGTGCGTCTTATCAGGACGACTGCTCATCTTTTTTCAAAAACAGAAGAAAATAAAGTAAAAAATTAACTTGAAAAACTAAGCATGATAAATGAAGTTGAAGATGGTACACATTAATTAATACGTCAGTATGAGTATCACCATTAGCAGCAACAACGGTCGGATTGATTGGATGATTGACTGAGTGATTGGATGATTGACTGACTGATTGAGTTATTGATGGCAGGTGGGGGAGGACAAGGCACAGCGTGGGGCCATCCACGAGGCGATCCGCAAGCACTTTACGCACCTGGAGAGCACGACCACGGAGAGGGACGGGGTCAAGGTCATCAGGGCGTTTCCGTCCAAATCCAAGCGTACGTCAAGCTCCTCCTCCCCCCTCCCACCTCCCTCCTCCCCGCCCCCTCCCCCCACCAGGGGATCCGGAAGCACTTCTCTCACCTGGAGAGTATGACCACGGGGAGGGACGGGGTCAAGGTCATCAGGGCGTTTCCGTCCAAATCCAAGCGTATGTCCTCCCTCCTCCCTGCCTTCCTCCCCCCTCCCCCCCCCCCACGACCACGGAGGGAGACGGGGTCAAGGTCATCAGGGCGTTTCCGTCCAAATCCAAGCGTATGTCCTCCCTCCTCCCTGCCTTCCTCCCCCCTCCCCCCCCCCCCACGACCACGGAGGGAGACGGGGTCAAGGTCATCAGGGCGTTTCCGTCCAAATCCAAGCGTATGTCCTCCCTCCTCCCTGCCTTCCTCCCCCCTCCCCCCCCCCCCCCACGACCACGGAGGGAGACGGGGTCAAGGTCATCAGGGCGTTTCCGTCCAAATCCAAGCGTATGTCCTCCCTCCTCCCTGCCTTCCTCCCCCCTCCCCCCCCCCCCACGACCACGGAGGGAGACGGGGTCAAGGTCATCAGGGCGTTTCCGTCCAAATCCAAGCGTATGTCCTCCCTCCTCCCTGCCTTCCTCCCCCCTCCCCCCCCCCCCCCAACGACCACGGAGGGAGACGGGGTCAAGGTCATCAGGGCGTTTCCGTCCAAATCCAAGCGTATGTCCTCCCTCCTCCCTGCCTTCCTCCCTCCGCCTCCCCCCCCCCCCCCCCCAACGACCACGGAGGGAGACGGGGTCAAGGTCATCAGGGCGTTTCCGTCCAAATCCAAGCGTATGTCCTCCCTCCTCCCTGCCTTCCCCCCTCCGCCCCCCCCCCCCCCCCCAACGACCACGGAGAGAGACGGGGTCAAGGTCATCGGGGCCTCCCCCGTCAAAATCCAAGCGTGCGTCCCCCTCCCACCTTCTCTCCACTCCGCCCCCTGCAACCCTGAGGTGATACGCAGCACTTTACATACATGGAGAGCATGACCGCGGAGAGTGAGAGAGCGCGCGGTCAAGGTCATCAGGGTGCTCCCGTTTAAATCCAAGCGTGCACTGTTTGTGGCTACATAGTGATGCAGTATGGTGCCTGGAAACTTTTAGTTGCATAACTCGACCGATAAATGTGTTAGTCCGTGTGTCTGCATTGTTAGTCCGTATATCCATATTGTTAGTCCGTATATCCACATTGTTAGTCCGTATGCCTGCATGGTTTCGGTATGGAGGGTTGGAAGGCCTCGGACATCTTGGAATGTGATATTTATGGTCTTGAGGGAAAAATGAAACTGAGATGTCGTTGCTCTACATATGTCATAATACATGGTGCGGTGAGATGTGACGTCATCTGGTGGCATTGCAGATGAGAAGCAGAAGCGAGGCTGGCCCAAGGGAAGGCCCGAGTACTGCAAGTTTGTCATGTACAAGGAGAACGTCGACACGATCGAGGCCGTGAACTTGTTGGCGAAATACATGAGGTAATACAGTACGTCATACACGAGGTAATACAGTACGTAATACACGAGGTAATACAGTACGTAATACATGAGATATTACAGTACGTAATACACGAGGCACTACAGTACGTAATACACAAGGTACTACAGTACGTAATACACCAGGTACTACATTACGTAATACATGAGATATTACAGTACGTAATACACGAGGTACTACAGTACGTAATACACGAGGTACTACATTACGTAATACACGAGATAATACAGTACGTAATACACGAGGTACTACAGTACGCAATACACGAGGTACTAC
This sequence comes from Protula sp. h YS-2021, assembly GCA_949752745.1. Taxonomy (NCBI): domain Eukaryota; kingdom Metazoa; phylum Annelida; class Polychaeta; order Sabellida; family Serpulidae; genus Protula; species Protula sp. h YS-2021. Next base: position 7,474,938 of record OX457027.1, read on the forward strand.
AGTACGTAATACACGAGATACTACAGTACGTAATACACGAGGTACTAGAGTACGTAATACAGTACGCCATACGTCATACGTGAGTTAATATAGTACGTATTACATGAAGTAATACAGTGCGTTATACATTAGTTATGAAATCGTTGCTTTGATATCCATGTTTGTGTGTTTCAGGATTCCGGCTACAGCTTTCACTTACGCGGGCACGAAGGACAAGCGGGCCAAGACGTCACAGTTACTGACCTGTCACAGGTTTGTTGTCATGGTGTTTGTCTTCATGTATTTTTAAAACAGAACAATACCGATATGTTATTGTCTTTAAATGATTTTGTATATGCGTCGATCTTACAATGATGGTGGCGAAATTCGTTTTGCAATAAAACAAGGGTTTAGGTAAACGATAAGAAAAATGATACTAGATTGCTGTGGGTGTTCATTGAGACAAGGATTAAAAAATGTGAGCTGTCCAAATAAATAGTTATTAAAAACGCGGTGCAAATAAGATGTTTCCAGAAAGATAGAGTGTCTGTCAAAGAAATCGTTCTTTGCGGGAGTTGTCATGTTCTTCCGCTGTTCAGATTTTTTTGTTTACTTTTTTTACATTTTGTTATATTGTCATACTAATTTGTTTTCTCTCTATTTAGCATGTTCGGGTGCACTGTTGTTGGTGTGCACTGATCGCTGTAGTTTGTTGCTGGGTTGCACTGTTGTTGGCGTGCACTGGCCGCTTTCGTTTGTTGTTGGGATGCACTGTTGTTGGTGTGCACTGACCGCTCTAGTTAGTTGTTGGGTGCACTATTGTTGGTGTGCACTGACCGGTATAGTTTGTTGTTGGGGTGCACTGACCACTCTGGTTTGTTGTTGGGATGCACTGTTGGTGTGCACTGACCGCTGTAGTTTGTTGTTGGTGTGCACTGGCCGCTCTAGTTTTTTTTTGTTGGGATGCACTGTTGTTGGGGTGTACTGACCGCTGTAGTTTGTTGCTGGGATGCGCTGTTGCTGGGGTGCACTAACCACTCTGGTTTGTTGTTGGGATGCACTGTTGGTGTGGTGTGCACTGACCGCTCTAGTTTGTTGTTGGCGCGCACTGTTGTTGGGTTGCACTGACCGCTCTAGTTTGTTTTGCCTCGGTTCAGAATGCCCGCCACGAGACTGCACAAACTGAACAGAGCACTGAGGGGCATCAGCCTCGGCAACTTCAGGTACGATGTTATAGTAGTATAAGAAATAAATAAATAAATAAATAAATGAACCACAAAATTATTATTATCAACACTAAATTATGGTGATTGAAAACGTATTCGATTTCAGTGAGTATTTCAATATTTAAATACAATTCAAGTTGGACATATTGGCTGCGAGACATGTCATGGGGGTAGTCACTGGAATCACAAAGAAAACAAAGGAGAGATTGGTAGGGGGAGAGGAGAGGATTGGTGGAAAAGCTCAGCTGAGATGCCAGTTTCTGATTCCGTCTGAAAAAGAAGCCCATTGCTTATATATAAATATATATATATATCTATATATATATATATATATATATATATAAAATCACAAAGGCAGTTAAAATTCACATGGATCAAATGTTGCTTGTGGGCTGTTCCAGCTATTGTCCGGCGCCATTGAAACTGGGCGATTTAAAAGGAAACCACTTCACCGTGGTCCTCAGGTCAGTACTTGCTTTATCATTAAACCTTCTTCATTGTATGTCATTGTTTCAGAACTGTCTGAAATCATGTGCTTTGAGCGTACGCAGGGTCAGAGAACTCGCATGTTAATCCGCGCCCCCTCCCCCTCCCTTCCATCCCCCGGATGTCTCAGCAAGAAATTTACTTAATCCACATAGATAGAATTCTGGATAGAAGTCACGTGACACTATTGACTGAACAAGTGTTTCCTCAGCGTGGTCAGCGGTCACGAGATTGATTGATTGATTGATTAATTGATTTCTTCCCCGCTGTTAGGAACGTGACGGGCAGCGACGAGCAGATCCACGATGGCATTGCCGTACTGAAACGACTCGGCTTCGTCAACTACTTCGGCATGCAGCGCTTCGGCACCTCGTCCGTACCGACGCACCACATCGGCAGGTGAGTGGAGAGGGGGGTGGGGGGAGGGACTCAGGTTAGTGCCTACGCACCACATATGCAGGTGAGGGGGGGGGGGGGAGTTGGGGGAGGAAATTACAGTCAATACTGAAACTTATTCTGAAAAATTGTAAAGGGCAAGCGAGGAGTAAGCTGTTAGCTTTTGCTTGTTCCCTTTCCAAACTGTCAATATATTTTATAGTTACTTAAGCCATTGTTTTGTACTGTATTGTCTTTCATTGTACATTTGGAAATAAACGTTGAAAATGAAATGAATGAAACTGAGGAAGGGGTCTCAGGTTAGTGCCCACTCACCACATCGGTAGGTGAACGGCTGGTAGGAGTGGGACAGGTTAATGCTTACGCACCGCACCGGCGAGTGAGCGTTCTCAAGGGAGGGAGGTCAGGGGTAGGGGTGGGCAGGCTAGCACCCACGTACCACATCGGCAGGTGAACGGGGGTGGAGGGTGGTGGCGGCAGGCTAATACCTACGCTGCACATCGGCAGGTGAGGGAAAGTTGGGGTTGGGGCGGAGGGTTGGGGTCACTTTCTACGCACCACATTGTCACTTGACAGGGGCGGGGAGGTGTGAGAAGGTTCTGGGCTGGAGCATAGTTATGTGGTTACAAGCACTCTGCCGCTGTAACAGGTGTCGTCGTAGCGATAATGTCGTCATAGTGATGGGGTCGTCATAGCGATGGTGTCGTCAAAGCGATGGTGTCGTCATAGCGACGGTGTCGTAAATGCGACGGTGTCGTTATAGCGAGACTGCAGTGTATATGTTGTCACATCGTAAGGGACAGAGGCACAGTGATGCTCACGTGGTGCTGCACCACACTGGCAGGTGACGATTGGGTTGGGGGGGTCAGTGGCTACGCACCACATGCTGTACTGTGTATGTTGTTACATCGTAAGGGACACAGTGATGCTCACGTGCTACTGCTGCTGTTGTTTTGCAGGGCCATACTACACAGTAAATGGGATGAGGTTGTTGATTTGATAATGAAGCCGAGAGAAGGAGGTGAGATCAGTATTTTCAGTATCGTCAGTATTCATAGTATCGACAGTATTGCTACTACCATTAGTATTCTCAGTATTGCCATAAGTTTCGTTGTTATAAGTTGTACGAATACGACCCGTCTAAGTGCCTTCATGTGTGATAACAAAGGACGCTGGGTTACGGATATTTGGCGGGAAAGAGTGGGCCACATTGTGGGCAGCAGTAGGCATCGTGTTCAGAGGAATTTGGGGTTGCCAATTTCTGGAATTTTTTAAGTCATCTAAACTGGGAGAAGATGTGGGGAGGGGGTGAGGGTGGGTAATAAAGCACTATTACAGACGTCATTATTTACATGTTGCATGTCACTAATTCTACCTTAATGTCGTCACAGACAACGAGCTCGTAATGCAGGCTCGGAAGGTGTGGCGCGAGTCACGTGACGCGGGCGAGGCGTTGAAGGCGTTACGTCACAGAACGGGCGTGGAGCGCCATCTGCTGGTGGGCCTGGCCAAGTGCGGCAAGGACGACCTCGTTGCCGCCATAAATCACGTGAGCGGTGTCATAAGTCATGCGAGAGGTGTCATAAGTCATGTGAGAGGTGTCATAAGTCATGTGAGAGGTGTCATAAGTGATGTGAGAGGTGTCATAAGTCATGTGAGAGGTGTCATAAGTGATGTGAGAGGTGTCATAAGTCATGTGAGAGGTGTCATGAGTCATGTGAGAGGTATCATAAGTGATGTGAGAGGTGTCATAAGTCATGAGAGTGTCATAAGTCATGTGAGAGGTGTCATGAGTCATGTGAGAGGTGTCATGAGTCATGTGAGAGGTGTCATAAGTCGTGTGAGAGGTGCCATAAGTCATATGAGAGGTGTCATAAGTTATGTGAGAGGTGTCATAAATAATGTGAGAGGTGTCATAAGTAATGTGAGAGGTGTCATGAGTCATGTGAGAGGTGTCATGTTTGCTTATTGATTTATAGGTTTGGTAAGCAATCGCGTGTTTAGTGAATGAATGAACCAATGAATCAGTCAGTCAACTAATCACCTAACCAGCCAGTCAGTTAACAACTCAATGAATCCATCCATCAATCAGTCAGTAAGTCAACTAATCACCTAACTAACCAAGCAGCCAACCGACCGACCAACCCACCAACAATAAATAAATAGATAATAAACAAATAAATATATCAGTCAATCAATCAATCAATCAATCAATCAATCAATCAATCAATCAATTAATTAATCATTCATAGATACCTGTCGTTGCAGATTCCCAAGAACACGCGCCTGATGTACCTACACAGCTATCAGGCGTTCGTCTGGAACCGCGTCGTGTCGGCGAGACTGAGGGCGGGCGGTCCGCGCCTCCTGCCGGGCGATCTCGTGCTGCCGGCCTCACGAGGTGACGTGTGGGACTCCGGAGGGGGGGGGGGGGGGGGCTAAGGGTGGGCGGTCCGCGCCTCCTGCCTGACGACCTCGTGCTGCCGGCCTCTCAAGGTGACGTGTGGGAATCCGTGGGTAAGGGTGGGCGGTCCGCGCTTCCTGCCCGGCGACCTCGTGCTGCCGGCCTCACAAGGTGACGTGTGGGACTCCGGAGGGGGGGGGGGGGTAAGGGTGGGCGGTCCGCGCCTCCCGCCGGGCGAGCTCGTGCTGGCGGCCTCACAAGGTGATGTGTGGGAATCCCGGGGTAAGGGCGGGCGGTCCGCACCTCCTGCCCGGCGACCTCGTGCTGCCGGCCTCACAAGGTGACGTGTGGGACTCGGGGGGGGGGGGGCGGGGGTAAGGGTGGGCGGTCCGTGCCTCCTGCCTGACGACCTCGTGCTGCCGGCCTCTCAAGGTGACGTGTGGGACTCCGGAGGGGGGGGGGGGGGGTAAGGGTGGGCGGTCCGTGCCTCCTGCCTGACGACCTCGTGCTGCCGGCCTCACAAGGTGACGTGTGGGAATCCCGGGGTAAGGGCGGGCGGTCCGCGCCTCCTGCCCGGAGACCTCGTGCTGCCGGCCTCACGAGGTGACGTGTGGGACTCCGGAGGGGGGGGGGGGGGGTAAGGGTGGGCGGTCCGCGCCTCCTGCCCGGCGACCTCGTGCTGCCCGCCTCACAAGGTGACGTGTGGGACTCGGGGGGGGGGGGGTAAGGGTGGGCGGTCCGCGCCTCCTGCCCGGCGACCTCGTGCTGCCCGCCTCACGAGGTGACGTGTGGGACTCCGTGGGTAAGGGTGGGCGGTCCGCGCCTCCCGCCGGGCGACCTCGTGCTGTCCGCCTCACAAGGTGACGTGTGGGACTCCGTGGGTAAGGGTGGGCGGTCCGCGCCTCCCGCCGGGCGACCTCGTGCTGTCCGCCTCCCAAGGTGACGTGTGGGACTCCGTGGGTAAGGGTGGGCGGTCCGCGCCTCCCGCCGGGCGACCTCGTGCTGCCGGCCTCACGAGGTGACGTGTGGGACTCCGGAGGGGGGGGGGGTAAGGGTGGGCGGTCCGCGCCTCCTGCCCGGCGACCTCGTGCTGTCCGCCTCACAAGGTGACGTGTGGGACTCCGTGGGTAAGGGTGGGCGGTCCGCGCCTCCCGCCGGGCGACCTCGTGCTGCCGGCCTCACGAGGTGACGTGTGGGACTCCGGAGGGGGGGGGGGGGTAAGGATGGGCGGTCCGCGCCTCCTGCCCGGCGACCTCGTGCTGTCCGCCTCACAAGGTGACGTGTGGGACTCCGTGGGTAAGGGTGGGCGGTCCGCGCCTCCCGCCGGGCGACCTCGTGCTGCCGGCCTCACGAGGTGACGTGTGGGACTCCGGAGGGGGGGGGGGTAAGGGTGGGCGGTCCGCGCCTCCTGCCCGGCGACCTCGTGCTGTCCGCCTCACAAGGTGACGTGTGGGACTCCGTGGGTAAAGGTGGGCGGTCCGCGCCTCCTGCCCGGAGACCTCGTGCTGCCGGCCTCACGAGGTGACGTCTGGGACTCCGGAGGGGGGGGGGGGGGGGTAAGGGTGGGCGGTCCGCGCCTCCTGCCCGGCGACCTCGTGCTGCCGGCCTGACAAGGTGACGTGTGGGACTCCGGGTGTAAGGGTGGGCAGGGCGCTCTTTTTTGTGAAAAAATTTCATTGATAAAAAGTGTTTTTGGTGTTATAAAGAAATGACGTAACAACATGTATTATATTTGCTATTCAACATAAATACTATGCTAGGGAAGAAATGACGTAACAACATGTATTATATTTGCTATTCAACATAAATACTTTGTTAAAGTCGTTCTGCATTTGTTATTGGTGTCGTATACCCCCACCCTCCACCCTCCCCTCTCCCCCACCCCTCCGTCTCCTTACCCGCCCCTTCACAAAACTGCGAAGAGGGCATCCCTAGAAAACGCGTGCTACCACTGTCGGAGTCCAGGTTTGTTTGTGCTGATGCTAGTAATGGGTGACGTCATAATTTTTACGTACACTACAGAGAGGAGAGGGTAAAACTGAGTTTAAAAAGGGAGAGTAAAACGATTTTACGTGCGCACTTTGTGTGGGGTACCTTTCATTTTGGGACTGATGTCTTTGGTCGTACCCCCTCCCCTCCCCTCCCCCGTTCCCATGCATGAAATACGCGTTTTTGTCGACGAAATACAATTCTTTAAACCCTAGCTCGAATGCTAGGATCATTCACAAAGTACGTACACTGGAAGAGGGGGGGGGGGGGGGGGGACGAAGGGGGAGGGGGTATCAACAGTGTTGTGTACGCACTTCGAAAGTGGTCCCTAATATCTCACCTGTGATTGGACGAGTCACGTGAAGGTATATGTCACGTGACTGATGATCTTGACAAACAGGTAAGAAGACCATGCCGGAAGTGGTGACCGAGGAGAACGTTGGCGAGTACTGCGTCCAGGACCTGGTGCTGCCCACGCCCGGATATGACGTCACGTACCCGCAGGGAGAGCTCCTGGACACGTACAAGGCCCTGCTGGCCGAGGATGGATTGGACCTCGGCTCCTTCAGGCAACGAATCAAGTGAGTGTGTCTGTCGGGCTTGCTGTATGGCTGAGTGTGTCAGGCTCGCTCTATGGCTGAGTGTGAGGCTCGCTGTATGGCTGAGTGTGTCAGGCTTGCTGTATGACTGAGTGTGTCAGGCATGCTGTATGGCTGAGTGTGTCTGTCGGGCTTGCTGAATGGCTGAGTGTCTGTCCGGCTTGATGTATGGCTGAGTGTGTCTGTCGGGCTTGCTGAATGGCTGAGTGTCTGTCAGGCTTGTTGTATGGCTGAGTGTGTCTGTCAGGCTTGCTATATGGCTGAGTGTCTGTCAGGCTTGCTGTAGGACTGAGAGTCTGTCAGGCTTGCTGTATCGCTGAGTGCCTACAAGGCTTGTATGGCTGAGTGTGTCTGTAAGGCTTGCTGTATGGCTGAGTGTGTCTGGCTCGCTGTATGGCTGAGTGTGTCAGGCTTGCTGTATGACTGAGTGTGTCAGGCTTGCTGTATGGCTGAGTGTGTCTGTCAGGCTAGTTGTGTGGCTGAGTGTCTGTCAGGCTGGCTGTACGGCTTAGTGTCTGTCAGGCTTGCTGTATGGCTGAGTGTGTCTGTCAGGCTCGCTCTATGGCTGAGTCTGTCAAGCTGGCTGCATGGCTGAGTGTCTGTCAGGATCGCTGTATGACTACCTGTCTCTCAGGCTTGTTGTATGTCTGATTGTGTCTGTGAGGCTTGCTGTATGACTGTCTGTCAGGCTTGCTATATGGCTGAGTGTCTACCAGGCTTGTTGTATAGCTGAATATGTCTAACTCTTGCTGTATGGTTGAGTGTCTGTAAGGCTTGCTGTATGGCTGAGTGTGTCTGTCAGGCGCAAGGAAGACTTTTCGGCCCAAAACCATTTCGGACTACTCTCATAGTCGATTCGGCCCAAAACTTTTCGGCCCACGTCTTTTCGGCCCAAGACGTTTCGACCCACACATTTTTTGAGTAAACTTGCGCGCCAAGACTTTTTGGCCCACTAAACTATCATTATACAGATGTTTTGATTGTGTGTAGACATTTAGTCAATGCATAATTCCTAAGTCATTGGAAGTGCAGTTTGTTAAAAATCGAAACTGTAGCCATTCCTATTTAAATTTAAATCGTATGTTATGTATTATCTCTGATTGCTTATACTGTTATTTCTTTAACGATTGCAATTTTCAACGTATGAAAACCTGAAACACCTACATAAGTATACGGGAATTTGATCAGTAATATGGAATTGCAATGAACTTGAAACGCCATAGGCAGCCTCGTGAAGATTTGATCAATTGAGTTCTGACTTCGATGAATTATTCGTGTTATTACAAATTATAAAATAATACATATGAGTCTGTGTCATCTGGAATTCTGTTTGAATAACTAAGTCGAGGAAAGCCATCACACTGGAGTTGGTTGGAAGAATAAAATTTCACAGCTGTCTTGAAATAACTTACGAATACATGAGCCTAAATCTTCAACCCTTTCCAAGTAATAACTTTTTAGTGGTCCGAAACGTCTTGGGCCGAAAAGGTCTGCCATTTCGGACCGGGCCGAAACGTCTGTGGGCCGAAACGTCTAGAAGCCTGTCAGGCTTGCTGTGTGGCTGAGTCTGTCAAGGTGGCTGTATGATTGAGTGTCTGTCAGGCTTTCTGTATACCTGAATGTGTCTGTCAGGTGTGCTTTATGGCTGAGTGTCTGTCAGTCTTGCTGTATGCCTGAGCGGAAAATGAACCAAGTGGACTTTGAAATTTACCAAATCTTGGAAATTATTCAGCATCAGATTAAGTTTGTTAACACGATATCTCAAGAACAACTGCAGGGATTTTAATGAAACTTAGTATGTAGCTTCTATGGGAACAAAGACAGATCGGTATTGTAAATGGGCCAGGGTCGTCCAAGGAAAATGCGCCAACTGGACTTGGAAAGTTTCAACTCTTGATTGACTATTGATGGCCGTGTTTAACTGATGGGGGGGGGGGGGGCCTGTGTGGAGTATGTGGGCTATGCACACTGCTGTACTGCTGTGATCTTGTTTTGAACTCGATGTTGACTTGAAGAGAAGGGGTGGAGTTGTGCGGAAAGCCCTGTCCTAAAGGTGGGTGCGGAGGGGGGAGGGCGGAGGTGGCGTTCCATTGTGAGAAGAACGCTGTGCTGCCCTGTGCCATGCACCTCTGGTCCCCGATGATATTTGGACGGTGTATGTGTGTGTGCTAATCTAATTGTAAATTCAAAGTTAGCAGAGAAGGTGAATGGTAAGGGTTATTCTCATAGAACTTCCCAATAACAGATAGGGTGGCCACCGACCCTGGAAATCAGGGAATTCAGGGAAAAACGAATCGACATTTTCCAGTCAGGAAAAACTCAGGGATTTTGGTAATTCCGGCATATCGCAGGGAAAACTCAGGGAATTTAATTTTTGGAAAATTCCAGGTTTTCCAGGGTATTTCCACGTAAATTTTTCTTTCAGAAACTTGGATAGATTTAGTAAGAATTTGTTGAACGTTGTATTTTTCGAAGCGTTTAACAGAAATAATGGGATACGTAGTCGATGATTATCGTTTTTCAACCAAAACATGTAGGTGTTGGAATTCTGAAAACCTGCGCTGTCAAAGTCCATTGTATGGAAAATGTTTGGAAAACTCAGGGAAAACAAAGGGAATTTCATTTCGGATTCCAGGTGGCCATCCTGAACAGAGTATTGTAAGAACCAAATGTTATAGTGTAAATGTTCGATTTGTTCTCGACATGGATTTTTGGGCGGTGTCCCAAACAGTTGGTCTCCATTCTGAGTGTTGGACGAAGTTATCCCAAGGATTTGTTCTGCACGTGGAGTGTTGAGTGGAAGTGTTCCAAGCAGTTGTTCTCCTCACGGAGTGTTGGGCGGAGGTGTCCCAGACAGTTGTTCTCCTCGCGGAGTGTTGGGCTGGCGGAGTGTTGGGCGGAGCTGTCTCAGACAGTTGTCCTCGCGGAGTGTTGGGCGAAGCTGTCCCAGACATTTTCATGTGTGTACATCGTTTCTTTGCAGGGATTTCTCCTTATCCGGCATGTACAGGGCGGTGCTGCTAAAACCCACGGAGGTAGATTACGAGATAATCCGCTACTCGGATTACTCCATTCCGCTTGTGCTGAGTGACCTGGAAAAGCTGAAGGGGGATACACTACAGAAAGACGAAGGTGGGCCGCTGATCCGTGTGTATGGTCGTCTGTGTTTCTTTCGGGCTTCCATGTTTGTGACGTCACTGTTAGAATAAGAACTAAAATTATTTGCAAATAGTGATGTGTGAAAATAAAACACAAAAATGTAATAATAATAATAATAATAATAATAATAATAACATATGTACAAGTAAATAAAATAAAAAAATCGTTTATGTGAAATGACTTTAAAACATACAGATTTGTCTCAAATGTTTTCAATGAATATTGTTTTGAGTGGCCGTTGTTAATTATAGTTATATTAACGTGGGATTCATTTATTTATTTCTTGGAAGGCGACAAAATGAAAGCCTTGAAGCTGGAGTTCACCCTGCCGCCCTCTACATACGCCACGATGCTGATACGCGAGGTTCTCAAGTGTGACACGTCTGCCGCCTTCCAGTCCACGCTTAACGCCACCTAGCAACCGCCACCTCCCCGCCATCCACATACGCCACGATGCTGATACGCTAGGTGCTCAAGTGTGACACGTCTGCCGCCTTCCAATCTACGCTTAACGCCACCTAGCAGCCGCCATCCACATACGCCACCATAGTGATACGCGAGGTGCTCAAGTGTGACACGTCTGCCGCCTTCCATTCCACGCTTAACGCCACCTAGCAACCATCAGCGAAATGTCACCTAGCAGCCGCCACAGTGGAGGACGTATTTTTTTGTGTTGGACGTCTATCACAGGTGGGCAGACGTACGTCACAATGACACGCAGGCGTGACCATGGCGGATATACGTCACAGTGACGCACATATGTCTTAATGGTGGACATCCGCCACCATGGCATCAACATGGCAGACATGCGTCAACAAGGCGGACATATGTCAACATGGCGGACATACGTCAACATGGCGTCATAATGGTGTCACACGTCACAATGGTGCACATACGTCACCGTGGTGGACGCACGTCACAAGGACAGGCATACATCACGGCGGAAGTGCGTCACAGTGGCGGGCATTATGTAGTCAATCTCTGCCGAGTGTGTTCAAACGTTTTTGGTGGTGCTTATTTAAATTTAACTTGAAATAACAATTTCGAATAAACTGTAGACTTGTAAAATGCATGCCGAGGCTAAAGAAAAAGGCATGGCGGAAGTTGAATGAAGTCTATACGAATGGGTAAAGCAGTTGTTTGTGGGTCAGTGCACTTAATGTGACATAATATTGTAGCACATAAGTATCTTGGGCTGCTGAGGAATAGACGAATAAGCTTACGGATCGCCAGTAGACTCGGTTACCTTAATGGCTAATCATCAAACAGCTTTGTTAATAAACTAGAATAAAATCAACCAAAGTTCAGAAAACACACCCTACCTACAAATCCGATGTTTCTCCAGGCTTGATTTTTTTTTTTGGCGAATCGTCCAAAATATTGGCGAAAATGTCAAATTTAAATGTTAAATGTTAAATTGTTATTCAAGGTCACGGATGGACCTCTAATATTTACCTTCGACAGTGTTGTAGGGTTAAGTCTTTTGAGCACGATTGACATTTCCCGCTGTTGCATCTGTACAGCTTGCATGTTTATGGTTCTTTTTTTTTTTTTTTTGCATCGGTATGTAGTTTGAGCTTAAGCAATGACAGCAAGAAAGATGGCGCCACAATGTAAGACACAATGTGATTGGCTGGAAACGGTCACGTGGTACATGAATGTGGATAGCTTAAAGCAAACGATGAGAAGTATTCAAGATGGTTGTGCCCATGTAGATGAAAAAACACTCGAAGGCATTGCAAGAAAGAACTAGAAGCTCATTCCGCTAGCGAAATATTGAACACTTGACAAAAATTAAAACGCCAAAATACTTCCTTCAGTGGGTTATTTCTTGAATAACATATTACAAACCACACAGCTTGAATACATCGTATAAGCCGAGTAGTGTTTGGTTGTTGTTGACTTCAAGTTTTATTGACTGATAAGGCATACGCCATGTTATTTACGCAGTGAGAGCTCGCACAAAGCTCAGTGAGCAAATGTGTATTCTGTGCTGTCGTTAAATGCTACGCATTTACTTGCAAAAAATACACTCTTTTCACATGGCGTTTTAACAAAGAAACGAAATCAAAGACGATAATAAAAATTGACATGCACATGTCCAGATCAAGCTCTTCATAAGTCCCAAGTTTCAGGGTCGTAGGGCCCATAGTGTCAGAGAAGAAGAAGACACAAAAAATCGGAAAAACTGTCAAGAAGAAAAAAAAAGGACGAATTTTGCTCGCACAAATTCATATAACCCTTGCAAGCCAAAGGCTTGTCAAGTGTTAAATATTATGATAAATTAAGTTCTTGTGGTGCAAATAATAACTTGAATCGGCTCAAGACTGACGTGCCGGCACTTTGTAACAAATACATAACTGAATATACATTTTGCGTCGAGTTTGGAGTTTTGTCCAGACAAGGACTATAAGGCGTAGGCTTTTAGAGCTTTGCACGTTGAATATATATATATATATATATATATATATATATATATATATATATTGCAGATGTGTCACGTTGTTTTATTTTTTAGTTTTCATATCCCCCTCACCCCCCCCCCCCCAAAAAAAAAAAAAATGACGGATTGACAATTTGTCCAGTATTGACAAAAATGGACACATTTTGCATCGGGATTTAGGAGTTTGGTCCGGAGTTCTCAGAAGCCGTTAAGGCCCAGTTTGAAAAAGAAAATATCAGAAACTGTTTCAAAACATTTATACTGATTCCGCCACGCCAAATGAATGGTTGTTGCACTTGGACAGTGATAATCTCAATTCACATTCAATTATATGTTAATTCTTATTGGCAAATTATGTTTTTATCTGCGTAAATTTTCACGTTCGTGCCACAGTCAATACACACTGGGTAAGCTAAGTTCGCGCTGGTATCAATAATCTGACTTAATTAGGGTGGTCGTTTTTAGTATGCTTTTATACAACATCATAGTGTAGAGAGTGCGCCTTCCCGTCACCATAACAACATGTAAGTGGCTGAGACACCTGTGCATCTTATTCAGCTATGACGTCATTGGCGGATTGAACACAAACTAGGATTTGCAGCCCAGAACGAAATTATTGTTGAGGACATGTAAAAATATTTAATAATAGAATTAAAATTTTCAAAAAACCGTCCGCAGTGTTTTGAAAGAATCACAGTGCCGGTACGTGTTTTGTTACTGTGACGTAACTTGACGGTCTTGTTTGTTATCCATTCGCCAAAAGTTGGCCAAATATTGACAAAAAACGGATAAAGTTAACAATGCTGTTCGTGATCTAGTGGCTGATTGCTTTTGAATTTGACCGCAATGCCGCACAGGATGTTTTCTACCGTATCTATATTTTGTTAAAATTGGTTTCACCTTGGAAATTTGTACAGCTGTATATGCAAAATCAATTTAACCAGCTGATTGATTATCGAAATTTTTCTCAGGTTTCTAATTACTTTCTAATTAATCTGTGTTTAGATTGAAAATAAAAAGCAATATAAACAACCCAAACTTGTGGCGATAAAAATGTTCTGTTTTGCACACCAGATGTATGTGATTCTGTTCAGATTTTTTTGTGGTTGTAAAATCACACAAAAGAACCATAAACATTTTTAGCGGTTTTGGTTTCTATTTTTGAAAAACAAATGTATCCCGCTTTTGGAGCGCATTACAACATCGGGATGCATTTTTATTTCCTTCGATGTGTCTACAGTGAGTTCAAATCTCCGGATGATCCTAGCAACGGTTGTTCTCATTTCATTCATGGCAAAATTCTGCCCAATACAGTTGCGAGGGCCGGCGGAGAAAGGCATGAAGGCGTGCGAATCCATCCGCGCCATTTTGTCGGGAAGAAAGCGATCCGGATCGTACGTCATAGGGTCGTCCCACACGGCGGGGTTGTGGTGGAGATTCCATATGTTCGCATCGACATACACACCAGCGGGAATGATTTTATCATCCATTTGTAAAGGGTTTGCAAGCTCTCGACCAATGAATGACACGGTGCTGTGGAGTCGCAGGGATTCCTTTATACACCTTGTCAAATAAGGCAATTCGTTCATATCCTCCCATGTGGTAGCGTCGCTATGGCGACCGTGCACGAGGTCATCCACTTCCTCCCTCACGCGTGCCTGGATATCCAGGTTGTTGGCAAGGTTGTACAGGAGCCAGGAGATGCCGCTAGCAGTCGTGTCGTGACCTTCAAACATGAACGTCTCGACCTCGTCTCGAATTTCGCGCCGGGTCAAACCATTTCCATCTTCGTCCTTAGCAAGAAGAAGAATGTCAAGAAAGTCGACATATCTTTTACTCGATAACTTTTTAATCGTATCCGAATTTTGTAGTTCTAGCTTTCGCTTGTCTATGACGTCATCGGCCACGCGGTGTGAATATTCACAGTACTTCTTGAACAGCTTTCCTTGTTTTGTTTTATAATAAACAAAGTTAGTAAACATCATTGGCTGTAACGTACGCTCTACGACCAGACGTCCCAATTCCGTAACAACCGTGGCGTACGTCTCGTCTCCGTCCGTTTCCTGGACATTTTGTTTACTCGAAAAAGCACATTGTAATATGATATCCAGCGCACAACGACTCACAGGTTTGAAAACATCCATACTTTTGCCAGTCAGGACTGAATCAGCATTAAATCGTTCCATTAAAGTTTCCGCACAACTGTTGTAGACATGGATATAAGGCTTAAGGACATCGAAATGAAAACCCGGTGTCAAGAGCTTACGATTGCGGAACCATTTATTTCCAGAGCTGAGAAGTAATCCGTCTCCTATCCACGGAAATAGAGACCGATAACCACTTCCGTACGTGAATTGTTTTGGCTCGGCAGTTTTCGTGAGCTGTTTGATCGTTTCCGGATGATTCAGTTGTAACACTGCGGTCGGACCCACAATGAAAACAAAATAACGTGGGTATTTCTTAACGAGGGAACAATGCCACAATAAACCATCTTCGTTGAGGCCCGGAAAGATTCCTAAATGACCTTTCAACCAGTGATAGTCGGGTGTGGGGAAATTTTGCAATAGCGCTTTGCGAGATTTATAGATTTTCCAAAATATCGGTACTGCACTGCTTAAAAAATAAAACAAAGGAATAAGAACGAGCGTGCTAATGTAAATTAAATAAGCCATTTCATTGCATGCAATGTTTTTTTTTATTCTGCGGTATTTTTTGCAAGTAATTAAACGAATGTCAGATGTTATTTTTATCAAACAGAATGCTACCACTCGACCAACCTTGTCTCACAAAAAATTTTAATTAATAAAAGCGAATAAATCTGGTGTTATACACTGATGTAAGTTTAATCCAAATGCTATAAATTCTCAAAATAGTGAATCCTTTTCTTAGGACTTGATAGAATTTATTTGAAGTTTTTAGTTGAAAAAAATGAAGCGTTTCGTCAAATGGTTAATGGAGAAAGTACGGTGCGAAGTCCTTATCAAGGTGAAAATGCGGGACATTGTGTGATGTGTATGCGCTTGATGGGCATAAAGTGGTCGTGTGATTACTGTTCTTACTCCAGTAGTGCTGTAATAGATAACACGCTATCTTTGTGGGTAATTGGTTCAAGTGGTATTAGCCACTATAGATGATCCAGTTATGCCTCCCCCCTTCCTCCCCCCCCCCACGGCTGAAGGCTGACGTATAACGTTTTGTACACTCTGTGTGTGTATGGTGCCTGTTGTGTACAGCATGCGAGAATAGCTTTAACAAAAAAAAACAAAAAAACAAAACAAAACAAAAAAAAAAAAAACAAAAAAAAAAAACGGAAATTCTGATCTGCTTAGCATCGTGCGGCTACTCTTCACCTAGACTTAGACAGTTTTGACGCGTGTATTAGAATTAAGGAAGACACCAACACTAAAAAAAATCAATTTTTTACAGCCGTTGAACGTCGAACAGTTTTCGGATTTCGTTGAATCGAAGTTTTGTTTGTTCTCAAGAATAAGTTTGTTTTACAGTATCATAATCACAATTATGCGCATAACAATTCACTCTGCATACTTTGCTAATGTTCCGTAAGTTACACTGTCTGTATGTTAACCCGTTATCACATGAAACCTGTTGGCACAAAATCGCTCAAATAAATTTCCAAATTTAAGATATATCCTTACACCACAATCTTCGCAACATAACATGGAATTATTATTTAAAAAATGGTAGACAATAAACAAACTGCCAAAAATAAGAGGTGAAAAATTTAACTGGAATTAGTATCTTCATAAAGAAGACTTTGATATGATTATGTTTCAAGAAATACATTCAAAAAGTAGTGAAGAAACCAATGGGAATCGTAACGCAAGAAAGATGCAATAATCTTCTCCCGTGGTACCTCTGTAAGTAGGGAAGTATTAACGATTTTTACAAAATGTTGATCTGTATATTACTAATGATATTTGTGACGCGAGAGGGCGCTCTGTTCTTACTGAGATACGACGAGATTATGCTTAAGACTGCATACTGAATGTATGTGCCCCCAATGCTGAGTTTCAAAATGACCAAAAATGTTTTTTTTTTTTTTTTGGACAGAATGGTCTCTCTGCTACATCTAGTCGGCAAAAGGAATGCGATATTAAATGGATTATTAGAAAATCAACCCAAGGATTTAAACTTGTAAAGAAGCAGAAAAATTACCAGGAGTTTATCACAGCTTTCACTTAGTTGACCTCTGGCGGATAAAAAAAATCCCGACATCTCACGGTACGTGGCGGCGACATAAGCAAAGTTAAACCGAATATAGGCTTGACTATTGGTCCGTATCATCTCGTATTAATTCATATCTGATAAATATTGAAATTTTTTGGGCTTAGAACAGACCAAAATAGAGGCCCAGAATGGTTGAAAGCTAATGTTGGAAGATGACGATTATGCGCCCCTAATTATGCATATTATACAGCAATCAAGTTATATTGCACTTAACCCTCGTGCAAACTGGAAATAACAACAGCACCTAATGCGAAAAAGACTTGAGAAAACAAAAACACCTGAAGTTAAATCTAATCGATAATATCATAGAGCTAAAAGGTTATCGGACTATCAGGTAGAGAGTACGAAATAGTATTTATGCCCCGTGTATCTGAGGGATATAGTTATGAGCTTGTCGATCTCTCCGCATGCATGTCCGGGCTGTATCTCCGAAACCGTAGGAAGGATTGCTTTGAAATCTCACACACTGATAGAGCACATATTGATTGTGTACAAAGTGGTATTTTCGTTTGAATTGATGAAAAGTTCTCAAAATGACAGTATTTTTCCATTATTAGAACTTAGCATATTTTCGACGTCGGGTATAGATTAGATCGCCAAAGCTTATGACTGGATTATTTTTTAAATTTCACACACACATAGAGCACATAATGAGGGCGTGCGTTGCTGTATTTGCGCACATTGTAAACCGGTTTGAGCAGGTTGTCTGGAAAATCGGTATATAAAAACTCACTGTTATTATTATTATTATTATTATTATTGTTATTATTATTTCCGATTCATGAAAAATTGTTAAAAATGAAAGTAGTTTGGTAAAAACTTAGCATTCATACAATTTTGTCCTCGTAATGGAAAACGTGTTCGAGCCATATGTCCGAACGTATAGCTCGGACTATTAAGAAATTTCACAAACGGATAGAGCACATATTGAAAGTGTACAATGTTTGTTGGGAAATTATGAAAAATTGTAAAAATGACAGTATTTTGAAATTTGGTAAAACTTAAGTGTTTATGTAATTTTCTCGGCGTAACGGACATCGTCGGGATAAAACATGAAATGTGTACATCTTCATATTTCTATTCGGATTCATGAAATAGTGACAAAGTAATGATTTTTTTCCGATCATTGATTATCGATTATTACGGTTAGACCCAATGTTGCAGGTGATCTACATCGTGTTTTTTTGTTCGGAGTAATGAAATATTGTAAAAATGAAAGTATTTTGAAATTTGGTAAAATTTTGATATAATTTTGTGTGCGAAATTGAACCTGACGCCCAGGTTATGTGTCCAAAAAAAAAAACTATTCTGATTTTAAAAACAAATTCACACAAGGATAAAACAGACACCGATATACAAGATAGCTTTTGTTAAAATTTAATAGTGCAAAACTGTTAGAATTGCGACAAACGTGATGAAAGTGGCTGTAGTTGGCACTTTGCAAGCCGACTTTAACACCCTTTTCATGGGTCAACCGCGTTACACGAAGGATCGTGTTTCTGAGGCTCTAGTTAATGTTGAAAACACAAGGATGTCCCTGTAACAAATTGAACACACGGAATCGTACGTCATTACAAGCATGGCGTACTTTCTTATTTTTTATTTAGAAAAGCTGTGAGGAAAAACACAAAACTACTGGGTGGAGACATGGAAAATATTACTTAAAATATAATCTTAGAAGAAGCAGCAAAATTAGATAAAACCTTGTATAAAAACAATGAAGGAGTATCACGCGAGCTCTAGAGATTTTTCTTTCATATATATTATTTTCCTTGAGTAAATTGTGTTAATAAAGAACAAAATGCTTGGCAGTATCATATAAAATCTACAAAAGTACACGAAACCATGCTGTTCGTAAAACAAACAAAACCCCTCGAATGGATGGGCTTACTGAAGAATTTTATGATTTTTTTTGTGGAACAATGTAAGCGATATTTTTGCTAAACTCGTGCGAATCTACCTTTGAATGTTATCTAAGTTGTAAATAGCGGCGAGGCATAATATAATAAGACTTACTCCCAAGAAAAATTAAAAAAAACTATTGGCGACCTATTAGTTTAATAAATTAGTCCTGAATAAAATGACGTCATCAAAGTCAGTTACATCGGTCTCAGTATAAGATACATGACGGGTTGTCTCGGTTACTTAAACCGCATTAAAAAAGAAGGCATCCTTGCCTTCTTTGCCTTTGAATATGCCTTGGACAAATCAAACTGGAACTTCACTGGCACGTGTCTAAAATCACTTTAACTGTAGCTTAAATTTATTTAAATAGGCAAACAATATTTTACAAAAATATTGAAAGCTGCATCACAAATAATGGATGTACCAGTAAATATTTTAAGAATTAAATTGGCTGCGATAAGGAGATCCACTGACGTACTTATTATTTTTTTGTTATGGCAGTAGAGTGCATGCAATGGCAATCAAAGAGAAAAGCAACATAAACGGAATCGCAATTAATGACTCCCGGTCCTTAATACATTGTCTCAAAAATTACCAGCTCTGTTAATGCAATGCGTAGCCACTGCAACTTGAAAGGTGATATCAATCACATGTTTATACATTGTGTAAATCTAAAATGATGTTAGACTTTACTTAAAAACTTTACAAGAACCATTTCTTAATCAAATTTGCATTAAACACAAGAAAAAACATGCTCGACTTAATAAAATTGTCTGTGCTGAAAAGGATGTTTCATTTGCTATTGACTTGCTATTTTTTTACTAATGTTTAATGTATCTTTAATCTAAAGTTAGATTAAAAAAACTGTAAAATGAATGATTTGTACCTTAAATAAACTATTTTTTTTGTTGTGACGAACTATATTCTGTAATTTAGAACGAAGCGTTCTTGGTTTGTGCTTCTTGGTTTGAGCAATGCAAGATGATTTCAAGCTATATATGAAATGGCAATTAAAAGCTTGGTTTGTTCCCAGATTGTGCATGATTTTGTCTGGTGTCGAATCAGCGAGGAGCGCATAAAACGTCATTATATTTGGCCTAGGCTGGGAACTACTGAGGAAAAGGTTTATTAAAGTGTTCAGATCTTGTAACTTTGGCAAAACCTGATCTTAGATACTGGAAATATAAACTTTTCATCGTCCAAAAAATTTCTCATTTGATGTAGTTATAATGAGTGTCTTGCATACAACATTCCAGCAAAATTTTATGTAAAATTAGGTTCTTTTAATTAAAAGGAAAAATACTAATAGCTACAAACCAGCTGAGAAACAATACCTTTGTGCAATGACGTTATGCATCTTACTTAACCGTTCAGCAAAAGGATTCTTTTTAGGATGAAAGAGACATCGGAGAAATGTGGAGACATTGACAGTCCGAGAAATGTGAAGACAGTGATAGTCCGAGAAATGTGAAGACAGTGACAGTCGCAGAAATGTGAAGACAGTGATAGTCCGAGAAATGTGAAGACAGTGACACACCGAGAAATGTGGAGACAGTGGCAGTCCGAGAAATGTGAAGACGGCGAAAGTCCGAGTAATGTGAAGACAGTGACAGTCCGAGAAATGTGAAGACAGTTACAGTCTGAGAAATGTGAAGACAGTGACAGTCCAATAAATGTGAAGAAAATGACAGTCCAAGAAATGTGAAGACAGTGACAGTCCGAGAAAGGTGAAGAAAATCACAGTCCAAGAAATGTGAAGACAGTGACAGTAAGAGAAATGTGAAGAAAGTGACAGTCGGAGAAATGTGAAGACAGTGACATTCCGAGAAATGTGAAGACAGTGACAGTCCAATAAATGTGAAGAAAATGACAGTACAAGAAATGTGAAGACAGTGACAGTCCAAGCAATGTGAAGACAGTGACAATCCGAGAAAGGTGAAGAAAATCACAGTCCAAGAAATGTGAAGACAGTGACAGTCTTAGAAATGTGAAGACAGTGACAGTCCGACAAATGTGGAGACAATGAACGTCCGAGAAATTTGAAGAAAATAACTTTCAGAAAATTGTGAAGACAGGGACAGTCCGACAAATGTGGAGACAGTAACAGTCCGAGAAATGTGGAGACAGTGACAGTATGAGAAATGTGAAGACATTTACAGTCCAAGAAATGTGAAGACAGTGACAGTCCAAGAAATGTGAAGACAGTGGCAGTCCGAGAAATGTGAATAAAATTTCAGTCCGAGAAATGTGAAGACAGTGACAGTCCGAGAAATTTGAAGACAGTTGATGCAATAACCATTTAATTAGCATCGTTTGAAAAACTATTTAGTGGTTTTGTAGACACAATAGTTGTTCTGAAGTAAAAAATTCTTTGATATTTCTGTACAAAGCAGTCTTTAATGCAATGTTGAAACTGTTCAGTTTATACATTCGGATTCAGGAAACACTGTTAGAGTTTGGCAAAATACTAAATTATATTGTACCGTTTAATTAACAATGTGTGAAAAGAACATGGGGATTCCCTCTGTATTAAACGTAGTTATATTGGGTGCCCGGTTGGTAAAAATTGTTTCGAGAGATTTTAAAGCGATTTTACAATTTTGCACAATCTCACCGATACTGCTGCACGACAAATCGCTGACCAAATTTATTTCTTGGCCCAGGAAAGACCCAATATTGTGAAAAGGTAGTTTTTTTAAAGAAAGAATGTATTACGCAAAATAAGTAATAGACTGTAATAGATGTTGCGAGATTGCAGGTCAAACTGTACCTAAGGCCTTTTATTCAGCTTCACGCCGACATTCTATAGAGAATTAGAAAACGGCAATAGTATGTCAGAGTAGAGAAAAATCCTTGAGATACGCATGTATAGTTATGAACCTTGCAATACCACACCGTTTTTTACTTCTCTTCAAAGCTGGCTTTACAAAGAAGTTATAGCTTTTACTATGTAAATGCTAAACTCGTCATACCATTTAGTCGCTCTTTCTCTGGTAGAAAATTTTATTTCTAAAATTGTGATACTTATTTCTGAAATATTCAGCTGTGTTGAGCGAGGTTGTAGACGTAGAGATCGGAGATTAGCCGAGATAATTCCCATTCTGTAATCGACGAATTACCCGATAAAAGCACAGCCCAGCGTATGTAGCTCATGAGCTTGGTTCAAACACTGGGCCCTAGGGTGTGTCACTAATCGGATCTTTCGGTTCCTATAACAACATTTTACACAAATCTGGACAGCTTGCTTATGGAAAGCTTGTGGACAGCTTGCCTTTGTTTCTGATTTAAGTTTTGCACCACTGCTGAGGCCTATCATGTCAATTCAGAAATCGAAGGACTATCGAGAGTATCCGAAAAGAAGCTTCTCCCATATAAAAGCCCCGGAACTTTATTAGGAAACTGTTTGCCAATAGAAGCCTCGGGGCTTCTATTTGGAGTTAAAATAAAGACCTGAAAAATTGTTTCCTAATAAAAGCCCCCCTCCTTCCCTGCAAGTCTTTTTAAAACTCGTGTTTATTCGCAATGCAGACACAGTTCACTTAATCCTTTGATATGAGGCAGTCCCTGGACATGTTCTGCGTCGTTGCTTAATCTTGTGCTTTGCATAAGGCGAACAGACACCCCCTCCCCACTGCCACCTTTACTCCGGAGTATTACTGGAAATATAGCGGGCCGAGTACTGCTGAAATGGGCGACGTGATGTTGCCCCTCCTTCCCTGCAAGTGTTTTTAGAAGTCGTGTTTACTCGCAATGCAGACACAGTGCACTGAATCCTTTGATGTGAGGTAAACCCCCGGACACGTTCTGCGTCGCTGCTTAATCCTGTGCTTCACACAAGCAACCCCCCACTTTACCATACTTTTTTAGTTTCTGTTGTTTTTGTGTGTTTTGTTATTTTTTGTGCGGATATTCGCAGCATGTACCGCTTTAATAAGAGATTGATGGTAAATTTTTTCAACAGAAAGTTATCGACAACCCCCATCTAAAAAATATAAGCCCCGGGGCTCTAATTGGGAAACTGTTTCCTAACAGAAGCCCCAGGGCTTCTGTTTGGTTTCTAAATGAGCGCCTGAAATTGGCTAGTTTCCACATAGAAGCCCTGGGTTTTTTTCGGAAAACCCCGGTATTACAATTTAGATTCAAGAACTATACATATATTGTTTTAAGCTAAGTGTGGCATAAGCTACATAAATTGCACAATCTTTCAGTTCAAATTGAAGAAATTTCTTCTTTTGGACGTCAACACCACTTAATAAATTAGACTCGAGTTTTTGCTCCCTTGCATTCCAACAATAAGACGGTAAAGTCGCTGTCTGTTCAGACTCAAAGCTTTGTGTTTTACTATTCTATTGTAAAGTTAAAGAATAAGTTAAACCGCCTGCAGCACATATAAGCTTTATATCCTAATACAGTAAGAAATGATTGATGTGAATAACAGTAAACACTAGGCGGCTGTAGATCATTTTTCTACATTATCCTGAAGCGTAAACTTATGCTTTTGTTGAAGGAGGCACCCTTATGACCCATTCTTATACAACTGTATGTCATATAAAATACCTATTGTCGGATTTTGACGGTGCTCTACCTAAAACTTTTCCATCGGAAAGCTTAGTTAAGCGCATTCCACTGTGAAACAAAATCAGACTGATATACATATGGAATTTCGAGTTTGTTCCTGGTTATAGAGAATGTGTCATAAAATCTTGGAATTTTCCAAATAGGTCGACTTTATTTTAAGCTTTTGTAATTTGCAGTATCATATGTCTGCAAAGCAGCACAGCTAACTTTTCATGTTTTTACTTTATAAATTTGTTGATAGCTGACATTTATGCACCTATTAAGAAATATTGTTGTATTTAACTTACTTTCCCTATCAAGTTACAAAATCATGATTTATTGGACCCAGTACAATGCATTCGCACTAGAAATGATTATTAATGAAGGATTTGAATCTACTTAATAAACAGATCGCTATACAGAGACAAGTACTAGGGCGGTGCATAAAATGCATATTAAAAGCGCTTTAGTCGGATACGGAATGTACATGAATTACACAAACTTAATTTTGTCAAATTTATTTCCAAACCTGCAGATAAACCATGTCTCTAAGCGAATGCTGCAAATGGATACTTGGAATCATTTTCACCATTCTTCTTGGGATATTAACACTTCGTGTACTTAACAACATCGCAAGGCTTCATATATGTACGCAAAAGTTAAAAGATGGCCAACTGAAGGAGAAGGTTAGACACTGCGCAGATTTTAACGTTAATCATTGTAAAATTGAGATTATTGCAGAATTTATATTACTGTTCATAGCTATCGCATTCTTTTTAACAACTCTATATGTTGCAAAGAAAAATGATTGCACGTGTAAGCGAAAGAGAAGCGCAAAGTGTAATCCGGATATAGAAAACACTCTGTGCAATAATACTCAAGAAACTGACAATGAATTGAGTTCACATTTACGTTGTATTGATAAGAACTCCCCGCTATTTGCCTTTGTTAACAGGTATGTAATTTCCAAAACATTCATCTGGGCATCGATGAATAATGAATTTATATAAGTTAAAACCGTGTTAACTGTTGTTTATTTGTTTAAGTTTTAGGATACATCCTGCTGTTATTTTTTGTTTCATTTTTGTTTTGTTTTAAGGTGCTGTCGTGCATGAGGTAATGTTTACCATTGGTTAATGGCGATACTATTGCTTTTGTGCTTTGTTATGCTATTTTTAGGCTTTGATAACTTAGCGATGTTTAGAATTCTATGTTTGTTTAATTTAAAGGCTGGTATCACAAACATGGCAAGATCAAGCCACCACCCGTGGCAGTGACGCAAAGGGATTAAATCACTCGTCAATAATAGTCCGAAAGGTCTTCCATATCGACAACTGGCTCTTAAAAGAGAAATACGAGTCTGCATATAATAAGCGACGTGCATATTCTGTTCCTGCTGAACTTGAGAGGCAATGCATTTTAACGAGAAATATAACACTTACTGTTCCGTTAGAGAAATCTTACACCGTTGGAGAAAAGAAGAACGATAGAGAAAAGAAGAACGGTAGCAGAACTGACGAGGATGAAAAGAAAGAAAAAGCAGACTGCCATGCAGTGACTGGCTCTGCTGCACCTTTAATTCCTAAAGCGCGTTTTCAGTTGGGTGTTCCGCGCTCATCTGAAGCCTATTTGTTCCATGGTACACCGCATAAAAACGCTCTTATGATCGCCAAGTCAGGCTTTGATCTGGATAGAAGTAAGCGTGGTTTATATGGCTATCCTGCGGTGTATCTGGCGGAGAGTAGTCAGAAGGCGGATCAGTACTCAGATTCAGTACACAACAGAGGCTCAACAAATCTCACCATGCTTATTGTAAGAGTGTATGTAGGCCATGTCAAAACACTGCATAAGTATAACGAGGAAGAAAGTTCAAGAAGGGACAGCTATGACACAGTTATAGCGGGCTTTAATAAACGTTTCAGAGAATTTCTGAAGCACGATACAGCACAATGTTATCCTGAATTTTTAGTTACCTATGACAGGGTTTAAATCCAGTTGCGTTCCATAAAAAATCCTTATGAACTGATTTCCTTCAAAATTAAATTGACATTTGAAAACCATCTAAACTTTTGTTTCTTGTTATTGTTAATTTAAATAAAGGAGCTGAAATGGAGGCCCGTTATTACTTTTACAACCCGTGGGATGCCAAAAAATACTGAAAGCACTATCAAGCTTTGGAATAACGGTGCTTGTGGAAGTCGACGAAACGATTTCAACAACCGGATACTTGAGTATTCATCTAAAACGACTAAGGCATATTCATTTCCTATTTGACAAAAATCAACACTCGCTTCGCCCCACGGTTTCTCTGGTAATTTTGACATTTTCAACGGCTCACTCACATTTTGTGGTGTAGCCACCTGACAAAGTAAGTAGCTCTTAATAGCATTTTCACACATTCTGTCAATTCTTGGAAACCACACCTTGCTACGAAGCAGCATTTTTTTCTACTTGACCTTGGTGCCCCTCATGTACAAGTTCTATCACCCGCTCCTGTAATTTCTCTAGAATCACAATTATGTCACCCGTTAGTACAAACTTAGAATCTATAGAGGTCAATTCATCACGCACTGTTTCCATAATTCTAAGTGCATTGTGATTCACATTTCAAGAAGAGAAATTTTCTTAATCCCATTTCCCTGAGGTGATACATTTCATTGCACATTGGAGAGTGTCATCTTCCAATGTGGCTTGAGCAATTTCCTCAACACTTAACGCTTTTGGTTTTGAGGTTGCAATAATCATGTTCGCATAATGCTCCCCACTTTCCGTAACTACGCAAGAACCATCTGATTGTGGATGCCTGGACATATAATCGGCCGGACTATCGATGCCTTTTTTTTAACCTTACCTCAAACTCAAAACCCTGTAGTTCTAATAACCAATTCTCAGTCCTAGTAGAAGGCTTCGAACTTTTGTTATTTAACAAACTTAACAGTGGTTTGTGATCTGTGAAAACTAAGAAAGGTTTTCTCAACAAAAATAAACGGAAATGGTGGTATGACCATGTAATTGCAAATGCCTCCCGTTCTATTTGACTATATCTCTGTTCTGTGACATAATTTTGAGACATAATTTGTCATCCCCAACAAGCTATGGCACTGAAGAAGACTAATAAATAGTAAAACTGTTATACTTGTTAGTTCACTACTTTATTAAATTTTAAATGCGATAAAGCGGCAGTGGTTTATATATGACCACATAAGTAATAAGAGGAAATAGATTCAGAAGCACCAAAAGAAGCTTATTTAAATAATAGGACATCACAAAGTAGACAAGATAAACAAGTACACAATATTATTTATATGCAAGATATTGTAGAATATTAATTGTAAATATAGTAAGTAATATTAATATTAGAATATTAATTATAATAAAGGCTGAATAGGCGGATTCGTACCTAGAATTTTGCGGAAAATATTTGGTGTTTCGACCGAATTACATTGGAATAAAGGCATGAAGAGATGATAGAAAAACTTGCAAAAATCAGCAAAATTTCATTTTGCTGGAAACATACTACCAAGTAGGTTATAGAAGAGGCGGCAGAATAACATGCAAAACAGTTTTAAAAAATCATATGTTTGATGTTTAAATAATAACTTTTTAGCAAAGCTATTAAGACGGAAAGAATTAAATGCAATCATTTCAACTGTTTACTATTTTGTGTTTTTGCTCGACATTTTCTGGAAAGTTTTATATGTGTGGTGCTAATACTAACTAGTAATGAAATGAATATACAAATAAATAACAACTATATTGCATTATTGCGGCTAAACGTCTCAAATATTAATATTTGAATTTCAAACAATAAAGAGGAGTATACCTGAACTTTATTTACTTCAACTTTATTTATTACACGAGAGAACGCAATCATTACCCATTTTTCTCGCTTCTTTCCCGAATCGATACCAACATAATTTTACTCTTAAACCAAAGTATCGTGAATTATGTTGATCAAGAGAATCTGTATTGAAACATGTGTCCTTATTCTATAGTAATTGTCATTCTCGGTTTGTGTGTATTAGATGGTTTCTACTATATATTACAATATTTAAATATCCACGCATATCATTTCACCAGTGACTCGAAATTGAAGAGATTCTCAAAGGTACTTAATCCTTTTATATTATTTTAAAAAATAATTTGATATCATTAATTAAAGCAACTGTTTAGACCATTATAGCTCCAAAAATAATCTCATGCCATATATTTCTCATTTTTTTTTTGCGAGCTATTATTGGTTGCGAGCATCTTTGCAAGCATTTTATTTGCAAGCATCTCATCGAAGCTCAATAGTTTAACGCTTTGTGAGCGAAATGCACTCATATAGACACCATTCTAACAAACACAAACACGTTTAGTGGCATTACAGGAGCACTTAATTGATGATTCAAACAATAACGAATAACAGTGTCCCAGACATGTCTTTCCCTATCCAGGGAGTCAACTTTAAGGGCGACTTAATTGGATTTTATGTGACAGAGCGGAGCAATTTTATTACTAGAATATACCTTGAAGACTAAGGTTTGATGTGGAAACAATATTTATTTTGAACTATAGGTGCGTTGTGTTTCATTATTTGATCAATTCAATCTCACTTAAACATTGTCGTCTCCATTATTATTACCCAATAAATAGATAGACTGGCTATTTGCAAAATAACTTAATTATTTATGTTTATAATATTTATAACAATGTGTAACTTTGTAAGCACTTGTTTTGTTTTGGTAATGTTACTGTATTAGATTCGATTCAGTTATTTATGGCACTACATTTTCTGAACATTTTTCACGGGTTGTGGATAACCTGGTTAACAATGTGCAGTGTCTGGGTATTTGATTCAGTTACTTATAGCACTACATTTTTGTGAACATTTTCACTGGTTGTTGACAACCTGATTAACACCATGCTGTATCCAGTAATGAGAGCTCCTAGCATTGCTGGCTACGCCATTTAGTGCCCACTAAACACATTTTGGGAGAATAGCCCGTCGGAATTAAGCATTCAGTAAATTATAAAGGAAAAAATTTAACACATAAGTTCTAATAACGTTAGTTATCAAATGGTAGGGAATGCTTCGTAAAGAGAAAAACGGTGCAATCTGTGAAGGCATCGTACAAATGAAATACTCGACCACGACAGCTATCAGCATCATCTTCCTCACACCACTGGTGCTGTAAGATATTCTATTGTCCTGGTGTAAGTTCGATTTTCTTGTTTTTTTTTTGCCTGTCATTTTCCTCAAATGATAGAGTAGCCCAATAGTACTACATGCAATGAGTATCACTGGTACACCTAGTATTATGATGCACGCTATGCTATAGATTAGAATTTCGTTTCTCCAGCAAAAGTGGTATAACTCATATTCATCATTCACTTTACATTTCATGTACAGAAACAGCCATGGTATATTGATAAACAGATTCAAGGCAATTACAGCAAGCATTAACTGTCTTGAAAGGAATTTCGCCATAGTCATTCTGCATTCTGAAATTATATGGTGAATAAATTCGAACAAAACGACACACTTTAAAATCAGATTTAAAGTCACTGTGCATTAAGAAGATAAAAACCCCCAGGGTAGAACGAAGACACAGTATCCAGTATCAACCATGGCCAGCGCTATTGACATAACGTAGTGGAATCTGTCCATGACTGACCGTCCAAATTGTACTTTTAGTGACCGCAAAGCATTCCCAAGTATGTATGAAATACATGGTGCTGGATTAATTGTTGTCCGAAAAATCATTGATAATTTGTTTCGGTGTAGTATGGATTTAGAGATATCCCTTCACTGGAGTTAGGCGATTATTTCCGGTGGCGTTTTCCATATGTTTTCATGTATTTCTCCTATTGTAATAGATCATTTGCAACCTAAGTCAAACATATCACTGTATTTATGTCTCACTGAGCAAGGGAGACATGATGTTTGCATGTTCTGTGTGTGTATGCATGTACGTGTGTGTGTGTGCGTGAGTCTGTTGTGATCAAAATGTTGTGTGCAAGAGATTTCGAGAATGAAAATCGGATCGGCTTCAAACTTGATCTATTTATTTCTTGTATAGGTCGAACGTGGCTGTCAACCTTTGACGCATGTTACTTTATTAGCGAAAGCCTATAATGTCATTACGTAAAATTCTTGTCAACGAAATTTCTCAACCGCTGAACATCGGAGAAAGTTCAAACTGGGTGGAATTATTGTTTGGTAAGTTCAAAAGATTCTTTCAAGGTTTGTCGCCAATACAACGAACGAGTGTGGCGTATGAAACCGTCAACTAAAATATGTATATAATGTCGGCAAGAAAAAAATCTTGTTGAGAAAAGTCGACTTAAAATATTATATGGGTATTCACTGGGCAGTTGGACATTTCTGTCAATTTTTTACCGATGTAGGAAAATAAAAAAGGCGTATAATTTTATTAAGTTAAAATCTTGTACGTAAGACTTCTCAACCGCTGAACGTCGAAGGAAGTTGAAACTTCATGAGCTTTTTTGCGTTCAAAAGATTCAAATTTTGTTGCGAGTACGTCATCACATAAAATATGAATATAATATGGGCAAGATCTTGTGTGCAAAATATTTCGCTAAAAGAAAGTCGTCTCGACTTATATTTGTATTCCTTGGCTCAGTCAGACGACGTTTGATTCGTGTAGTGAAATTAAGAGAAGCATCATTACGTAAAACCTTATCTACTACTAAACAAAATATCTCAACAGTGGAAAGTCGGATCGACTTAAAACTTTGGTTAGCTATTCCTCGGATAAGTCGCACGGTTTTAATATGAAAAATTAAGAAATGTGTTTGACGTCAACACTCTCGCTCCTTCCTGCCTCCCCATTTTGTCGTTAACTACGCTGGGGATTTCTACGTTTTCCAGAAGATCTCTAGTGTTCCAGCATTCTTTAGAATGCTTGAAAACAGCAATTGCATTACTATCTGTCCATTGCTATTCCTGATTGTCTAAAACTGAACTTTTTGTGCGCTTCTCATCTACAGCTGTAACTTTACATACCACCCAGTCAGAGGTCAGTATTTATTGCGGTGCATGATGAAGTTATTTACGAGGTCATGAAATGCTATTGTCGTATTTATAGATCTCAACACGTCTAGTTATTGTTCTATTCTAGCTGCATACTTGAATCGGGTTCCAAGGTTTTCCATATATGGGAGCTATTTGGTATCGGTTAGCATTGTTTGCAGTACCTGGAAGCGTTTTTCGCTTTTAAAGTGGGTCTTCTGATATCTTGTGTTATGAGAAGCAGCTTGCCATTTTGGCACCTAAATGCCTCCTTCTCCCACCGTTGTGCGTCATCTGATGCGCAGTTATGAAGAACGCCTTTCTAGTGCTTTTTGGCCGATGGGAATGTACGAAGACAAGGTAGTATATCATGGCTATAAATGCACTTAAGGTGCAGGCCGTTACAGTTTACTTGGGTAAAAGGGTTAGGGTTGCGCTTACAGTCGTACCTACATTACATGGCTGTGTGGGGGAGGAGGGGGGTGACGCG
Source organism: Protula sp. h YS-2021 (assembly GCA_949752745.1). NCBI lineage: Eukaryota > Metazoa > Annelida > Polychaeta > Sabellida > Serpulidae > Protula > Protula sp. h YS-2021. The sequence goes on from OX457027.1 coordinate 7,505,837, forward strand.
TGTTGGGGATGACGGTTGGCAAAAAATCCAGATAACCTTCAAGACCTGGATGAAAAGATGTAAAGTAAGATCTCTTTGTCGTGACTCCTTTCAGATTCGGATAAAAAGACGTGCGGTAAAACTTGCCTGTCTTGACCAACTTCCACGTCCGAATAAGATATGAAGCTAAAACATCTGTTTTAGCGAGCATCGTTTAGTTCTGAATTTTTCACAATGAATTATAATTACGTTTACAGAAATGAATATTTTATTTCAATTATAAGAAAGAAAAAGAAAATGGTTTTTGAGGAATTATGGGATTAGTCGCGGAGACATTTCCTTTAGTACACACAAAAACTAAATAGGTGTCTATTGAAAGTGTGTAATATAAGTCTGTACTCTTATGCTTTGTGTGCACTACTTTGTTTTCAGTATCGGCTTAATTTTAAGCACTTTTCCTAGAGGTGATTTTCTATCCAGCGTAACTTTCGTAACAGCTGCTGTTTTAACGCTAAACTTGAAAAAAATTTCTATACTGCTTATATGAATGCTCAACAATGTTAAATGAGCATAGATCCTGAGACTCATGCAATACTGTAAACAGTATGATATAAAGAAGTATATTATTGTTCGCATTCTCTGCATGCTTGAATACATTCTATTGTTGCCATGAATATTTACTGTTCTTTGTTTCGGTTTTTACAGAGAAAACACTATCTTTCAATGGGAACAACAAAGCCCTTTTTAGCAGAAACAACAAAACATGCTATATAACGTGTAAGTGATTTATTACCACTGCCAAGATTTTGCAAAGGGGCTATAAATAGAATAGTGTAATTTAATCGCTGCTATCAGGACTGCGACAACATCCGGAAATCTTTTTCTCACATCGTGAACGCATTATTATTACATGGGCATTCCTCATTAGCATATCAATTTGCTTACCTCTCATAGTACTCCAATTTGCCATTAACTCTGAGTCTAAAAACATTTGCTAGCAAAATATTTTTCATTTTTCAGTGTGAATATTTTTTATCATCCAATCACTTTACCCTTAATCAATAAGTTCTTAGTGAGAGTATCAGTTAGCTCTCGTTGGTAAATGTTTATATATCTTTCTTCATATCTGCTTCTTTGCCCCAAAATGCCACAAATTTTAATCGTAATCAATTTAACCTCTGTTCTTTTGCAGTTTTTATATCTGGCTTTCCTCAGTATCGTTTGCGAATTTTGCGACAAAAGGGGACTCCAGTTTTTGGGTGATAAACACAGAATCAGAAAATGTAAAAACATAGCAGTCAATGAGAAAATACTTCAAAGTCGCTTTGAAATAAATATAGTACTTTTCTGTGCCAGATAGCCATTGTAATAATGTGTAGAATAATTTTCCCCACATTCCAAAAAAGTTACCTTATAGATGCCTGGCAGAAAAAAACAACTTCTTTATTTTTCACCAATGGAACCCTGTGAGTTCCCTTTACTGAGCATGCGTACTCGAAAACATGAATTTGGTTATTCTGCTTATTACATTTCCATTGACCAAATAGTTCCTTAAAACAAATGTACCATGTAACAGCAAGTATTCATACTAATTGAAGTGTATTATATCAGCGAAAGAGTTCTTGAAAAAAAAATAATTTCAACTTCCGTATTTGATTGAGAGCAGTATGTGACTTGCTATCAAAATGCGTATTACTACTTCGTGTAAGAGCAGCAATCAGCGAAAATGATGCATATGTTAAAAATAACTTGCACATGTCTTATTTTTTAAAATTATGCTTCATGCAATATATTGAGACACTACAACAACCGATTCCCTAAATCTTTTTAACTAAAACAGCTTTAGTGAGTCTTGTTATTATACATCTGATTAAGTCCCACCAGTCAATCTAAATTTTAAAACAGTTATGACAAAAGATATCTTTTAGATACTACACAGCATGTTTAATAGAAAGAACTATGCACAAGCCACAGTCATTCTGTGCCTGGGTAATTGATTCAGTTTTCAATGAAACTGCATGTTTTGTGAACATTTTTCACTGGTTCTAGACAATGTGGTCAATAGTGTGCTGTGTCTGGTAATCTGAGAGCTTGCTGTATTACTGGCAGTCCCAAGGCGGCGCCAACAAAGTACTTTTGGTAGAATAACCCGTCGAAATTTAGCATTCAGCAAACTATAGAGGATAAAATTCAACGCATAATTTAAAGTTCCAATAGTGTTAGTGGTCTCAATTATCAAATCGTAGTGACTGCTTCTAGAGCAGCAAAGTGGAGCAATCTGTGAAGGCATTGTACAAATGATGTACTCACACGCGATAGCTATCAGCATCATCCTCATCACACGACTGTTCGACTTTGCGTTGCCGTGGCGTAAGTTCACATTTTCCGAGTTATTCTTATCTATCATTTTCCTCAAATGATACAGTAGCCCAATAGTGCTACATGCAATAAGTACCATCGGTGCACATACGGCTATTATGATGTACACTATTCTATAGATTTTAAAAAACATTTCGTTTCTCCAGTAAATGCGGTATGACTCAGATTCATCATTTACTTTGCGAGCCTCGTAAAGAAACAAACGTGGTACATTGACAAACGCACTCATGACAATCGTAGCGATCATTAACTGTCTTGCAAGTGACTTTCCCATAGTCATGCGCGCTTTCATTGGCCGCTTTACTGAATGAAATCTGACGACCGACAAACATGTTGTAATCAAAGTACTGCAGAATGCCATAAACAATATCAAATATTCACTAAATTGTGAATAAATTCGAACGAAACTGTATAATTGAAATCCAGAATCAAAGTCACTGTGAAATAAAAAAATAAAGAACCAGGGTAGGACGAAGACACAGTAGCCCATATCGGCTATAGCCAACGCTATCAACATATCGTAGTAAAACTTCTCAATGATCGACCGTCCAAATTTTACTTTTAGTGACCGCAAAGCAATCATGTTTAAAACATTCCCCAATATGCCTAAAAGACACAGTGTTGGAATAATTGTCATCCGAAAAATATTGATAATTTGTTGTTGTCCATCCACAGTAGAGTTGTGCGTGAATTCTGTGACGTTTTCCATGTTTTTGTGTTTTACTTCTATCACAAAGATCAAATGCGATACAAATCACAGATATTACTGCATTTTGCTTGAGGTATTGGTTCAAATTTAAACATTGTTTCTAGATATAAGATTTTCTATCCATAAATAAATTACAAGTGATTTCTAAGCGTATCTTACTTAACCCTTTATGGTCACTGTAGTGAAAGCTAAAAGTGAATTGAAATGCATTTTAGTGCGTCTATGAGAGCTCTGCAATGTTGATTGAGCAAGGCTGACACAAGAATGGGGCCTAAACAAATAGCTTGCTATTGCATTCACTGCATCTTTAAACGCATTCTTCTTTATTCCATGAATATACAATGTTCATTATATCTGGTTTAACAGAGAAAGCAATCAATCTCTTTCAAACTGCAACTCTTTAAATGGAAGCAATAAATTAGCCTTCTCATTACTTCAGCGAAAAAACTGATATTGCCTGTCAATAGCTTTCATAAAGTGATAAATAACGCTGCAATTAATATTTCATCATTGATCAATATTATTTACCAATTTATCAATTAATATTATTTACATGAGCCCAATCGTTTGTAGGATCATCGCTAAGCTTAAGTAAAACTTGTCATACAAGCAGCAAACATGTTTGAATCTTCTGTGCATAGTCTTTTGTTACCTTGGATTTCGAGGTATGCAATTGGTCATCAGACAATATTGCCCGAAGGAGCTAAGTGAATTACTTGTTGGCAGTCTGCACTTTGGAAAGTATGCGTTTGTCTCACTCTTGGGAAATTAGAGCAGTGAGTAAATTATACAGACTACTTGGTGCCAGTGACCGGATTTTGGATGACACTGTCTGTCTGCCTGAAGACCTCAGATTGTGGTGAATGTTATGCTTACTCAAATGCAAGGCCCTAATTGAAATGATTAACTGGGAGGGATTACTCTGGATGTGCATGCCCAAAGCTATTAAACAAAAAAGTGGTTTGGACGGGGGAGAGGACTAATCCGTATATTCATGCGTAAAACGCTCATACAAGATGATTTTCGGCAACTTAAACCACTCCCACTGCTAATTAGGAAAAAGAAGAAGCGAATCAGTAGACGAAGCTAAACTTTACACATTGAGCATTGCTATTCGGAACCCAGAAAGTGATTAGTATATTCAAGTTTGCACTTTTACGGGCGTGACGGTAAAGCGTTCGCCTAATAATCCCAAGATCCCTTGTTCGAATCTGGCAAGGGTTGATAAGTTGTCTCAGCTAGGCGAATGCAAAGGATTAGTTGACATATCACGGAATTCAAAACTACTGCCAATTAAGCCTGCCCATCTCTTGCAAAATGTCACATTTTGTCTTATTTGTGAGAAACTTGCGCACATATGTGCACACATACATGAAATTGATGGTTAATGTGCTGACAGTTTGCAATGTGAGAACACAAAGATACGCCTGAGAATGTAACGACGTCAGTGACAGGTAATAAATCAAAATGGCAGCCGGCAGTACTGTCATTTCAGCAATGGGGTATTGAAAATTTAATTGGCGATAGCCACAACAGACATTGCAATGTCTGCAAAGATAAAAAAATTCCTCGAGCATAAAAGGTGTAAATATCAAATAGAATAGCCCTTATCGACAGTCCTTGCGTTTACCCCCAGAATCTATTTTCTCAGTAAGCTGCCAATGATCTCTATTTTAATGCTGGAAATAGTGTATTTTGTTATTCAGTAAGGGCTTTGTTAATCATCATATGTTTTATTATTTACTCATGGGAACAGATTGAATATCAAAGCAGGAGATTTAATTGGCTTCAAGATGTCACTATTTTCTAATATTTGAATATTCATTTGAATTGGTCTTACTGGCTTTTCGTATTCCCATGAACTAAAACCTTACGATATCTTTATCGCGTATACTCTATAGTCTTTTATACTCGAGCCAGCACACAGGAAAATGTTAAAATTTTGTGCATTATTTACATGGGCCAGTGCCTCTGCAAAATGCAGTTATCCTTACGCTCTTTCAGTTCCATATTGTTTTAGTATGAATGATAAGTTTGATTTAGGTAAAAACTCCACTATGCCGGATCCAGTGCGCCTCTGTCATGACAAAAGTTCTTCAATCTCGACCCTCTGAGCGTAAACCCTAGAGAACTTAAAAAACCACGTCTAGTAACTTTCAATTCTATACCAAAGCACAATCAATATGTCAGCATAAGACATGCAAAATTTGGGGCATCCAACAAAAAACAACTAGTCTTGTGATACTACATCAAGAAGGATAAATTTTTGCTTCTAAATATGAGATTAAGGATCTCAAAGTATGGGGTTATTTTTTGATGAGGATAGTGCACTAGTCAAGTCTTGTCCTTCTCCTTTCCCCTGTTGTATGAAAGCAGAGAGTTGCAGTTTTTTTAGAAGCACATCTTCCGATACAAGTATCACTGCCTGGTAAGAGAAGTATGAGAATGCTGACAACAGAGCAAAGGTTTGAAAGCAGACGATGATATCACCAACGTCAAGTTAATAGACACAAAATTATGATCGCGTTTCAAGTATAGAAGAAAACGAAGAAACAAAGAAAACATCGAACAAGCCCTACGCGAAGAGTGTTAAACGAGACCAAAATAGACAGTTAAATCGAAATTTGAAGGCTGGGAGGGAAAATTGGTCATGGAGGAAATGGAGGGGTATAGAACTCGGTAAAGCACTACTGAAAAAGGCGAACGTGATAATGCCTGTGGAAGAGAACAATAAACAAAACCATTCCGGGTGAACTAGACCTCAAAGGCAAAAATGGTATACAGAAGAAACAGAGTTAGTTTTGGCAATGAAGTAGCTGTCTTAATAGTACAATAACTTAGTTGTATTTTTTTCAAAGAAAACAACTTTATTATGATGAAATTGTTTGATTCCAGACAGAGCAGTTGGCAGTAGTTGGTCTTACTTCATAGGTGCAAAAAAACAACATCCATTCCTCTTTCTATTACTACTTGGCAGTGGTCGGTCTTATTTCATGTGGATTTCTGCATGTTTCTTCGATAAGTTCAACAGCTCTTATACAACTCTCATGCTCTCTTAGAGATTGTAAGAACGCCGCTGCCCAGCTGTTGTCCCCTTTACCCAAAAGGAACACTAAAAGCGTCCTCATCTAGAATAAAAACAGCTATTTTTTTATCTAAAAATATATCTAAATTTAACGCATGCAATATTATCACTTACAACCAGATCAATGAAATCTTTAATTATCATTTTAAATATTGTTAATAAAGCTGCTGGAAAATATACCCACCTTGTCTTTGCTGCCGTGGATTGCCTCGAGTTTTTGGAATTCATTCAATGAAATTGCCTTTTCCTGGTACAAATAATCCTGGTGATCTTCACATCTTATATTTTCTTTCAGATGTTCGAAGTGATGGCGCACTGCCCTTGCTATGTTCTCATCTCAAAATAAAATCGAATATTGATACATTATAGTTTCTTGCAACAATAGCCAAAATAGCAAAACCTCAACAGACTGATATCTGTGGATCTATTTCTGAAGTTTTGTAAGGAAATTATGCACTATAAATTGTGTGTCCATTTTTAAGTAGAGACCAATAATTTTAAAGCAATATATTGAAAACAGCTGAAAAGGATAATGATATTCAATAAACAAAATTAATAGCTACCGTCGTATATATGGACAGTTTTGAAAGTAGTTGCAGAGGACTGCATGTGCTCTGGTTGAATTTTTTTCATTTTGTCTTGTATGACTTGCATGTCAGCTCTCAAGACATTCATTGCATCGTCTATATTCTTTCTCTCGTTTATTTGTGCCTCGAGAGGGCCCAGTCTTTTGTTTTTATTCTCTAAGTCATCGAATCTTTGTTCCAGCTGAAGTAGCTTTTCTTCGAGTCTTGCATAATCGTGGCCACAGCGTACTGTGAACTGCGAATTATCACTAGCATTCACACTTGTGGTATCTCTTCTCGTATGTTTTTTTGTGTATGATACTGTGTCCATTGTCATGGATTTTGCAGTGTCTGTTCCCATATATTTTATCTTTTGCTCTATTGTATATTGTGTCGTCTGCTTATGGCCAGGGTTTTGCAATAAACCTATCACCCCATCATAGTGTCGCTGCTTATGTGGCTGTGATTTCGCCAATGCTAAAGCAGTATAGCCATTGTTGTTGTACAAACTGGTGTCACAATTTGTGTGAGCAATTAAAATTTGCACAGCGTCTTCACAAGCAAATTCTGCTGCATGATGAAGAGCTGAGTTGCCATGCTCTTCCAACTTGTTGATATGAGCAGCGGCGTGGGTGAGTAAGACACTTAGGGCAGCCGCATGATTCCCACGTGCTGCTCTATGCAAGCTCGTCTCACCGTTTCTGTCCACGGCATTGCTATCTGCTCCATTTTCTAAGAAGTACATGACAAGGTCAAGGGCACCTTTTGATGAGGCTTCATGTAATGGTGTGGTCTCACGCCAGCCCCGCATGTTTATGTTATGTCTGTCACTGGCAACTAAAGCCTTGACCTTTAAAAGGGAATCTGTTTCACTTGTACAAGCGTAATGGATGGCACAACTGCCACCACTGGTCTTTACATCACTTCTGGATCCATTGTGCAGTAACATCGTGACGATGTTGTGATCTAGCACCATGCAAGCGACACATAGAGCTGTTGTTTCACTTTGGTAAAACACAGGGTTTTTTATACTACTTCGTTTCACTAAGTTGTTTATCTGACGTGTAACCGTAGCTGTCTTAACCAGTCCTTTGATCTGCTGTTTATTTCTGTCATTACAAGCTTGAACTAGCTCTACCGCAGACATGCTTAAGTCTTTTTCCTTTCTCTACATTTATAACTGTAATAGAAATGTTTATTTAAACATTATTTTGTTCAATAAACAAGTAACAGTGAATGAAATTTATGCTACGATATCATTCATATTGTATTGTACATTGGGGTGGCAAGCAGGGGATTGACGTTCGCTCCAATTAAATTTGATTAGCGAATGCAGTGGGTTCGATCACCCATCATGGAATTCCAAATTAACGGCCACTGAGGCTTTCGGCCATCCCCTTTTAAAAAAATATTAATTATCTATTTTTATGATGGTGTAGAATGCTCACTTCAATTTAAGATAGCATCACTTAAATTACTTTAATTGATAATATAATTGTCGAGACTGAAAATAGTAATTGCTTAAGACCATAACCGTTGGTAATTGAACTGTACGTAACAAGAAATAAATATGAAACAAACATGAGATACAAAGTCGTAATAGGTATACAGGTATAATAAGCACACACTTATTGTTATAGGCATATAGGTAATAACTATGTAGGCAATAAGTATATAGCTAAAATGTGTCATGATTCAGCTCTATAGTTGAAAGCTCATTGTCAATAAATATTATGCTATATCATCTTATCTTATTAAAACTGCCCCAGTATGTTACGAGTGAAAGACATTAGAGAAAAAATCTCAAACATGTTCTAAATCACAAATGTCTGAAGATCGGAGTGTAAATCCTCACTTCAGCTTGTAGTTGTGTTACTTAAAGTGCCAATGACAGTGAAACAGAAAGATAATTACTAAATATTTGTGATTGTCTAATTACAATGTACAATAATAAATAACTTGGTAGCGCATGTTATGTAAGCAATTGATATTAGCCGATACTTTCTTCAGCTTTAAAGATGAAGAGCTTCGTGAAAGAAACAGAAACAAACCAAAAAAATTTGACCGATATACCATGTATCAAATATCATATCCATGCTAAACAAAACTAAAAATGAAGAAGCAAATCTCTCCGTGATGTATGTTGAGAATTCAATGAGCGTTCCTTTATGACCAAGTATAATGACCAACAGCTTTACAGATAATCCTCTTTATTATTTACAATGTAAACATGCCTGAGACTTCTATACTTAGTATCATCAAATCCATAATATTCGCTTCAATCTGCCATATTTGTGCAGTATTCTCTAAATCCTTTAATCAAAGACACAGTCGTACAGAACTGTACTGATCCTTCCTGTGTACCTTACAGTACCCATGTACCTGACTGTAGACTTTACAGTGCAAACCTATGTACCTGACTGCATGGATTTGCGTACTTTCCAATATACTGTTGTAGTTCTAAATACTGATTTATGCCTTAATTAAATATGACACATCAAGGCGTCGCTTTTCAAGAGTTCCTAAATTACATTTCCTTGTCTATTACATTGAAACACTAATTTACTCAAATCAACTGCATTTAGGATTGAGCAAAAAGAATCTGATATCTGAGACAGAAATTAAAGTTACCATTTCTGTCTAAATTTGTTAAATAAATATTCTTTCTTTTGCTTTCATTCAGATTTTTGTGATTACTAGATTGTGGTAAAAGTTTTACAGCGAATTTGACGGCATTAAAATCCTAAGTAATATAGACATTACTAACTTCACATATCAGATTGTCTTTTAGTGATATATTAGTAAATATGATGTACTTTACCTTTCTTGAAAATGAATCTGAGTGTATTCTGAACAATATACTCCTTTTTTCGCATTGACACAAATATCCCTAATATTATTGTTAAGTAATGACGTAACAACTAAATAGAACCTTAATCATTCCTATCGACATGCAATAAGGAATGCGCATTGATCCCTCTAATTGAATAGGTTATTTATGATTATAGCAAAAAGAGTAGGCCACTGCGACAATGCATTGGCCTTGGGCTTGTGTAGCGATCACAGATTTTTATCAATAAAGTGTCATGTTATGCAGAACATGTGGATCATTCGTATCGTTGTTATTAATATCATATAATATTCAATAGTTTGCCACAGAAATTTGGAAAGAAGCCTCCGCAATAACAAAAAAAACATATAATTACAGTAAGATTACTGTACATTCATCAGATGTAAAAATTTGCTTCCTTTCTAAAGTGCTTGGTGTTTGGTCTTTTATTTTTTTAGTCAGTTCAAAAAAATGAAATTGTTGTAACACGTTGGGTATTATGTTCACATTTATGATTAAGTGAGGGCAGAGGAGTATGTGCAGATAACACACAACGGACACATTAAAGACTCTGTACAAATTATTTTACGACGAGTTCTCATATTTATGAGCTATCTGTTTGATTACCTGTTTTCCCCATATATAAGCTGAAACTGTTACTACATAAAAAGTAGGGGCAAAACAAGAGTTCCACTGTAGTCAATCATCGTGACGCCATCAGTCACGTGACCTGTCAATCATCCCTAGGACGCATAACCCTAACACTGTATGAGGAATGTTTTCCTCAACGTTCTGAGTAGTTAGTAAAGCGTAGGACTCATGGGCGGAAGATTGGGGGTTCGAAGCCACAAAGGGCGGCATAACCCATAACCCACTCCCCCCCTAACCCCCAAGCGACGTCCCTTCTACCATCTGTCTATCATACAGTCGCTCAGTCGCTCATTACTCATTCACTCACATTCACTCGTTCACTCATTATAACAAACTATGTGAGTACCCCCATTCCCCCTTCTTCAGTCAACCTCACCCTCCCCCAATCCCCAGGCGACGTCCCTTCTACCATCTGTCTATCATACCGTCACTCATTCACTCATTCACTCATTATGACATACTATGTAAGGACAGCCCTCCTTCCAGGGCATACTATGTGAGGACCCCCAGGACATACCTCCCTAGCACGTGATTCACCAGCCTTCCCTTTATAAGCACATTGTGTGTGCACAAGTGCCACTGTTGCTGTTGTTGGAGGCACATGGAGAGGAAGTGAAAGATTTGTTGTAAGTGGTAAGTGACATTCTTGTTTTTTTGCACTATAACCTTATGTTTTCCACATCATTCTCCAGAAGTGATATGTAGCTCAGTCGGTAGGACGTAGGACTCATAGTCACAAAGTTGGTGGGTTTTTTTTAAATGTAACAGGGGGAAGAGCACACGTCATTGACAAGAACGTGTTCAAATGGCACGCGCCATTCCACAAGAACGTGTTTGAATGACAAGCTCTCCATTCACAAGATGTGCTTGAATGATAAGCTCCCATTCACAAGATGTGTTCGAATGGGAGAGCCAGCTCCCCGCATTCAAAGAAGTGATCAAAATACATACCATATAACGTTATGTGACTATGTGACATTATGTGACGTCATGTGACTATGTGACATCATGTGACTTTGTGACATCATGTGACGTCATGTAACTATGTGACATCATGTGACTTTGTGACATCATGTGACTATGTGTCTATGTGATATTATGTGACTATGTGACGTCATGGTACTATGTGACGTCATGTGACTATGTGAGGGCTATGCGACTATGTTAGGACTATGTGAGGACAATTAGTGTAACCCTAAAGTATGTAACTATTAGATCATTCTCCAGAAGTGCTCATATGTTTAAGAAAAATTGCGTCGCCTATAGGTGGCTCGAACCACCAACCTTGTGACTATGCGTCTGACCATAAGTCCTAAGCTCTATCGACTTTGCCATACAGCACTTCTGGAGAAATAGTTAGATACTTTAGGCTAAGACTAATTGTCCTCACATAGTCCTCACATAGTCACATAGTCCTCACATAGTCACATGAGGTCACATAGTCACATAATGTCACATAGTCACATGATGTCACATAGTCACGGAGTCACATGATGTCACAAAGTCACATGATGTCACATGATGTCACATAGTCACATGATGTCACATAGTCACCTAGTCACATGACGTCATATGATGTCTCATAGGCACATAGTCACATGATGTCACATAGTCACATAACGTTACATGGTATGTGGGCTGATCACTTCTTTGAATCGGGGGAGCTGGCACTCCCATTCGAACACATCTTGTGAATGGAGAGCTTGTCATTGAAACACTTCTTGTGGAATGGCGCGTGTCATTCGAACACGGTCCCTCTGTTAGATTAAAAAAAAGTTGTGTCGCCCACAGGTGGGCTCGAACCACCAACCTTGTGATTACGAGTCCTACGTTCTACCGACTGAGCTTCATGTCTCTTCTGGAGAATGATGTGGAAAACATAAGGTTATAGCGCAAAAAAATACAAGAATGTCACTTACCACAAATCTTTCACTTCCTTTCCATGTGCCTCCAACAACAGCAACAGCAACAGTGGCACTTGTGCACACACAATGTGCTTATAAAGGGAAGGCTGATGAATCACGTGCTAGGGTGTCCCATGGTATGTCCTGGGGGGTCCTCACATAGTATGCCCTGGGGGAGGGGGTCCTCACATAGTATGTCATAATGAGTGAATGGATGAATGTGAGTGAATGAGTGACTGAGTTACGGCATGATAGACAGATGGTAGAAGGGACGTCGACTGGGTTGAAAGGGCAGGGGTCCTCACATAGTATGTCATAATGGGTGAATGAGTGAATGTGAGTGAATGAGTGATGAATGACTGAGTGACGGTATGATAGACAGATGGTAGAAGGGACGTCACTTGGGGGGAGGGGGGTGTTAGGGTTATGCCGCCCATGGGTGGGCTCGAACCACCAATCTTCCGCCCTTGAGTCCTACGCGTTACCAACTGAGCTACTCAGGACGTAAGGATAATATTCTGGAAAACATTCCTCATATAGGGTTAGGGTTATGACTCCTAGGGATGTCACGTGACTGATGACGTCATGATGATTGACAGGTGCCGTGACTGATGACGTCACGATGATTGACTGCAGTGGAACTCTTGTTTACCCCTTACTATAAAATAGTGTATTTAGACAAAAAGTTGAAGCCCAATCGGCAGTGCCAATAATTGGTTTTAATGAATTGATTTTAAATTCTGTGTTAAGTGATATAACACGCCGCTTTCGCATACTTAAGACTGTCAAGTGATATGATACGCCGCTTTCGCATACTTAAGACTGTTAAGTGATGTAACACGCTGCTTCCGCATACTTAAGACTGTTTAGCGACATAACAGGCTACTTTCGCATACTTATGACTGTTAAGTAATATAACACGCCACTTTCGCATACCTAGGTCAAGTTACTGCTTAGAAATTGTTGTAGATTAATAGAATTGTTTGATTTGAAATATAACCATCGTTAAGGGATTAATATGCATGGACGTTTTGATCGGTCATTACTTTTCCTACGTTTTCTGTGGAATATTTGTCCCTCTTCAGTTCATAACTTTCTGCAACCCTTCTTCGAATTTATGCACATAAATGCACAACCAATGAAACTTGGGACATGTGTTACGTCATCCTACGATTATCTCAGTGATGAGTAAGACCACAAGCAGAATAAGTCTACACTGTAGAGTTCACAGAGTCGGTCTTCATCTTTGAGTTAGTTTTCAACAATAAAGTGATGTAAAAAGGAGGATATAACAATGCTTGCAGTAGTCAGACATGAGATCATTAGCTTAAAGGTTACATTACCTATCGTAGAATCCACAATTACCGCCCAAGGATTCTTACGGACATCTTTTAAAACGTCACAGCTTTCGTTTTAAAATACTATTAAAATCTTGAAATAGTAATTCTTTTTCAATTTTCACGAGGAATTGAAATCATGGAAATTTTGATTATATTACATTATCAATGCCTGATACATATTTACACATTCGAATAAAAATAGAGAAAACAAAGACGAGGAAGTGTAAAATTTTCGAAATTTCAATTACATTTCCCTATCAATATCAAATGTATATTTATACATTCAAGTGATAAAACAAAGTCGAGGAAGTGAAAATTTGACAACTACCTTTACACACTTAAGCAGACACACGAGGAAATACTTTAAAATTAGATAAATGTATGAAAGAAATGAAATATTTTATCTTTTACTGCCAAACATCGGATATAGTTCAAACTAAAGCAAATTATACATTGACTTCGAACAATGGCTAGAAATCTCAGTTTTAAACAACTAACGTGTGCTTTTATCATAGTACAGTTGGCATCTATTACATCGTGTGAAATATCTGAAGGAATAAACAATTTTTACGGTGGTGAGAGAGTTTGGAAAAGTAAAAATCCGAACATTAAGAAATTTAAAGAATATTTTAGTCTTCCTCAAAATGCAGTTGTGCTCAGAGGAACATCCAGAGAGATGTCATTGAAACTTGAAACTCTAAATGCATCGCATGTTAAAAGTCTAGTTATGTATGTTGAAAATCCCGCCACAGACAAGTATGTTGATTTAAACTTAACAGCGATAGAGATCCTTCATGAACTTAAGGAGCTTTGGATATTTGGAAATATAAAACCAGAAGTTTCTATCACTTATTCGAAACATAACTTCTCTGTGAGGTCACTGACACATATCCACTTTATGTTTAGAACCAGTTCGATAACTTCTCAAATTAAGTTCTTAAAATATTTTAAAAATTTACACGTAATTGACTTCAAGGATTTTTTTGTTTCACCAGGATCCGAAACATTTCCATGGATTATAAATAATATAAAAAATAATCCATTAGTGGCACTTTCATTTAATAACTTATTTCGTACAGAGCAGGAGAATGGCTTAACGAAATTGTACCTTGACAAAATTGTACCTTTGCGCCAAACTCGAGTGCAATATCTAGATTTAAGATACAATAGAATAAGACATATATCGGGCGGCTTGTTAAACGTACTTCCACATCTAGTTGTCCTTGACGTGTCCCACAATATGTTATCCTTCATCAATATACCAACAACCAGACCTTTTTATATAGATGTTATTAATTTGCATCAATCTCTGGAGCTTGCTATCATTGAGAAGCAAGGGCAAGGCTCTGATTGTGACTATCAGTCAGGAAAGACACCACATTTAAAGGCAAAGTCGAAAAAAACTAAAACGAAAAAAAAGGGAGAAAACAGGTGTAATCAACATTAATCCCACTCACGTCAACGCGTTATCTCGTCGAAGTATTGACCTAGCTGATTTGTTTAATCAAAACACTTTTATGTTAACATGTTTTAGTCGGTATGATATAACTTTGAACGATATTATGATAAACAAAACTGCATTTTGTTACATAGCTAGATGTGTGTTGTCATACAAAAGCATGCCATGTGAATATATTCATTCGTTTTATGACCTTTTAAACACCAGCTGTTTCTACGGATTTATGGTTCCCATGGCTAAAAAATTGGAAGAGTTATATTTTGGTGCTGTCAACTCTTTAGCTTTTGAAGTTGACTTAGCGTTACTCGTCGAAAAGCAAGCGGAAGTCACTGTGTGTTTGAAAGCAAACAACTTAAAAGTTCTTGATCTTTCATCAAATGCTTTTGTCAAGCGGTATTTGCAAAACTACACCGGACTTGAGAATGTAGAAGAACTATATCTGGAAAACATTTTGAAGAAAAACGACTATGAAATGGATTTCAATGTATTTTCCAATTTTGTCGGGCTTAAGGTTTTGAACATAGGTAGTAACAGTTTATCGACTGGTTACAAAAATGAGTTGTGCGACAATGCGCCACACATAAGAGAACTAGACTTGTCTTACAATGGTTTCCAGCATCTTTCACAATTATTTTTAAAGAAGTGTTTAAACTTAGAAAAGATTGATCTATCACACAACGCTTTCACAGCAATACCCACTGGAATCCAGAAGACTTTTGATAGACTACAACGCAGCCACGATGTAACAATAGATCTGTCTGGGAATCTGCTCACATGCAACTGTCATCCGGATTCCATCAATTCAGTTATCTGGATGCAAAGCACAAAATCAAAAGCAATAGCCATACTAGAGTTCGATTCCGTGCTATGCTTTGGACGACATGGAATTGAGCTGATTAATTCGATTTCTCTGAAGGATTATCATGATTCATGTGATACTAAAGGTTGGTTTATTTCAGATTAAACATGTGTATAGGCAGTGATGGCTCTTCTTATTAATGTTTGTTTGAAATAAAACTGCTGCTTTTTTGTCATAATTATTGTAATAAACTGTAACTGACTAAAAAACTTTAAGTCAAATATTTAATGTTGAAAGTCATAAATTAATATAACTGAATTTTGCCAAACCGAATCTACAAAATATACCACCGAAATATGAAAGCAAAATACAACGGTACATATATTTTTTGCAGGAGTGGTTGTCGTCGCAGTGGTTACTACTACAGGAGTTGTTAGTTCAGTGTTCGTAATAATTCTGGCATCACTGGTTATATATAAATACAAGTTTCGTATCAAAACAGCTATTTATCGGATTCCTTACTGTTTGTTTATGTTATGTCACTGTAATAGAGACAAGACTAGATACAAATTTGACATATTTTTGTCGTATTGTAAAGAGGATAATGTTTGGATACGTGAGCAATTGCTTCCCATTTTGGAAGACAAATACGGACTCGAGTGTTGTGTTCATGAGCGTGACTTTCCTGTATGTGGAGTGCTTGCTGAAGAAATTGTTCTGCACATGGAAAGCAGCCGTGTTTTACTTGTTATTCTTAGTTCGCACTCAGTCAAGAAAAAATGGCCACTTTATGAACTAAAATTAGCAACACACTTAGACCTCACGACGTGGAGAGGAACAGTGTACATCAAGCTGAATGCACTTGGACGTCACCCATTGCCAAAACAAGTGCGCCGTATCGTTCAAAACAGAATTTATCTTGAATGGCCTGGAGATGCGAAAAATATTGAAGAAGAAAATAGGTTTTTTGATAGGTTAGTAGCTGCTGTATATAAAAAATTGTCTGTTTGGCCAAGGAAGAGACATAGACTTGAAACTGGAGAGAATGCACATGGATACAGTTTGATCACCGGAATTCAAATGGATTAAAATATTATTATATTAACATTCAATGACTGAATTTGCAACATATACTGTTAATTTTGTTGGCTGATTTATCATTGTCTTTTCTCTGTATCATTTCTTTTTAACAAATTTGGAAATTATCTTGGAGAAATAGTGGCAGAGGAAAATTATCATAGTTAACTTTGATCCATTATGTATTTCACTTCAGTTCAATTCCAATATTCAAATAGCGCTAATTACAGTTTTGTTTTAAGAGCTTTACACAGTGTATTATGATGTGATTACAGAAATACATGCAGGAATTAAATAAATTTTAAACTACAATCATGAAATTGTAAATTCAATATCTTGTATTTAATCTTAATCTATGCTAATAGATACGTGTTTAATAAAGACAATCGTTCCCATAGACGCAAAGCAGCATTTCAATAGTCCATGTTATCGTATTTTAGTCTAGTGTTATTCTCTCGAAGAATGAATTCATCACCTGAGCGAAGTTTTCTTACTAAGCGACGCTTTCTTACTATCGGCTTTATATGTAATCAAGATCATCTTGTACAACATCCTTTGGTAGAGTGGGAACCAGAGCAGATCCCTTTGGCATTTCTTTACATCCTGGCCATATGGGTAACAGGTGATTATCTTAGTGACAATGTGTATATTTTGCAATCGGTCAATCTGATGCTGTTGGGGTTTCTCAATGCTCTACCTAAATAATCAAGCCTACTTATAACGAGCGTTTGAACCAGCGCCTTCACTACATCTGCAGTGACAAATGGCCTAATTATGCGTGCCAAATGTAAAGAGAAACAACACGTTTCCGGTATATTGGATATGTAATGTTTCATCGACATGTCACTCTATGTGTAAACGCCTACACTGTTAAAACAAGATTACTCGACATCACCGGCGAGTTCAAGCTTTTACTGAAATATATTTTTGATGGTAGCGGCTAATGATAACAACGAATTTAGGTCTTTCTCGATTTAGTTTTCATTTATAATTCTGGATCCATTTACTAACATAGATGATAGCGGTTCTTAATTGCAATTTCGTAGCAATCTGAGACATTAGACAGCCAGGATCAAAAGTTTTCTTCAATTCAGACTCATTGGCATAAAAGAAATACTTTGTCTCTGTTTATGGACAAGTGGTCCCAATGGCTTCTTGTACTTCTTGTATGAACGTTGGACATGCCTCGACCATTGAGGAAATCAACATTCTGACGAGGTATCTTTCGACAACTGTCCACCAACTTGGAAAGAAAAGAACCGATTATTGAGATAAGTACGGAACCATTCATGTGCGCTGTTCAATGGATTCCAAACGACATATAAAACGAATTAGCAAGATGTCTAATAGCATGTCAAAGCCCAATAGCAAAAGAAACACTCCACGATCTCCCAAGTCTGTAAGATATCAATACACGTCCTATGTGGGGTGTTTCTGTACTGAAACATTTACAATATGCAAACTGATATTCTTTAAATTTTGTTCTTTGATATATCGTTCAGTAAAATTGCTGCGTATTCTAACATTTTTCAAATGTAGCAAAGCTTACTTCCGATACAGAAAAGTGGAAACTAAAATATATTTAGTCTTGGAATGTTCTATTTTCGTTTTCACCTTTAAAATTGTTTGTTGAATTCCTTAGTGTAGAAACAGACCGATCATTTTATATTTGCTAGCACAGGAACGTCTATGTTCTTTGCTTATAGAAGTAATATTCCCTGAGTTTGGCCTGAATTTTGAGAAAGATAGTTTTAGCTCCTTCGTAATTAAAAATGCGAATATATTTATTAAACCACTATAGGTATAATATCACATTACAATATGGGTAGAATAAAGCGGAGTAACAATAGGCGGGATAGCAATGGAAAACGTTGCTTGCAGCAGGTGGCACACTTCCAACAGCCTAGATCAACCTGCAGGATTATCATTGCGTGTAACAGATCATTACTGTCATTTCCTAGTAAGCCACTGAAATCATTTAAGATATGGCAGCATCCTTGTAATACGCTTCCTTATGACTAGGTGCCAACCAAAGGAATACTGTTTAATATACCTTGTCCAAGACATTGATATAACTTGGCCGAAACATAACATATTTAAAATTTCTCATTTGGAGTAGAATTTTAAACCTTTTCAGTGTGATTTCGGCTTGCTTTTCATTTACAGACAAAATGATGTTTGTTCAGATTCCAAAACCTATCAAAGAAATTTTTTACTGAAACCTCTCTGAAAAACATAGCTTTGCTATTTACTCTAAGAAATGACATACTTCTCTCCTCCTAACAAGGAATATTGTGGAACTGAAGATGATAATTTATATGAACTTTTAAAGAATTTGAAATGACTAGGCAAGATTTTGCATCCATACGTCGTTCTTATAAAAACAACACGAGCACTTCAGCATATTCAGCGTATTTGGCTTATGCAAATAAAACACACATTATGTCTGTAATGCGCAGTGTGGGTGTTGGCAGATGCAAGAGCTTGGGCAAATGTTGCTGCAGCGCTTAAGAGTTGCATTTCTAGATAAAAAACTTTTTTCTTTGCGTTTTGATCATGAAAATGAAAATAAAGACGAGTGGCACAACTGCAGATTAAATACTATATATATATATATATGATGAATTGGTGGTACATGGGCCAGTATGACCAGAGCAGTAATAAAAACAATGGCGAGCCAGTAAAGAAGAAAAAAGGTCCGAAACATTAACCACGCACAACTTCAATACTTTTTGCAAGTCCTCGACAAGTTTAGGATCAGGTCTCGGCAGTTTTTAAATGTTAAGAAAGTCCAGGAGCTGACGGTTTTGGGCAACGTTTATAAGAAGGAGGTCCAAATACCCACAATTTAAAGTTTGTGTGGTTGATTACTTCCAGCTTCACTTGTATTTAGATTTCTGTTAAATTAAGACCGGTGATAATAACAATTCTAATTATATCTATTAAATGCTCTTTGCTATCTTTCGTAATTTCATAATAACTTATGTATATTAACAATTATCCATTATATACACACACACACACACACACACACACACACACACACACACACACACACACACACACACACATATATATATATATATATATATATATATATATATATATATATATATATATATATATATATATATATATATATATATTTATTTATTTATTTATTTATATATGTATATATATATTCTATTATATTATTTTATATCATTATTATTATTATTATTATAAAGTTCTGTTATAGCGCAAACATCAATACTGTTCTATGCGCTGCACAAAATTCGTGAAGACTAAAACACATATAATAAATTTCATTAAAACATAAGAAATATCTAAATTATAAAAGTTGACTAATCATTAGTCTAGTGATTAATACTGTAAGCTTTCCTGAATAAGTAAAATTTTAATTTAGATTTAAAAGCAAATAGAGTGTCTGCTTCTCTAATATGACCTGGTAGACTATTCCACAATCTAGGTGCCGATGCGCGGAATGCTCTTTCTCCTGCATATTTAGGTTTAGTACGGGGAACCGTCAGCGTTTTTACATCACTAGATCGGAGTGTGCATGATGTTATGTTCCATGGCAACAAATCTTTTAATTAACTAGGCCCGGTGTCATGTAGACATTTGTAGAATAGCACACAGAGTTTAAACTCGATGCGAAACTTGATTGGTAGCCAGTGTAATTCGACAAAAGCTTGTGTTGTAGAGTCATGATATCCAAGTTTCAATATTAACCTGTCATGTTCTGGACTCGTTGTAGTTTATTGATTAGGAGTTTCTGGATGCCAAAAGAGTTTGCATAGTCCAGTCGCGAGATGACAAATGCCTGGACTAGTGCGTGTAGTGCCTTTTTGGTAAGATATTTCCTCATTTTCCTGAGCATGTGAATGTTTCTGCAACACACTCTTATAACACCATGTACTTGAGATTTCATTTTGAGGTCACAGTCAATAAAGACGCCACGATTTTTCACTGTCGTTTCCGTATTAATTTCAGTTTCAAAGAACTGAAGGCAACTTTTTTTAATTGTTGTTGGGTTCTGATCAGAATCACTTCTGTTTTTTCGCCATTTAACTTTAATTTATTTTTATTCTACCATTTTGATATCTCCAATATGCAGGTTTCTATGGCTAATTTCGCTCGCATTTGGCTTTCTATGGAATTTGCATCCATCGATTGTTGTAGTTGTGTGTCATCAGTAAAAAGGTGGTAAACTATTGACAGAAGAAGCATGATATATCCAAGCTCTCTAGTGCAGGACGTGCAGGCCCATGGTCCCAGACCACTGCCTTGTGGTACACCCGTGAAGAGCTTGTGTGCCTTAGACATAAAGTTGCCAATTTTTACTCGTTGACTACGTTGCGATTTGAACCACTTATTGCCAGTTTCTTGTATGCTATGCAGTGTCGTTAGCCGTTCCAGGAGGATCTCGTGGTTTACCGTATCGAAGGCCGCGCTAAAGTCCAGTAAGGTTAGTATTGAAACTTTCTGATTGCCCATACTCCAGAGAAGTTCGTCAAATATCTTTAAAAGCGCAGTCTCAGTTGAGTGGCCTTGCCGGTATGCTGATTGATATGGGTGTTGTAGAGAGTTACTTGCACAATGATCGCTTAATTGGTCTAAAACTACTCTTTCAAAAATTTTGCTTAGGAATGGAAGTTTAGACACTGGTCTATAATTTGAAAATGACGTTCCACCTTTTTGTTTTTTTATTAAGGGTGTGATAACAGCCTCCTTGAAAGCTGTTGGAACGTAACCTTCAAACAGCGAACGGTTGAAAATAGACGGGATGAGAGGAGTCGTTTCTGTTATACATTCTTTCAGTAGGCTCGTAGGGATTGGATCTAACAAACAGGTCTTGTCGGGGGCTTTACTTATTATTTGCATCACCTTATTCTGGGCTACTTCATTAAACTGAAACTTTTCTGCTAGTGGTAGGTCGATTTTTATGACGTTGTCACAAGGGGTGAATGTTTCATTTAGTTTTGAAATCTTGCTTTGGAAAAATGCTGCAAAGTCATTTGCTAACTGTTCTTCGGAAACATGTTCAGGTAGTGGAGTGTCCTGTTTTCTGTTGCAGATTTGTTGGAATAATTGAAATAGCTGTCTCTGATTACCTTGGTTTTCCATTACAAGCAGATGATAATGTTCATCTTGTTTAGTGTCGAAAAGGGAATTAAATACAGTGCGTTGGTTTAGAAATTTTTAAGATCATCTGGACTGCCTGTTGATTTCCAGCGATGCTCTAATTGTCGTTTTTTCCTTCTCTCAGATTGAATTTCATCATCATACCCTTGGTTTTTTCGGTCTATACCTTGTCGCTTTAACGATGACCGGTGCATGTTTGTCAATTGTTGACTTTAGTAGAAAGTTAAATCCATTTACTGTATCTTCGAGCGAGTTTAACGGCCGTTCTAGGAGTTTGTCACAACCGATTTTTAAAATGGTCTAAATTGTTATCTTTGTCAGGACGGGTAGTACGAGTTACGGTTGCGAAATCCTTCTTTGGCATGAAGAGATGCGTCTGTATTGCATAATGATCCATGAATAAAGACATCACCGATGGGAATGAGGCAATCATGTCGTCATTGCGTGTGAGAACGAGATCGATGGTATGGCCTGATGTATGTGTTGGAACTCTAACGTGTTGTCTGAGGGAAAATATGTCACAAATGTCGTTGAAATCTTTGGTAAAAGCGTCGGTGGTTTTGTCCATGTGAATATTAAAGTCGCCACAGATGAGTAATCGATCACACAGGTTCAGTGTTTGTTCTAAAAATGTCGTAAATTCTTCGACAAATTTTGTCTTCGAAATGCTTGGTGGCCGGTAGATAACATGTAGTGATGTCGGTTTGGGTTTAGACGGAATAGCTACACTGCAGCTATCAAATGTTTCGAATTTTGTGGAATTTTGCATGGTGGACTTAATTGTTGATCTCAGTACAACAGCCACACCACCTCCCTTCCCGTCTGATCTTGGTTGTGAGTGTGTTGTGTAACCTGTGGGCGCAATGAGGTCGACAACATAATCGTTTGTAGGCGCGATCCACGTTTCCGTTATTGCAAGAATGTCTTTTGACTTTTCGACAATCAAGTCGCAAACACGTTTGAATTTATTGCAAACTGACTGAGCGTTGATTAGTACGAAGTTCTGAAGTTTTCGAGCTGAAACGGGCGGTTCACGTGTACACAACACAGGTGTGAGATTTCGGCTGCAAACAACTGATACCTGTTTACGTTTCCAAAGCCTTGGCCGTGACACAACTTGAATTGGACTAATCACCACATTATTTAATTGATTCGCATATATCCTTTTGTTCAGAGGTTTACACCGCCGATCAACATTGCGTCCAAATGTTGAAAGTACTCGTCCTATACTTTGAGCTTTAGCCATCATACAAAGATTTTCCAGCTATTCCTTAAAACTTATTATTATTCACTAAAATTATTCTTACAACTATCCACATTCTATTCCAAGTCCAACAGTATAAAATTTGGTAGATTTTGTGCATTAAAACCTTTACAAAATTCAAAATGTTTTGTATTTTTACAAACACGCATATATATATATATATATATATATATAGATAGATAGATATAGATATATATACTATCTTACATAACGTACTTGTGCCATGCGTCCCCCACTTCTTCGTCGTCAGTTGAAAACCTGGCATGCATCATCAGGCGTCTCGTCCCATTAACTTCAAGGCGTCCTGTGCCAGGTGGGACTACGACAGGAGCGACCTGCGGCACTCAGAAGTGGTGTAGCTCAAACATGTTGGTTACCATCTCTTCTCATTTCGTCTAAGTCATTGCCAGCTTGATGTTCGTTTGGATATTTCTTCACATGTTCGTATTATTGCTTTGTGGTCTTTTCCTGACACATCAATCAAAATGCATATCTTCCAGATGGATCTTTCAACAAAACTTCTGCACCCTACTTCAATCGGCAGTGTCAACGCCATTTGAGATTGTCATATTTAGTCTTCTTCCTCTCGTGCGCGCCTTCCATTCGCCCTTCCCACTGCCAACTCGATCATCACACTCTGCTCGGATTCTTTGGGTCACAGCACTATGTCCGGTCACTTCTTCGGAAAACACCAATTTCGCCTGCAGGTTTACACTCATCTGCCAGTCCCTCGCCGTAGTAGTCCTGTTATATCTTCCCCTTTTGGTCTAGCGCTTTCTAGAGCTTTTACAAACGTTTTGAACCTCAGTTTGTTGGGTTGTTTAGGTCTCTTCTAACTACTACTCTATTCCAGAAATCTTGACACACTCTCCAGCACTTTGTCGTGGGTCCATCGATATCTTTCTTGGGCCAAGACCACACTGCACACTGACGGGATATGCTCTAGAATTCTTAGGCGTCCGCACAGCTCACATCCATCTTCCTCACGCAAATCCCTGCGTTTTAAATTTGCAGGAGATGGCAACAGGTCATAAACACTTTTCAACAGGAAAGCTAGTCGCAATGGCTCCACCTCGAATACACCACTCCAGTTCAGCTTTCTTGATGTCGTATGTTCCCATCTCGTCCATGCACCTTGACATGCATCGATTTTGCCTGTCCTCTTCTTGCTTCGCTCTGATCTCTCCCTGTATCAATCGTCTCCTCTCCTTTGCTGACGCATCTTTTCATCTCTGTCTATTTGTCACATCTAATCCTCTCTGGCCTTGTCTGGCCGTACCAACCAGTTCTTTGTGTCTCAGATGACTTGTAGCCTCGACCGACCATTTTTACGCTGGACCGACCATTTTTTACTTCCCTTCACTGTGAAGTTAGCCTCCCTAACTCAGCCATATGTAGAATGACCTGTCCTCGGTTACCTTGTTTACCTTGTGCTCTTCAACCATAGACGTCAATGGGAGCTGCAAGACCGTTGTCTTTCGATACAACCCAACTTTCGAGAAACTCGTGTAAAACGCTTACCCACTTGAGAAGATATCTGCATTTTTTACTTCCCTTCACTGTGAAGTTAGCCTCCCTAACTCAGTCACATGTAGAATGACCTGTCCTAGGTTACCTTGTTTACCTTGTGCTCTTCAACCATAGACGTCAATGGGAGCTGCAAGACCGTTGTCTTTCGATACAATCCAACTTTCGAGAAACTCGGGGAAACGCTTACCCACTTGAGAAGATATCTGCTGGACATCTTTTCCATCGTCTCCACTCTACTTATGGGTATATCATACTTTAACATCGGCCACGAAAATCTAGGCAACACACCATACTTGAAACACCATGCCTTGAACCTTCCGGGCAGTAATGTGTCTTGTATCTTTATCAGGTGCTCCTGTAGCTGCTGTTCAACTTTCTTTGAATTTTCTGTGTCTCCCAAACTGCCGTCACACCATTTTCCCATACCACACAACAATTTAGGCATTATTTCGAACAAAAACACATCCTCCAAATTTTTAGATGCTGGTGTTAGGCCAGGTTTTAGAGGACCACTAAACTGATTAAGAAGAATTAAAAGCAATACAGTCAAAGACAGTGCATTTGTAAAATGGCTTTCAAAAAGGTTAATGATACTGACATTTTGCTAATTTTAAGCAAATCCTCAAAAGCCAACGTTTGAAAGCAATCCGATCATAAGTCTGAGACAAAGTGCATTTTGCAACTAGGCATAAAACAATTTAGAAAAGCCCGACAATTAATTATTTTCACAAAAAGGGAGAGGATCATCCAAGAAACATTGATGCAAAATTTGAAACCGATCGAAACACAATCGTGACAAAAAACAAACGTTTTGGATATTGCCTGCCAAAAGCTCTTAAATGAGGCAAAGTAAATTTGAGAGAGAACTACATAGGAGAACATTTATGCAAAATTGAAAATCGGATTGAAATTGTGGGACAATACACGTTTCTAAAATCATCAAAGCATCCGATAAAACCTGCAGGTAAAGAATCGTTTTGAATAAAAGTGTAAATGTATATATATTGACATCGCCTGCCACATCTCACCCTAATGAAGTGATATGTCACGGGCAGGTATGCTAACCAATTTGCACGTGAGTATACCATCCCACAATCTCATCGAAACCGCCTAAGGAGGCCATCTATTTTTTCGAGCTTTAAATGATTGATCATAGTAACATGGGCCATCGTCTATGCATAATTCTACTGCTTTGTGTGCACGTTATAGCATGTGTTTCCTCACCTTAAATACAATAATTAAAATAAAATCACATGTCAATTAAATTCATTAGCAGATTTCAAGAATCTGAAAGGAAAAGTAACCTGGATTTTGCAGAAAGACTTTTTTCCCATGATTGCTTAAGTTAAGCAATGTGTAGTAGAAGTGAATGAATTGGAGTTGCGTTATAAATGAGAAGAGAATGCAACAGCAAAAACAGATTTTTTTTAATCACCCGGGAGTCAAACATTTTTACCGCTAATCCTGATGATTTGGGTGTCAAGTGGTAGGAATGTGATTTCTGCAGAGAATATTCGGAACCCATTCCGGTTTTTCGTTTTGAGGATATTGAATTCTGCAATGATAGTTATCGTCAAGAACTGTATATGCGAATAAAGTGATACTCTTTGTACTGGAAGGAGCCGCCCAAGATTCTAAATCTTAATGATTGATTGTTCTTTTAAAACGGTCACGGACGTATGCTTTACGGCAAATGTTACTGTCTAAGCAAACGACAGCGAAATTTTCGGCATGTGATTGGCAAATCTTAAGTACTTCCACTTTGCCTTATTTGTTTCCTTATTTATTGTACAATCGAGAAAAGAAACAGCAGAACATACAGTTTGCCAAAAGAAAAAAAAAAAAACGTTCTACTTTTATTCAAGTTAAATTGAAAATTTTTATGACCTTGTATTGGGCAAAGATTCTTGCTTTGTGTTTTAGCTATAAGGGTTTTTGTCATGAAAAATTTATATGGCATTACATTTTAGATTAATTTGTAAATTGCTGGTTTGAAGTATTTTAAATGTTTCTTGCAGGCGAGAGCAGATTGTTAATTTTTTCGTGTATCAGACCATTTTCACAAATTTTTTCTGCCTTACATGTTTTTTTTCTTACTCGAAAGTCTCCATATTCTGACCGGTGCTTTTTTCCTTTTCATTTGTAACTTTATGGATGAGAAACAAGGTTATTTTCGCCTCGCTTTCATCTAATTATACTTAAATTAAGATCGTGAGCAGGGATAAAGGCGATGAAGCAAATCTGTTTCCAATTTTTTTTCACTATCAAAATGTCCAGATCACTAGTTATACTCATACAAAAGAAGCGAAATCCCAGGAAGTTAGGGAGGGCGCCTGGTTTCATGTGTGTTATCATGCGTGTCGAAAAAAATTACAAATAAAAAGAAGGGAAAGGGGCAACTTTAAGGTCAGACACGGCTCTGCTTGGATTGGAATGCCAACTTTATTAAAAAGGAGGGATAATTTTTTTCAGTAATTACTTCGAGCTTGCCATCATAAGCGTATTTCCAAATAAGCACTCCACGTTGAAGTGTCCTTTCAAAGATCCATGGATACGCTTGGAGTTTAGAAACCCTGAGGCACTGCCTGAAAAATACTTCAATACTTTTTCAAGTAAGGCGGATAAAATTTTCAAAAACTGGAATTTTTTGCGTATCATTTTGCAAAAAGAAGGGAGAGGTGGGTAAAACAGATGCCATCCCTGAGAAAGTAATCCGAAATTTAATTGGCATTTTACTTCTTCCCAAATGAAATAGATACACATGGAAACTTACAAAACTTTCTACATTGAAAACATTTTATATAAATCAAAACCATTTAACGGATTAATTCAAATGATAATTCAGGGCAATAAAGTAAACTGTCAAGACGAAGGATATTAACCACCCCCCCCCCAAAAAAAACCGCTTGATTCAGAAACACTGCGATTTATTTGAAAGAATATTTTGGAAAAATAAAAATGTAATTTGAAAGAGGTGACTGAAACAAAGCAGATTTTTCCTAAAACCCAATTGACAAAAAATGGCTAATCTCAAAAATCAATTAATAACATAATATTTCTCGTGGTACTTTGCTATAACGTAATTTCACGATTCCAGTTGCATGAATTGTTGCAAGAAATATCATGACCTCAATTATCCTCATGAAAAGTTTTCAAATGTATATTTTTAAATGGTTGGATTGGATGACTATGAAGAAAAGCGGATTTTCCACATGCGTATTGGCGTAAAATTACGAATCTCAAAAATTAATTAATAACATGCCGACCTCCCATGGTCATTGGTATAGCCCATATAGCCAATCGAAGGTCATAGGTATAGCTCATATAACCCATCGAAGGTCATAGGTATAGCCCATATAGCCCATCGAGGGTCATGGGTATAGCGATATAACCCATCGAAGGTCATAAGTATAGCCCATATAGCCCACTGAAGGTCATAGGTATAGCCCATAAAGCCCATCGAAGGTCGAACAAGTGCCTTGTGGTGCAGTGTGCTGGGTGGTGTGGGGCGTATTAGAGAGGGCTAGTATATTTAAAAATTATATTTTTTATCTCGCATATTAATTCTTTAAAGCCTTCTCGCAATTAAACCTCCAAGATACAGGGAAATAAAAAAAATGACGTCATCCTTGTGTATATATATGATGACCACAGTATAGGTCTCCATGACGTTGCTTGAAAGAAAGTAGCCTCATGATACATTTTCCCTTAATTCTGTAAATACAACAGTTTGCGAGATATTTAGTTTTGAAATATTCATGACGTCATAAGACATAGATAAGGACGTCATAAATTAACATGAATGAAGATTACATGGTCAACTATAATTGTGCCAAGTTTCAACCATATTTTTTGGAGATGTGTGGAAGGTGGCGAAAATTTAAATAAAATAAAAAAACGTAAAAACAAACAGAAACTTGCGAAATTCTTGTAACGCAATAACTCCTTTGGACTGACGCCACATGTGTAAATTAACAAGAAAAGTGAAACTTTCCAAGCGTGATAGCAATCTATTTGCATTGCAAGCCACATAACGAGGAGGGGGAAGAGGGCTGCTGGAGAAAGGGGGTGTGAGATGATGACTCGAGTCAGTTACAGGTTCATGACAAACAACATTAACGGCTTGCGTTTGTTTTGTTTGTTTGTTTTTAATGTCAGCTAAAAGTTGCTTTGACCTCTTAAAGGGAAATGCGGGTATCTCTGCGCCATCTAGCGACCGAAATGCGCATTACATTGAATATTACCGAGTTTGAATCCATGTTTACACAGTATAAATAACTACTAAATCCGTCTAGATCGAAAAATTCTTTTCAAAGACAAATAGGCTCGTGTCCAGAAATCGTCTGTATTGATATTTTGTTCCTAGAAGGGCCTGTGTTGATGTATTGTCCATTAAAATCATATTACACTGTTTTCACCATTTATCCATTGAGTCAATGGGATTTTGTCAAAAGGATTGTATAATTCTCTTATTGATACGGTGACAAAAAATTTTTTTGCTTAAAACATTTCGTATGACGTGTTCTTCAAACAGGGAAAAATGAGGCAATTGTCAGTTGTGATCGTGTGTAAATTTTGCATTTTGATTGAAATTTCTTGGTTATCCCAATGGTTTCTATGGTAAAAGTACGCGACCTTTCAGTGTCTTTATTTCTCTTATAATATCGGTGATCCCCATTTTTCTATTCAATTTTTGAATGTATACCCTTAAAGCATTAAACTGTGAAAGTATGAAGGAAATGTCAATTGTAGGTGAGACACCCGCATTTCCCTTTAAAATATGTCTTGTCCCACATAGCAGTCCCACATGGGGGCTATGCATAATATATGTGAGTATTCCCACGTACCCATGCATAAATAATGTGTGTTTTGAGAAATTCCCATGTAGTTACGTGGGATTTAGGAGAGTTTGTGAGACTCTTTCCGATGTGTATTATGCGCATGCGAATCCATGCATTTTACACGGATACATTTCCATGCATTTTATATTCCCACCCATATTAACCATGTTATTTTGAAGGAACGACCCTACCTGGGCATACACGATAACTCCAGCGAATACACAGATATGAACCTTTATAACTATAGTGCAGTTATAAAGTACTCCTTAAAAGAATTTTCAGCATAAAAAATTTAGTGAAATTGTTATTTCTATGTCTAACTTTCTATTATACTTAGAAAAAAAGCAGCTCTCCACCAAAATCTGCAAAATTTAGCATAATGTAAATATATTATCGCTCAATGGCGGCTGTTTTCGGTCTTCGATAATAAGTCCACATTACCAGACTACGTATAATATGCGTATATTTCCCATACATTTACTACATGGAAATGTTCACGCATTATATACGTGTATTTTACATAGGAATGGCCCTGTGGGAACTCCCACGTAAAATATACGTGTAATATACAAATGACTTTCGAAGAAATCTTACGTCTGAATTCAAAAGCATAATATACATATAATATGAGTATATTTACCCATGCATTTTAGTAGTGGGAAATTCTACGAATATTATAAGTAAGGTATACAGGGGAATGCCCACTGTGTGTATTACGCAGGAAAAACAATGCATTTTACAGACGACAACGATGGATCAACACATCGAAGTGAATGTAGATTATTACGATGGAGAGTATGATTTAATACAAAAAAATTAGGAGATGTAAAGGAGCAGAAAGCCGATCAATGTAATTGATTTAACGGAGGAAAAGAAGGAGAGGAAGAGCTTGTTGTTCCTGCAGAGGATGATTCTTTACTTTCAGCTTGTTGTTCCTGCAGAGGATGATTCTTTACTTTCAGCTTGTTGTTCCTGCAGAGGATGATTCTTTACTTTCAGCTTGTTGTTCCTGCAGAGGATGATTCTTTACTTTCAGCTTGTTGTTCCTGCAGAGGATGATTCTTTACTTTCAGCTTGTTGTTCCTGCAGAGGATGATTCTTTACTTTCAGCTTGTTGTTCCTGCAGAGGATGATTCTTTACTTTCAGCTTGTTGTTCCTGCAGAGGATGATTCTTTACTTTCAGCTTGTTGTTCCTGCAGAGGATGATTCTTTACTTTCAGCATACATTAGACGACAGAGTAAAGTTCAACCTATCCGAACGTATTTCACCATACTTAAGATTAAAGATAGGAGACTGCAATATGTCAGAAAGCGTATGAGTAATCGGAGAGAATTACAAAGAAGACTAGAACATATAGAGAATACTAGAACGCTTCTATTTTTCGGATCCTTCTTGGTATACCATGGGAATACCATGTAAAAAAGAAAAAGACGAATATCCTGAATGGGCTAAGCAGTGTGAGATATACTTGAGTGAAAAGTGTTTTATGCAATGGTGCTATGGGATGGAGCCGAGCATATACAGTAGGATGCCTTCACTACTATTGTTTAGACTGTGCGCACAAATGGACAGAACAATGTTTTGGTAATAGAGTACAACAATGTCCGTATTGCCGAACATCAGGACAGTAGTTCTACATCAAATGCAAATGCTATAGTGTGTTAAGCACACTCTTAACTTATAAATTGACAATGCCGTTTATCATTCTATGTACATTGGTACATGAATTTCACTTTTACAATGGATGATTATTTAGCTGACATTAATCGTTTTTCTTTGTCTTTATGTCGGGACATTCCCTATTTTCTTATTCATTGCTGGACAGTCCCCTTTATTTTCATTTCAGATCAACATTCCATCGTACAATTTTTGACATATTTTTGCTATAGGATAATCATTGAGATATTATGTTTATACAAGTCACATTTGTATTCAAATGCCTCGAACAAATACTTCATTACTATTACGACTGACAATTTTAATTCTGTAAACCCTAAATATTACACTCTATTAAAATTTTTATCCGCATTGATCTGCCTACCGAAAAAAAATTCACAATAGATCCAGAATGATTTTAAAAATTCCTACCCCCTCAAATGTATTTGAAGGAAAAAATAAATGAAAAGGAAAAAGAAAAAAGGAAAGAAAAAAACTACGCTAAGAAGTAACAAAAGAAGATGATAAAGATACTCTCACTCTATGTTGCCGTTACAACCTTCAGCATCACACTATATAAGTGTAGTTAAACATTCAATATTTCAAAGAATACGTAATATACAGCTCGCTGTCTTTGCACAGCCTGTCGTGCTTTCCCCACTTGGATAAATACTTTGTTTTCGTTATCTATGTGAATACGTTTGCATAATTCTTTTATTATTACTGTAGCAGAAAAAATTCGTTTCTCCCTCTAGATTTATAAATGAAATATTTAATGACTATAAAAATTAAGTTTAATGCTGGATCAGTTACACCAAAAATAAACTCGTTTGCTGAAATATTTGTAATATCTGAAAGCTCACTAAACTCAATTAAATCAAAAATGGCATATAACCAAACAAAGAGTGTAATAGCGTATCTCTTGCTCCTGAGTTGCAATAGCAACAAATTTCATGTTCTCTGATTCTCCATTTGTACAAGTTTACCCACACTTTACTATATTGTGCATAATTTTGAACTGTAGTGCGAGTAGTTTTGGCTATTTAACAGATGTCTTGAGACGTGGTATATACTTATACACGAGATCTTCTAGGATATTTGTATCAATTGTTTTTTTTTTTGAAGAGATGTAGGTGGATTACATATTAAATTTATAAATTCCCCATAAAAATATTTACTTTTGGCTTTTGACAAATCTATTTGCCGAATCTTTTTAGACTGAGTATGGTACTATTAAAATCTATGTTTGGTCGTTGCTCTAATGGAGCATTGCTTATTATGAGAAAACGCTTCATAGCTGATTTAATTGTATTTAGGACACCTAATATCTCAAGAAATTTTTGCGTACTTCATAATTTGCGCCAAAATAGCTTATCCAAGAACCATCTTCTTTACAAAAGTCTTGAATAAATATAACTCCCTTTTCAAACCATTCCTCAATCAAAAGGCACTTTCCCTCTATTGTAATAAGTTTGTTGTTCCATATAACATATTTAGAGCCCGCGGAGAGCGTAATCTCTGCAGCGTATTTGGGCAAGTTTTCATAAAACATTGGTAGATATGGCAATGACTCTGTGTTGTAGTTGCATAGTAGCAAGAATAACAAACCACCCATATTTTCAAAATACATATTGATTATGTCAGCCATCCCTCTTGAAAATAAAATGCGATGCGTCATACCCAGGGCATTCTCAAAGCTTTTGTATGACAATTAACATCTATTGCTCGTTTTTAAGCGTGGAATACCTCACCTTTGGTGGCTTAGAGTTCCAGATGAATGAATCCAACAGTTTTTGAATGCTCTTTATGATGTCTTTATTTGAATCAACAATAGAAAGAGGATAAATGAATTTAGATAAACTAAAAGTTTTTGCAATGAGAATTTTTCCACAAATACTAACTCCTCTTTGACTATGCATATTTAAAACCTTTGCGAGAGAATGTGTCTTATTTTCAAAGTTCAATCGTCTTTGCTCTGATATGTTTCTGCCCACTTGAATACCAAATAAATTGAATGAATCTTTCATTAATTTTATATTTAAAATACTTGAAGTTTTGGTTTTCCATAA
The DNA here is from genome assembly GCA_949752745.1 of Protula sp. h YS-2021. Taxonomy (NCBI): domain Eukaryota; kingdom Metazoa; phylum Annelida; class Polychaeta; order Sabellida; family Serpulidae; genus Protula; species Protula sp. h YS-2021. The sequence goes on from OX457027.1 coordinate 7,539,122, forward strand.
GCTAAGGTAGAAAATCATTTCTCTGTGTTTAGTTTCAACCCCAAGAATTTGAAAAACCCCTTATTGTTTCTGCCAGTGTATATATTGAAGGAATACTTCTGACCATGCAGGTGCAGTCATCAGCGAATTGTTTAATTTTGTGAACTTAACTGCCGATGACAAGATTCGGTTGCTACGAATGGTGCTACCCATAATATCTACACACAAAATGAAAAATAGACTAGACAACGGACATCCTTGTCGCATTCCGTGATGTAATTTGAACCAGTCTGTGGTAAAGTCATTACTGCTTACGCAACTAAATATATTGTTATGACAACACTTTATCCAGGATATGAAATTTTCCCTAAAATTGAATTTTCGAAGTACTAGCATTAAAAAATTCCACTAACAGAATCGAAAGCTTTTTCAAAATCAAGCTGCAGCAACACTCCTGGAAGTTTTGGTTGTCACATAATTCAGTGATATCTTCGATAAATTTAATGTTCTCCCCTATGAATCTGCCTTTAATGAATCCTGTCTGGTCCGATTGAATAATTGACGGGATGTGTTTTGCGATACGCTGAGCTAAGGCTTTTGTAAGGATTTTGTAATCTGTGTTTAATAGAGACATTGGTCTCCAATTTTTCATTAATTTATTGTCTTTTCCGGCTTTTTCTTACAGCGTGATTACCCCTCTCCGTTGTGAGAGTGACAGTTTACCTTTCTCTAGCGCATAGTTTAAGCATTCGACAAGTTTTGGTCCTATCTGTTGCCAAAATTCCAGATAGAACTCTACTGTTAGGCCGTCGCACCCAGGAGATTTATTTAGTTTGAAACCCCTTAGGGCACTTTCACATTCCTGTAAGGTTAGGGCTACTTCACATTTTTCTAGCTGGGTTTGGTTCAGTGTTTGTTTCAGTTATTGCTTTTCATAAATGCTCAGTATCTGGATTAGTATGTGAAGTGTAAAGTGTTTGATAAAAAAGTTGTAGTTCATTTAATATCATTTTGGGATCTTGCATTATACCTTTATCTGTTGACAATATTTTGACCGTTTTCTTTTTATAGGTAAATTTTGACTGGTTTATAAAGAATGCATTACTTTTTTCATTATATTCTTTGTTTTAGATTCTAGATCTTACCTTTCAGTTTCGAAGGATTTCAGTTAATTTTTGAATTCACTAAGATACACTTTTTCCTCTCAGCTCGCTAAGTTATTGCAAATTTTTTGCTCAATATAGTCTCTTTTGGAGTTTAAAGCATCTTCTTTGACCCTCTTTTCTTTTGCCCTGGTTTTGCTCTAGCATCTCGCATATTCCATAATTTTCTGTTTTAACCAGTCGAATTTCGTCCTCAAATCTGAGATCTCATTTGTTTCCTTCCACACGTTATCAAAGAGTACTCTCATATCGTGATTATATTTTTCTTCTTTAATTAAATTAGTTTCCAGAGGCCAGTTCCCGTTTTTCCCCTGCAAGCGTAAACCCTAGTTGCAAAATTGCCTAGTTTCCTTTTGACCAGAAAATAGTCTAGTCTACATCAGATAGCGGATTCGGTTGGGACGATGTAAATTTTTTTGTTTGGGGATTATTTTCACTCCAAGTATCTACTAGTTCGAACCCCTCCATAAACTGAGCTAATTTCATTTGACTACGATATCATGTGCTATAATATCGCGAGCATTTTTTTTTAACTATGTTAAAGTCTCCTCCTATTATTATTTCATCTCCGTATTCGTACGATGATAACAGTTGTCGCAGCTTTAAGGAAAGCCGTCTTTCTGTGTTTCTATATTTGGTCCGTATACATTGGCAATCGATATTATTAAGTCAGCTTTGCGAAATTTTATAACATGTATTCTTCCTTCCATGAATATTTTACGTTCAATTATATGTACGTAGCGACTGGTTAACATCGCTTGCCCCGCACTTCTTGTTGTAATTGGGTTCAGCCAAAGCCTACCTATTCTCCATTTCGATTCCCACCCTGCTAGGTCTTCTGCTAAGCGTGTGTTTTTGGCAGGAACAAGAACTGCATTTTTTTAAAATTCAAATACACATATTCGATTAAATGCATTCTGCCCGCCACGCATATTGTAGCTCAGAGCAGAGAGCCGCGTCATTTAATAAAATTTTTGCAAAATCATGTGATAAGTGTGTGCCTACCATTGACTGCATACCATAGAGTGACATCGAAAAAAAAATTAGCTGAGAATATAATGCATGAGAATTGATCTAGCATGGTCATTTACGCATTGCAGAAAATGTAACTTGATTGGAGTTTTATGCCTAAGTACCACCGCTATGATTTAGGAATTAACTGAAATAAGGAAAATCCGAACTATGGTTTAACGATCTCGATAAACACAACTATACATATTTACACCTTGAGAACAGAAGTTCCATAACACGAGATTTCAGCTGTGCTTCGCTTTTTTATCCCGAATCGAGAATGGCTGTATGTAGTCGTACGGTACCCCTGGATGTTTCTGCGAAACTTCTTTCACAAATTTGTAAACTGGATAAATCTCATCTCACCTGCACCCAACGTATAGGTAAGTTGCCTCCATGTGTGCGCTTTGCTCACCCACCCATACAATGTAGCATGTGGCTAGGCATTAATTTTCAACGTGTTGTAAACATGGTTGTGCAATTTCTTCCCTACGCTACTACGGTACTCATTCGACGTAATAAACAACGTACAACCAAACAATACTTATACCCAATATGGGAGAATTTTGCCTGCGTATTTGGGTTATGCGTACCCACCCACCCACTATAGCATGTAAGTAGGCATTATTTTATAACGTGCCATGAACTTGTTTATGGAATTTTTCATCAAGGACCATTGTATGTAATATCCTGATATCCTTGTAAATTTCACGAAACCCGATCCATGACTCTGTAAACGGAATACAGCCTTCCAGTACCTCTCCACAATATCGGAGAATATTGTCTACTTAATGTGCTTCTCGCACCTCAACCTACAGTGTGACATATGGTTAGACGTTTGTTTTCTTAAATGATCATATGATCATCATCTACTTGGCAATCTCACATTAATATATTTCACTCAACATAAATAAACAAGCTTAATTTTGTAGATGACCATTTTATATTTGCGTTAATACTACCATGATACGAGTCCTTGAACACACATCTATTTCATACATCTGGAGTATATCATTTACCGAACTGCCAAAAAATTCTAATCTTGACAAATGTGTCTTTGCCTAGCTACTGATACACTCCCACGGTTTGTGATCAATATTCAATATCATATGCATCAATATCAACACTAACACGCAAAAATGTTTGATAATTGACACCTGTGTTTCCACCTGTCGAGGGGTTCAAAACAAAACTTGTAATCGATAATCACTTGTGTGCATACATCTGCGTGGACACTGGCCTATTAAATAACTCACGTGTTCACTCAAAATGAACTGAATATTTGATACGCAGTTATTCAACACTGTACTTTTTGGATTCCCATGATCTGCCCATTCACGTTACAAGAATTTTACCCGTCAGATATTCTGAGTCCCGTAGAAAAGAAACGATCGAAGGGGTTACAGTCTAATAAACTTTTGTTTCTAGTGGCAATAAGCTTAGCTCTCAATTCCGCATTAACTGAAAATTTGCTGTAGGCGATCTGTTTCATGGGAGCTTTCTCGTTCTCACCATTGCCACGTACTCAAGATTTTAGGCGTTTACCTATCCTTTTCATCACTACGGGGTTAGTCTCGTTAAGAATGTTTTGAGCTGCCACGGAATGCCCACCTTGTTCTGTTTTCTTAATCTGCTCAGTACAGTTAAATACCACACCATTCACTTCAACCCCGGCTTAAGAGAAATTACTAAATGGCGAGAGGTAGCCATAGAAACGTATTTGATTTTCTGTCGTGATTGTGTGACCTTGGTCGCCTATCCCTGCGTCCTGGATATCATCGATTGAGTAGAGTTTCTCGCGAAATTTTAATTTGTGACGGACCAGCCTAGCTTTAGGATCTAGCGCTTTGGCGTTGCACAAGGATTTAGCTAAGAAATCTCGCCTCTGCAGAAAAGCGGAGGGCACGTCCGGACGCACATATGTTCGAGCCTTTTAGTACTGGCGTGTTTTGAACAACTTTATTTCTGTCCGTGACAGTTTTAAAACGAGCTATTATAGCGGCCGGTTTTTGAGGGTTGGTCTTGGATAAGCAATGTACTATATCCACTGTATTCCTCATGTCTAAATGCATGTCGCGGTGTATGCTACTCTCGATAACGTGGGCATAATTCTCTCCTTCACGTTCCTCTATCCCCTCGAAGATAACGTTCATTTGCATCCACAGACTGGGCCATACCTTTGATCTGCATCTGTAGTCCGTAGATCTGCATCCGAAGCTTTCCTACTCCTCCACTATCCTACAATGCAGCGTTTTCGAGTGTTTCTATCCTCTCCATAACGTTTTCTAGAATTCCGTTGTGAGACGTGAATATTTTCTCTAGTTTTTGACACATCGGCTACCGACGTTTGAAAGGTATCTAACGTTGTACTCACTAGGCCTATTCTGAAAATAAGTTGTTATTTGCTTTTTAAAACCTGAGTGATGCGCCCCCTCTGGTCTTAATCCCCAGGGACTGTTGGAGATACTCCCGAGTAGAGCCTCCCGAGTAGAGCGTGCAGCTATGCTTCATGAGACTATGTAAACACTGCATCCTCTTGCGGAGGAGCTCGCCCCAGGGTAGTGCCTGTCACGCTAGTATCTGATTGGCTCGTGAGTCGTGCAGGGATTAAGCCACTCTCTAGTTAACCGAGCATTGTCGGACCATTGACACAGAGTAAGCAGGCAGCGGTAGAGCATGCGCTTCCGGAAATTGCAAAGCTGAGTGAGTGAAGACGCTGCTAAAGGGCATCGATACACAAAAGGAACACCGCCCCGGCAAAAACTACCGCTTTACCTGGATATGCTGCTGCGAATTCACGGGGTATTGGACTTCTCACAACCAATCGTGACGTGTTTCTGGACGGCATGCCTCGTTGGCTTCTTTACCTTTCTGTGCAAATCGTCTCTCCTATCCCGCACGCAAACCAGTCACGACTGCAGAACTGACCTCTGCCCGCAAGACGTAACGCTATGTGAGGACGGCGCCCTGGTTAACGTTAAACGTACAAAAACGCTCCGCAACTTCTCACAGGCTCTCGTCATCCCCATCCCGCAGGTACCACGCTCAACCTTGTGCCCCACTGCTGCGCTGAAACGCCTCTTCCAGCTTTGTCCGGCACAGAAGGAGGCGGCTCTCTTTTCCTCCAAAGTTTCGGGTAGTATAGCTACACTCTCTCACGCAGCGTTCACTGTTCTGCTTAAAAGAAAATTGCGTGCCGTCGAGCTAGACGACTCAGCCTACAGCGGCCACAGCCTACGCCGAGCTGAAGCTCTCTTTGCCTTCGCCGCAAGTGATAAAGAGCCAGGGAGACTGGACCGCTGACTCATACACGCGCTACACTGACGTACCCTCAATCCTCCGCCTGAAATGTGCTAAGACCATGGGTTCTAACTGCTGACTACTTCGTGGTTTGGGGGTATTTGGACTATTCTGAAATGTGTTTTGTTTATTTGCTTTACGTTGCGGGCAGTTAAGCACTAACACTTCTACCCCAAACAACTCTCCTGTTCGCCTTGTCAGTCTAACGCCTAGAAACTAGAACTCGATAAGTTTTAATCTGAAAATAAGTTGTTATTTGCTTTTAAAACCTGAGTGATGCGCTCTCTCTGGTCTTAATCCCCAGAGGCTGTCGGGGATACTCCCGAGTAGAGCCTCCCGAGTACAGCGTGCAGCTACCCCTCACGAGACTATGTAAACACTGCATCCTCTCGCGGAGGAGCTCACATCAGAGTAGTGCCTGTCACGCTAGTATCTGATTGGCTCGTGAGTCGTGCAGGGATTAAACAACTCTCTTTTTAACCAAGCATTACCGGGCCATTGACACAGAGTAAGCAGGCAGCGATAGAGCATGCGCTCCCGACAATTGCAAAGCTGACCCACCTCCACCCCTTATACTCCCCCTTGACTATTAATTGATTACCATGTATTACTTAAATATGTAGTTTGGTTAGTGGACTATTCTGAAACTGTGTTTTGTTTATTTGCATTGCGTTACGAGCAGTTTAGCAATAAACACTTTTACCCCAACCACTCTCTTATTCGTCTTGTCAGTCTAACGCCTAGAGACTAGAAATCGATGTTTTAAATACTTGGGTTGTTAATGTCCTGTCAATGATGTCCTCCAGTTTGTGTATTAATTGTAATTCCACTTTATTCGCTATACTAGACAGTTTCTGTTCAATTTTTTTTGTTCAACTCTCTTGGTAATTTTATCTATTAAGCTATCCATATTTGCCTCTTAATTTTTTCAAATTGACTGAAAACGTTGAAGTTATCCATATCGTTGGGGAGACTGAGTGAAGTTATCCATATTTGAATGTTTACAAGAATTCTATCCATGTACCATTGATTTGTTGGCAAAATCATTGTTCACAGTAACTGATTATAATATTTGTGCACTAACACATATCCATGTGCACAAACTGTTTTACTGCGGTTAATTCCTACAAAAACTCCCAATTTTATTTTAACATACGCTACTTGGCGAAAAAACACGTTTTACATGTCCGCTGTCCTTAAAATTAATCGGATGATTGCTTTTGGTGCAACAGAAGAGGAGGATTTTAACGGCATTGAGAATGCTGTCAACAAGCTAAGAGAAGACGATATTAGTTGGTCTCCCTTACAATCAATGAACATGAACTTGATGAGATAGAGCGCGCAGCCCAGGAGAAGGAATATGCTTGATCTCCCTTACCATTTTAGTGAATATGAGCTGAATGACATATACCGTACAGGATGAGATTTATTTAACTGAAGCAGGAAATGGGACCTGAACCATGTGATAAACTACGCATGCACCAGGCACAGGTAGTGATGCATTATGAAGAAAAATACATAAGACGAGATGCAGATACGCAGAAAAACCATAGTAACATGAGCGAAGGTGTGATGAAACACCATTGCTTCATATGCAGTGGACACTTCATCCCTCGTTAGAAGCTACAGCAACATTATACAACCAATCACCAACGTCTTACTGTTATGCGTACAGATTGTAGTTAAACGTTTACCAGTAGTGAGCTTCTCGGACATCATCGATCAGTCTGTAATATAAGTAACAAACAGCAACATGTCCCACAAGTGGGTCGCGGTTATCAAAGGAGCATATAAAATCATGCGAGAGAAAAGGTGTTTAAATCCAAACACGATTACGATATTTTTATGGCCTTAAAGGAATTGGAATCTGATATTGAACATTATTTAAAGGAAGGGATTGAAGGAGGAATGAACTTGTATGCCAAACTACACTGAGTGTATACCCAAATGGTGAAAAATGAAGAAGGGAATATGTTCAAAAATATGAAATTTCTCAAGGCAGTAAAGCATACAGTACATTATAGGCCGAGGAGATTCGAGATGCATTACCCGAAGTGTTTAAAAATACATACAAAGTTCAAGAATTTGAGCGTTAGGGTTCAGGTTGGCATTTAGATAAGGTGGAAAATCTTGAAGTGTATACCGCTACTTAAGATCCACTGGCAGGTACTTCTTAGTTACCATTGTCTGGACAAATATCGACAACAAGAGCAATTGTGAACATTAAAAACAGCAATCAGAAATGTTTTTATGGTCACTCTTGGCACATCTTCCTGTCAAACATCAAAATCCCAACCGGCTGGGTCATTACATAGGCTATGCAAATGAGACTTCTAACACCAATACGTGAAATACCAACCTTTGAGAAGAACAACAGCTTACCCTTAAATGTGTTTGGTATGAAAATAACAATGTGTCACCTATTTATTTGTGTGCATATAACGACACACAAATTAATGTATTACTCATCAGCAAGGAACAGCATAACTACTATTGTTTGATTCATATGCAAGCCTCCCAGTGCTGTATCGAGGAGAAAATATTATTGATGTATTACTACGAAAATCGATTGAAGCAAAAAATCGGATCACAGGTATTTTAATGAATGCTAAACTATTGAAAATGACACACTCAGAATGTGAAAGCCGCAACCACTTATTTTATTTGTCATTCTACCGTAGGATCCGATCGAGTACAAGATCATGATCATGTCACTGGATTGTACCGTATTGCAGCTCACAGTTAGAGTATTTTACAAAAAGAGCCAAGGCAAGAAGGATTCCTTAATCATCCCAGTTGTATTTCACAACTTACGGGGCTACAACAGCCATTTCATTATGGAGAAAATTAAGAATAATAAAAAAAACACAGGTATCTCGGTGACCTTGCCCTTCTCGATTTCTTTCTAGGTGAAAATCGGCAGTTCTAGGTAAAAAACATTATCTCGATATGATAAGAGATTGAGAGATTTTCAACTCATTTTCGATCTCTTACGCCTAAATAACGTATTTTAGATATGGTCGGTTTTTGTCTTAGATCATGACCGAGAAGGCGAAGGTCATCGAGGTATATCATACGTAACGTCTTTGAGGCCCATATGGTTGAAATTTCTAACCGTTTTCGAGATAATGGTGAATCGTGCTCTACGGCCAGGATGAAAATAATTGTGAATTACACGACGTAATGTTGTCAAATGCATGTAGATTTTATTATGTGTATTATAATTACAACCAGCTCGAGATATGTGTGTAGAAGACATTCTAGACGTACTTAGAAACAGAGAAAGTGACTTTATTGTAAAGCGTATGATTTATGATCGCTATAACCATTGTACAACCAAATGATGTTAATTAAGCATTGTAAATATCTTATAAAGATATTGTTAGTTAAGTATTGTTATAAATGATTCACTTTAGTAAAGTATTATCTGTCACTACCTGGGTCAGAATCGGGAAGTTGACCATTATCGCGAAAACAGGTAAGAACGGCCAATTAAAGCTATTTTATTTGACATTCAAACCATTTATCCTCGAGAATTTTTCTGTCTTTTCTAAAGGTGCAATATCTGTTGTAGCTATCGCTGGTTACATCTTCAATCCGTCTCTCCGTCATTCTGGTTTACTGCCAGCCACCGAGGCCATTACATTCTCAGGTGTTTAGTTTAATTCGTACATTGCAAATTCTCAGCACACTTATGATTTATTTCATGCAATTTTCTTACAAATAAGACAAAACTGTCACATTTTGAAAGGGATGGCAGAAAGACTCACTGGGCAATAATTGTGGTTAGTTTAACTTGCAACTACATTCGTCTAGTTGAGTGATAGTAACCTCTTTTCTTTCCGCTAAAGGCTAATCCTTACACCAATACATTGTTGCTTAAAAGAAAAGCTCTGCTTTACCAACTGTGGCAAGGTTTTATTGAATATGTTTAATGTTATGTCATTTAGGCTACCAAGTTTTGATCCAACGAAAAATGGCGTTTGGAAGACATGAGGACCTAAAACTGACGATGACGATTTAGACATATGTACTGTCTTATAGTTTTTTCTCCATGTACAATGCGGTATCAGTGTCTGACATGAGGACACCAGACAGAACTGAAATTAACTTACTCATGAGTGTTTTATTTTTCTGTCCATGTACAATGTAAAATGATTATTTGAGGGTAGAGCACGTGATGCTCTTAAATCTTCATGTTCAAAATGAAAGCGGTGTCTGATGGCCTGGTAGAACAGATCATGCTATTAAATCTTCATGTACAATGTGACAGTGTCTGATAGCCTGGTAGAACAGATCATACTCTTAAATCTTCATGTACAATGTGACAGCAGTGTTTGATGGCCTGGAAGAACAAAACATGCTCTCAAATAAGGCAGTGACAGATGAATTTCTAAAATCCCCCATTAAAAAACACCATATTTGAGATAATGTGTATAGTGTGTTTCCTTTTAGTAATCTCCACTTGTTGTTATTTGGAAGCTTCAGTGTTTCCCAACACATAACACTGAGCCTGAAATTGCTTCTCTTCCTATTAAAAGCTATTCACTAGGTGTTGCGATTTGCGTCTTTATTGGTTGGAATGGATGTCTGCCCATACAATACATCAAACACATAGATATGTAAGTAATACTGAAGAGACAGACGCGGAGCGGTTCTAACTCCTATGATTCAAGAAGCTTTTTAACATTTAGAACATATGATTGTGTGCGGTATGCATAGTAATTCTGATCGTATATATGTATGTAAATAATTGAGTAATAAGTAATTCCACGTTTGTAAATCCACCTAAAGAATTTCTTCGCGTAATCGATCCCAGTCACCCTCCCTACACTGCAGTTTATTATAGGGATAGATCATGGGACTGAGTGCTTTGTATGGGATTCAAGCACGAGTGGAAGGCCTGTGAACGAACCGCGCAGCGGTGAGTTCATTGGCTTTCCACAAGTGCTTGAATTCCATACAAAGCACGACTGCACCAGGATCTATCGTCATTATAACACAAACATGCAAAATCCATCGATTCATAGATAGCGGATGAAAGTAAAAAAACTCGATGGTATTGTCCTGCGACACGAGTGTCGCATAGTAACTTGCGCAATGCAAAGAAAAACGTTTTACGTCACAAAGCCATCGTTATAATGTCTCGGAGTCATGCCCATTGTTTTTCTGTGAATTGGCTTTGTGACTTTTGTACGAGGTTAGCTCACGCTGGCGGTTTCTTATCATTTCTTTTTACCGGAGTGCATGACTCAATTAGTGAGTGTTATAACATTTAACATAAATACACATTAATTATGTTCAATTACTCTTTGTTTAGATTATTAACTCTGTGTCAGAATGGCTCACAGAGGCTCAATTCCTACACTATAAGACTTTTACCTATCTTGAAAACATCTTTTGTAGTTGCTATAAGAAAGATACATATCTGTGCTCAATAAATGATAGTATGTGCTATGGGTGACTTCGCATCCAACTCATTATGTGGAGTGAGCTGTAATAATGATGATGAAAATAAATAAAACCATGTTGATGCGTGAAGAGAAAAGCGTCTGCGGGAACCAACGCTGAATACAGCAGCATTCATACCCATCACTGATGCGTATATTCTGTATACGCATTATGCACAACAGTGCATTTTCTTCTTTGATAAAGGATACTCTTATTTGTCCGTACTCCGTAAATGCATTGAAATTAACCTGTCTGCTGAGGACAGCAGTCTTCCCCACAAACAAACAAAACCCCAATGTGACACTCGCTGCTGCATGCTCCCTCTATCTCTGCTTATTGATCTTAAGCAAAACCCAAGTACGTCGTTTCACGTATTGTTTGGACAAGAATTGACCGTGGTAAGACAGTGAGATTACTGAGTTATCAGTTTGCTATAAATTTCTGGGGGTGCATACTGAATTGCAATTGGAATACAGAGATATCGTTTCGAAAAAATCTAAATGGGAGATGTGAAGCGGAACTTTCACTTTCAGAAAAGTAAAAATAATCAAGACTGGCAATGGCAAAAGTACTCGAAAATTGGCAGATGAATTTAATTGCAGAAAAACGCAAGTTGCAAACATTTTGCAAAAGAAAGATGCTTATTTGGATCAGTTTAACAATGCCGAAAATGTACAAATGACAAGAATGTGCATTCGGTCTAAAAGTGATGAACTGAATTTATTCCTGGTTTTTCAAGAATTAGGCAAAACCGATTTCAAGGCTTTGAATGGATGGCTTGAAAGTTTCCGAAAACGATTTGCTATTCGTTTTCAAGCTGTTTCTGGTGACGGGGCCGATGTGGACACCGATGCTGTAATTTTTAAAACTGTTTTATGTCATTTTCTTGTTAAAATGATCAACCTGTCCATTAGGAACACCTGTCCCTCGCTGCTCTTAATAGACAGGTGTTACTGTATTCTGAATAAAATAAAATAAATAAATTTAGAGCAATTGATTTAAATCGTTGTACTTTTATTTCTTCGTTATATTGAATGTTCTTACAAAGATGCCGCACATAAAAATGACGAGGCTATGGCTCCCCCGGTAGCACCACTTGGTATCAGTTGCCATGCGTGTCTATATCAGGTGCCATGCGTATCTATATCAGTTGCCATGCGTGCCCATATCAGTTGCCATGTGTGTCCAAAAAACTCGGAGAAAGGTTTAGAGATAAAAAACCAGAGATAGCGGAAAAACGTTTCATTAAAAAGGAAGAGTCATGCCCATTGTTTTTCTGTGAATTGGCTTTGTGACTTTTGTACGAGGTTAGCTCACGCTGGCGGTTTCTTATCATTTCTTTTTACCGGAGTGCATGACTCAATTAGTGAGTGTTATAACATTTAACATAAATACACATTAATTATGTTCAATTACTCTTTGTTTAGATTATTAACTCTGTGTCAGAATGGCTCACAGAGGCTCAATTCCTACACTATAAGACTTTTACCTATCTTGAAAACATCTTTTGTAGTTGCTATAAGAAAGATACATATCTGTGCTCAATAAATGATAGTATGTGCTATTGGTGACTTCGCATCCAACTCATTATGTGGAGTGAGCTGTAATAATGATGATGAAAATAAATAAAACCATGTTGATGCGTGAAGAGAAAAGCGTCTGCGGGAACCAACGCTGAATACAGCAGCATTCATACCCATCACTGATGCGTATATTCTGTATACGCATTATGCACAACAGTGCATTTTCTTCTTTGATAAAGGATACTCTTATTTGTCCGTACTCCGTAAATGCATTGAAATTAACCTGTCTGCTGAGGACAGCAGTCTTCCCCACAAACAAACAAAACCCCAATGTGACACTCGCTGCTGCATGCTCCCTCTATCTCTGCTTATTGATCTTAAGCAAAACCCAAGTACGTCGTTTCACGTATTGTTTGGACAAGAATTGACCGTGGTAAGACAGTGAGATTACTGAGTTATCAGTTTGCTATAAATTTCTGGGGGTGCATACTGAATTGCAATTGGAATACAGAGATATCGTTTCGAAAAAATCTAAATGGGAGATGTGAAGCGGAACTTTCACTTTCAGAAAAGTAAAAATAATCAAGACTGGCAATGGCAAAAGTACTCGAAAATTGGCAGATGAATTTAATTGCAGAAAAACGCAAGTTGCAAACATTTTGCAAAAGAAAGATGCTTATTTGGATCAGTTTAACAATGCCGAAAATGTACAAATGACAAGAATGTGCATTCGGTCTAAAAGTGATGAACTGAATTTATTCCTGGTTTTTCAAGAATTAGGCAAAACCGATTTCAAGGCTTTGAATGGATGGCTTGAAAGTTTCCGAAAACGATTTGCTATTCGTTTTCAAGCTGTTTCTGGTGACGGGGCCGATGTGGACACCGATGCTGTAATTTTTAAAACTGTTTTATGTCATTTTCTTGTTAAAATGATCAACCTGTCCATTAGGAACACCTGTCCCTCGCTGCTCTTAATAGACAGGTGTTACTGTATTCTGAATAAAATAAAATAAATAAATTTAGAGCAATTGATTTAAATCGTTGTACTTTTATTTCTTCGTTATATTGAATGTTCTTACAAAGATGCCGCACATAAAAATGACGAGGCTATGGCTCCCCCGGTAGCACCACTTGGTATCAGTTGCCATGCGTGTCTATATCAGGTGCCATGCGTATCTATATCAGTTGCCATGCGTGCCCATATCAGTTGCCATGTGTGTCCAAAAAACTCGGAGAAAGGTTTAGAGATAAAAAACCAGAGATAGCGGAAAAACGTTTCATTAAAAAGGAAGATAATTTTCATTCAGCGCTCGGCGGTTTCTACAAGAGACGGCGCTGTCAGAGCTGCTCTGCGCTCTTGCTTAAAAAAGGAGTCATTTCAAAATTAACATTTGGCGTTTGAAAAAACATAGACATGTTAAATCCCAAGATCTATAAAGGAAGATATCTCTTCACGCCATTTCAGAATTCACGCTTCGAGTAAGATCTTTGAAGAGGTATATCCTAGCAAAATCATACAGTTTTCTAAAGAAACTAAGAGGGAGCAATATTTCTAAAAGCGTTGTTTGTAACATTTTAATATTTTTAGAAAATACATAAATTTAATTAACATTGGGTTTTAACTGTAATACTACTGTTCTTTTGATAACTGACCAGTACTGACACAAAGTAATCAACTGAGAATTTGCCGTTCGTTAAACAAATCATTGAACAAGCTCTGAGGAATAACATTTGAAAAAAATGGTAGTATGTCCATAGAGAAAATGAACCTTCTATTTATGAATGGTATTGAAGCCGAATATGACAATTTCAAGCAGTGAAATGCAAGTTTAACTGATGACGTAATGGATAAAAAAATGTGCACAAAAAGCTTTGACTGATCGCTTCTAATTAATAAAGATCGTCCTTTGTGAAATGGCAAATACCTGTAAATTTTGTTGCTGTTTGGCTGCACCAACATTTTAAATTTTCACATGACTTGAGTAAATGCTGTATTGTTTGTGGCCGATTCTCAAGTCAATGTTTTTTTACGTTTATCGGAATGATCATTGCGATTGATATTAGTTATTCGTAGTCAAAATGCCAGTTAGAACGCCAGTTACGAAGCACATTGATTATTTTAAGCGAAGATATCCTATTTTTGTTGGACGCAGAATGCAGTTCCAAAACCACCCCTCATTTTTGCGAAACTGAGAGTGCTGAATGAGAAGTATCGCCATCGCTTTTTTAAACGAAATAGGCATTGCACACCGACCGCGTCTGATTTTAAAATTACCTCCTTTCTATGAGTTCTTAAAACATGCATCTAGCAAACATGCTACCATGTGCTGCTTGCACCCACTCACCCCATCCGGGCGTGCGATAGTCTGTCCTTCTGCATCACTACGGCATAGAATTTTATTTAGAAAGTATTCGCTATCTGAATAATTTGTTCAACCAGTTATCCTTATGCTGTGATTGGGTTCTGGCGACACTGACGGTCTGAATCTTGATCCTTGTAGTTCCTCTCCGCACTAAATCCTCCTCCTCACCCAATACTCCCCAGCTTGTAAAGTATTCTTTGTCTGGATAGCTTATTCGGCCACATATCCCCATATTGTGATTGACATGGGTTTTGGCAACTTGATCCTCGCAATTGCCCCATTTTTAAAAGCAGGCACTTGTTTCTTTCGCAGATATATGGCATGAACAAAATTTCAAGGGAAGTGCGACAGAAACAATCCAAATGGATCCATCAAGAATTGTTTTCAATAATTTAAAAAATGAGCTAGTTGCAGCAGAGCGAATTACAACTTGAGTGTCAAATGCCAATGAAATGAATCAGTATATTGGTAGCGTTCCTTTTATTCATAAGTCCTGTATATGCAAAAAACTTTACTATAAATTGGCAGATTTACCTACTCAAGTGGGGGGGGGGGGTGGTACAGCTATTGTTCCGGTTTTTTTTTAAATTTTAGAATGAGAGTACTTTTGCATCAATGTCACGATCAAAACTATGTTCTCCATAAGGGAACTAAGATTATAATGCCTATTCAAAAACAGGTATAATCGGATTGCTTTTATGAAGTTAAGGTTTGCTAGGTATTCCAGTCTTGCAAATTATTGACCACATAGCGGCATTCCTTTCAAGCAAGTTTTATAAATGTGTCTGTTCCTACAAGTTTATTCCGATGGTTTTTCAAATTTTTCAGGGTAGTCCTCACCTTTTTCTTTGCCGATGTGCTAAAAAATGACTAACTGCTAGCATGTATAATCACTTGGTGGCCGGTTGTCAAAATACTTTAAAAACTGCGGTATTCTTAATATTTTGGAAACATTTGTCTAGAATGCATTGCCTCCTGCAGTTTTGATTGGAGTGCTCTTTAATTTTAAAAGAATGTTCCACATTTTTGTCCTTGTACTCCGACACTGACTTAAGCCGGCATCTAAAATTTTAGAGATCTAGTTTTCAAAATCTGTCTTTGCTTTAAAATTTTAAATCAGTTTCTTAAAGTTAGCCATCTCCAGAATATTAGTTTGCACAAGAAATTGTAAAAAAATGCCGGCATTTGAAAACATTTTCAAGTACCAGCAAAAACTGTTTGCGTTCTGATTTTATGCGAATAACCCCTTTCGTGTCATCTCCTGTGAAAAGAATTTTTGGCGCTCCAGCAAGCCTGGTTAACTAGATATGTTAGCAATTTATCTGAACATTCTTTATTAAATCTTGATGTTCCACTTAAAAAATTGGCTAGAAAATAAAACCTTTGTACTAATGTAAAGTGAACCGCCCATTTAGTGTAAATTTTAAATGCAACAACATCCTATTAATGCTAATGACGTTACAATAATTTATTCACATTTATTCATAGGTCCAAAGATGAGTAACGACAAGATTTTATGCAAGTGGTACAATGACATTGTTCTAACAGATTTCGTTGCGGGATTCTATGGTCTGAGATAATAATGTTTGTGGTCTCAAGTGTAATTTTTACTATTCGGTACTGAAAAAGGTCTAGGTCGGTATGTTGATGGGTTTACAGCAATAATGGTGGCTTGGGAACGTTTAGTGGCTTGACAGCAATCAATGATCGGTGTGATGTATTATGTGAACAGAAAACTAGGCATAAAAAGTTACATAAGGCTTTAGATATAAGCTCTATAAGTGAATACCTGAACTATAACTCGCATTATAAAACACTGAAAGCAATTTCCTGCACATTTGAAATGCCACATATTAGGATGGTAAACTTTGTTTCACGTATGAAGTTAAAAACTAAAAAAAAGTTATGAAGTCATGAAAATTAAACCTTAAGAAGGATAAATCTAAGAAGGTTTTATACGATTTCGAAAACATGTGGCAAGCAGTCATAATTTTCAACAGAAAATGGCCACCTGAAGAACAAAATCAGGATTTAAGTATCACATTTTGTTAATTTTTGACTTTTTAACCGAAAGATTTTGCCGTAGTAACGTCAAATAAGACGAATAAAATAAGAATTGAAGTTGTAACACATTACATAACTATATGGCAGTTGCTACTGTGAGGAATTTCAGACTGAGACTACGCTTCAATTGCAAACGTAAAGAGTTCTTAAAACCAATTAAATGTATTTAATCTTTCATATAAGGGCATATCCATGAAACTCTCTATTATCTATTTGTTGCAGTCGTCTCGTCAAACAGTTTGATAGATTTTAAAATGGAGTTTCAGGGTATTATAACTTTGGAATCAGATGATGATTCTGAACTAAGTGATCTCGATGGAGCATTAATATCAAACGACAGTCAAAGAGTTATAGAGTTGATAAAATGTGACTTTAATGATGAGAAAAGAGACGGTTATACATTAGAGGATATTTTGGAACAAGCTATTACCAGTCGTCTTGTGGATCTTGTTCGATTTTTGTTAGAAGACCCTCGCTGTGATGTAAATGGACGCCTAAATCGGGATACAGATTGTACGTTTTCAGAGCATGCTTTCAACATTTACGAATCGTTTCCACATAATGACAGTGCAAATATTTTAGGACTTATGCTGTCTCATCCCAGTATATCCACGGGTAACACCCGCCTGGATAAACGCGGTCGAAGTATTCTTGATAATCTTTTATTATTTATTGGGAATGTGTCGTCTTGCGCAGGGCAAACGTACTTTGAAAGAAATTGTGAAAATATTATACCAAACAAGAATCTAGTAACTGCTTCAAATTATTCATTTCTATTAGCAATAGAGAACCTTTCCAGTCAAGTGTGTGAGTCTTTTCTGTTTCATCATCCTGAATTAGGATTAGAAAACAGTTCCTATGGTAATGGCGAAAGTGTTCTACATTGTGCGGTACGTGTAAACTCATATTCAAAATGCAAGTTGTTGCTTGACTTTAAGGCTGATCAACATTGCCGATGGCGTTCGATGACGCCGTTTGAGTATGCTGTTTCTTTAGGTTGTAGCAGGGATATATTGATTTTGTTAGGGGGAAGTCTTCCAGCTCAAGAGCGTGTCAAAGTATTATTAATGTTTAGTTTTATTAGTGAAACTTTGTACGAAGCTGTGCAAAGGCTTAACGTTATTGACTTGTATTTTCCAACTACTGAATTAATTGAGCCATATTCAAAATACAAACAAAGTACACGAAAGCAAGAGAAGAAAGGATCATATGCATGCGCAGAGCAATCAGGTGTTGGCATCATTCCTGACATAAACATTACTATCTTTCCGAGCGTGTCAGAAAAGATTGACTCATTGCACACATCGATTCTTGATGCAGACAGATGTAATCATGATCCTGAGAAATACAAAATTGAAAATAATGTTAGATCTTTAATGGAAACACTATCAAGTAACATATCTAGACATAAAGAACAACGGTTGTTTAAATTTGTTTCAAGACTGGCTGGAAGTTGTGCTGAAAATACGAGGCCTTATCGTAGAGATGAACTCGATTTCATATGTGAATTCAGTCCAAAAGGACTCGAAATTAATGGTATTCGCAGAACAATTCTCCTAAAAGATACGGCAATGAAATCACTGTGGAAGAAATATCTGTCTGCCATGAACTACGTTGACCCCGTTAAGCTTGCTAACGGATTTTACAGTGCAATGGAAAAAGAACTGGAATTGTTATTCGATAAACAGAGATCGTTTGGAAACATTTTTCTGCACAGAAAATCTCTTCGACTTTGCGATAAAATTTCACATCTTGCACTACTGTATCGAGGACCAAGCGGCCCTATGCCCATAACTGTTGATATTGTAGTTGCTTTTCCAGTACCTAAGGGGAGTTTAGACCTGACCCCTGGTTTACCTTTAGGGCCAGTTTGTCAAATGTATCACCTTATCAACAAAGAGTCCCGTCATTTCATAAGTGAACTAGAATTTTACGCTTCATATGCTCTCGAAGACGTAACCATGATTGCTAACTTACCAAAAGCAATCAAGCATGGCTTAATTATAGCAAAAGCTTTGCGCATTCCAGAAATTTCACAACCACTTAGCATTTTGGGATTACATGATCACACTGATACTGACGATTTTATCACTTCATACATGTTAGAAACCCTTCTGTTTGCTATAATTTACCGGAATTACAAACATTTGGATACCAAGAAAACAGCTCTTGATTGGGCAAGCGATATCTATAGAGAATTAATCGGAACTATAAGTTCAAGTGGTCATAGCAAATATCGTCCAATATGAAGCTATAGCACAAAAACTGACATCTTCCTATGTAGACATATTAAAGGGGAATTCCATGCATATTGTTGCCTGAAGGGTAAGATCATTTTTCAAGCAGGTGAAAACATTCGTTCGTGGCTAAGGAAAAATAAACGAGCTTTGGAAAGACTTTTCATCACAAGGGATGTGATTAACTCAAAGAACAAAGATCTATGTATGAAATCAATCAGGAAATGCACAAAAGACACAACTTTGATTGAGAAATTTTTAGCAGATATCTAGCTGTTTATCATGAGTCTTCGGTTACGGTTAGTCTTTCTAGTTTCTGATCATTGCACTGTTCCCAAAGCAAAACACATAAATGACGATGAAGATATTTGACAGTACTGTGTGAAAAATTTGTAGTTCAGGGTTGGCTATTCTTTCAATCTTTTTCGTTTCTATCTCTTACTTCAGAAATATATCCTATTTTCTGGATTCATTTATATAGTCATATATTCAATGTCACAGCGTTTAGAAAGGGAAATTTTGGAATATGAAAAAGGTCATTGTGTCTGTAAATGAAAAGAAAACCAAAATCAGGCTGAAATACTTTTAAGTTCTACTCGAAATGATAATGGAATTTTAAAAATATTATTTTTGGTCAAGTGTTTAATATTTCGCTTTTGAGAAATAGGTTCTCATCATGATTTATTTTGGTAGACCTTAGAGCAACTATGCAATACACCTAGTATGTGGTTATTATTAATGCACATTGCACATCGTTGCTATAAAAGAAAACTCGTTTATTCATTTTGTGTCCATTGTCTTTATCATACCCATGACATAGCTGTTCTTCGATAAAATTGCATAGCACAATTTCTATTTGAAAGCATACATGCACTTGTTATAATCTCTAGTTATAGTTATTATAATTATAATTATTATTTTAGTTATTCATTTTACAATTGTGATATAGTTAGGAGTGTGACATGCAGTTATGTTCACCCGAGAGATCGAATGTTACAAGAGGCGACACATTTGTTAAATTAAAGAATTTGTGTCGCGTTGTCAATCATCCAGTACATCGCTGATGCGATGCACACCACGTCAATGGCTTTCGTCATGGCCCTGAGAACATACGAACGCCTCTAGAAAATACTCTCAGTTTCGTCAATGCGTTGTAAACAATTCTTTTTTTTGCAAACCGGTTGTTTTAATATTTTAATTTACTATTTTATTGGGAAATTCAATGTGAAGTTTAAAAAGAGCTTTGGAATTCTACAGATGTCGGATGTTGCATAAAACCACACATTTTCAGGTAAATAGAATGTTTATGGGTATATTTAGCAGTATCTTACATTTTCTGAAACTTTTCTGAAACTTAAACCAACACGTTATTTTCGACTCCATTTGCAATAAAAATGCGAGACACTAGACCATATAACTATTGGTTTCGTTAAGTATGTCACATATGAGCTAATGTTCACCACTGTGATGTTTTTGTATAAATTATCCCACCAATGGTTGCCTTAGCCTATAACCAAATAAACAACAAACATTTTTGATACTCCTACATATTGCTCTCAGTTCCCAGAGTATAAACGAACTAATGTTCATAACTGCAGTTTTAGCCTGGATTGTTTAAATGTAGTTGGAACGATCATGCTTACTCTTAAATTTGTGACAATATCTTCGCATAAAATACATCAAAGTACCAAGCGTTTCCAAATGTCGAGCTTTGTAATATCATTGTATGGGCTGTTGAACGAAATTTAAAGTATGAAACCAAATATTGAAGTTGAGTAGCCTAGTATGTGAAGTACTGTGGTAACGGACAAAACATATGTTTGCAATTGTCAGACACTAGAATTATTCTTGTAATGTTCGTGGTATTCCTTACAATCATACAAAAGCGTGTTATGTAATACTTGCATAATTTAATTAATGTCAGTCATTTCTTTGATAAAAAAACCGAAGTAATTTAAAATTTATCAAACACTGTACAATTTTTTGCAACAACAACATATCATCAGCATTAATGTTTTAACTTGCAATTAGCACATTGCTCGAGCATTCTTCTGCGATTATTTGAAATATGTTTCAGTGTTTCAGTGCAAACGGTTACAAATTTGTGTATCATCAGTTCTGAGTCACCACCTTTGAAAGAAAATTTGCTTATCGTTAGTCTACAGATTTTGTTAAACGTGGACGATAGCATTGCCATTGTTATAAAGTGTTGGCAACGAATTATTGCAAGTCGTGTATGTTTGCTGTCAGAGTTAAATGACAGCGCATAAGGTCGGCTTGTAGCCTTTGGAGTACTCCAAAGCCAAAGCAATTATGGAATCAATTCCAAGGTTGCACTTGCGCTGAAAAATTTAAGACATTAACTTTAGATTATATTTGCCTTTTTGAAAAGTAATATTTTAAGTGAAAATGTATAAACGGACGTATATTAACGTACCTGTATACACATTAACAACGCCAAATAAATGCACAAAAATACGGCTCAAAGACAGGATATAATTAGGTACCGGTAGTGCCATGTAGATTTCATTACACTTTGTTGATCTACACTAAGGATTCAATTAGCCAAATAAATAGCACCTCAAGCAAAAAGCGAAAAGGACATTATTTCGAATGAGGATCCTCTGTATTTTTGCATAAATGTTTTAAAACCGTTCCAAATACTAAATAAACAATGAAACTACTTCCGCCATTCTCCCATCAATTCAAAACTACACAAACGAAGACAAACTATGTGAAGGATCCTGTCACAGAACTGCAGTATACTATAAAAGAAGATCCTCACATGATATGATGGATCCTCAAATTGTATGGTTGATACTCATATAATATGCTGGATCCTCACATGGTATGGTGGATCCTCACATGGGTGAATTCTCATATTGTATGCTGGAGCTTCAGGTGGTATGCTGCCTCCTAACTATCTTAGTTCAGTGTTGTAGAAAATAAGATCTATTGGTAATATGATAAGTAGCACCATCGTAGAAATAAGAAAACTTCGGGTTTAATTTTCGAGCTTGTCTGTGTGTAGTGAAAGAGTGTCTTATTTTGACAAGAGGTGTGTAAAGCAGCTTGAGTCTCCGAGTTTGGTTAAAGAATGACATGCACTTTTCTCAATGGACAGTCTCAATGTTTGAGGGCCATTAGTGCATACGGTTACCAATGCCTTATGTGACTGGTAAGAGGTCTAAAACTGATAACGTTATGCTTATGTATTCTAAAAGTCAGTCTCCAGTTGAATCCAACATTCAATCATGCAGGCATCAAAAGTGGCTTATAAACTCAAATGAAATCTAAGATTCTCGAAAATATTCTAGTTTACCCGTCCAAAGGTATTCAACATGATAACTTACTGATTCAGCCATTTTTACTTTTAATTTGATGTTGTCCTAATATTTCACTTGAAACATGTATGCGCATAAATGCTTAGTGGATAGTAGATACATATGGCTGTCAAGCACGTACTCGAGAAGACGAGTTACATACTTTCACTTCTAAAATGATAAACATAATACTCAATATTTTTCACTGGGAACCGCTCCTGAAAAAAGAATTCTAACAGACCTAGCTTTATGACATATTTGATGAATTACTTCCTATTCTGCATGTTTAGTATCTTAGCCATGTGAGTTACACAGGAATGGCTTCATGCCAGTCTTAACTGTATACAACTGTAACTGTTTACAACTTGTTTTTGTCCCAAAATACTGCTGGATGATTTTCCTTTCTTTTTTTTAAATTACCCAATTATCTGATATGAACCCAAGTAATATTATATATTAATGAACGTAGGGAAGGCCAAAGTGTCTTACTGTAAAAACAGTTGACCTGAAGAAAATGTCTACACACAATTACAAGTTAAAGACAAATTCTTGATGGAAATTCATAAAAATAATTGATTTTTACAAACGTTATACTTTTATCTTAAAGTTGTGATTTCTTACTGAAAACATTGACTTAAGAAATAATTCTTGGCAGAGGCTTACTCTATTCATTTGTGGTTTCAACAGTATATAAATATTGGAATGCGATTTTAAAAACTAACAAAACAAGAGCTTTGTTTACAGCACCTACCATTCTGTATCAGGGTTTTACACTGAAATGTTCTAGCAATTCCCTGGAAATGTTTTGTTTATATTTTGCTACAGTAGTAAGATAATGCGTAAAACTAAAGGTTCCCGAAATCTGAACAGCTGTGTTATGTCATTTTTCTTGTTGAAATGTTCAACCTGTCCATTAGGAACACCTGTCTATTAAGGACAGAAACATCCAGTCCCTCGTTGTCCTTAATAGACAGGTGTTACTGTATTCTGAATAAAATTAAATTAAATTAATAAATTTAGAGCAGTTGATTGAAATCGTTGTACTTTTATTTCTCTGTTATTTTGAATGTTCATACAAAGATGCAGTGCATAAAAATGACTAGGCTATGGCTTCCCCGGTAGCACCACTTGGTATCATATCAGTTGCCATGCGTGTCCATATCAGTTGCCATGTGTGTCCAAAAAACTCGGAGAAAGGTGTAGAGATAAAAAGCCAGAGAAAGCGGTAATTCTGCAAAACGTTTCACTAAAAAGGAAGATAATATTCATTCAGGACTCTGCAGTTTCTACAAGAGAGGGCGCTTTCAGAGCCGCTCTGCGCTTTTGCCTAAAAAGGGAGTTATTACAAAATAAGTATTTCGCGTTTAAAAAAAAAGCATAGACATGTTAAATCCCAAGATATATAAAGGAAGACATCTGTTCGAGTAAGATCTTTGAAGAGGTATAGCGTAGCAAAATAATACACTTTTCTAAAGAAACCAAGAGGTAGCAATATTTCTAAAAGCGCTGTTTGTAACATTTTAATATTTCTGGATTATACATGAATTTAATAAACATTCGATTTTAACTGTGATACTACTGTTCTTTTGATAACTGACCAGTACTGACACAAAGTAATCAACTGAGAATTTGCCATTCGTTAAACAAATCATTAAACAAGCTCTGAGGAATAAAATTTGAAAAAAATTGGTAGTATGTCCATAGAGGAAATGAACGTTCTATTTATGAATGGCATTGAAGCCGAATATGAAAATTTCAAGCAGTGATATACAAGTTAAACTGATGGCGAAATGGATCAACGAAACGTGCACAAAAAGCTTTGACTGATCGCTCCTTATTAATAAAGATCGTCCTTTGTGAAATGGCAAATTCATGTAAATTTTGTTGTTGTTTGGCTATACCAACATTTAAAATTTTCACATGACTTGAGTAAATGCTGTATTGTTTGTGGCCGATTCTCAAATCAATGTATTTTTAGGTTTATCGGAATGATCATGGCGATTGATATTAGTTATTCGTAGTCAAAATGCCAGTTAGAACGCCAGTTACGAAGCTCATTGATTATTTTCAGTGAAGATATCCTATTTTTGTTGGACGCAGAATGCAGTTCCAAAACGACCCCTCATTTTTGCGAAACTGAGAGTGCTGAACGACAAATATCGCCATCGCATTTTTAAACGAAATAGGCACTGCGCACGGACCGCGTCTGATTTTAAAATTACCTCTTTTCTATGAGTTCTTAAAACATGCATCTAGCACACATGCTACCATGTGCTGCTTGCCCCCACTCACAGCACCGGTGCGTGCGGTAGTCCGTCCTTCAACATCATTACGACATAGAATTTTATTTTGAATAATTTGCTCAACCGGTTATCCTTATGCTGTGATTGGGTTCTGGCGACACTGACGGTCTGAATCTTGATCCTTGTAGTTCCTCTCCGCACTAAATCCTCCTCCTCACCCAATACTCCCCAGCTTGTAAAGTATTCTTTGTCTGGATAGCTTATTCAGCCACATATCCCCATATTGTGATTGACATGGGTTTTGGCAACTTGATCCTCGCAATTGCCTCATTTTTAAAAGCAGGCACTTGTTTCTTTCGCAGATATATGGCATGAACAAAATTTCAAGGGAAGTGCGACAGAAACAATCCAAATGGATCGATCAAGAATTGTTTTCAATAATTTAAAAAATGAGCTAGTTGCAGCAGAGCGAATTACAACTTGAGTGTCAAATGCCAATGAAATGAATCAGTATATTGGTAGCGTTCCTTTTATTCATAAGTCCTGTATATGCAAAAACTTTACTATAAATTGGCAGATTTACCTACTCAAGTGGGGGGGGGGGGGAGTGGTACAGCTATTGTTCCGGTTTTTTTTTTAATTTTAGAATGAGAGTACTTTTGCATCAATGTCACGATCAAAACTATGTTATCAATAGGAGAACTAAGATTATAATGCCTATTCAAAAACAGGTTTAATCGGATTGCTTTTCTGAAGTTAAGGTTTGCTAGGTATTCCAGTCTTGCAAATTATTGACCACATAGCAACATTCCTTTCAAGCAAGTTTTATAAATGTGTCTGTTCCTACAAGTTTAATCCGATGGTTTTTTGAATTTTTAAGGGTAGTCCTCACCTTTTTCTTTGCCGTTGTGCTAAAAATGACTAACTGCAAGCATATATAATCATTTGGTGGCCGGCTGTCAAAATACTTTAAAAATGGCGGTATTCTTAACATTTTGGAAACATTTGTCCAGAATGCATTGCCTCCTGCAGTTCTGATTGGAGTGCTCTTCATTTTTAAAAGAATGTTCCACATTTTTGTCCTTTTACTCCGACACTGACTTAAACCGGCATCTAAAATTTTAGAGATCTAGTTTTTAAAATCTGTTTTTTTGTTTAAAATTTTTAATCAGTTTCTTAAAGTAAGCCATCTCCAGAATATTAGTTTGTTTTTGTTTTCTTTTCTTTTTTAGCGATAGTGGTTGCACAAGAAATTGTACAAATGCCGGCATTTGAAAACATTTTCAAGTACCAGCAAAAACGGTTTGCGTTCCGATTTTATGCGAATAACCCGTTTCGTGTCATCTCTTGTGAAAAGAATTTTTGACGCTCCAGCAAACCTGATTAACTAGATATGTTAGCAATTTATTGAACATTCTTTATTACATCTTGATGTTCCACTTAAAAAATTGGCTAGAAAATAAAACCTTTGTACTAATGTAAAGTGAACCGCCCATTTAATGCAAATTTTAAATGCAACAACATCCTATTAATGCTAATGACGTTACAATAATTTATTCACATTTATTCACAGGTCCAAAGATGAGTAACGGCGAGATTTTATGCAATTGGTACAATGACATTGTTCTAACAGATTTCGTTGCGGGATTCTATGGTCTGAGATAATAATGTTTGTGGTCTCAAGTGTAATTTTCACTATTCGGTACTGAAAAAGGTCTAGGTCGGTATGTTGATGGGTTTACAGCAATAATGGTGGCTTGGGAACGTTTAGTGGCTTGACAGCAATCAATGATCGGTGTGATGTATTATGTGAACAGAAAACTAGGCATAAAAAGTTACAAGAGGCTTTAGATATAAGCTCTATAAGTGAATACTTGAACTATAACTCGCATTATAAAACATTGAAAGCAATTTCCTGCACATTTGAAATGACACATATTAGGATGGTAAACTTTGTTTCATGTATGAAGTTAAACACTAAAAAAAAAGTTATGAAGTCATGAAAATTAAACCTTAAGAAGGATAAATCTAAGAAGGTTTTATACGATTTCGAAAACATGTGGCAAGCAGTCATAATTTTCAACAGAAATGGCCACCTGAAGAACAAAATCAGGATTTAAGTATCACATTTTGTTAATTTTTGACTTTTTAACCGAAAGATGTTGCCGTAGTAACGTCAAATAAGACGAATAAAATAAGGATTGAAGTAGTAACACATTACATAACTATATGGCAGTTGCTACTGTGAGGAATTTCAGACTGAGACTACGCTTCAATTGCAAACGTAAAGAGTTTTTAAAACCAATTAAATGTATTTAATCTTTCATATAAGGGCATATCCATGAAACTCTCTATTATCTATTTGTTGCAGTCGTCTCGTCAAACAGTTTGATAGATTTTAAAATGGCGTTTCGGGGTTTTATAACTTTGGAATCAGATGATGATTCTGAACTAAGTAATCTCGATGGAGCATTAAGATCAAACGACAGTCAAAGAGTTATAGAGTTGATAAAATGTGACTTTAATGATGAGAAAAGAGACGGTTATACATTAGAGGATATTTTGGAACAAGCTATTTCCAGTCATCTTGTGGATCTTGTGCGATTTTTGTTAGAAAACCCTCGCTGTGATGTAAATGGACGCCTAAATCGGGATGCAGATTGTACGTTTTCAGAGCATGCTTTCAACATTTATGAATCGTTTCCACATAATGACAGTGCAAATATTTTAGGACTTATGCTGTCTCATCCCCGTATATCCACGGGTAACACCCGCCTGGATAAACGCGGTCTAAGTATTCTTGATAATCTTTTATTATTTATTGGGAATGTGTCGTCTTGCGCAGGGCAAACGTACTTTGAAAGAACTTGTGAAAATATTATATCAAACAAGAATCTAGTAACTGCTTCAAATTATTCATTTCTATTAGCAATAGAGAACCTTTCCAGTCAAGTGTGTGAGTCTTTTCTGTTTCATCATCCTGAATTAGGATTAGAAAACAGTTCCTATGGTAATGGCGAAAGTGTTCTACATTGTGCGGTACGTGTAAACTCATATTCAAAATGCAAGTTGATGCTTGACTTTAAGGCTGATCAACATTGCCGATGGCGTTCGATAACACCGTTTGAGTATGCTGTTTCTTTAGGTTGTAGCAGGGATATATTGATTTTGTTAGGGGGAAGTCTTCCTGCTCAAGAGCGTGTCAAAGTATTATTAATGTTTAGTTTTATGAGTGAAACTTTGTACGAAATTGTGCAAAGGCTTAACGTTATTGACTTGTATTTTCCAACTACTGAATTAATTGAACCGTATTCAAAATACAAACAAAGAACCACAAAGCAAGAGAAGAAAGGATCATATGCAAGCGCAGAGCAATCAGGTGTTGGCATCATTCCTGACATAAACATTACTATCTTACCGAGCGTGTCAGAAAAGATTGACTCATTGCACACATTGATTCTTGATGCAGACAGATGTAATCATGATCCTGAGAAATACAACATTGAAAATAATGTTAGATCTTTAATGGAAACACTATCAAGTAACATATCTAGACATAAAGAACAACGGTTGTTTAAATTTGTTTCAAGATTGGCTGGAAGTTGTGCTGAAAATACGAGGCCTTATCGTAGAGATGAACTGGATTTCATATGTGAATTCAGTCTAAAAGGACTTGAAATTAATGGCAGGAGAATTCTCCTAAAAGATACGGCAATGAAATCACTGTGGAAGGAATATCTGTCTCCCACGAACTACGTTTACCCCGTTAAGCTTGCTAACGGATTTTACAGTGCAATGGAAAAAGAACTGGAATTGTTATTCGATAAACAGAGATCGTTTGGAAACATTTTTCTGCACAGAAAATCTCTTCGACTTTGCGATAAAATTTCACATCTTGCACTACTGTATCGAGGACCAAGCGGCCCTATGCCCATAACTGTTGATATTGTAGTTGCTTTTCCAGTACCTAAGGCGAGTTTAGAAGTGACCCCTGGTTTACCTTTAGGGCCAGTTTGTAAAATGTATCACCTTATCAACAAAGAGTCCCGTCATTTCATAAGTAAACTAGAATTTTACGCTTCATATGCTCTCGAAGACGTAACCATGATTGCTAACTTACCAAAAGCAATCAAGCATGGCTTAATTATAGCAAAAGCTTTGCGCATTCCAGAAATTTCACAACCACATAGCATTTTGGGATTACATGATCACATTGATACTGACGATTTTATCACTTCATACATGTTAAAAACCCTTCTGTTTGCTATAATTTACCGGAATTACAAACATTTGGATACCAAGAAAACAGCTCTTGATTGGGCAAGCGATATCTATAGAGAATTAATCGGAACTATAAGTTCAAGTGGTCAAAACAAATATCGTCCAATACGAAGCTATAGCACAAAAACTGACATCTTCCTATGTAGACATCCTAAAGGGGAATTCCATGCATATTGTTGCCTGAAGGGTAAGATCATTTTTCAAGCAGGTGAAAACATTCGTTCGTGGCTAAGAAAAAATAAACGAGCTTTGGAAAGACTTTTCATCACAAGGGATGTGATTAACTCAAAGAACAAAGCTCTGTGTATGCAATCAATCAGAAAATGCACAAAAGACACAACTTTGATTGAGGAATTTTTAGCAGATATCTAGCTGTTTATCATGAGTCTTCGGTTACGGTTAGTCTTTCTAGTTTCTGATCATTGCACTGTTCCCAAAGCAAAACACATAAATGACGATGAAGATATTTGACAGTACTGTGTGAAAAAATTGTAGTTCAGGGTTGGCTATTCTTTCAATCTTTTTCGTTTCTATCTCTTACTTCAGAAATATATCCTATTTTCTGGATTCATTTATATAGTCATATATTCAATGTCACAGCGTTTAGAAAGGGAAATTTTGGATTGTGATATATAGTTATAAATTATAATATTGTAAAATTGTAATATAAATTATTCCCACAAAGGTTTCAAACTGGTAAAAAGTTTCTTAGATAGGTTTCGGTATCTGAAAAACGTCATTTTGTCTGTAAATGAAAAGAAAACCAAAATCAGGCTGAAATATTTTTAAGTTCTGCTTAAATATTTTTAAATTCCAATGATAATGGAATTTTAAAAATATTATTTTTGGTCAAGTGTTTAATATTTAGCTTTTAAGAACTAGGTTCTTATCATGATTTATTTTGATATACCTTAGAGCAGACATGCAATACACCTAGTATGTGGTTGTTATTAATGCACATTGCACATCGTTGCTTTAAAAGAAAACTCGCTTATTCATTTTGTGTCCATTGTCTTTATCCTATCCATGACATAGCTGTTCTTCGATAAAATTGCATAGCACAATTTCTATTTGAAAGCATACATGCACTTGTTATAATCTCTAGTCATAGTTATTATAATTATAATTATTATTTTAATAATTGTTATTCACTATACAATTGTGATATAGTTAAGAGTGTGACATGCAGTTTTGTTCACCCGAGAGATCGAATGTTACAAGAGGCGACGCATTTGTTAAATTAAAAAAGTTGTGTCTCGTTGTCAATCATCCAGTACATCGCTGATGCGATGCACACTACGTCATTGGCTTTCGTTATGGCCCTGGGAAATTCAAAGTGAAGTTTAAAACGAGCTTTGGAAATCTTTACGATTCGCAAACATTCTATAGATGTCCGATGTTGCATAAAACCATAATTTTAAGGTAAATGGAATGTTTATGGGTATATGTAGCAATATTTCACATTTTCTGAAACTTTTCTAAACTAAAACTCAACACGTTATTTTCGACTCCATTTGCAATAAAAATGGAGACACTGGAGCATATAACAATTAGTTTCATTAAGTATGTCACATATGAGTTAATGTTTACCACTGTGGAGTTTTTGTATAAATTATCCCATCAATGGTTAGCTTTGCCTATAGCCAAATAAATAACAAACGTTTTGGATACCCCTACACATTGCTCTCAGTTCCACGAGTATAAAAGAAATAATGTTCATTACTGCATGTCACGGATGTGATCCGGTGTTTTGGGCCAGATGAGCAAATGGGTGGCCGGTAGTCAAAGAAACACAGTGAAAAGGCAGATATTTACACAACAAGGATTTTATTTATGGTATAAACACCAATAAATCCATCCACTTAAACCAACATTATCACAGGCCTGCCCCAGTACATGCTAGATAAATAAATAAATACACAAATAAATAAATACATAAATAAAGAAATACCAAAAAATGTCTCACACCCTGCGGAGTACTTGACACTGTTCCACGGCGAAACTCCCACCAATCGCCCGATACGCACAGTACTTTGACCCGAAACTTCACGGTAGCAAGGACGTAGCGACCAACGCGTACAGTACCGTGAAATGCTGATTCATCAGAGAAGAACGCACGCAGCGTCCCCGACATGCACAGTACCTTCACACGCAGGCTTGCGGTAAGCTAACTTGTAACGATCGCCCCGCTTGGACAGCGACTGTTCAAAACCGATAGCGCACTGCGATATGCGACGCGTTGTTACTGTTTCAATGCAACTGAAGTATCATAAAGAACAGCTAGGCGGACGGACGTCCAGACCAGAAACTACATCAAGACTCTCACAGCATTGCCTCCACGGCTCCCAGGAACGCACGGTGCTACAGGTGCTACAATTATACATTTACCTCACTTTTCCCATTAGTATTTCAATATATATGCATTCAAAACAATTACTCGAAGCCGGTTACAGCGAATGGATCTTATAGAGAAATCCATTCGAAATACCCAACACATCGAAAGTCTAAGCAATGTTCTCGGACAGTTTGTGACAGATAATGTGTTCAAAATGGGCCTTTAAACCCATGCCAGGCATTCGTGTCTCAAGAGTCACAAAATTACATGTCATAATTGGCATTTCTTCAAGCTAAATGGCGTAGCAAAAAAACATTTTACACGAATTGCCTTGACAAATCACGAGTTGCCCTATGTTTTGTTTACATTCTATAACCATACGCTAGCTAATTTAATCAATGCAGAAGGCGATAAATACCTGATATCTTCTTCACAAGAGTTTATATTTACATCCTTCGCATAACTTTACATGTCTCGTGATTCTAACGAATAACTCTCACTTTCATTACAAAACCTTTTATTGATGACTTCCTTGAACCTGATTCGCCAAGATTGCATTTGTTTGCCGTTGTCAAGAATACCACACTGCGACTCTGGGAGGCTGCCGGTAATGTGGCAGGTTCCCATACATCCCGAATCTCCCGGGAATTTAACAAATTAAATAATACTTATAAAATAATATTTTGTCATATTTGACACTGCAGTTTTAGCCTGGATTCTTTAAATGCTGTTAGAACGATCATGCTTACTCTTAAATTTGTGACAATATCTTCGCATAAAGTACATCAAAGTACCAAGCGTTTCCAAATGCCGAGCTTTGTAATATCACTGTATGTGCTGTTAAACGAAATTTAAAACATGAAACCAAATATTGAAGTTGAGTAGCCTGGTATGTGAAGTACTGTGGTAGCGGACAAAACATATGTTTGCAATTGTCAGACACGAGAATTATTCTTGTAATGTTCGTGGTAATCCTTACAATTATACAAAAGCGTTTTATGTAATACTTGCATAATGAAATGTCAATCATTTCTTTGATTACAAAAACCGAAGTAATTTAAAATTTATCAAGCACTATATAATTTTTTGCAACAACAACATACCACCAGCATTAATGTTTGTAACTTGCAACTAGCACACTGCTCGAGCATTCTTCTGCAATTATTTGAAATATGTTTCAGTGTTTTAGTGCAAACGGTTACAAAACATCAGTTGTATCATCAGTTCTGAACCAACACCTTTCGAAGAAAATTTGTTTATCTTTAGTCAGAAGATTTTGTTAAACATGGACGATAACATCGCCATTGTTATTAAGTTTTGGCAATGAATTATTACAAGTCATGTATGTTTGCTGTCAGAGTTAAATGACAGCATATAAGGCCGGCTTATAGCCTTTGGAGTACTACTCCAAAGCTAAAGCAATTATGGATTCAATCCCAGATTGCACTTGCGCTGAAACAATTTAGGACATTAACTTTAGATTATTTTCGTTGTTTTAAAAAATAATATTTTTTAGTGAAAATGTATAAACAGACGTATATTAACGTACCTGTACGCATATTAACAAGACCAAATAAATGCACAAAAATACAGCTCAAAGACAGGATATACATAGGTACGGGTAGCGCCATGTAGAATTCATTACACCTTGTTGATCTACACTAAGGATTCAATAGCCAAATAAATAGCATCTCAACACAAAAAAGAACAAAAGGGGCATTCATTCGAATGAGTATCCTCTGTATTTTCGCATAAATGTCCAAATACTAAATAAACAAAGCAACTACTTTCGCCATTCTCCCATCAATTCAAAAATACACAAACGAAGATAAACGAAGTAAAGGATCCTGTCACAGAACTGCAGTATACTATAAGAGAAGATCCTCACATGATATGATTGATCATAAAATGGCATTGTTGATCCTCACATAATATGCAGGATCCTCACATGGTATGGTGGATCCTCACATGGTGAATCCTCATATGGTATGCTGGAGCTTCACATGGTATGCGGCCTCCTAACTATCTTAGTTCAGTGTTGTAGAAAATAAGATCTATTGGTAATATGATAAGCAGCACCATCGTAGAAATAAGCAAAAACTTCGGGTCTAATTTTGAGCTTGCCTGTGTGTTGTGAAAGAGTGTCTTATTTTGACAGGCTGTGTAAAGTAACTTGAGTTTCCGAGTTTGGTTAAAGAATGATATGCACTTTTCTCAATGGACAGTCCAAGTTTGAGGGTCATTGGCACAAACGGTTACCAATGCCTTATGGGAATGGTAAGAGGTCTAAAACTGATAACGTTATGTTTATGTATTCAAACAATCAGTGTCCAATCGAATCGAACATTCAATCCTGCACGCATCAAAAGTGGCTTTTAAACTCAAATGAAATCTAAGATTCTTGAAAATAATCTATTTTATCCGTCCACAATTACCTAAATAGTATAACATTGAATATGGTGGCAAATGCAAAGGAAATTAAGTAGCATATCATGACACACAAACCTTTCCATTATATATTTTCTTCTATCTTGCAGTTAAATGACATCATAATCATTGAAAATTTTAAAATGTGTCTCCCTAAAATGTGCAATTCCTGTTTTCTTTTTGTCAAAAGTTAGTGCATAGCTACTTAATTTATATTTTAGGTATTTTGCTATTGCAAGTTTTTTGCGCGGTTTTTAAACAAAATCATAGGTCACATTCAGTTGTTTTATGTGTTTTGCAAACAAGGTAACAACTACAGCTATATTCTGTAAAATTGATGAGTGCTCTGTCATAGTGATTGCACGTTGTAAAAACAAAATAAACCTCTTCTCCTTTCTTTGATCTTTAAATCTTACGAGGCAAGGTGTTGAATGTTTACTTATCTTTTTATCTTCCGTATCTCAGTTCATGGTTGTCTCTTGTAACGCTGTTTGTGATTATCTCATGTTACGTGGTGCTCCATTACCACATGTCATGCAATGCTTTATCACATCCTGTAAGGCAGTGCCTACTTACCTCGTTTTGTCCTTATTTTTAATATTTAAAATTTGTGTATCACAGTGGTAATTATTTTCTATAGCAAGGCGCCGACTTGCTTTGTGCACAGCCGTGCTTACTCACACTTTGAAACGCGGTCACTAAATTTCTAGCCCAGTGTTTAAATACCACCCAAACTTTACATAGCAGAGTGCTTCTTACGTTCTGTATCCAGTTTGCTTGCGTTACACCATACGCCATACGGAACTTCTTGTAACAGAGTACTTACATACTTACCTGCTGTAAGTAAATGCTTATTTGCCGTCTGTGATACAACAATACTGGCCTTTTCACGTACAAGGTTCTCAATGTCTTTATTGATGGTTTATGTATGTGTGGATTCCTTATTATCCATTACAGAACTCGAACTGCACGCTTACTTTTGCGCAATAGACACCATATAAACGGACCGTTTTAGCTTGAGGATTAAAAAAATTAGGATCATTAAGACTTCAGACCTTTGCAAAATAATTGCCACACTACCAATTTTATCAAAACGCTGCGTAATACCTCTTGGCATATTACATTCCAACGAACATTCCGACGTCGCTATAAGTGGATTGCAAGTTGCGAGATCTATCCGACCGAATTGCACAATAAAATTGGATGTAGTTTGTATTAGTATGTGCCATATGTCAAATTCTAGTTAACGTCTTTCATACAACGCCGAATAGGTGTTGGATAAACAACCTTGTTTAAACGTTGCTTGTTTAAACGTTGGTTCTGTCATAACCAACATCCATCTTTTTCAGACCCGTCATCAGTCTTTGGTGAAACACTGTGTGGACTTCAAAAATCAACATTTTGTGTGGACGCCACATATCTAAAAATGTTACTATTCACAGGATATGTAAAATTTGCTTCACGCATATTTGGCGTCACCAGATGGCTACGATATATCTTCTGTCTTCCCATTCTGCCTGTAGGTAGACGTAGCTGATTCCCATAATCAGCCAAAAAGATGTTCAAGCGTCAAAATATTTACAAGGATTTACAAGGATCAAGTGTTACACCATTGTCAGCATTAATGTGGTGTCTAAGCGCAGCAATAAGCAAGAATTTTGTAACAAATAGACGGTCCACTTTTCAGTTATACAATTCTTAGGGAAATCAGAAAACTACAAAATTGAAAATAATTATAGAATGGTGGAAGATAAGGAGAAAATAATCCAAAAAGGACGAGAGAGAGAGAGAGAGAGAGAGAGAGAGAGAGAGAGAGAGAGAGAGAGAGAGAGAGAGAGAGAGAGAGAGAGAGAGAGAGACAGCTGGCAAATAAAATATCCTTATTTTTTTAAATTTTATCTATAATTTGAAAACAACTTGAAATTAAGTGTAAAGAGAATCTATTTCAAAGGCGAAATATTAAACATTTGGCCAAAAATAACATTACAAAAGAAATTTCTTCCTTTGACTAGATATTAAGCCGTGGATGTGTTTGGATTTTTTTTACAGACCAATAGTTGTGCGAAATCAGGAGTTTACAAAACTTGGTGGTTCTAGGCCCAATGTGGTGAGAAGAGAAGGAAGGACAAAATGAGGAGAGGAAAAAGCGCGAAATAATGGCCTACACCATTTTAAAATAATCTTTGCAAGTCTTTCACTTGCTAAATGTTGGTTGTATTAAAATTTATTATCACGATTAAAATATGGAACGTTTTGGAAAGAGGAAGGAGATATGTAAAGACATGCAACACGACACACACCAATGCCACTTAATTGATATTCTGATTGATTGGGAGAAAAGGTAGTAAAAGAACAAATACTAATAGTAAATGTATTTTAGCATGGATAATAGAGAAAGGGAGTACTATGACGGGAAAGCAGCATTTTATTATTTAGTGATAACCGAAGACTATGAAACAACACGCCAATAATGTGAGAAAAACCTGCTCTGCTCTGTTCAAAGCCGTCATTCAAAAGCTTGCAGAGGTAATAAATTGTTTATAAATTATCTAGCGTGTTTTGCTGCTTCCATTGAAAGAGTTGCAGTTGAAAGATATTAATTGCTTTCTCTGTTAAAGCAGATACAACTAACATTGCATATTCATGGAATAAAACATGATCCGCTCGAAGATGCAGTGAAAGTAATAGCACGTTATTTGTTTAGACCCCACTTTTGTGCCAGTCTTACAATGAAAGCTCATTCAACAACGCAGAGCTTTCACAGAAACAGTATAGGAAGCGAATTTGATTTCAAGTTCAACATTAACAACAGTGACCAAAAAAGGTTAAGTAATATACGCTTAGAAATCTCCTGCAATCTAGAAACGATGCGATCGTTTCCCTTCAGGTGTTGTGAAATGACGAATGGTCGAGTGAAAGTGTTTATGTGCTGCATTGGGTATAAAGCGTGACAGGACCGCGGCGATCGGTTTGGGATTTTGGGGGATCTTGGTTTAGTGAACACTTTGGTACTAGTTTCAAGTTCGTTTGAAGTCCTTTTGATAGATTTTGCTCCACTTAAAATTTTTCTCATATATTAAGTATTGGTTTACTTCCACTGCAGTTTTACTGGGATAAAAAAACGGAATTTCAGAAATCCTGCTCCGTCGAAAGCCACACGACACCTTACACGAGGACCCGCTCATACCGTGACAGTCTTGTGTTCGTTCGTCGCCATTCCTCTTCGTGAAAGCCAACGACGCACAACGCTGGGACCCGAAGATATACGCAACTAACATTTTGGGGACTTGTCCGAGAACACAGCAAAGTGTTTAAGTCATGGAGATAATGCGTGAATGGATACAAATCGCCCAGGCGTTTGGATATAAAGACGCAGAGCTTCGACAGTTTGTGTAGAACCAGGATGAAAAAGCAGCTGAGCGAGAACGCGTCGCAAGGGAATGTGAAATACGTACACAGGATTAGACAGCAGGAACTGGAGCAGGCGGATCGAGTCAGGCAGCAAGAATTGGAACAACATTTGCAGCTCTTTAGATACCTTTTCCCCAATGTTTGTTCCGCTCTTTTGCGTCCTGGCCGATTGAAAGATGCTGTCTCGTCAAATAACACACTGTTTATTTTCGGCATTGCTTTCAGCAAAGTTGTCTTTTTAAGTTGTCCGCAATTTCCCGTGATCTGTTTCATACCAGGAAGCAGGGTTGAAAAAAAAGCGGCCAAATCTAGATTTTGCCTTGCTGGCGGCAAAATCTGGCAATTGCTGGAAAAATCTGGTCAAATGAGGCAAAATTTAAGATCATCAATTATCACCAGGTTTTTTTAATTGGGGAAACGGAGTTTCTAACTTTGATAGGTATAATAAAAGGTATTCATTTAAACTTACTAAACATCAAAACACTGTATTTAACCAGAGATTAAGAATGCTCGAGGGGATTAATTTGTCGTGAAGCCACATACAAAGAGATGTAATTACCGGAGACGCAACTATTCCAAATTACTACTCAAATTTACTACTCCCAACTACTACTCCAAAGTACTCATGAGTAAATCAACAGGGTAGTATATAGTGTGCATCACCTGCAGAGACAGTCGTTGTAGAATTGCGGATTAGACTTTTTAACCAAAAATTCCCCTTTTTATGTACTTAAATACTCTACTAAGTTCTATTGAATTTATAGGAAAGTGCATTATTTATGTAATTAAACGCGTGCTTGGGTGAATAAAACTAGTTAAATGAACAATGAACAAAAATAATTGTTAAAAAAATGGGCGAAAAAACCAGATTCTGCCAGATTTGGCCAGATTGGGCCACTTTAAGAGATTTTGCCTTGCTGGCAATTGCCGGGCAAATGTGACCGGCCAAATCTGGCTGGCCAAATCTTGCCAACCCTGCCAGGAAGAAGTAAAAAATTGTTCTTTTTCGTCCCTGGTTTTTAAATCTGGCCAGTCCAGCTGACAGGTTGGTCCGCTTTTTTTCTTTTGAAAATGCCGAAATTCATGATTATTATTTTTTTTGTTGAAATTCATTTGACCCATTAATGACTAAATTTTGATTTCGTTTTTTTTTCTTTTTCGCAGAATATTATTTAATCGTTTTATAAAACGTCGGTCAATATGGCATGACATGTTATCAGTTTAAAGGTTACTACTATAAAAGCGTTTATTTATTAATTTTTATATAAAAATGCGAGGCGGACGGCGCGATAAATTGAGAAATGTCTCTACTCAAAAGCATATTTTCAATACTTTTCGGTCTTCTGGATAATTCTTTTATACTTGAAAATTTAACGAACCAGGCAATCATGTTGTTTCTTGAAACTAGAAATGTATGTTTAGACTTGATCGGTTCATTTCTTCTTTTATTTTTGCTTTGTATTTTTTTATCAATGTAACAACTGTCGGAAAGGAATAGCGTATGCGTATGTGTAAAGGGTTCCATTGCATAGTGTCGACACTGCACTTTCTTTTTTGCCATGTAGACCGCTCTTACACAGCAAACATTTGGCCGCTAAGCAGTTGCTCCGACATGTCAGGATTTTCTTCATTTACGTTGGAGAGGAGATAGAACTGGCTGGAGTAGATCGCAACTGGTGACAACAAAATGCTAAATTCCCGATCCTGTAAATAAGCCAGCTGCAAGTTTTGCAACCGTGTCGACTTAAATATACGTCATTTTGTGATATTTGACAAAACAAATTTGCTTT
The DNA here is from genome assembly GCA_949752745.1 of Protula sp. h YS-2021. Lineage (NCBI taxonomy): Eukaryota > Metazoa > Annelida > Polychaeta > Sabellida > Serpulidae > Protula > Protula sp. h YS-2021. The sequence goes on from OX457027.1 coordinate 7,578,023, forward strand.
GAATTACAGATGTTCTTTTTCATTTCATCAATTTGGATCTACTGTAACCATTCGTTCTCCCCCTGTTATATATTATATATTTCAATTCCGACTTCATATACCCTTTTGGTTCAATTATTTTTATTTAATGTTCACGTAATTTACTTTTTTTGGCTGTTTTCTCCAGGTCATGTAATCTTGTACTGGAACCCCCTTTTGCACATTACTTTTAAATTTCGATGCAGAACGCACCTTTCGTACCTACTGTTTTAAAGTGTTTTAAATACTTATTAAAACTTCGCGTTTCATGGTCATTTTGTGTTCGGCTTTCTATGACATATTTCGCACTTGTTCATCCTTGTAGTATTATCACTTTATCCTTTCATTTGTCTATGTATGGCCTTGGTTTCAACGTCAACCTATTTTATCTACTGTTTGAATCACTTCTTTTTTCCCCAGTTATTTTAGGGTGTTTATAATGTCAAAACCCATTTATACCACTAATCCTTGAATTTTAGCATGTGATATCTTTTACAGCGAGTCCCCTTTTTATACCTAGTTCTGTAATCATTTTCTCCCGAGGGGGTGGTGGTTGGTGGTGGTGGTTGGTGGTTGTGGGTTTTGGAGGACGGTGGTGGGTGGTGGGAAGGGGGTATGTTATGACGTCATTTACAATAGAACTCTCAATTCTTATTCTACTCGACAATATGCAGTGTCGGCATTTGCTACAAAATAGTATACGTATATTATACGTATTTAACATCTAAAATGCATGAGCAAAATGGGCATCTTTTCTCGTACGCATAATAAACGTATAAATGACGTATAAAAATATCCGCATTTCTAGAACCATATATCATACGTACAAATTCGTGAGAAAAAAGATGCCCATATTGAACCCGCATATTTTACGTGTATTTTCCACGTATAACAGCCACATATTAAGGAACGTTTATTACACATATAAAATACGCGGGGAAATATATGCCCATTTTCAATGCGCATATTATCCCCTTTTTTCCTATGCATATTATACGCCTATCTAGGGACGCATATTATGCATACATTTTGCATGGTAAAAAAGATGCCCATATTAGAAACGCATATTAAACGCATTTTTACTCGCGTATATAAGACGCATATATAGGAACTTTTATTACGCGCATTTTCGCCCATGCATATTATACGTGTAATATGTGACGCATATTAAGCATATATTTTACGTGGGATTCCCATATGGGTATTCCCATGTACAATACACGTATGTAATGTGTGAAAATTGCCACGTAGTAAATGCATGGGAAAATATACGCATATTATACGTAGTCTGCCAATTTGGGCCTATTATCGCAGACCGGAAACAGCCGCCATTGAGCGATAATATATTTAAATTTTGCTAAATGCTGCATATTTTGGTGGAGTGCTGCTTTTTTTCTACGTATAATAGAAAGTTAGACATAGGAATACCAATTTCACTAAAATTTTTACGCTGAAAATTGTTTTAAGGAGTACTTTATAACTGCACTATAGTGATAAAGGTTCCTGTGCATAATACATGTGGGACTGCTATCTGGGTCATTACACTTGTGGGCAAACTCTGAAATGCATATAAAATGTGTTTAAACAATTTGTGAAATCCGTCTAATATCCGTGGGAAAAACACGTGTAAAAGACGTTTAATAATCGGTAGGAATTACGTGTAAAGTGCGTGTAAAATGCGTACAAATTTTTGCGTGGGAAAATGCGCATTATCGATGAGCAAAATGGCGAAAATACACGTATATTACACCTAACTTTCCATTATGCTCACGTATTTTACACATATAATATCTGCTAAAATTTTGTCGGGTTATGCAGTGTCGGCATTATGTAGTGTCGGCATTATGCAGTGTCGGCATTATGCAATGTCGGCACTATGCCATGTCACCGTGTAAAGTGACCCGGACGGGTACAATAAATTTTGAGTGAACAAAATAATCAACTGGCAGGCTGTTTGAATCGCATTGTGAAATAAGATTGGTTATGGAATATAGAAACAGCGTGGAAAATGTACTTTCTGAACATAAATACATTTAAGGAGCAAAAAAATTGAAAAGATACCCACCGTAAAACAAATTTGGTTGAAATAACGTTTTAAAAACGTTTTTCCCGAACCTTTTGAAGTTGCAAAAAACGTTTTCTAAAGGTTGTATATGAAATGCCGAAAAAACGTTTTTTTCGCAACGTTCTAAAAAAGTTATATAAAAAACGTTTTTAGAACGTTTCATACACAACCATAAGAAAACGTGCGTAAAACAAATTATCTAAAAAATATCCTTCAACATTCTTCAAAATAGTAGTCACTCTAGGAGGCTGCATCTTGCTCATCACACCATATTTCATTTTTAAGAACTACCATTCTGCCTGTAGGTAGACGTAGCTGATTCCCATAATCAGCCAAAAAGATGTTCAAGCGTCAAAATATTTACAAGGATTTACAAGGATCAAGTGTTACACCATTGTCAGCATTAATGTGGTGTCTAAGCGCAGCAATAAGCAAGAATTTTGTAACAAATAGACGGTCCACTTTTCAGTTATACAATTCTTAGGGAAATCAGAAAACTACAAAATTGAAAATAATTATAGAATGGTGGAAGATAAGGAGAAAATAATCCAAAAAGGACGAGAGAGAGAGAGAGAGAGAGAGAGAGAGAGAGAGAGAGAGAGAGAGAGAGAGAGAGAGAGAGAGAGAGAGAGAGAGAGAGAGAGACAGCTGGCAAATAAAATATCCTTATTTTTTTAAATTTTATCTATAATTTGAAAACAACTTGAAATTAAGTGTAAAGAGAATCTATTTCAAAGGCGAAATATTAAACATTTGGCCAAAAATAACATTACAAAAGAAATTTCTTCCTTTGACTAGATATTAAGCCGTGGATGTGTTTGGATTTTTTTTACAGACCAATAGTTGTGCGAAATCAGGAGTTTACAAAACTTGGTGGTTCTAGGCCCAATGTGGTGAGAAGAGAAGGAAGGACAAAATGAGGAGAGGAAAAAGCGCGAAATAATGGCCTACACCATTTTAAAATAATCTTTGCAAGTCTTTCACTTGCTAAATGTTGGTTGTATTAAAATTTATTATCACGATTAAAATATGGAACGTTTTGGAAAGAGGAAGGAGATATGTAAAGACATGCAACACGACACACACCAATGCCACTTAATTGATATTCTGATTGATTGGGAGAAAAGGTAGTAAAAGAACAAATACTAATAGTAAATGTATTTTAGCATGGATAATAGAGAAAGGGAGTACTATGACGGGAAAGCAGCATTTTATTATTTAGTGATAACCGAAGACTATGAAACAACACGCCAATAATGTGAGAAAAACCTGCTCTGCTCTGTTCAAAGCCGTCATTCAAAAGCTTGCAGAGGTAATAAATTGTTTATAAATTATCTAGCGTGTTTTGCTGCTTCCATTGAAAGAGTTGCAGTTGAAAGATATTAATTGCTTTCTCTGTTAAAGCAGATACAACTAACATTGCATATTCATGGAATAAAACATGATCCGCTCGAAGATGCAGTGAAAGTAATAGCACGTTATTTGTTTAGACCCCACTTTTGTGCCAGTCTTACAATGAAAGCTCATTCAACAACGCAGAGCTTTCACAGAAACAGTATAGGAAGCGAATTTGATTTCAAGTTCAACATTAACAACAGTGACCAAAAAAGGTTAAGTAATATACGCTTAGAAATCTCCTGCAATCTAGAAACGATGCGATCGTTTCCCTTCAGGTGTTGTGAAATGACGAATGGTCGAGTGAAAGTGTTTATGTGCTGCATTGGGTATAAAGCGTGACAGGACCGCGGCGATCGGTTTGGGATTTTGGGGGATCTTGGTTTAGTGAACACTTTGGTACTAGTTTCAAGTTCGTTTGAAGTCCTTTTGATAGATTTTGCTCCACTTAAAATTTTTCTCATATATTAAGTATTGGTTTACTTCCACTGCAGTTTTACTGGGATAAAAAAACGGAATTTCAGAAATCCTGCTCCGTCGAAAGCCACACGACACCTTACACGAGGACCCGCTCATACCGTGACAGTCTTGTGTTCGTTCGTCGCCATTCCTCTTCGTGAAAGCCAACGACGCACAACGCTGGGACCCGAAGATATACGCAACTAACATTTTGGGGACTTGTCCGAGAACACAGCAAAGTGTTTAAGTCATGGAGATAATGCGTGAATGGATACAAATCGCCCAGGCGTTTGGATATAAAGACGCAGAGCTTCGACAGTTTGTGTAGAACCAGGATGAAAAAGCAGCTGAGCGAGAACGCGTCGCAAGGGAATGTGAAATACGTACACAGGATTAGACAGCAGGAACTGGAGCAGGCGGATCGAGTCAGGCAGCAAGAATTGGAACAACATTTGCAGCTCTTTAGATACCTTTTCCCCAATGTTTGTTCCGCTCTTTTGCGTCCTGGCCGATTGAAAGATGCTGTCTCGTCAAATAACACACTGTTTATTTTCGGCATTGCTTTCAGCAAAGTTGTCTTTTTAAGTTGTCCGCAATTTCCCGTGATCTGTTTCATACCAGGAAGCAGGGTTGAAAAAAAAGCGGCCAAATCTAGATTTTGCCTTGCTGGCGGCAAAATCTGGCAATTGCTGGAAAAATCTGGTCAAATGAGGCAAAATTTAAGATCATCAATTATCACCAGGTTTTTTTAATTGGGGAAACGGAGTTTCTAACTTTGATAGGTATAATAAAAGGTATTCATTTAAACTTACTAAACATCAAAACACTGTATTTAACCAGAGATTAAGAATGCTCGAGGGGATTAATTTGTCGTGAAGCCACATACAAAGAGATGTAATTACCGGAGACGCAACTATTCCAAATTACTACTCAAATTTACTACTCCCAACTACTACTCCAAAGTACTCATGAGTAAATCAACAGGGTAGTATATAGTGTGCATCACCTGCAGAGACAGTCGTTGTAGAATTGCGGATTAGACTTTTTAACCAAAAATTCCCCTTTTTATGTACTTAAATACTCTACTAAGTTCTATTGAATTTATAGGAAAGTGCATTATTTATGTAATTAAACGCGTGCTTGGGTGAATAAAACTAGTTAAATGAACAATGAACAAAAATAATTGTTAAAAAAATGGGCGAAAAAACCAGATTCTGCCAGATTTGGCCAGATTGGGCCACTTTAAGAGATTTTGCCTTGCTGGCAATTGCCGGGCAAATGTGACCGGCCAAATCTGGCTGGCCAAATCTTGCCAACCCTGCCAGGAAGAAGTAAAAAATTGTTCTTTTTCGTCCCTGGTTTTTAAATCTGGCCAGTCCAGCTGACAGGTTGGTCCGCTTTTTTTCTTTTGAAAATGCCGAAATTCATGATTATTATTTTTTTTGTTGAAATTCATTTGACCCATTAATGACTAAATTTTGATTTCGTTTTTTTTCTTTTTCGCAGAATATTATTTAATCGTTTTATAAAACGTCGGTCAATATGGCATGACATGTTATCAGTTTAAAGGTTACTACTATAAAAGCGTTTATTTATTAATTTTTATATAAAAATGCGAGGCGGACGGCGCGATAAATTGAGAAATGTCTCTACTCAAAAGCATATTTTCAATACTTTTCGGTCTTCTGGATAATTCTTTTATACTTGAAAATTTAACGAACCAGGCAATCATGTTGTTTCTTGAAACTAGAAATGTATGTTTAGACTTGATCGGTTCATTTCTTCTTTTATTTTTGCTTTGTATTTTTTTATCAATGTAACAACTGTCGGAAAGGAATAGCGTATGCGTATGTGTAAAGGGTTCCATTGCATAGTGTCGACACTGCACTTTCTTTTTTGCCATGTAGACCGCTCTTACACAGCAAACATTTGGCCGCTAAGCAGTTGCTCCGACATGTCAGGATTTTCTTCATTTACGTTGGAGAGGAGATAGAACTGGCTGGAGTAGATCGTAACTGGTGACAACAAAATGCTAAATTCCCGATCCTGTAAATAAGCCAGCTGCAAGTTTTGCAACCCTGTCGACTTAAATATACGTCATTTTGTGATATTTGACAAAACAAATTTGCTTTGAACCACAGATGTTCTTTTTCATTTCATCAATTTGGATCTACTGTAACCATTCGTTCTCCCCCTGTTATATATTATATATTTCAATTCCGACTTCATATACCCTTTTGGTTCAATTATTTTTATTTAATGTTCACGTAATTTACTTTTTTTGGCTGTTTTCTCCAGGTCATGTAATCTTGTACTGGAACCCCCTTTTGCACACTACTTTTAAATTTCGATGCAGAACGCACCTTTCGTACCTACTGTTTTAAAGTGTTTTAAATACTTATTAAAACTTCGCGTTTCATGGTCATTTTGTGTTCGGCTTTCTATGACATATTTCGCACTTGTTCATCCTTGTAGTATTATCACTTTATCCTTTCATTTGTCTATGTATGGCCTTGGTTTCAACGTCAACCTATTTTATCTACTGTTTGAATCACTTCTTTTTTCCCCAGTTATTTTAGGGTGTTTATAATGTCAAAACCCATTTATACCACTAATCCTTGAATTTTAGCATGTGATATCTTTTACAGCGAGTCCCCTTTTTATACCTAGTTCTGTAATCATTTTCTCCCGAGGGGGTGGTGGTTGGTGGTGGTGGTTGGTGGTTGTGGGTTTTGGAGGACGGTGGTGGGTGGTGGGAAGGGGGTATGTTATGACGTCATTTACAATAGAACTCTCAATTCTTATTCTACTCGACAATATGCAGTGTCGGCATTTGCTACAAAATAGTATACGTATATTATACGTATTTAACATCTAAAATGCATGAGCAAAATGGGCATCTTTTCTCGTACGCATAATAAACGTATAAATGACGTATAAAAATATCCGCATTTCTAGAACCATATATCATACGTACAAATTCGTGAGAAAAAAGATGCCCATATTGAACCCGCATATTTTACGTGTATTTTCCACGTATAACAGCCACATATTAAGGAACGTTTATTACACATATAAAATACGCGGGGAAATATATGCCCATTTTCAATGCGCATATTATCCCCTTTTTTCCTATGCATATTATACGCCTATCTAGGGACGCATATTATGCATACATTTTGCATGGTAAAAAAGATGCCCATATTAGAAACGCATATTAAACGCATTTTTACTCGCGTATATAAGACGCATATATAGGAACTTTTATTACGCGCATTTTCGCCCATGCATATTATACGTGTAATATGTGACGCATATTAAGCATATATTTTACGTGGGATTCCCATATGGGTATTCCCATGTACAATACACGTATGTAATGTGTGAAAATTGCCACGTAGTAAATGCATGGGAAAATATACGCATATTATACGTAGTCTGCCAATTTGGGCCTATTATCGCAGACCGGAAACAGCCGCCATTGAGCGATAATATATTTAAATTTTGCTAAATGCTGCATATTTTGGTGGAGTGCTGCTTTTTTTCTACGTATAATAGAAAGTTAGACATAGGAATACCAATTTCACTAAAATTTTTACGCTGAAAGTAGTGGGAAAATACGGGTTTGAGCACACGTGTGCTCAAACCCGTATTTTCAGGTGTTTTGAAACCCGTACGGGTTTGAGCACAGGTGTGTTGAAACCCGTACGGGTTTGAGCACACCTGTTTTCAAACCCGCTCGGGTATGAACACAGGTTTTTTTTTTTTTTTTTTTTTTTTGGAAGTTGTAAGAAACAAACAAATAAACAAATAAAAGAAACAAAAAAAATATATATATAAACAAATAAAAAATAAATAAAACGAAGGTCAAGGATAACTAAAGATCAGTAAAGGTTAAGGTCACTATATATGAAGAATAAAGTTAAGCCTATCATAGAAGACTTTTATAGACGAATGAAATGAGAGAAAAAGAGAGGTATATAAGAAAAAAGTGAAAGTGAGGCATTAGTCAAAATGAATCGCATTGAGTGCTACAAGTGCTGGGTTATCCTACGGTATGAGGGTGAGCCACACAACTGTCCCGTGGGTCATAATGCTCCACGCCGGTTTTGTTGCAGGAAGTGTGGTGGTCTCCTATGGTACAGTTACTCATCTGTAGCATGGGGGGCTGACTGCACGGATTGCTACTGGTGTGGAGTTAAACTAAAAAATTTGGGTGGTTTTAACTCGCACCCATTCAAGTGTGTTGGCCGCCCTTTTACCATGGATCAGTACTACAAGTGGCAATGTAAATGCAAGTTCTTGGAGGGTTCAAAGAGCTACTACTAAAAACTATTACAACCAACACCCTCGGCTCTTTTCAGAGCCACTATTTCTTAAAATAAGCTAAACCTGTTTTTATGTGTGTATGTGTGTGTGTGAAAAAAAAAAAAAAAAAAAAAAAAAAAAAAAAATGTATAATTTTATCTTCCAGTTCAAGTACTTTTCCCCTCTCTCCACTCTCACATTTCATGTCTTGTATTGAATATTGCTGAAGGTGAAGGACACTAAGTGAAACCAATCATTCCTTCCCTCTCTCTCCACCCCCACATTTCAGGTCATGTATTCAAGACCACAAGACCATAGAAGGTGAAGGACACTTTAAGTGAAGCCAATCAAGGAAGACTTTTACAGACCAATGAAATAAGTAAAAAATATATATATAAGGAAAAAAAAAAAAAAAAAAAAAAAAAGAGAAAGTGAAGCAACAATCATGTCTTTACGCCTTGACAGAGTCGGTTTGTTTCATAAGTTTTTTTCACTCGGTGTTCGGAACACAGTGTTTTTGCAGTGTGTTTTAGAATGGCCGGATGAGAATGCGTATGACTTATGGAAAATATTTTTCGCTATTGAAATGGCGTTAGGCGGTATAGAAGACTGGATTGAAGAAAACCAGCTCTTTGGGCGGGTTTGCTAATCAATCCAGAAGAAAAATTAAAGCCCTTTTAAGGGCTTCTATTATTACAAAATAAGCAACATGTGTCTTTAAAAAATTGTATGTATGTGTGTATGTGTATGTGTGAGTGAATAAAAGTATTTTTTTAAAGTTATACGAGTATTAAAACGTTATGTAAGTATAAAAACAACATTTTTTTTAAGAAAAGAAAGAATATATAAATAAAATAGAAAAGGGAGCAGCGTTGCTTAACACAAATTGTTGCACATTTCAAAGTACAGAGCAAGAGGCACAGTGACGTAACGTAATTAAGAACCAATCGTCATGCCATTTCACGGACAAATAAAATTGCGGCTACATTCAGACTTACTGTAGGCAAGGTCAAGGCCGCTCGGAACGGGTTGAGGTCGTATGTAAATGAGGCTGCTTTCAGGGTGGGGGTGCTCAATAAAGGTTAAGGCCGGTTAAGACAGGTTGAGGTCACTAATGAATAATACTTATTTCAGAGAACCAATAGTTTTGTAGTTACGAGAACGAATCAGGTTGGAAAGGGTGGTTTGAGAGGGGGGAACCATATGAATATATAAAAAAAAAACCTGTTTGAGGTGTTTGAGAAAAATGGCTCGTCAAGAGGGAGACCAGATTGATTTAACAGGCAATGAGGAAGAAGATTCTGACAGAGCTATTATGGCTTCTTTTATAAGAAGTCAGGGAGATCGTGCATTATCAAGACAGTGGGTGACAACATATTACTTGAATGAGAATGGAGAGCTTATTGAAATGAATATAGGAATGCGGTTTTTTCACCAGAAAAGACTTCGTCTACAAGCCATAGAAACAGGAGACTACAGAATGGCATTTTACTTCCATTTCCTGCTAGGATATAAAATGCCTTGCACACAAGAAAGGGAAGAATATCCAGACTGGTTCAACGCATGGCTGGAGAAGTACACAACACGGTGTTTCATTTGCTTTAAGAAAATGGGACAAAGCAGAGCCTTCACAGAAACATGTTATCATGACCTCTGCATAGAATGTACTCACCAATGGTGCCATAGATGTTATGAAACTGGACAAATGACCTGCCCCATGTGCCGAACCAACACGAAATTTCAAATTTTTGAGACCAGGCAAATGAGAATAGCACTCTAAAAAAAAAAATAAGCAAAAATCCAACCGGCTCTTATAAGAGCCATCCACTCTTACAAATAAGCTAAATCTATTTTGTTTTAAAAACAGTTTGAGAAAAAAAAATGTGTGAAAGTGTTTTAAAAGCAGTTTGAAAGTCATTGTAAATGTTTGAGAAAAAAAAAGTTGTGTGAAAGTGAGTGGGACTTATGACGCTGTCATTACCTCTCTGAACTGTTTCGTCATACGAACATAATTACTTCGCGCTCTTTTGATCAACCGTCTGCTTTGTTGAACTATAGCAACCACATACCATTTACTGACCCTTAATCATACTACATCATAATTATAGTTTTATTGCCATCTTTTCCTTTTTTTATTTTTTAAAAAAGTGAAAGAATAAATGTATTAGAAAGAAATTAAGTAGAAGCCAGAATTTCTGTTTTAATTCATTAACAAATATCATATATTAAAATCCTTTAAAACATCTTTTTTTCTGTCTTTTTATGTATAATTATTTAGAGTTTCATACATAGTCTTCATTAAAACTGAACATAAAAAAAATAATTATATAGAAAAAAAAAGCTTATTTAAACAGTTAAAGTGTTAATTTTTTCAATTTTTTAATGAAATAACGTTAAATTTCATATAGAAAAACTTTTTTTTTTAGTTATTTTAATAAATGTAGTAATAAATAGTATCTTTTTGTTTCACATTCCATTTTTAAAAATAAGAAAAACTATAAACCTTTTAAGTTATAAGTGAAAAATAAAATATGAGAAACACAAATCTAAACCCTCATCACGGTGTTCAACCCCATGTCAGCATGGTTTGCCTTTACGTATGAACTTAGCGTATAAAAAGACGAAACAGTAGGAGGGATGGATAACCATGGAACATGAATTTTTCAACATCCAGTGTGAGCTGTATAAAATAAGTATAAGACTGCAGAAGCTGCAGCTCATGGCCAAGAAATCGGTGGTGTCGGTCGGTACTCAAACCGACCCACCGACGCTGTCACCGCCACCATCAACACCAGCACAGCCGACATTAAATCGACTGTTAGCAGAGCCGCCGGAGAAGAAAATGAAGGTTCCAGATTTGCCAACAGTAACCTATCTGGGGCCAGCTGGAGCGGAGAGTAGTCAGCAGGGAAACCAGCTGACTATTCAAACCCTCGAAAGCTGGCTCCAGCAGCAGCAACAATAGGAAAAAATAACATAATGGCCCTTTTTAGGGCCCCTAATATGTGAAATGAGCGCTTATTACGAAATTGAATGAAAGGTTTTTTATGTGTGTGTGTGAAAGGGCTTATGGTAAAAGACGAATAAATGTTTATTAAAAAAAAAAAATAAATCAATAAAAAATAAATAAAATAAAATGAATAAAATAAAAATAAATAAACATAAATTTAAAAAGAAAGAAAGAAAGAAAAAAAAAAAAAAATCACTTTTCTGGAAGTGGTTTAAAAAACATTTTCATCAAACCCTCTTAAGGTTTAACGTTATGTATGACGTCATTTACCTAAATATTTCAATCATACATAACTTTAAAACTATTAAACCAATTTCAACCGTCTTTTCAACATAATATTCAGGAAGACCAAGTATTTATGAATGTTATATTCATGATGTCTATATGCTTAGAATTTTTTTATATATTTTAACCTAATTTCTTTAAGAAAACTATAACCTTAACCTCATTTCGCTAAGGACACTTCATTAAAGTATACATGCACCTTTAACCTAAAAATCATTTCATTAAGGACACTCCGTCAAAGTATACATGTACTTTTAACCTCAGCCTCATTTCGTTAAGGACACTTTGGATAAAGTGTACATGCACCTTTAACCTAAAAATCATTTCATTAAAGACACTCCGTCAAAGTTCACATGTACCTTTAACCTTAGCCTCATTTCGTTAAGGACACTTTGTTAAAGTATACATATACTTTTAACCTTCATCCCATTTCGTTAAGGATACTTCGTTAAAGTACACATATACTTTTAATCTTGACCCCATTTCGTCAAGGACACTTCGTTAAAGTACACATGCACTTTTAACCTTGACCCCATTTCGTCAAGGACACTTCATCAAAATACACATATACTTTTTAACCTTAACCCCATTTCCTCAAGGACACATGTACTTTTAACCTTGACCTCATTTCCTCAAGACACTTCGTCAAAGTACACATGCACTTTTAACCTTATTTTAATTTCGTTAAAGTGAACGCGTACTTTTAACCTTGACCTCATTTTGTTAAGGTCACATATTTTTTTTTTAACCTTGACCTTTCATACATATATAAAGGTATGTAACAAAGCATATGATAATTATGGATAACACTGTGGTTACAAAATATTATTATGGAGAATATGACTTAATAAATAAAGAAATTAGGAGACGTAAAGAATCAAAAAACGTCATTAATGTAGTGGATTTAACGGAGGAAAAAAAATATAATGCTACAGAGGAAAATAATGCTACAGAGGAAAATGCTACAGAGGAAAATGCATTAATATCAGCTTACATTAATCGACAGAGTGAAGTTCAACCAATCCGGACGTATTACACTACACTCAAGTTTAAGAATAGAAAACTTAAATATATTAGAAAGTCTATGAGTAACTGGACAGAATTAGGGAGAAGACTAAGACATATACAGAAAGGAGAGTACCGATACGCCTTTATTTATCATATCATTCTTGGTATGGGAATACCATGTAAACAAGAAAGAGACGAATATCCTGAATGGGCTAAGCAGTGTGAGATATACTTGAGTGAAAAGTGTTTCATATGTAATGGTGTTATGGGATGGAGCCGAGTATATACAATGGCATGCCTTCACTACTGTTGCTTAGAGTGTGCACATAAATGGAATGTACAATGTTTACGTGATGGAGTACAACGATGTGCATACTGTCGAACACCAGATAAATGTGTAGTTCTACATCAAAAGCAAATGTTAAAGTGGGGTGACCACATTCTTCAGTTCTAGAGAGAGACAATGCTTTTTATCATTCCATGTATATTGGTGTATGAATTACACTGTTACAGACAACGAAAACAAATTTTAGCTGAACTGGATGAAGTGTACGAACAGTTAGAATGGATGACTATTTAGCTGAAATTAATCGATTGATTGCTATTGGTGCAACAGCAGAGGTGGATTTTATCGGTATTGAGAATGCTCTCAAAAAGTTAAGGGAAACTAATGTTATGGAGCGTGCAGCACAGGAGGAGGAGGAGGAGGAGGAGGATGAGTATGATTGGTCTCCCTTACCCATCACTGAACAGGAACTTGATGTATTGGTACATACATCACTGGTGGAGGAGGATGAGTATGTTTGGTCTCCCTTACCCATTACTGAACAGGAACTTAATGTTATGGATAGTGCGGTAGTGGAGGAGGAACTTGATGTAATGGAGCATGTAGCACAGGAGGAGCATTTACCAATTACTGATACTAAGTTTAAAGAGCGTGCTGCACAAACTGATACTTCATCAATTGAAGACATAGACCCATGTGCTAAAAGACGTATATATCAAGCACCAGGAGGTAAATTGCGTGCACATTTATTACATTACAAAGAAAATACAGACGATGAGATGACGGAAGAAAATACAGACAATGATATAACACAAGAAAATACAGACAATGAAATAAAACAAGACCATAAGACAAGGCAGAGAAGTATCATGAAACATCATTGCTGCATATGCAGTCGACATTTTAGCTCTCGTCAGAAGCTACAACAACATCATCAAGCTAATCACCAACGCCTTACTCTAATGTGCACAGATTGTGGTAAAATGTTTAACAGTAGCAAGCTTCTCGGACAGCATCGATTAGTATGTAGTATGAGGAACAAACAGCAACGCGTCTCACAAGTGGGTCGTGGGTATCGAAAAAGTATGCAAAACCATGCGAGAGAAAAGGTGTTTCAGCCTAAAAATGATCATGATATTTTAATGGCTTTGAAGGAATTGGAACCTGACATTGAACATTATTTAAAGGAAGATATAAGAGGAGGAATAAAATGGTATGTCACTCTACACGCAGTATATAGGAAAATGGTGAAAAACGATGAAGGGAATATGTTAGAAAAAACCTATAAAATTTATCAAGGGAGTAAAACATATACTGCACTATAACCTGAGGAAATTCAAAATGCATTACCTGAAGTATTTCAAACACTACATACAAAGTTTCAAGAATTTGAGCGTGAGGGTTCAGGTTGGCATTTAGATAAAGTGAACAATATTGAAGTGCATACCGCTACATATGATCCACTGGTAGGGTCTTCTTATTTACCATTACCCCAACCATTGGTGAGAACACGAGCCATTGTAAACATTAAAAACAAGGACCAAAAGTGTTTTTTATGGTCAGTCTTGGCACATCTTCATGTGAAACATAAAAATGCGAACAGGATGCAGAATTATACGAACTATGAGAAAGAACTCAACGTGAGCAATATCTCCTTTCCAACACCTATACGTGAAGTACCAACCTTTGAGAAGAACAACAGCTTATCTATAAATGTGTTTGGGTATGACAAAAACAATGTAGTACCAATTTATTTGAGTAAATATAATTACGAGACACAAATTAATTTATTACTCATCAGCAAGGGAGAGCGCAGCCACTATTGTTTGATTCGGGATTTTAATATGCTTATGCATACACGTACGAAATATAAAGGACGTATGTATTATTGTTTCAACTGCCTCCATGCATTTACTCGAGAAGATTTGTTGGATAAGCATAAGGCAGTCTGCATGAAAAATCAAACACAACGATTGACCTTTCCTGAGAAGGAAGAAGATTTAGTCATTCAATTCAAAGGCATTGCTAAGCAGCAAAAGATACCATTTATCATATACGCAGATTTTGAATGCTTTACAGAAAGAGAGGAGGATGGTGTCAAGTATCAACATCATAAAGCAAACAGTTTTGCTTACGTTGTTGTTAGTACTGATGCTCAATATTCAAGACGACCAGTACTGTATCGAGGAGACAATGTTGTTGATGTATTCTTACAGAAATTGATGGAGGAAAAAGATCGGATCACAGATATTTTGATGAATGTGAAACCTTTGGAAATGACACCAGAAAACATTCATGATTTTGAAACTGCAACCACTTGTTTTATTTGTCATGCTACCTTAGGATCTGACCGAGTGCGAGATCATGACCATGTCACTGGACTCTACCGCGGTGCTGCTCACAGCAACTGTAATTTACAATACCGTTTAATGAAAAAGAGTCAGGGTCAGGAGGATTCATTCATCATACCAGTTGTATTTCACAACTTACGTGGGTATGACAGCCATTTCATTATGGAGAAGATTGGACAGTTTAAGGAAAGTAAACTACGTGTTATTCCAAACACCACTGAAAAATACATATCCTTTTCATTAGATAATTTACGGTTCATTGACTCTTTTCAATTTATGGGAGCCTCCCTGCAAAAGCTGGTGAACAACTTAGCAAACGAAGGTAAAACGAAATTCCATATTATGACATCAACCATTGAAAACAGTCATCAACAAGATTTGTTGTTGAGAAAGGGAGTATACCCATATGATTTTGTGGATGGACCTGATAAATTTCATGTATGCAGCCTTCCTCCACAGGACGTATTTTACAGTACATTGACTGAGGAAGGTATCAGTGAAGACGACTATAAACATGCGCAGAATGTATGGGAGACATTTAATTGCTATACATTAGGAGACTACCATGATTTGTATTTAAAAACAGACGTCATGTTATTAGCTGACGTGTTTGAAAATTTTCGACAAGTGTGTCTAACCACTTACGAATTGGATCCAGCACATTATTATACAGCTCCCGGCCTGTCATGGGACGCTATGCTCCGACATACAGATGTTGCATTATCTGTTATCAATGACATTGATATGTATCAAATGATAGAGCAAGGCATTCGTGGTGGAATATCAATGATAAGTCACAAGTACGCCAAGGCAAATAATAAATATTTAAGTACTTATGATTCCACCCAACCAGACAGCTACATTATGTATCTAGATGCAAATAATTGATACGGTTGGGCAATGAGTCAGCCCCTTCCAGAAGGAAATTTTACATGGGTAGAAGACTTGGATTCTATTAATGTCATGTCTATACCGAAAGATGGAGACACAGGGTATATATTGGAAGTGGACTTAGACTATCCAGATAACCTTCATACTCTTCACAGTGACTACCCAGTAGCTGTACAGCGACTATGTGTTGAAGAAGAGGAACTGTCTCCTTACAGTAAAGAACTCAAGAACGAATTAAACTTGAAGGGGAAACCATGTGAGAAACTGGTCCCTACTCTTTATTCCAAAACAAGATATGTTCTACATTACCGGAATTTACAGCAGTATTTATCATTAGGTTTAACCTTAACAAAAATTCATCGAGCCATCATGTTCACTCAGAGTAAATGGTTAGAACCATACATTACCCTGAATACAGAAAAGCGTAAAGAAGCTAAAAATCCGTTTTAGAAGGATTTCTACAAACTTATGAACAATTCTATATTTGGAAAAACAATGGAAAATGTGCGGAAACGTATTCAATTGGAACTGGTGAATAATGAGAAACGCTTTAGGAAGCTCGTAGCAAAACCAACATTCCATCGTTTCAAAATTTTTAACGAACATTTAACTGCAGTTCACTTGAAACAGGCTGAACTATTGTTGAACAAACCGATTTATGTTGGATTCAGCATCTTAGATCTCAGCAAAACGTTAATGTATGACTTTCATTATTTGTACATAAAAGCTAAGCAAAACTGTTGTTCACGGATACAGACAGTTTGTGTTACTGTATTGAAACAAGTGACTTGTATCAAGATATGTTAGAAGATGTGTCTTACTTTGATACAAGTGATTACCCTACATCCCATTTCCTTCATTCCACTACCAACAAAAAAGTGATTGGAAAAATGAAGGATGAAACTGCAGGTCTTCCTATAGAAGAGTTTGTAGGTCTGCGATCCAAAATCTACAGTTTTTCATATTCTGGAGTAGAAAAGAAAACTGCTAAAGGTATTAGTCGGGCATATATCAGAAAAATGAGGCATGAAGACTATAAAAGAGCTCTGTTTCAGAAATGTCAGACTATAGCAACAAGCAATACGTTACGAAGTCATGAACATCAAGTTTATGCAGAACGACTTGTAAAGGTAGCACTGTCTCCATTTGATGATAAGAGGTATGTGTTGAATGATGGTGTAAGTACATTGGCTTATGGACATTGTGACATAATTGTGTGACGTTATGATGACGTAAGCAGTAAGTATATAAGCTACTGTTTACGCAACTACACATACACATACACTCAAAATGCTTATCACTATAACAGTGGATAAGGATGTAGAAGGACACTATTTCATATGTTTAAAACGAGGAGCTAAATGTATTACCTATTCGCTTCAGCAGTGGGAAACAATTAGAAAACATGCACACCTTATAACAGAAGGATGTGAACTCATACTGAGTAATGAGAAGAATGTGAAAGCTACTAGATATGTGGGCCGACAGATTATCACTTTTCACAGGATTCATCGAGTCAATCATAACGTGTATAGCACATACATCAATCTGAATGAAGAGGAGTGGACAACATTTATGAACACACTACCATTCATAGATGATGTGATTTATTCAGAATGTGAAAACTAACTTGTATGAAGTGCTCAGCTATGATAAAAACTGTAAAGAACAAACATAATTTTCTTGTATGTGTCAGAAGTGTAATTTTTTGCTATATCGCACTTATTAATGTTTAATGTATTTAATGTATTCATTCATATGTTAAACAATATATGTAAATAAAGTTGAATGTATATTTGAATGTGTTTTATTTATGTGTTTGAAATAAAAGTCCATAATTTTTTTAATTTTATTTAACCAACAAACACTTGAATAACAATTCATTTTTAACAATATTTAACTAATACTTAACTAATACTTAACTAACAAAATACTTAACAAATACTTTATAAAAAAAAGTTTACTTTACAATACTTAACAAATACTTAACAAATGCATAACTAACATCGCTTAATAAAACAAAGGTTTACTAAACAAATACTTAATAAAACAAAGGTTTATAACGATCATAAATCATATGTTTTACAATAAAATCACTGTCACTGTTTCTGAGTACCTCTAGAATGTTTTCTACATTCACACCTCGAGCCCGTTGTAAAATATAATACACACAGTAAAATCCACATGCATTTGACAATGGTTGTTGTAATGGTATACTATTCATTACAAAGTTTTTTCCTAAAAATTGAACTATACGTTTATCTGTAGGTGCTATACCATAGGAATCAAAATACTCTTTATTATACACCGCCAGCCAATGTTGTCCGGGCTTATGCTGTTCATCCGTGTTAATAACATAAGCCCCCGGTTGCCATGTAGGTAACTGATCAATAGCAAATACACCATGAAAAATATCCTTAGTCATACAGTCATGTTTTAAAATAGCTTCAATCTGCCACGTATTCATGTGTAGTCAAACTGAATATTTCGACTTCCCGTTATTTCAACAATATTATCAAACTCCGCATAAATGATAATATTTGTCGGATGCTGCAATCCTTCAGCAAAATTCATTTCCAACCTTAAATTACCATGTTTTATAATACCATAGTGGTCATTTTCATCATAATCTGGTGTTAAGTCAAAGGCAAAGAGTGCATAACCTTTATCCCAGTCTTCACGCTTAATAATACAGCTCTTACCTCCATCCAACCTATCAAATCCTCGAAACAATGTTTCATAGCATTGCAAATAATCTTTTTCACTCATATTCGGTTGGAGAGCTTTGGTAGCTACAGGCTCACCATCCGTATACAGTTGAATAAAGTTAATGTTGTTATGTAGAAAATTGTAAGGATTCTTATCTCCTCTTCCAGAAAAAGCTGAACTTTCCACCATACTTATAACAACTCGCTTCGGTAATTGTCCTAGAAATATGTTGTCTTTCACAAATGTGCGAAATCCAGCCGGCACAGCAACCACTTTACATTCCTTACGTGTGATAGGGAATTTAGCTGGCATTTTCAATAGTGCATCAGCATGACCTAATTGCACACCTGGGCTTGCTCGTACTTTTCGTACCATGAGGAAACATTCCATCAAATCAACTCTATAGTTGTCTGCCGGTGTCATCAACATGTAACTATCCTTTTGTCTGTGGAAACGCAGTTTTACATTGATGCCGTTTGGAAGGTACCTTTCTTGCTCAAACATATCAATGCGTAATGAGCCTATGACGCTCACCGGTTGACTATTACGTGTGTATTTGTAGCGTGTGTGTAAGCCATGGTTCCCAGGTGGATCAGCAATGGGTTGTCCATTCTCTCCTATGGTGAAGCCGGGAATATACTGTAATGGATTAGCCTTCTTCACATTTAAAGAATCTATTTGTCCTGCTGTATCTTTGTAAATGAGCTGTAGCGTTCGCTCTGATTTGAGACTTTCTTCTGAGTCATGAATGAGGTGTGAAATAATGCTTGTATATCCATGAGTGTTGTTGCTATGTGAAATAAGACGATCATTCAGAAACAGTTCCACATTGCTCCATAATGCATTAAATATATCGTTAATAGGAGCCACTTCATCATCCGGTCCACAACCAGCTCCTGATTTCTTTACAATTCTAAAGGTAACGTGAAGTTTTGAATTTTTTAAGTCTAGATATTCTTCTGTTGTTGCTGGTATGTAGAACTCTACTGGTGCACTTGGTCTAAGAGCAGTAACGGGTTGGTATTCTACATCAGATGTTTTTTCAACTGCTGTTTGTGTTGGTAAAATGTGAAACCATTCTAAAGGTGAAGTACTACATTCACAGGACTGATCATGAATAAGTGACATGTTTTTAAAAAATATCTTTTGATGTTGACGCTTTCACTCTTTTTCGTTTACTAACAGGTTTGCGTGCGTGCTTGCGCCTTTTACCATTTGGTATAGCACCTACGAGTCGTGTTGTCGCTTCCTGAGCTACTTTTCCAGTAACATCTTTAGCAATTCCTCTTAATGCTTTTTTCAAATGAGGAGCAACCATTTTTGCGCCAGATGCAAGTAGTGGTACAGCCTTTCTAGCCAATGCACTCAGAAAAGAACCAATACCTTGTCCATATTGCATTCGAGTGCCTCGAAAACCAGGTAGTGCCCGCCCAACTTGGTATTGAAAATGGTTTCGATAAATATTTGGATTGTGAATATAAGGCTTCATATCGCTTTTTGTCTAAAATGAAGTTTACAAATGACTTTACCACTCTCAAATGCTACGTTTTCCCCTGTGTCGTTCTTGATATTGATTTCAATAGTATCGAACTTGTTGCTATTTACAGAAACATAATGTGGTTCCCCATAAGTTTTAGTGACTATTTCACCATTTTTTCCTTGAACAGCTACTGCACGTAATAAAGGGACATAATAATCACCAACAACTTGAGGATCACAAATACTACAATACACATACAAAGTGTAAAATCCACGTGTAATATTAGAGGTATAGTCTGATTGGTACATTTGTTCACTGTCCGCGTCAGATGTAAATAAACCTGTGTCGCGAAATCCTAACACGTCAGCTAAACCTTGACTTAGACCGAGTTGATATCCATTTTTTACAATTATTCGGGTGCGTCGTGTGATGGTGTTGTATTTGAATTTTATTTTCAATGCTGTAATCGCTGTTGTATTGGTTTCTATAAGCAACTGCCTATTCAACATATCTACTAATTCTTCCATTGTACTATAATGACCTCGAGGAATATGAATTTTAATTAACTCTTCTGTACCATACCAAAAGGAATAATCTCCATCTTTTTTAAATGTAGGCCATGTATGAGGGTATTGAATTTCTGCTAATGCTACTTCAAATTTGTTTCTTAAATAAATTGTTTTTGGCATACGTATTTGAAAAGTGGAAGCTGTATTATTTGGATAAATATCTTTGCTTGCATTGCTTGGTAAAGTAATGTAAAAACTTGTTGATTCCATGACGTCTAAATTGAAAATGACCGTTTGTGCTTAGGTAAAACATTAATTTCTACACTTATAGTTTCATCTACTGTACCTCCACAACACCCACTTAAGCACCGTACTTTTTGGAAGGTTTTCATAAAACGTAATGAAGGTAATTTAATACATTTCCCATTCCAGCTCATGTTGACGGGCTTTTTTAATATCTTGTATGGTTGTACGTTTTGTAAAAATGGTTAAGGGAATGTTACTTTTTGCTATAGCCTCAATAAACTCTTTCCATCCAACTGGTAGACTTTCACGTTCTTTCTTTCGTGACCCCACCAGTGCTTCTTTCAATAAGTCAACAATATTTGAATTAGAAATGACTTCACCCGTACTTAACACAAGTTCTTTCTGTTCAGTCCACTGTATTCCATTGTCTTTCAATTCTTTTAATACTAAAGTCACCTTTTGATGATATGTAGGTGGAAAATACTGTACTATATTTGTTTTCTTATCTGGAGGTGTACCACGTTTTTGTTTGTAGCGTATATATTCTCCCACAAGCTGTGACATCTTTTTAGCAGATTCATGATTCCTTTCAGCTTTCAATACATGTTTTATTTTACTTTTCAAATCACTCTCCTTAGACTGAGACTTTTTAAGTTCTAACAACATAAAATATTCAGATTCTGGAATCAACACCATTTTCTCTGTGTGTTTCATCGTCGTATAAGCTGTGCTAATAGGGGTAGGGCAAACGTTGCTAAAGTCCCAATAAAACCACCTTTTTGATTAATTAGCTTCTTTTTATGTTTAAGAGATACTTTTTTGTTACTCAGTGTTCTCAACAAGTGTTTATGACGTTTCAGCTTTTTATAAGCTTGCGGATTTAATGGTATATGCCCTTTTAAAATGTTGAGACAAATTTCAAACAAACTAGTCAATTCTTCTTTTGTCGCTTGTTTAAGTAAAACTTTACGTCGCTGTGGTCCACTGCGTGCAAGCAAATGAAGGAATGGTTGATTTGATTTTAGTCGCTTTGACATGTTGCTTCATTCAATGTAAAAGCTAGAAATGACTACTGTGCTATAGACATAGCCTTATTTACATAAACGAAAGGTATGTCATGTGGTAAAATACCAGTACGAATGCGAAGGTGTTCTTCTGTTTTTGGTTTTAAGTCAATAAGCAAATAACCAAAAGGTTTGGTTGTAGCGTCTTGAAACGCTTCAATTAAAAATTGTGATTTGCCTGGATACATTTGACGTGCTAATGTTGTAATTTGTTGATTATCTCTTGGATTCTTAAACAAAATAATATAATTAGAGTTCAAACTAATATTTCGCATTTCTTTTCCTTGATGAAACAAATTGTGCACAATAAACAGAATGCTCAAATTATTATGACTGCTAGCCACGCTAAACAAACGCGTCATACGTTCATCGCTATGACACTGTGTCATTAAGTCATCAATAACCAAGAGATTAGTTGTTTTAGGATCAAATCGGTCTTCAATGTCTTCTGGTATACCTTTATGAAATATTACCTGACGCATAGACTTGTATAAAGGTTGGTCTGCACCATATAACCATAAAATATGTTGTGGTGGTGGATAAATGAGTTTATGCTCAATAATAGCTTTCACTAGAGATGTTTTTCCACTTCCAGTGGGTCCAGAGCATAAACATGTAAACGGGTGTTTGAATTGCATGTTAAAACCACTGTATGTCTTGGTCTTTTATCCAACTGTTGAATTTTTTCGGCCAGCCCATCCACTTCACAAAGTGTTCTGTTTGTCCTTTTCTTTTACGTGTTTTTAAAACTTTTTCCACTTTAAATAATGAATCAGCGTCTTTTGAAACGGATTGTAATTCTTCTTCATAAAAATGACCATCTATAGGCTCATCCATAAAGTCTTTAAGTCTGTACAAGTTAATAACCTGTTTTCGACACCGATGCGTAATGATAAAGACTTCTTCAGTCCACTTCTGTTGATAGTCACGTTGAAATACATATTTCATATGAGAAATACGTACTTGAGCTTTTATTTTAAATTTATATGGTTTAACTTTTTTAGAAAATTAAATAGTGTCCATGTACATACGTTTCCATACTTTGGCTTCGTTTGTTTTATTTACACCAGCAGGTGATAAGCCATGTAGTGAGGTATGAGGTCTATTATTGTAATTAGCTACAAGTTGTTGTAAGATGTCAGTGTACTTGTATGTTTGATTTTGAAGAAAATAACGGTACATCAAACCTTTTACGGTACGTATGACACGTTCAGCATAATTCGCTTTGGTTTCATTTTTAGTTGTGTAGACATGAATACCTTGTTTTTTCAGAAATTCTTTCACCCACCGGTTGGTGAATTCTGTCCCTTTATCTGACCGTAACAACTTAGGTCGTCTGTCTGTTTTCTGGAAAATGGTTTTAAAGGCTTGTACCACAGAGTCATGTTTTTTATTTGGTAATGGTTCAATCCACAAATATTTAGAAAAAACATCAATGACGACTAGCAGAAAACGAATGCTTTCGTTGTGTGGAGAAAGATTGGTAACGTCAGCTAAATCTGTATCCCATAAGTCATCTATACCTTGTGTTATAATACGCTGTCGTTTAAATTTGTACTTGACGGGTTGTAATAGTGTAAAGGCGTCTTGATCACGAATCCATTTTTTAACGTTATTATATGAAGTTGCTTTTCCTGTTTGCTTCAGAAGTTGATATAATTTATAAGGCCCAGCAAAAGCACCAGGATGACTTGGATCAAAATAAATTTGATTTAAATAATCTTTCCATTTAGCCATGGTATAAAAACACATTCAGTAACAATTAAACCATTTATTTTACAATAGCATTAAAAACATTATACCTATGCTTAACTACAGCTTAACTATAACTCATGTTTATATGTATAACTGTTTCTATAACAACCATTTTACTTTGAAAGTTCTTTTATTACACTTTCTATAACTCATGTTTCTATAACAAGCATATTACTTTAAATGTTCTTTTATTAGACTGTCTATTTCCCTACTACTCTTCCGTAGTTGCTTCCACTCAGCTGGTGTAAGCAGTATACCTCGTTTGCTAGCATAAGTACGTCCATCTTTTGTGGTAATATAGTCGCGGATATTTACATAGAGTTTTTGCTTGTATCGACACACTTTCACACCTTTTCCATTCCCAATTGGGATGAGAACTTTTAAGTTTTGTTGTTGTGGTGTAGCACTTTCTTGCGTGAAGGCTGGTTCACCACTCACTTTCACACCTTGTGCAGTTGGGATAAGAACGGATTGTTTTAAGTGTTGTAGTATATTGTTTACACTTTCTTGTCTAGTAGCTGGTTCCTCACTAACTTTTATTTCTCCTGAATTCATGTTGACGTTCACTCCTCAGCGGTTCGTTTTAAAATGATGAGGAGTGACTGTGTTGTACCCTTTTATTGTGTAGAAGTGTCCACTGGCGCATGCGTAACTAAACACATTTCTGCTACTAAAAAACGAATGTCTGGTAGCCAATCATAATCAGCCTTTTGTAATGCTAGTCCTAACATAAATTGTTCATGTGGTACACCAAGGCTGTTACACTTTTGTGTAAATTCCACCAACACTTGATGAATCGGTAAGTTAAGCCGTGCTTTTTTCCAGTATGTATTAAAGTATATAAACACAGAATCAAGTTTTTCATTCAAAGAAAAATGAGGTGTTAAAACAAAAGACTTTTCTCGCTGTAAACTAATGTACATCCAATGAGCATAACGTTTTTTAAATTCAAATTCCATTATGCGATACGATTCCATGTGGTTCTACCTTAAGTTCACCACACACCTTACAGAAATTGTCTGGTTCACAGTCTTTACAGTTGTATTTATGACAATGACACTTGTCTCCAAAGAACTCAGATCCACCACAGTACTCACAAATGTAAGCAAGTTGGTTGTACGCGTGTTTGTTACAATTTCTCACTTCTCTCAGATCCTCTTTCTTCAGCTCGCTTTCTTTCATACGTTGATGAAAAAGCTGTATTTTCAATGTTTCATGACATTTTCCTTTCAACAGCTCTGCAACTTTTGGTATAATATCTAAAAATGTATTCCATTCCTCATCATTTAGGTTGATGTAGTTGTTGTACACTTTACTGTTCACTTCTCGAATCCAGTGAAAACTGACATATCTCTTTTCAGCAAACTTAATGACTGTAATATGTTTATCGTCAGAAAGTTTGAGTTCATATCCTTCATCTCGCATGTGGTAACTATTGACTCTTATTTTATCCCACATAAGAGTTGAGAGAACAATCCATCTTGACCCACGTAAAAGACGTGCAAAGCTTCCATATGCTCCTTCTTCTACACAGACTTGTAAGTTATGACTGATTTCAAATGATGTGTTCATGGTTGCGTTCATGGTTGTGACTGTTGAGTAATACTAGAGTTCATTCCTTTTATATGTCATATACCATATGACGTCATAAAAGCGTTAACCAATTATATTATGAGTTGCTTGAAGACGTTATTGAATTTTTTAACCAATCAGAGTTGCTTGAAGACGTTACAGAATTTTTAACCAATCATATTTGATTCCTCACCCCAATAGGCTATGAACCACTTTCTAACGAGTTCTTTTACTTCAGGCAGCCATTCATGTTCTGTTTTTTGCATAGCTTCCTGTATATTAAACCGTTGGTAAGGAAGATTCAATTCTTCACATTCATCCTTAAATCCATTGAAAAGAATATATGAAGAAACTATAACATGTGCACTTGACCATTTTTTGTTAATGTCTTCCCACCATAGTGCTGGATTTTCTACTCGAATGCGTGAAAACATCCATGTAGCGTACCAATCCTTAAATATTTTTTCCATAGCTCTGTCTTCTTCCATGTTTTTTTTTGACTTCACTCCGCAGAGTTCACTCCCTTTTATACCCAACTGGTTGCTGAGTCAAGCTTTTCAAACTTCTTGCAAACGTTTGAATTCACTTCAACTCGTCCATGGTTGAATCGAACAAGGTCTGATACATTCGTCGTCAATGGAACATCATCATCATAAAGTAAAATGATTCTTGCAGCTACAACTAGCATGAGCTCAACTGCCCAAATTGTATTCACGTTGATAAATGCTGAATCAATGTCATAAGTTGATATGATAAATGTTAAATCAATGTTATAAGTTGATAGTTTATGTAGATGTTCACAGTCACGTAGAAACGAGTCGATAAAATCACTTGGAATAGTCTTTCCGACAGCTTCCCAATGCAGATGTAAATTTTTCACTTGCTGCATCCAATCCCATTCAAAAGTAGGAAGCTTTGAAAACACATAGTTAGTATAATTCACTTTGAAGACGTCGTCCATAGTCATACATCTGTCAAGAAGTAATGCTGACATTGTGAAGTCTTTTCTCGTCACACAATGTATTACTAGTTGACTAGTTGACATGTTTTACTCATGCTTTTATACTACTTCCATGTAGCAATCCGTGCAGTCAGCCCCCATGCTACAGAAGGTGTGCTCAAACCCGTACGGGTTTCAACACACCTGTGCTCAAACCCGTACGGGTTTCAAAACACCTGAAAATACGGGTTTGAGCACACGTGTGCTCAAACCCGTATTTTCCCACTACTGCTGAAAATTGTTTTAAGGAGTACTTTATAACTGCACTATAGTGATAAAGGTTCCTGTGCATAATACATGTGGGACTGCTATCTGGGTCATTACACTTGTGGGCAAACTCTGAAATGCATATAAAATGTGTTTAAACAATTTGTGAAATCCGTCTAATATCCGTGGGAAAAACACGTGTAAAAGACGTTTAATAATCGGTAGGAATTACGTGTAAAGTGCGTGTAAAATGCGTACAAATTTTTGCGTGGGAAAATGCGCATTATCGATGAGCAAAATGGCGAAAATACACGTATATTACACCTAACTTTCCATTATGCTCACGTATTTTACACATATAATATCTGCTAAAATTTTGTCGGGTTATGCAGTGTCGGCATTATGTAGTGTCGGCATTATGCAGTGTCGGCATTATGCAATGTCGGCACTATGCCATGTCACCGTGTAAAGTGACCCGGACGGGTACAATAAATTTTGAGTGAACAAAATAATCAACTGGCAGGCTGTTTGAATCGCATTGTGAAATAAGATTGGTTATGGAATATAGAAACAGCGTGGAAAATGTACTTTCTGAACATAAATACATTTAAGGAGCAAAAAAATTGAAAAGATACCCACCGTAAAACAAATTTGGTTGAAATAACGTTTTAAAAACGTTTTTCCCGAACCTTTTGAAGTTGCAAAAAACGTTTTCTAAAGGTTGTATATGAAATGCCGAAAAAACGTTTTTTTCGCAACGTTCTAAAAAAGTTATATAAAAAACGTTTTTAGAACGTTTCATACACAACCATAAGAAAACGTGCGTAAAACAAATTATCTAAAAAATATCCTTCAACATTCTTCAAAATAGTAGTCACTCTAGGAGGCTGCATCTTGCTCATCACACCATATTTCATTTTTAAGAACTACCATTATTTTTTGCAATTGACATTTAACGAAACATTCATACCTGGCTGGGTTTGAACCGGGAACCTCTGGCATCCAAAGCGACGAACTTACCTGTACTTACCTATTCCCACTTCAAATCCCCCTCACCCGAATAATTGCTCCGTACGGAAATTCCCCCAAGGTCTACCCCCTCCCTTTTTATGCGCTTTTTTCTGCACACTTAATGCTTAGTTATAGCTTACAGTAATTAGTTAAATATATGTGAACTGAATTTGACGTTTCGCATCTAAAATGTAATTCTTGTTATTGTGAATATATTATTCATATCTAAAAATTACTTTATAAAGTATTCAAATGCCTATAACATTTCCTTGACGCTCCAATATATGACATTCTTAAAAATTGATATAATAACGTTCTTATACAAATCCTTTGTTTTTGGTTTGTTTTTGGTTCTTTAAAAATCAATTTCAATAATGTTCTAATAACATACGTTTGTTTTTGGTTTGAAAAAAAGTTTTTATTTTGTTGGTAAATGTAACGTTGCTACAACCAAATAAGGTTTGATTTTGGTTTGTCATTTGGTTGCTGAATATAACGGTTTTACAACCAAAAAAGGTTCGTTTTGGTTAGAAAAACGTTATAACCTTTTCACAACCAAACCAAAAAAGTTCTTATGTTTAGCGGGCCATTTCGCCGACCCGGTCCTTTGTTTTTCAATTTGGGTTAAGAAACAATTAAGACTGTTTTTCAAACTGGCTTAAATTTGCTAAACAGAATCCACAAACAGCTCTGATGTGTTCTCAACCAAATATCTAAAGTATGAACAGTTTACATTAAACACACAATTGCCATGGTTTTTGCCCACACCACGAGCCAAGTGTTGGACCCATTAATACCCCCCCCCCCACCCCCGTCACATAACCCCTTATTTTGTGCGCCTGCCTCTCGCCCGCAATGCAAGCAGACAGTTGCGGCCTTCACCTTCAGAAATCATTGTTGATCAACAGAAGCCTGCGAATGCTTAGGCCAGGAGAATAACAGTCTGTTTCACATCCTAATAATAATAATAATAATAATAATAATAACAATAATAATAATAATATAATAATAATAATAATAATAATAATAATAATAATAATAATAATAATAATAATAATAATAATAATAATAATAATAATAATAATAATAATAATAATAATAATAATAATAATAATAATAATAATAATAATAATGTTGGTTGCCTATTTATTTTTGTTGCTTCTGTTTTTTTTTTTTTTTTTTGTATTTGCTTTTGTTTGATTTTTTTGTTTTTTATTTGTTTTTTTTTTCTCAGAGCGGGATAATTCTTTTTGCTATGTGTGATTTTAGCGACCCAGCCACGGGGATGGAGGAGAAACAAGATGAATGTGTTTGCTGGCCTTACCTGCTATACTCTGCCTTGTGATGTACTGAAGTACACATTGCTTGCTGTGTCTGCGTTTCTCGTTTACTTCGGTTAAAGAAATAAACCTTCGGTTAAGGAAATAAAGCTGACTTTATTTAAAACAAGGAGTAGATCAGTGGCAAATAGACGACCGATTTTGTTCGTTTTTCTTTGGGACGCGAATCTACGGATCTCTAAAATGTAAGTAAACTGTGCATCCTTCACCGCATGCTACAAACTGGTATCATTTCTGAGAATGATCCCTGACCACGTGCCAAACTGAAGATGGGGGAACGCAGAGGGAGGGGGCTAGGCACTGCGAATGATACTCCAAGTATAAGCATGCGTGCCAAAAAATGAGAAGGGGTGCGGTATTTTCAGGCCATACGCGGTGCGCGTAGAGTGCAAGCGGGGGGAGGGTGGGGGTGGGGGTTAATTTTCATTCAATTCTTCACTTTTCCCACAAAGGAGGGGGGGGGGGGGTTATATATGAAATTCACTCCTAGTTTAGTTAAAAAATGGTTACTAGTTAGTGCGTAAGTACCTCCCCCCCACCCCCTCCTTGCCAAGGAAACGGGACACTCACGTGCAAATTGGTTAGGCGAAGGAAAGAAATACCCTTTTTCTCATCTCCATGCCGGATCACTAAAATTGGCATAAAGAAGAGAAAACGTGACAAGGTATGGTAATAACTAAATTTAAAAAAAAGGAGGGGGGGGGGGGGGGTCGTTATAATATGCTAGGGTAAAACGATCCTAAAATGGCCTCAAAGGAAAAAATTATCCTAAAAGATTAGGCTCAAGCACTCGACGCTCGCCGATTTATACCAAAAAAAAAAAAAAAAAAAAAAAAAAAAACATTAAAAGAGCAATTGACAATTAATTGTTGGGTTTTACAAATGGCTCTAAAACCATTTAACCATACTTTGCGAAAAACAAAGAAGCAAGATTTCTGGCCAATACCGGGTCAAAGAAATAAAAACAACACTTTTGAACACCCTCCTCTTTCTCCCCCCCCCCCCCAAAAAAAAGGGGGTAAGAAACATTTCGGCCTTACCTTTTTTTAACTAAACGCTTTTTTTTTTACCCAAAATGCAGACACCCTCACAAATGTCACTCCCTGAACTACCCAGTATGGTGGTAGATTTATCCAAAAAAAAAAAAAAAAATCATAAACCTACCTGTTGTAAGTTTCTATTGTCGCGCAGCATTTATATGATACATTTAAGTTACTATTTATTCGCGCTCTTTTACTCCGCCATTATTTTTCGCGCAATATAATTAGGCATATAATCTGTCTTTAAAGAACGTCTGTCAACATGCGCTTTATCAAGCGTATCGTTATTTTTTTTTTTTTTTATTTTTTATTTTTTTATTTATTTGCTTATCACATAATATAAATGTACAGAAGACACCACACAAAGAGCATAGTATAACTTATCCTCAAAATGACTTCACACGGCGGCATCCATTTCACTGGCCTTAGGTGCCTGTCAATGGACATTGTTCTACCACAGGGTTCAAAACGCTCACTGAACAAATTCTTTGAGGACAGAATTACGATGTGACAGCATACACACATACACACACATTCACTCCTACACCTACACATACACATACACACAATACACAATTTTTTGGTTGCTTGTAACAGGAGAACGCTTGCGGCCAAATGGAGTTTACTATTTCACGTTAATATTGACTTTTCATAAAGAAGGCTTTTTTCCACTATGGGATTATACGGTGACCATTTGCTTCGAAATGTTTGATGGGTTAAACGCTTTTTTTCGGTAAGCACACGTTGGTAAACTTTCCGAGCTACAACCGAAGGAACTACATTTTCTTTTCTGCCCCTACGGCAAATTATCTCAAATTTTACTACCAGAATGATAAGATTTAGAGCCAGATCTTCTACCCCAAAAAGAAATTGGATATCACGTATCGTTATTGGATATCACATCTTTTCGAATAGATTTTTTTATTCCCCACAGGGGGAGTATATGCGATCGACCTCGTGTCGGTGTGTCGGTCAGTCTGTCGGTCGATCTGTCGGTCGGTCTGTCGGTCTGTCATCAAGACCTTGTTAACACGATAACTTAAAAACTCCTGCAAGGATTTTCATGAAACCTGGTTTGTGGCTTCTGTGGGAACAAACACAGATCGGTATTGTAAATGGGCCAGATCCGTCCACGGAAAATGGACCAGCTGTATTGATGGCCGTGTTTAACTGATGGGGGGGGGGGGGGCTGTGGGGAATATGTGGGCTATGCACACTGCTCTAGTTAATTTTAAAACGCGGAAAAATAATTATGGGGTGCGTGAAATTAATACATTTCAATCAACACTTTGAAATTTATTTTCAGAATAATAAAAACCACGTGCAAAAACTAGTATTTACTTGGATTATTATTATTATTATTATTATTATTATTATTATTATTATTATTAGTCCTCGCCGCCGCGTAGTGCGGAGCGGGGGACTACTTTCGGGTCCATCCGTCTGGCGACACTTGGAAGCACAAATTTGGGCACGCAATATCTCAGCTGCTATTCAACCCTGGCTTTTTGATTTTGCTACAGTGAAAATATGTATATTGTGCGACGTTGCATTATTTTTCGATTCGACCAAAAATGACGAAATGGTGACGTGTTGAAAACAGTCAATGTTTTAGTATTTCTGTTGCCTACAGCGAAACTTTGTGCACTCGATATCTCAGCCGCTATTCAACCCTGGCTTTTGATTTTTGCTACAGTGAAAATATATTGAAGTTGTGCGACGTGGCATTATTGTTCGATTCGACCATAGTTCTCTGCGGGGGACATTCATCAGTTTCACTGATAACCCGCCGGGGGACTATAGTTTTCGGGTTTGTCTGTCTGTCCGTCCGTCCGTCTGTCCGTCTGTCGACACCTTTATTGTTAACACACTCAAGCCTACATTTTTTGACCGATTGTTAAGATATTGTATATATGGGTAGTACTGGAACGAGCAAGGATCGGTATTGTAAATGAGCCATGTCGGCCCAAGGGCATTGGCCCAGCTAAACTTCAGAAATTTTCGCAAGCTTTACATACTGGAATGAGTTTGTTAACACACTCAAGTCTGCATTTCTGCATCGATTTAAAGGATATCTTAACTGTAAGTAGTCTTGGAACCAACAAGTCCTGGTATTGTAAATGAGCCATGTCGGCCCAAGGACATTCGCCCAGCTGAACTTTTGACAAATTTTCCTAATCCTTACTCATTTGAATGAGTTTGTTAACACACTCTAGCCTACATTTCTGGATCGATTGTTAAAATCTGTTAGATATAGGAAGTATTGGAAATAGCAAAGCTCGGTATTGTAAATGATTCCTGTCGGCCCAAGGACATTGGCCCAGCTGAACTTCAGAAATTTTCACAACCCTTACATACTCGAATGAGTTTGTTAACACACTCGAGCCTACATTTCTGCATCGATTTATAAGATATTTTAACTGTGAGTAGTATTGAAATCAACACACTCAAGCCTACATTTTTTTATCAATTGGCAAAATGTTACACACATAGGTAGTATGGATGGTAACAAAAATTGGCCAGGTCGGGCCAAGGGCATTGGCCCAGCTGGAATTTTAATGTTCACGAATATGATACGAATTGCTTGAGGGTTGTAGTCCAACTTAACAAAATCAAATACTTGGATTGTATGCCGAAGGGGAACATAGTCAGTTTCACTGACCCAATTATTATTATTATTATTATTATTATTATTATTATTATTATTATTATTATTATTATTATATCGTTTCTTATATAACACACATATCATAAGCATGTTCATGGCACTTTACAAAAATATATAAACATTCATAATTGCAACTATAATAAGAAATATCCATTTGGGAGCCTTAAAAATTAAGAACCACTAAAACACAATTTTGTAATAATTCTAGAATCTAATACTGAGTTTACTTCAGCAAAAAATCACTAACGGAGGGAGCACACAAACTGAAAGCGCGATCTCCAGCAAATCGAAGCTTAGCCCTAGGCTCCACTAGTTTAAGATCAGAGTCGGATAGACGAGTATTTCTTTGTGGGGCATGAAGCAATTCTTTCAAATATGCAGGCGCTAAACCATGCAACGCCTTGAATGCCAGAAGAATGATATTTTATCTGATTCTGGCTCGACTTGGAAGCCAGTGTAGCTTTTCCAAAATCAGAATACTATTTGTACTGCGATCATCACCAGTTACAAGGCGCGCAGCACAAGTCGCCGATGTCTGTCTAATAGGGCCTCTGGTATGTTATACAAGAGGGCATTTGCATAGTCAATTCGTGACATAATGGTTGCATGCACCAGTGTTTTTCATCGCAAACTCGGTTAAATATTTCCGAATTGTGCGTATTCGTCCTATGTGGAAATATCCAACTTTGATGATATTGTTCACGTTTCGTACACTGGATTTTGATTCAACGAGTTCTCCACCTATTGAAATAGCGCTATTTTGCACTGTCTGCACTTGTTTGCTGGTTCCAAACATCATAAACTCAGTTTTTGACTCACTGAGTTTGAGTTTATTTAACGTCATCTGCTTGCTAACCTCGCATATGGTGCTTTTCCATGGATTACATAGCTAACACTTGGGAAACAACACTATTTGGATTCAGTGTTTTTAGTAGCTGTGTGTCATCAGCAAAAAGGTGAAAAGCTCATTGAAAAGACATAGTAATTCACCAAGAGGTCAAACGTACTTTTTGTATGCTTGAGGACCCCAAACAGATCCTTGAGGATAGCCAGTTTCCAACCGGATAGGGTATAGTTAATTTTTATTCTCTGCGTTCTTTCCGTAAGGTATGACGTGAACCAGGCCAAAGCCGATCCTGATATTCCGAAGTCACATCTTAAGCTAGACAGCAGAATTTTATGGTTGCATGTATCGAAGGCGGCACTTTAATCCAGAAGCGCCATCAACACTATTTGTTGTTCATCTACAGTGACCAGCCTCGGTGGCCTAGTGGTTAGAGTGTCCGCCTCGAGACTGGAAGATTGTGGGTTCAAACCCCGGTCGGGTCGTACCTAAGACTTTAAAATTGGGACTCCTCCTTGCTACCCTGTGAGGCACTCCACATATAAGGGTTAGAAAGAGGGCTGGAATGCCCCATTTCAGTATAATGTGGCAGGGGGATCCCGACATAACCGTAGCAGTTGAAAGGGATCTAAAGAACTATACAATATAATGACTAGCAGATAACTGTAAGTAGGTTCTAAGCGAAATCAAGCTGTATGAGTAAGCAGCTGATTCCAAGCCCCTCCTAGGTAGCTTCGAGTGAGTTTAATACCAGCGGACCTTTGCCATTTTCTGGGCAGAAAGGGTCACAGTGTCTGTAATAAAAATGACCATTAATATTAATTTTCGAGGCTCCCGACATGACCATAGCAGTTGGAATAGATCTAAAGAACAATACAATACAATCTACAGCGGTAAGGATTATCGTTCTGCACCTTCACAAGGATCGAGTGGCCCTTCTTGAAGGCAGACTGCAACGGTTCACCTAAACTGTTGTTACTTGTAAATTCATTAATTTGATCTGAAATGACTCGCTAAATAATTTTTGATATTTTTTTATACAAAAGGTAAACGGGTCTAAAGTTTTCAAATTTCGGTTCTTGATTTTGTTTTTGAATTAATGGAGTCACAATTGCTTGCTTAAAGACTTTAGGCATACAGCCAGAACGGATGGATTTGTTCACAATGTTTGTCAATGTAGGAGCCAAAATATCTATGTTAGCCTTCACCAGCTAGGTTGGTAGTGGGTCTAATTCAGGGCAGTACACATATTTAGTGATACCCTCAACTGAGACTTCCTTGAATTGTGTGAAATGAGAAGTGTCAAGATTTGGCTGCTTCATTATTGACTTTGTAACTTTAGGCACACAACTGACATACAAAGTGGTTCGCGAATGACATAAAAAGTGACTTGCGAAAAAATTAAATATTTTCTGATAAGTTAACTGTACGTAAATACCAAAGCGATAAAAAATTTCGGTTGGAGCGCGAACGCCACGAAATTTTGGCACAATTATGCCGCCATAATCCAGACACATTCGGAACTTTTTTGTTGGTAGAGGAGTGCAGTTCCATAGAATCTGCCCCACCCCTTCCTGCCCCCTCCCCACTCGTCATGTGGAAAGGAGTATTGGATGAATATCCCGCCCCTTCCTTTTAAGCGAAAAAAAAACGGTACCCCACTTAATCCGCGTCTTTGCCAAAAAAGTACCTCCACCCCACCCCTTCACCATGAGATGTGCTTGGTGTGCCCAACCGCGCTCCGTCTCTGATTCGACATATAAGAATGTTTAGTTACTTTACTTTTAAAAGAAATGCACAGAAATATTTAATTGTATCTGTCAGTCAGGAATCAGTTGCCCAATTTATTGGTAATTTATTTTTAAAAATTCTTGAAGCTGTAATTACTGAATACCTCGACAAAGTGAACATTTTGCTCGGTCTCGAAAGTGTTCATTATATGGAAGTTTTACTGTAATGCGGCCTGGAAGCACGTGTGTGTCTGTACGTGCGCGCATGCCTGTGTGTGTATATACAACTCCTTTTACATTTCCGGTGCGATTGTTGTGAAATTTGATAGGAATGATTCCTGTGTAAACTGGTGTTGCTTTTTACCGATTGTCCGTCCGTCTGCTCCTTACTAATAGTCACAGGTTTGTACGACGCAAAAGCTATTTTTCCTTAAAATTCTAGAATTTTTCAAAACAAGAACAATAAAATCTCATTACACATATGTGCTTTGGTAGTTTGTACGAGCCATACATACGTCTATCATCTCTGGGCTATACTCATCACTAGTGAGGAATTTGTCGATCGTTATGTTTGTGTGTATCCAAATAATATTTTTTAAACGGTACTTCTACATTTCTTGTCCCATTTTTTTTTAAATTTTGCCGTAATATTTACTGGTTAATCCTCCATATATCCAGTATTTTTTTGCGATTTGGCAAGATTTAGCCAAGAGTTTTGGCCAAATCTGGGAAAACACAAAAAATGCTGCTCTTCCTAATTCGGTCCATTTCCGTTGAAATTTGACTGGAATCTTCCCCTCAAGCTTCTGCATCAGGCTTGTATTTATTTGCTTGATTTGAAAAAAGTGGCCAAAATATTGGCCATAATCGGAAAACGTGCAAAACACACAGAAACAGTGGTTTGTGTTGTCGTCTGCAATGGAATCGATTCATTTTTGTGTGTGGCTTGCTTACCTGCTCTATGTTTAAGTGTAGCTCTATGGTAGCAACCGGTCGAGGACAGGCATAGCAGACACAGCAGTCTGTGTGTGTCAGTCTATTGTGGTAACACGGCTGACTTAAGAACAATAGATCATAATGTCCCATACAACACATAATTGTGTTGATAAAAACTCCAAAAAATAAATAAAAAATGAAGAATAAAGAAGAAAAAAGAAGAAAAAAATGCGCCTCTTCATACAAGGTTTCAAAAACAAGCTGAAGAGGTTTACCAATTATATTCGAAAAGAAAATAGATGCAATAATGTAATTTTGGGCTAAGGTTTTAATACTTTGCTTGTCACAAAAGAAATTCCAGTTTGTGATTGTTTACAATCTGTCGCAACTTAATGTTTAATGGGCATTTGCTCAGAAACATCGGAAGCAGCAAACAGCTACCTTTAGCCACAAGTTTCGCTACTTGTGATAACAGATTTCAATTGATCGAATTAAAGTTTTCTGCATAGATTGGCCACTCAGGTTGGTGGAGGAGGGGATTTGGTAAGGCCATCTTATTTTATTTCGGCAATATCTAAATTTTTGTCAGTCTGGTGAACTCTAAACTTGTTTTGCAAAAAGCTGTCTCTTTCTACTAATTTTTGAAAGATTGTAAGAGAAGCATCAAGATCAGTTGTAAAAAACTTTTAGTCCGATTTTTTTTCTTGCAGCTGGTTTGGTGACATAACTTTCAGCAACGTAGTAAGCAGAATAGCATATTTTAAGAACTTCATTGCAAGTGTAAAGTTTCACTGTTCAGTAGTAACTGGATATTTGAAGTTTAAGGGGCGTTCTCTTCGCAACAACTAAATACTGAAGATTGCCAGGCTATCAGTAAGATAACACTAGCTACCTTTTCAATGTTTCATTGAATATGCATAAATTGTCTTTCACGACGACAGTAAATATTATAACCCAAAGCTAAGACTTTTTAACATCTTTTGTCAATTCATTTTTCATTGCCCCTTTTAGAAATCGTTTCATCTTATTTTTTTCAGATCCTTGTTGTCAAGTCAAATCGGTATATGAACAAGAAGCTAAAGGATATAGTTCTTAATCAGCGGGGCAATTGTGCAACTATGTCTGCCACAAAAGAATGCATGGTCACCGAGGAAGGGAACCAGTTAACTTACGACTACAAACCTGTGTTAATGACACACCTGCTAGTTTCAAACAAGAGTGTTCGAGTTTAGACGCAGATGCAGGGCTTGAGTACAAATCACAACAGCCTCCTGAGAGCGCTGATGCTGAGAAAGAGAGCCCTTACACATTCTTCACGGAAGAAGAGCATAGGCTACTCATTGGCGAATCACCAAGTACGACCTCAAAATCGTTTTTAAAGATTCTAAAATCCGTTGCCAATAGCAATCAAGCCAAATCTGACACAAGTGAACTGAGTCAAACTGTATCATCAAATCCGGAGACTTTAAAATGCGAGCCACAGATTAAGTCACGTACAGTAGGACATTCCGATGCTCAGCAAGTAACGTGTAATATTTGTGGAAAAACATATGCTTGTCTCAAGAATTTTAGGGCGCATATGCGCTTTCATACTGGTGATAAGCCGTTCAAGTGTCATATTTGCAATAAGGTATATGTAGCAAAAAGACCCCTAGAACATCATATAAATGCTCATAAAGGCATTAAACCATTTAGATGTAATATCTGTTCCAAACGATATGCACAGAAGAAGACGCTTAAAGAACACATGAGCATCCATACTGGTGATGCACCATTCAAGTGTCATGTTTGCAATAAGGCATATGTAGCAAAAGGACGACTCGAACTTCATATAAATGCTCATAAAGGCATTAAACCATTTGGTTGTAATATTTGTTCCAAACGATATGCACGGAAGAAGACACTTAAAGAACACATGAGAATCCATACTGGTGATACGCCATTTAAGTGTGATACCTGTGAAAAAGTGTTTGTCTCCCTAAATAGTCTCAGGGAGCACATGTACGGACACTTTCGTATTCATAACGGTGAAAAACCTTACAAGTGTG
This sequence comes from Protula sp. h YS-2021, assembly GCA_949752745.1. NCBI lineage: Eukaryota > Metazoa > Annelida > Polychaeta > Sabellida > Serpulidae > Protula > Protula sp. h YS-2021. The sequence continues at coordinate 7,616,258 of OX457027.1, forward strand.
ATATTTGTCAGAAACCTTTTGGAACGGCATGGAATAGGAAGTGCCACATGAGTATTCATACCGGTCAACGGCCACACGTGTGCATCACGTGTGGAAAAAAATTTGCTACTACGAGTAATCTTACAAAACACGCACTCCTACACAGTGAAGGTAATCCATTCCAGTGTGATTTTTGTGACAGTGCATTTATTTCAAAGCAGAATCTAGAAAGACACATGAACAAGCATACAAAGGCTGATCGGTTCCACTGTAAGCTCTGCGTTAAAAGGTGGTTCACCTCAAGCATTGGGTTAAAGAATCATATGCGAAGCCATACTGGGGAAAAGCTATATACTTGTGACTTTTGTGATAAACAGTGCACAGGAAGATCTGCATTGAAAACACACATGCTTACTCATGTGTGACTGTCCTCGGTGACAGTCCTCATGCTCTTACACCAAAAGCAAAATAAATGTACATTTGTAACGCAATTCATTGACAAAGGTAGTTGAATCAATAAAGTTAAATACTGTGGTCCCAAAAAACCTATCGCGGAGTGTCGACTAACTAAGGGTGTCGAACCATCTTTCATCACCGGTTTATTCTTATCACTTGCAGCTGATCTTGGATAACAGTGTTAGTTATATCTGTCTTGGTGACCATCATCTGGTTTATTTTTGACTTTATTGACAATGGTTTATGATTCTGTTGCAGGAATGAATCTTCTGTTTCAGTATTCATAAAAAGAAAATTGTTTTGGGAATTACGGGTATAGTCGGGGAGACCTTTGTTTTTGAAACTAAATAGATGTCTTTTGAAAGTGCAACATAGGCCTGTACTCTTATGTTTTGTTTGCACTGGCCTCTCCCCAGTTTCTTTCTAACTCTTCTTGTACTCTTTCATAATTCCTCCAGTTTTCCAATGTTGCTTCAGCATGTGAGTCCTACATGGCCAGTTAGTTGCTGAGCATACCGTTAAGTATCAAATCAGTACCACCAAACGAACAAATTGACAAAATGTGCCACATAGTTTGCCACAAACGCTACTGGTTCCATTAATCCGATAGGAGGCATCGTGCAGAATTTGTTTTGTCGAAATCATACCAGCCTCGGTGGCCTAGTGGTTAGAGTGTCCGCCTCGAGACGGAAGATCGTGGGTTCAAACCCCGGTCGGGTCATACCTAAGACTTTAAAATTGGGATTCCTCCTTGGAACCCTGTGAGGCACTCCACATGTAAGGGCTGGAATGCCCCATTTCAGTATAATGTGGCAGGGGGATCCCGATATGACATAGTCGTTTAAAGGGATCTAAAGAACAATACAATACAATTTGTCGAAATCGTTTCGCATTTGCAATTATCGTGGTGGCACAATGTCCAGGGACATATTTAATTTTATGAACACGGCAATTTCACGTTAAATATTATTATTCATACTTGGAAATATGAGAAATTAGTGTTGGGCAACATGATAGTAATCAGATTGTAAAAACGAGTCATTCATGTATCCTAAGAGTGCTTTGCAAAAATCTTTCTACAAAGTAATTATTAAGTATTCATACCCAAAATGTAAAGGGAACATAACACATTATCGAGTGAACTAGCAGTGAAACATTTCAAACAGTTTGTAAACTGCCTCATTCAATAAGCTGCTGCGAAGGCTGCCTAAAATTGTCAACTGCTTTGTACCCTGATTTATTGCTTCAAATGTTGTTGAATTGTTCATCTTAATAACAACTGGTATACAATTAATTTTGAAGTCGACGAAAAATTGAAGAAATGGGAAATTGTCGAAAATGTGACATTTCTGGATGGAACTTTGCGAAGACGCGGCATTTTTTCGACGTAATATCTCTTCAACTATCAGGTGGACTGATTTGATATTTCACTTAGAGAACATATATATTATGTGAATGTTCTACGGCGTATTAATCTTGAAATTGACGAAAAATTGACTAAATGGGAAAATGTCAAAAATTTAACATTCCGCTTTCAGGAAATTAGTGGAAATTAGCGAAAACGCGGTATTTTGTTGACGCCATATCTCTCCAACTATCAAGAGGACTAATTTGATATTTCACTGAGTGCTTGTTTTTCCACTTGAATTTGATCATGACAGCTGTTTGTCCATGTCCGCTTGGGGGCTGTGCCCTCTAGGATGGCTTGTTTACTTTGACAATCCCGTCTAATTTACAGAAAGTAGTGCCGCGATTGAATTGTTCTGTCTCACGTGGCTCATGTGTATGTGTCTGATATTGTTAATTTCAATTGACAAATAAATTGGCTAAATAATTACGGCTGGGAAAGAAAACAACAGGAGCAATTGTGAACATTAAAAACAGCGACCAGAAATGTTTTATATGGTCAGTTTTGGTACATCTTCCTGTCAAACATCAAAATTCCAACCGGCTGAGTCATTACACAGGTTATGCAAATGAGCTAAACGTGAAAAATATCTCCTTTCAACACCTGTACGTCAAGTAGCATCCTTTGAGAATAATAACAGCTTACCCATAAATGTGTTTGGGTATGAAAATAACAATGTAGTACCAATTGTCTGACTAACTATAATTATGAGATACAAATTAATTTATTACTTACAAGTAAGGGACGGCATAACCACTATTGTTTGATTCATATTCAAGACTACCAGTGCTACATCCAGGAGACAAATATACTGATGTGTTCTTACAATAATTGATGGAAACACAAAATCGGATTGCAGATATTTTAATGAATGCCAAACTAGTGAAAATGGCACCGAAAAAAACCCAGGATTTGGAAGCTGCAGCCACTTGTTTTATTTGTCAAACTACCATAGGATCCGATCGAGTACGAGAACATAACCATGTAAATGAATTGTACCATGGTGCTGTCTCAGTAACAACTGCTCACGGTAACTGCAATTTACAATATCGTTTGTTGAAAAGAGTCGTTGTGAGGAGGATTCCTTTATCATTCGAGCTACATTTCACAAGTTACCGGGCTATTAAAATACAGGTATCTCTGTGACCATACCCTTCTCGATGACCTTCTAGGTGGAAACCGGAAGTTCTAGGTGAAAGCCATTATCTCGAACACAATAACATTGAGAGATTTTGAGCTCAATTTTCAATCCCTAACGCCTAAATAACCTTTTTTAGAAAATGGTGAACTTCCGGTTTTGATCTTAATCATTACCGAGGAGGCGAAGATCACCGAGATATCCTACGTAAAGTCTATTAGACCCAAATGGTACCTCCAGCAATACGGGGACCATTTTTGCTAAAAAACCAGTATTAGGGAGACCAAAAATTTAGGGAGACCAAAAGTAGGTCTCCTTAATTCTTAGGGTGTTTAAACGTTACGAAACTACTCAGCAAACAAAAAACGAATGATTTTATGGCATAGCGAATATAACATACTTTGGTTTAAAATTAAATTTGTTTGTTGAAACTTGATAACAAGCTTTCAATTTGATCCTAAACTTTATACCTTGTATAAACATTAGTGCCAAAAAATCAGCTTTAAGGAGACCGGGGAAAACTGCCATTTTTATTTAAGATCCGCTATATATTATGTATTTAAAAATATTATAGCAACCAGTATTTTTTTCCTTAACTGCTCAACATGCTTATACATGGTTTAGCACGAAATTGGAGAAAAGGATAATTTAGCACTGTGAACAGGCATTTTTTCAAAGAAACGAACACTTGAGAGCAAGATGCATTGTGACGTAATAAACATTATGACGTAATGAAACGTATCCCTATTTTATATATATATATATAGTGTGTAAACCGACTTAAGGGGACTATGCTTCACACTTAGACAAAACACTTCAAAGGCCATTTTTTTTATATTCATTACTCTTTTTTTGCCTACCAAAATGATTTCTAAGGAATTCAAAATAGCATTTAGCACTTTTTTGTCTTAATAATATAAAAATCTTGCACATATTCATGAAAAATATATGGTCTCCTTATTGCTGGTTGTATATTTCTGGGTGTATAAACCGACTTAAGGCGACCATATATACAACTTGAAGAGACATTTTGTTTATCATTAATTACTACTTCAATTCTTTTCTTTCCTAAGTAATGTTACAGAGTTTAAATGTCACGTAACAATATTTATACCAGAAACATGAAGCATCTTGCACATATTTGCATGTTAAGTAGAACTAAATGTAGAACTAAATGGCACAGTCATTGGTAATATGTGCATAGTGTCATCTCTCAAGGCTGTCGTACATGCGTATAACTTATACACAATGCATATACATAACAAATAACAATAATAATAAACATAGGTTTAAAATAAATCTTCAGAAACACCCAACTAGTAGCAAAATATGCTACTTTGGGAGACCAAATATACAGAGCATTAAACCACACACTTACGGAGACCCGGGAAATTCCGTGGTTTTAGCCAGGTCGCCTAAAATGCCAAGTGAAATCTAGAAAAAATACGTAGACCAACTTTTTTGCTTATTTTTTGCTACTTAATATGACAAGAAGGAAAAATCATACCCATTATCTACAACGTATAGGAACATTTTTTGGTAATTTTTGTCTTTCTAAACTCAAAGGTAAAAAATATACAAATGGTCTCCCTAAGTGCTATATTAAAGGCATGGTCTCCCTATGACTGGTTTTAGATCTATATATATATATATATATATATATATATATATATATATATATATATATATATATATATATATATATATATATATATATATATATAGTGAAATCAGGCTTTTAGGATAAAAAAGTGAGTGAATAATTTTGTCTCTAATGTTCTATCTGCCAACTACAACTAAAATCTTGGGCTGTTTTTCTCACACTTTTTCAATCACTAGCTTTGATTATTTTAACTTTATCACATAGCGAAATCCGCTTTCTTTTCACACCACCAATATTCAGACTTAACACCTTGTATAGCATAGAGTACAAAGACAATGAATTACTTGTTCTTTTATATGCATTTTAGAAGAGGGAGGAATATAGCGATTAGTCGTATAAAAATTCTCTCTTAAGGATACATCTTTTGTAATAAGCCCTATTGTCTTTACATGCACTGAGTTCAATATAATGTACTCAATACCCTCATATAACAATAGAGGAAAAAACAAACACTACCGAGTAACAAGCTGATAGGGGTTGTTTACATAACGTAAAAAATATGGACAGCAATTTGACTGTTCATATCAGTGGGGTTGTTTTAGATGTGTAACCGTACTTACGGGATAAAAAGAGTGTTCCCAATTCACAATAGAGGTATCTAGATATAACAGAACTCTATGGTGATTTAAAACAGACTGAAAAATGCTGTCCATAATTCAGGGGTGTCCATACTAGAGAGGTGTGCATATCCGGGGTTTTACTAATATATATATAAATATAAATATATATATATATATGTATATATTGTTCCAGAAAGGTTTCACACTGCTAAAAACGTTTCTTAGATAGGTTTCGGAATCTCAAAAAAATCATCATTTTGTCTGTAAATGAAAAGCTTAACCAAATCAGGATGAAAGATTTTTAAGTTCTACTTGAAACGAGGATGGAATTGTAATCATACTATTTTTTGACCAAGTGTTTAATATTTAGCCTTTGAGAAATAGGTTCTTCTTTTGATTTGTATTGACAGGATTTAGAGTAGACATGTAATATATTTGGCATGTGGTTGTTCTTAATGCACATTGCCATTACTCTAAAGAAAACCCCTTCATTCATTTTGTGCCCATGAATATAAATATATTAGCTGTTCTTCGACAAAATTCCATAACACAATTTCTATTTGAAAGCATACGTGCACTTGTTATAATAAGTAGTTATAATTGTTATAATTATAATTATTATCTTAATAATTGTTATTTACTATGCTGATGCGATGCAAACTACGTCATCGGTTTTTGTTATGGCCTTGAGAAGTTACGAACGTAGTTACAAAAATACTCTCTTTAAACCTGTTGTTATGGGATATTTTAATTTTCTAGTTTATTCAAAGTGAAGAGCTTTGGAATTCGCAAACATTCTATAGATGTTGGATGTTGCACAAAACCACACATTTTAAGGTAAATGGAATGTTTATGGGTGTAATTAGCAATATTTAATAATTGCCGACGCGTCATTTTCGACTGCACTTGCAACGAGAAAATAAGGGACGCTGGATCATGTAGCAGTTAGTTTTGGTAAGTATGTCACATATGAGCTAATGTTTACCACTGTGGAGTTTTTGTTTAGATTATCCTACCAATGGTTACATTTACCTATAACAAACATTTTGGATATTCATACACATTGCTCTCAGTTCCTCGAGTATAACCGAAATGATGTTCATTACTGCAGTTTTTGTCTGGTTTCTTTAAATGTGGTAAGAACCATCATGCTTGCGCTTAAATTTGTGATAATGTCTTGCATAAAATACATCAAAGTACCAAGCGTTTTCAAATGATCAGAAATTGCCGAGCTGTGTAACATCACTGTATGAGCTGTTGAACGAAATTGAAAATGTGAAACCGTATGTTGAAGTTGAGTAGCCTCGTATGTGAAGTACTGTGTTTGGCGACAACACAATTTTTTACAAGAATTATTCTTGTAATGTTCGTGTTAATCCTTACAATCCTCCAAAAGCGTTTTATGTAATACTTGCATAATTAAATTAATCTAAATAATTTCTTTGATACTAGAAAACCGAAATTACTATAAAATTTATCAAATACTGCATAAGAACATTTTACCATCAGCATTGATGATTTTGCGCTTGTAACTATAACATTGTTCCAGCATTCTTCGGATATTATTTGAAATATGTTTCAGTGTTTCTGTGCAAACGGTTAATTTGTGTGACATCAGTTCTGAACCAGCACCTTTGGAGGAAAATATGTTTATCTTTAGTCAAAAGATTTATGTAAAACCTGCACAATCACATAGCCATTGTTATTAATTCCAACTTGCAAACATGGTTTGCAAATGGGTATGCTTTGCAAAGAATTCCGGCGTTTATTCCTTCCTTTTTTTCCCAGAAAACTCCTCCTACGCTATTTGACGTAGGACGATGAAATTTGGCACAAATATAGAGGGTGATGAGAGATGTCGTGAAATCCGCAATTTTTTTGACCTTGACCTTCAAGGTCAAATTGAGGTCAAAATATTTTTTCAAAACCTATTTCATCACGAAAAATTGCTGGAAATAGCGCTCAAATCCTTGTTTCAACACGTGTACGGTGTCAGTAGGCAGTAGCATCATGGATGGAATCTCGACATTCAGTGTCAAGGTCAAGGTCATGTGACTTTTGTATATTGAATTCCGTTGGAAATTTTTTTTTCCAAAACGGTACGAGATTTTGAGCTTATTTTCGACCCTTTGGGCCTAAACGACGTTACATTAGAGGTACCTCGGTGACATTGACCACCTCCGTCAAGGTCAAGGTCAAAAACCGGAAGTTGACCATTATCTCGAAAACGTATAGAGATAGGGCGATTTTGAGCTTATTTTCAACCCGTTGGGCCTAAAAGACGTTACATAAGAGGAACCTCGGTGACCTTGACCTCCTCCGTCATGGTCAAGGTCAAAAACCGGAAGTTGACCATTATCTCGAAAACGGTTAGAGATAGAGCGATTTTGAGCTTATTTTCGACCCTTTGGGCCTAAAACACGTTAGACAAGAGGAAACTCGGTGACCTTGACCCCCTCCGTCATGGTGAAGTTAAAACACCGGAAGTTGACTATTATCTCGAAAACGGTTAGAGATAGAGCGATTTTGAGCTAATTTTCGACCCTTTTAACCTAAAAGACGTTACATAAGAGGTACCTCGGTGAACTTGACCTCATCCGTCATGGTCAAGATCAAAAACCGGAAGTTGACTATTGTCTCGAAAACGGTTAGAAATAGAGCGATTTTGAGCTTATTTTCGACCCTTTTGGGCCTAAAACACGTTATATAAGAGGTACCTCGATGACCTTAAACTCCTCCGTCATGGTCAAGTTTAAAAAAAGGAAGTTGACCATTATCTCAAAAACGATTAGCGATAGAGCGATTTTGAGCTTATTTTCGACCCTTTGGGCCTAAAAGACGTTATATAAGAGGTACATCGGTGACCTTGACCTCTGTCATGGTCAAGGTCAAAAACCGGAAGTTGACCATTATCTCGAAAACGGTTAGATAAAGAGCGATTTTGAGCTTATTTTCTACCCTTTGGGCTTAAAAGACGTTATATAAGAGGTACCTCGGTGACCCTGACCTCATCCGTTAGGTCAAGGTCAGAAATCGGAAGTTGACCATTATCTCGAAAACGGCTGCTGGTATTCACAGTTTACGTTCTTTTAGAATTATCGAGTACTTTTGCTGTTCAAGTTTTTCAGCACACAAAGTTGTACATGTCAGGTATGGTAACAACAACACATTTTGTAATGGTTTTTGTTTCATGTAACATTAGCTTACATTATTAAAAGAGAAACTTTGCAAAAATAAATATAAATGTCTGAATTTGAAAAAAGTTTGCAATATGTGTTAAAACAGGCGGTTATATGTATTTAGAAGATGCCAAATAAGAAATAGTTTACAATAATAATCAAAATTGAAGTTAATAACATACAAATGATAACTATGTATTGAAAAGTTTATTGCAAAAGAAGTTCCGTCCATTTTACATCTAATTGGCATTATAGAGAATACATCATATATTAGATTTTTAATGCTTATCGTATTTAAAATAATGACTTTAAGCATCAGAGAAACACTTATTCTTTGCAAATCAGCTGAAATTATAAGGCTTAGCAGATAGTTGATCTTGTGTTGCTTGCATAAAAAGCTACTGCTATAATGCAAATAAAGCATGCAAAGTTGAAGCAAAAACTTCCGAAATTGCTTTAACGTTCACACTTTAATTGTTACAGGGATGGTTGAAAAATGAAAAAGAAGAACTAGTTAATTTTCAATTCTAACTGTAAATTCAATATATTTTTTCATTTTTATAGAAAAAACTATGTTTGATTTACTAGATAGGACGACAGAAAAGGTTTATAAGCTAAACTTTGGATTAAATATGCACAGGATTCGCTTAAGCAGGGCGAAACATGCGCATTTCTGAGGTATTGAAAAAAACAGACCTTTGAGTAAAGCTAAGGATTAACATGAAATGTCTGATTGACAGTTGTCGGCCATTCTTAAATTAATATTTCCTCATTAATATTTGAGTGGATGACCCTGAAACCAATATGTCCCAATTTATTGTCAATGCTCGAATGAGTTTTTAACAATTAAAGATAAAGCCAAGTTTGGAAAAGGTTTTCAAATATTCGGAATCCTCAGTACCATTACCCACGACTTGGGTATATTTGATGGCACAAAAGTGGTTTTGGACCATTTTATCTCCTACCACAGATATATTTTATCTCCTACTTAAGACATAACGATGACGAAATGAAGCATTTTGGAAGGATTTAATAGCGAGGAACGTCAGTGCCAAATAGGGACCTCAGCGCCACCACTTTCAATTTCGGAGAAATGACTGGTCCATAAGTTGTTCTTGGCCCTTGAGACAATGTGTCCTTATTTATTGTCAATATTCGAGTTGGTTTTTAAAGAATTGAAGATAAAGCCAAGTGTGAAAAACGTTTTCAAATATTCGGGATCCTCAGTACCATCACATATGACTTCGATATATTTAATAGTTCAAAAGTGGTTTTGGACCATTTTTGCAAAGCAAATATATATTTTTTCTTCTGCTTAAGATATAACGATGACGAAATGAAGCATTTTGGAAGGATTTAATAGCGAGGAACGTCATTGGCACCTAAGGGCCTCAGCGCCACCACTTTTAATTTCGAAGAACTGAGTGGTCCATAAGTGTTTGAGGCCTTGAACCAAATGCGTTTTTATTTATTTCCAATATTCAAGTTGGTTTTTAAAGAATTAAAGATAAAACCAAGTGTGAAAAACGTTTTCTAATATTCGGGGTCCTCAGCACCATCACCTACGATTTCAGTATATTTGATGGTCCAATAGTGGCTTTGGACCATTTTTGCAATACAGATATAGTTTACCTCCTACTTAAGACATAACGATGACGAATTGAAGCATTTTGGATGGATTTAATAGCGAGGAACGTCAGTGCCACCTAAGGACCTCAACTTTCAATTTCGAACAACTGAGTAATCCATAAGTGGTTCCTTGAGCAAATATGTCCTGATTGTCAATGTTCGAGTGAGTTTTAAGGAATTAAAGATAAATTCAAGTGTGGAATACGTTTTTAAGGGTCATTTATGTTTCAATGCCTATTTATGTAATTTTCTGAAAACGACAACAGAAAAACCTATATTTTTAGAAACGTGGGGGGGGGGGGGGAAGGATTGTCGAAAACCCCAAGAATAACACTGAATAATTATTTTGAATGCATAAATTGAATAAATGATATATTTATAACCGGGCACCTCAGTGCCGCCTAGGGACCTGAGCGCCACCAAGCACCTCCGTGTCACCAGGTGGTATTGACGCTCGTCGCTGACAGCAGCCTCTCTGACGCAGTGCCTGCTTATCTTGCTCTGCCCTTATTTATGCAAAATGTACTTGTCTTTTCTTGCCTTGTCCTTCCCTTCTGCAATGTAATGGTTTCAAAATTTGTGTATCGGTGTTAATTAATGTTCTGTAGCAAGGCATTTACGTGCTCAGCAACACTTTGAAATGCGGTCACTGGACTTCCAGCCCAGTGTTTAAATACCATCCAAACTTTGCATAGCAGAGTGCCACTTCTGTAATCGCTTGTGCAATCTACCATGCGGAATTTCTTGTAACATAGTATTTACATATTTATCGGCTGCAATGGAATGCTTATTTGCTGTCTGTGATACAATAATACTGGCCTTTTCACGTACAAGGCTCTCAATGTATTTATCGATGTTTTTTGTATGTGTGGATTTCTTATTATCCATTACAGTACTCGGACTGCACTTATTCTCTTTGCACACTTACTTTTGCGGAATTAGTCACCAGGTTTTCGCTCGAGGATGCAAAAATTAAGATTCTGAAGACTTCGGACCTTTGCAAAATAACTGCCACCCCTACAAATTCTTCGACGTCGGAGATAAATATAAAATGCGTCGGCAATAACGGCAGCATACGTCGGAAATACGCATTTTTTTCGTTTTGCTTATCGTTTATTAGTCGTTAATGCGCATATTTTCTGACGAAATTTTTATGCATATATTCAACGCTTATCCGATATATTACCAACCGTCGGCTAAATGTCGGTTATACGTTTATGTTCCGATGCATTTCCGACGAACTTCCGATAATATTTATACATATAAAATGCATATTTCCGAGGTTTTCCAACGCATTTCCGACCAAGTGACAATCGGAAAATACGCTTTTTTTACACGTATAAAAATGCGTATACGCATTTGAAAAAAGATTGTTTCTAACCTTAACTGACCCATTGAACCCTTACCAACCATTCATAATTCACATATTCATACAGACATTCATACACCATAGTATATTAATATACAATATAGCATATTTATATATTGCAACTAAACACTAGTACTTACTCGGGTTTGAACCGGGGACCTCTAGCATCCTCTACTCCACGGCGGCTGGGGCTGCCTCGGCAGCGTAATCAAGTGGTATAACGTTTCTATTTCGTCCCAAAAAGTTTACTTTTTACATTTTCTTTTTTTTTTGTTACCGCTGGCGCTTTTAAATTTAGTTATTTGTACTGTCTTTTCCTCCTTTATGTTTGCTGAGGGGTAGTTTATTGAGGCAAATGATATTTTCAGTTTGATAGGCATAAGTGTATCCCAACCACTCCGTGAATGGATGATCATGATAAGTGAAATAAATTAATTTGTGGCTTCAAAATTCATTGCTGATTTTATTGCTTAATAGACGAAGTTCAGCTATTTAATTTAAACTCTCGCCCCTTTACATTTAGTGAAGAATTTTACATAGTGAGAGTTCCAGACGGTTGAAATTTAAAGTGTAAATTTAAGATAATTTTTGACATGAATTTTTTCGAGGATTTGAAATTATTTATCACATTTAAACTTAATATTTGTCACACATATTATTTAGATAACTTAAAATTATTAAAAAAATATATCGCAAATGAAATGAATAAAACATTTAATTCTTTTTTGGATTTAAAAATTATACATTTTAACCATTAATACTATTTAAATCATTTTAAGTATCAAAAGTTTGCAATAAATTTTTAAATGGTAATAATCTGAACACATGGTCACTGATGGTGTCGCAGAACACAGCCTATAGTATTGATAATTTTTAAGTATATTTATAATGCTCCACTATTTATTCTTCATAATGTCCCTTACAAAACGTCAATCGATAAATTTCCGACGTCGAATAAGCATCGGAAAATATGCGTTTTATAGACGTATAAAAAATACGTATAATACACATTGGCAATATCGGCATCTTTTTTCCGATGTATTTCCGACGTCGTTTATACATAGGAAAATATGCGTTTTATAGACGTTTAAAAAATACGTAAAATACGCGTTGGCAATATCGGCATCTTTTTTTCCTACGCATTTTCGATGCATATACGATGTTTCTAAAAATGCGTATATATTCCGCCTATATGTCCGACTTATAAACCATGTTTCGAATCCGCTGCCACCGCTGCCGATGCAATTTAGAGATTAACAACGTCGTTTATGCGTCGGCAGTTTTGTAGGGAAACTACCAATTGCATTAAAAGGCTGCGTAATAGTTCTTGGCATATTATATTCCAGCGAGCATTCCGACGTCGTTATAACGTGGATTCGAAGTTGCGACATCGATCCAACTGAATTGCACATTAAAACTGGATGTAATTTGGTTTCCATTAGTTTGTGCCATAGATAAACTGCTAGTTATCGTCTTTGATACAACGCCGAATAGATGTTGGATAAGCAACCTTGTTTAAACGTTGCCTTTTTCACGACCAAAAGTGCTCTGAAACAAAACGAAATACACAAATTAATGATTATTGTTATTTTTTTTCGAAAGTAATGACTAAAATTTTGATTTCTTTCTTTTTTTTTTTACTTTTTCGATTATTATTTAGTAGTTATATAAAACGTCAATATGGCATAAAATGTTATTAGGCTGCAACTTTGAAGCAACTTTATGAGGATAAATTGATACTCAAAAGCCAATTTTCAATACCTTTTCGGTTTTCTGGATAATTTCTTTAAACTTGAAAATTTAACACACCAGGGCGGCCTGTTGTTTTCTTGAACTCGGAAATGTGTTTTTGGACTCGATCGAGTCATTTTTTCTTTTGTTTTTTTGTTTTGTTTTTTTTTGTACCAATGTAGCAACTGCCGGAAAGAAATAACATCTGTGTATGTGTAAAAAGACCCGGACTTTATAATAAATTTTGCGCACAAAAAAAGAAAAAAAAAGAAAACAAAAAGAAAAGAAAAAAGAAATCTACCGGCTGACTGGTTTGCATAACATTGTGAGAAAAAAAGGTTTACCCAGAATACAGAAAAAGCGCGGAAAATCAGGAGATCTGTCTGAGGAGAACTGAAATAGTAAAGATCGCCGGCAAGGCGGCCGAGACAATCCTTTTTCAAAATTAGGTTGAGAAACAAGGCTATTTTTCATACTTGCCTAAATTTGTTAAAAAGAATCAACAAACAGCTCTGATATGTTTTAAACCAAATATTTAAAATATGAACAGTTTTGTATTACACACACCGATTCCCGGTTCTATTTAGGAATTGCCGTGGTTTTTGCCCACACCACGAGCAAAGTGTTGGACATATTAATACCCCCTCCCTGTCACATAACCCCTTGTTTTGTGCGCCTGCCTCTCGCCCGCAATGCAAGCAGACAGTAACGGCCTTCACCTTCAGTAATTAGTGTTGATCAACAGAAGCTTGTGAATGCTTAGGCCAGAAAAATTACAGTCTGTTTCACATCCAAATAATAATAACAATTATATTTTATTGTTTGTTTTTTTGTTTTGTTTTTGCTTTTGTTTTTTTTTTGTTTTGTTTTGTTTGTCTGTTTTTATCTCAGGGCGGGATACTTCTTTTTCTATGTGTGATTTTAGCGACCCAGCCACGGGGATGGATGTGAAACAGGGTTCATGTACGTGTTGGCCTTACCTGCTATACTTTGCCTTGTGATGTACTGAAGTACGCAATGGTTGTTTCTCGTTTGCCTCGGTTAAAGAAAAGCTGAATTTATTTAAAACAAGGAGTAAATCGCTGGCAAATAGACATTTTTGTTCGTTTTCTTTTGGACACTAATCTATGGATAACTGAAATGTAAGTAAACTTTGCCCCTTTCCCCTCATACCCCTTACACAGATACAAATTATAATTTATGAGAACGACTCTTAACTGCGGAGTGCCAATTAAGTCGGAGGGGAGGCCCGAAGGGAGCTAGGGGGCAAGGTACTTGAAATTCCAAGCATTAGCATGCGTGTCAAAAACAGAGAGGAGGGGGTATTTTGAGGCCATAGAGTGCAAGCGGGGCGGGGGGGGGGGGTAATTTTCATTTGGTACTTCACTTTTAAAACAAAAGCTTGGGGAGTTATTTCTAAAATTCATTCCTCGTTTATTTAAAAATGGGGGTATTCCTTCAAAATTAGTGCTCCTTGTCTATAGGGGTCGTTTAAAAAAGAAAAATTCATGACATATATGGTTACCAGTTAGTACGTGATATCTCACCCCCACCCCCGATTCCTCAAGGAAACATTTATCCTGAAAATTTGGGCTCGGGCCCTCGACGCTCGCCGTTTCATACAAAACACCTTAAAAGAGCGATTGACAACTAGACCGAAATTCACTCAGCGAATTAGATCCCACTTGGAATGATAAGTCATCGGAGAACTGTCTAAAAGATTACTGTTCTTTCTGCAATTTTAACCACCAAGAAGAAAAAAATGATACGCGTTCTCGTGCGCCCTTTTCACATACAAGTAGACGTCCTTACCGGGGACTGAACCCGGGACTTTCCGATTTGGCGAAAAAAAACAATCAACGGCTACACTGCTTAACAATGATTCGCAAATGAACATATATAAATCTGCTTAAGTAGTAGGGTGAAAACGAGAGAATCACCGCACTTTGTGACGTCATACTGACCGACCCCCCCCCCCCCTGGTAGAGAATCAAATACCATGGGACCCCCCCCCCCTCCTGGTCAAGAATCATATAGCATGGGGACCCCCCCCCCCCTAGGCGGCAGTCGGGACTGACCCCCCCCCCCCGGGTAGAGAATCAAATACCATAGGACCCCCCCCCCCCTGGTCAAGAATCATATACCATAGGACCCCCCCCCCCCTCGGGACATACTATGGACCGACCCCCCCCCCCCTAGTATGTGATTCAACACTCCTATAAGAGCACATTGTCTGTGCACATATGCATCATTCATGCTCTGACTGCCGTTAGATACACAGGGGAAAAAAAAGTGAAAACAGTTGCTCTTACCTATTGTGTTGTGCTGTTGAAGAACAAGTGAAGGATTGACTGGAATACACATAGGAGACGAATTGGCAAAACAGTCGTGGTAAGTGACTTTTTTTTTTTTTTTTTTTTTTATTATTATGATAATATTTAATTAGTCATATTTCAATGGTTTCCCACTACAGTAACCACACACATACAGCATAAGTACATGTGTACAGAGTGCGCTCGTACAGAGTGTGGGAACGATCAATAAATTTGAGAAGGAATGGGATTTTCCCTACGTTAAGTCTAATGTTATGTTTTAAGTTATAGTAGTTGGAAAATGACACTTCTAAAACACATTTAACAAATGTAGTTTTTAACACCATATAATATATAAAATAAATTTGAACATTTTAGCATGCTACTTATTTGAATGTTCTAAAGTTATAGTAGTGGGAAAATGGTGGTTCTAGACCAACTTTAACAAATTTAGTTTTTAACACCATATGATATATAAAATAAGTTTGAACATTTTAAGCACGCTACTTATTTGAATATTCTAAAGTCATAGTAGTGGAAAAATGGTGGTTCTAGACCAATTTTAACAAATTTTATTTTTGACAAAATATGATGTATAAAATAAGTTTAAACATTATACAATGGTGTAGTAGAGTAAAAATGAGGGTTCTAGACCAACTTTAACAAATTTTGTTTTTTGACAAAATATGATGTATAAAATAAGTTTAAACATTATACAATGGTGTAGTAGAGTAAAAATGAGGGTTCTAGACCAACTTTAACAAATTTTGTTTTTTGACAAAATATGATGTATAAAATAAGTTTGAACATTTTACCATGGTGTAGTAGGGTAAAAATCAGGGTTCTAATCCAAAATTTAATTTTTTTTTTGAAAACATATTTTTTGACAAAATATGATGTATAAAATAAGTTTGAACATTTTACCATGGTGTAGTAGGGTAAAAATCAGGGTTCTAATCCAAAATTTAATTTTTTTTTGAAAACATATTATGCTTTTCTTTTCTTAATGCTTTCAGGTATCGTCAGAACACATCGCTCTCCGCTAGATGTCTCTGCAATACATGCCTAGGCGGTACAAATAGGATGAGTGAGACCTACATTTCATCATATCAGTTTAAGCAATTGACGTGACAACAACAATGGCATCTAATTCAGATACATCAGTCGTCTGTCATGATTGTAATTTGACATTTCCATCTCTGGAATTGTTCGTAGCACATACATGCAAACAAGCTAAGATGAAACGTGCTAATGAAGAGCTTGTTGAGATGATTGAAGCCAAGAGACGAAAGACGGTACAAGATGGTGTTATCAGACCTGATCCGTTCCTCTGCTGTGAATGCATTAAAATATTTCCATCTATGGATACTTATGAGGCACATGCATGCATACCAGCTGAGATGGAAAATGTGTCTCATGAAGAACAAAGAAAGAAAGAGACAGGACAAGTAGGCAGAGGCAGAAGAGTGAGTCTTGGTGAAAACGCACAGGAAAGACGGTTTGAGCCTGAAGATGGATCGGATTTGCTACTTGAAATGCGACAACAAGAGAATAGAATCGAGAGACATTTGCTAGAAACGTTAAACCGTGGCATGAAATGGTACATTGTGGTACATGCACGCTTCAAGAAAATGACAGCGAATGCTGAAGGCGTGATGGTAGAACAGGTGGATAATGCCTTCATCAGTAGTCCGACATATGCAGCATACAATCCAACAGATATTGAGAAGGACTTACCAGAAGCCTATAAAGAATTGTTCACTAGGTTTGATGAACATGAGCGACAAGGTTCTGGCTGGGTATTGGATAACATACTGTACATTGAAGTACATACAGCTACGTCAGCGCCTCTGGAAGCAAGCAGTTTTATTCCACTGCCGAAGAAAGTGAAGAATACATTAGGTGTGTTAAACATTCAGAATAAAGACAACAAATGTTTCTTATGGTCTGTACTGGCTCACCTTCACCCTTCAACAAGCAATGACCCACAGCGTGTGCATCAATACAAGCTATTTGAGAACGAATTGAAGGTGGAAGGCATGACATTTCCAACACCGATTACAGACATTCCAAAGTTTGAAAAGGAGAATGATGTGTCCATTAACGTGTTTGGATATGAACATGTTTGTTCCCATACAACTCAGTCGAAACACCAGTGCGAGAGAAATCAACTTGCTTTTGATTAGCAATGACAAGAAAAGGCATTACTGCCTCATCAAGAATTTCAGCAGACTGATGTCTTATCGATCAAAGCATAATGGTGCAGCTTTTTATTGTTTCAACTGTCTTCACGGGTTTATGCGACAAGATCTGTTAGACAAGCATCGTGAAGTGTGTGACAAGAATGGAGCACAACGTTTATCATTTCCCAAGGAACCATTCATCAAGTTCAAGAATGTGGCTAAACAACAGCGAGCACCGTTTGTGATTTATGCTGACTTTGAATGTTTCACGCAAAAGCATGAAGAAGGAGACAAGTATCAACATCATCGTCCAAACAGCTTTGCCTATGTGGTTGTCAGCCAGTATGATACACGTGCACCAGTTGTGTATCGAGGAGACAATGCCGTGAAAGTCTTTTTAGACCATATGGTGAATGAGCGTGATCGTATTGTACGTGGTTTAGAGCGACCAAAGGAAATGGTGATGACTCGCGAAGACAAAGAGAATTTCAAGAACGCCACTGATTGTTACATTTGTCATGAACCTCTAGGAGCAGATCGTGTGAGAGATCATGACCATATCAATGGCAAATATCGTGGAGCAGCGCACAATGAATGCAACTTACAATTCCGACTTAGAAAAGATCGGCAAGGGGATAAAGATTCTTTTATCATTCCCGTATTTTTCCACAATTTGCGAGGCTATGACAGGCACCTTATCATGGAGGAAATTGGGAAATTCAAAGGTGAAACGATTACAGTCATTCCCAACACCATTGAAAAATATATTGCATTCACCATGGGCAATCTGAAATTTACAGACAGCTTTCAGTTCATGAGTACCTCTCTACAGAAGTTGGTATCCAACCTTGCAGCAGAAGGGAAAGATAACTTCTACAACATGACGTCACACATTCACGATAGTGATCAACAAGATTTGCTGCTGAGAAAGGGAGTGTACCCCTATGATTACGTGGACGAACCATCCAAGTTTGCTGAAACACAGCTACCATCAAAGGACAAGTTTTATAGTCTGCTCAGTGAAGAAGACATTAGCGATGAGGATTATGCACATGCACAGAAGGTATGGGATACATTCAACTGTACAACATTTGGTCAATACCACGACCTGTACCTGAAATCAGATGTGTTATTACTAGCTGACGTGTTTGAAAACTTTCGTCAAGTATGCCTCAACACGTATGAATTGGATCCTGCTCATTACTATACAGCACCAGGACTGTCGTGGGATGCAATGTTAAAAGCGACAAAGGTGAAGTTGGAATTGATCAATGACATTGACATGTACCAAATGGTTGAGCAAGGCATACGTGGAGGAATATCCGTGATCACACACAAGTATGCGAAAGCAAATAATCCCTACGTAGCAGAATACAATTCTGAGATACCAAACAACTATTTGATGTACCTCGACGCGAACAACTTGTATGGCTGGGCCATGTCACAAAGCATGCCACAATGAGGATTTATGTGGGTGAGCGAGCCAGAATCCATTGACTTCATGGATGTGGATGAAGATGATGACATTGGATTCATTTTGGAAGTGGATGTAGAATATCCAAATTCAATCCATGATCATCATAATCACTACCCAGTGGCTCCAGAACGGAAATGTGTCAAAGTTGAAGAATTGTCAGAGTACAGTCAGAAGCTGCGGAAAGATCTAAACATGAAAGAGAAATCCAGTGAAAAGCTCATTCCTAACTTGTCTGACAAGAAGAAATATGTACTTCATTACAGGAATTTACACAGTACGTCTCACTGGGGTTGAAAGTCACTAAAGTGCATCGCGCCATCATGTTTGAACAGAGCAAATGGTTGGCAAAATACATTACCTTGAACACGGAAAAGAGAAAATTGGCCAAGAACCCATTTGAGAAAGACTTCTTCAAACTGATGAACAACTCGGTGTTTGGCAAAACCATGGAAAATGTGAGAAAGCGAATCAATGTTGAACTTGTTCACAAGGAAAAGCGGTTCAAGAAACTTGTAGCCAAACCTTCTTTCCACAAATTCAAAATTTTCAACGAAGATTTGGCCGCAGTACATTTACGCAAAGTGGATTTGCTTCTGGATAAACCCATTCAAGTTGGGTTTACCATTCTCGACCTCAGCAAAGTGCTTATGTTCAACTTTCATTACAACTACATCATGGTCAAGTATCCCAATGCCAAGTTGTTGTTCAGCGACACCGACAGTCCATGTTACAACATAGAAACGGAAGATATCTACAAGGATATGCAGCAAGATGCTGACCTGTTCGACACAAGTGACTATCCGCCAGATCACTTCCTACATTCCAACGTGAACAAAAAAGTGCTTGGGAAAATGAAGGATGAGACGGCAGGCGCCCCTATTGAAGAGTTTGTTGGACTCAGACCGAAAATGTACAGTTTATTGTGCGGTGGGAAAGAAAAACATACAGCTAAAGGCATCACTCGAGCTTGTCAAAGACGTATTAAACATGTGCAGTATAGAGACAGTTTGTTTAAGAAAACTCAAACGATGGCTACAGGACACATTATTCGAAGTCATAGTCCCCAGCTTTTCTCGGAGAAGATTAGGAAGGTAGCCCTCTCCCCATATGACGACAAGCGATATGTGCTGAATGATGCCTATTCCACTTTAGCGCATGGACATTACAAGGCTGTGGTATAAAAGGGGGAGGTCCTCCAACGGAAGAGTTATTTGAGGTGTGAACATTGAAGTGTTAACATGGAACGTGAAAGTCGTAAGAGATCTACAACTGATATGGATACTCTTGCAGATGCAGTTAAAGACTTAAAAATGAAAAATCCTACCACTACCATCAAGAAATTGAAAGTGGAGACAGCACCAACACCACAGTCGTGGGATGGAATGCTTTCTCTAGGAAATGGAAAGTATATCAAGATTATGAAACAAAGCAATGAAGGAGTGGTAAACATTCGCAAGTACCTGAGAGATGAGGGGACTGGAAAAAACCGTCCAACGAAAAAGGGAATTTTGCTGACAATACCTGAATGTAAAATGCTGAAGAAGCAGGTGAAAGAAGTGGATAAAAGGCTTCGCAGACAAGAAGACGGCTCATAACAAGGTAAAAACATGAATGCACTCATGCTGAACCGTGGTGCTTACCTTACTGTAAATGATAGGAATGAAGTGATACTAGGTTCTCAGACAAGTTATCATCGGTTTAAACCTGAAGTGTGGAAAGACTTTAAAAACATACCACTTGAACATGGGTTTAAACGTAGACTTGAAAATAAAGTGGAAGTGACGGTGGCTGAATATGATTCTAACATACGTGTAGAAATCTGTAGAAATCTTTTACAGGATTATCCAGAGGATTATAAGGGAGTTGTGCCAGATACACCATATACAGATTTGATCATCTTTGATATCAAGAACTGGCGCGCAGTCTTACGATTCCTAGAAGTGATACAACATCCACTCTTCACCATCTTGCGAGCATAAAAAAAAACGTCTTTGCAGACAAGGAGACAGCTCATAGTTCATCTGACTGTTGAACGAGATGGAAGACTTTTTATCGGAATATGAACCCATTACGCATGGATTCTCATATCTGAGAAACGAATATGATGACATCGTGCTAAAACATTTTGGAAAGTATATCATTCTATCAACTGACGAACAATCTGTGTTGAAAGACCATCTAGAGAAGCTGAGGATACCTGGCTTTCTCCTGAAACTCTCAGAGGATTTAGAAGTGCGTGTGACTGAGAACTATTTAGACGTGTTTGTACGATTTCGCCAATATGACGAGCTTACAAAATGCTACGACTACATCACCCTCAACACAGTGGAATGGCACGCTCTGTTACAAGCATTGGATTGGAAAGAACCTAACGCTTGAATTCAAAGAGGAAGGAGTGCAACTCATGCGAGGCACCAAGTCCATTGAACTGACGCATCCCATGTGTGTTATGGTGATGAACATTGACATGAATGATCATGGATATGAACTGAAACTGTCTGAACATGAAGATGTTAAAATAATAAAGTTTGGTAGTGGACAGTGTTATGCTAGTTTTCATAGCATTTACAAACGTGAATGTAATGTCTATGATACATATATTAATTTAGATTGGTATGAATGGCATGTGTTTATTGATGTATTGAATGTATTTGTAAAATAAAAATTCAATGTAAAATAATTGTTAAAGACTGTATAACACAATAAAAAAGAATGTTGTATAAAACTGTCTTGTTTATTTACAATATTCATAATACAATTCACAATTACCAACAACTTAACTAATACAACTTAACTAATACAACATCAATAAAATAATGGTTTATACTGTCTATATACAAAATCCTTTACAACAAAATCACCATCACTTCTTCTTAATACATCAATGATTTCAAAAGGACTATGTCCTCGAGCTCTTTGAATTATATAATATATACAATAAAATCCACATGTAGAGGATATTGGTGTTTGTAATGGAACTGAATTATAAATGAAATTAAACTTTAAAAACTTATTCAAACGACTGTCTATAGGTAAAAGTCCATAAGAGTCAAAATATTCTGCAGGGTCTTCGTCATAATATACTGCCACCCAATGCTCTCCTGGCTCATCATGATCGTCTGTGTTGATGACATAGGCACCGCGTTGTAAAGATGGTAACTGATCCATGGCAAACACACCTTGAAACAAGTCTTTTGTCGTGGCATCATGGGATAGGATGGCTTCTATCTGCTTCGTGTTCATGGCTGGTAGTCGAATTGAATGCTACGATTTGCACTTATTTCAACAATGTTATCAAATTCAGCATACACTATAACATTGACTGTATTTTGCAAGGCACCAGCAAAATTCATTTCTAGTCTCAAATTCCCATGTTTGATAAGGGCATAATGATCAGCACCATCATAATCAGGTGTTAAGTCAAAAGAAAACAACGAATAACCTCTAGGCCAATCTTCCCGTTTTATAATGGAACCTTTCTCGCCATCCAATCTATCAAAAGATTTGTAAAGAGTTTCAAAAGCATCAAGATATTTGCCTTCATTTATATTAAGCTTGAGAGGTTTGGATAGGACTGGTTCACCATCAGAGTAAAGCTGCATAAAGTTAAGATTAAAATGTTCAAAATTGTATGGATTTCTCAATACTGTTCCAGCAAAGGATTCATTATGAACCATTCCAATGACAATACGTTTTGGTAATTGGCCTAAAAAGATGCTATCTTTCACAAAAGATTGAAATCCAGTTGGAATAGCTAAAACTTTACATTCTTTTCTATTAACAATAAACTTAGCAGGACTTTTCATCAATGCATCTGCATGTCCCAATTGAATACCTGGACTAACCCTCACTTTGCGAATGGTTAAAAACGCTTCTCTCACTTCTACTTTAAAACCATTATTTGCAGCCATTAATACATATTCATCTTTTTGTCTATGTAAACGTAATTTCATACTAACACCATTGGGAAGATAACGATCCTGCTCAAACAAATCTACCCTTAAACCACCTGTAAGCATAAACTCACGGCTTAGACGTGTATACAAATAGCGATTATGTAAACCATTATTTCCTGTTTCAGCTATATCACCACCTTCAATATTTACATGAAAACCTGATACATATCTTTCATGATTAGGTCTTTTCACCTCATGAGTATTCATTGACCCGGCAGTATCTTTATAGATGAGACGCATAGAGCGCTCAGAATGGAGACTTTCTTCCGAGTCATGAATGAGATGAGATATGATGCTGGTATAACCATGGGTATTGTTACTATGTGATACCAATCGATCATTTAGAAATAATTCAATATTGGACCATAACCCATTAAACAAATCATTGATACATGATACGTTATCATCTACACCACACGGTGTACCATCAGCCTTTACAATGCGACATATAATATGGAGTTTACTGTTCTTTAAATCTAGATATTCTTCGGTACTCGCAGGAATGTAGAATTCTATTGGAGCACCCTCTCTAATGGTAGTCATTGGTTGATAGTCTACATTATAACTTTTTTCTACAGCAGTTTGCGTCGGTGGTACGTGAAACCATTCTAATGGAGAAAGACTACATTCACAAGAATGATTATGAATTAAAGACATGATTAAAAAATATCTTTCTTATATTTTGTTGATGTTATCCGTTTAGCTGCCTTTCGCCTTCTGACAGGTTTTGCTGGTTTCGCTCTCTTTTGTCCTCCTAACTCATCACCAAACATACGTTGTGCTACTCGACCTGTAACATCTTTCGCGACATCTTTTGCAGCCTTTTTAAGATGTGGTGCAACGATTTTAGCCCCTGCCTTAAGCAGTGGAATAGCTTTTCGAGCCAATGATCCCAGTATTGAACCAATACCATCTCCATATTGTATTCGCGCTCCTTTAAATCCTGGTAATTCTCCACCCACTTGACGAAGAAAATGGTTGCGATATATAGATGGATTGTGTGTGTATGCTTTCATAATGCTTTTGGTCGAAAATGAAGTTTACAGATCACCTTTCCAGTTTGAAATGGAACATTATGGCCTGTGTCGTCCTTAATATTCATTTCTATCACGTCAAATTTGGATGTGTTTACAGGAACATAATGAGGTTCTCCATAAGTTTTCATGAGAATGTCTCCATCATGTCCTTGTATTCCAACAGAACGTAGCAAAGGAACATAATAATCACCAACAACTTGTGGCTCACAAATACTACAGTACACATAAAGTGTATAAAATCCCTGTTTCACATCGGCTTTATGTTCAGCTGTGCACGTTTCAGTATACCATTGATCTGGGATAAATCCTAAAATCTCAGCTAATCCAGTGGAGAATGACACTTCAAAGCCGTAATTTAGAAATAGAAAAACACGTCGTCTAATTTTATCATACTTTATCTGAATAGCTTCTTTAAGGTCATCTTTCATAGAATTAGTTGCTTCTTTATTGACTGCCTGACATTGACTCTTGTGTGGATCTGTAGTAACCATAAGGAATATTGATTGTGTCAAGAACAATATCATTCAGTGGTTGTTGTCGATACTGAATAGAATAGTCCATTCCATGTCTCATGGTTGTCCATGTATGTGGATATTGAATTTCAGCTAAAGCCACTTCATATTTTCCGTTCAGATAGATGGTTCGAGGCATACGAATTTGATAATTCGAAGTCTTGTTGTTGGGATAATAGTTCATACTAGCATTGCTGGGTAAAGTAATGTAAAAACTTGTTGACTCCATGACAGCTAAATCGTTTATGTGATGTAGATAGACTAGATGTGTATATACATTACTTCATGTTTGACACTCTTCATCTTCACTTTCTACATTGTTGTCTACATTGTTGTCTACATTGTCGTCTAAATTGCTATCTACATGATCTACATTGGTATCTACTACTTCTCCCTGACAACAAGCACTAACACACCTAATTTTTACAGGAATAGTATTTTTATTTCCATTTTCTTTACAACAACAACACCATAACTCTTTAATCCATGTTAAAAAGTTTCCCATCCTTCTGGAAACAATCTTTGTTGACGTTGTTGTATCTCTTTTGTAATATCTTCACGAGTTGTCTTTTTACCAAAAACAGTTTTTGGAATATTAGCATCTACAATTTCCTCAATAAACTGCTTCCAACCATGCGGTGGTTCTCGTCGTTCTTTTCTTCTTGTAGCAACCAATGCTTCTTTCAACAAATCAATAATGTTGGAATTTGTAATGACAGTACCCGTTTTTAAAACAAGTTCATTTTTATCTGTCCATCTCGTACCATACTTCTTAAGTTCTGCTAGAAGTTGTGTTAGTTTTACATGATAAATAGGTTGAAAATGGCTTAGAAACTGTTGGGACTTTTCTGATTTTTCTGCTTTGGATGATGTAACAGACTTTTGTCGCTGTTGTTGCGACTGAATTGTTCGTAAATGACGGCCAAGAACTTGAGACATTTCTATTGCCTTTTCACGAGTTCGTTTCCCACGTAAAAGTTTATTCACTTTCGTTTTGATTTCACTATTTTTTCCCTTCTTTTCTAACAACATTTTATATTCATATTCAGGAATGAGGACCATTTTCATAGTATGTTTCATTTTAACAGCAACTGAGCTAACAATGGTAATGCAAATTTAGCAATAGCTCCAATGAATCCTCCTTTCTGATTAACCAACTTCTTTTTTCTTTGAAGTGATATCTTCTTATCTGCCAGTGTGCGTAGGGTATGACGTTCACGCTTGAATACCTTATACCTTTTTGAGCTTAAGGGTAAATGTCCTCGCAATATATTCAAACAAATTTCAAACAAGCTAGCTAATTCTTCCTTAGTAGCTTGTTGTAGCAAGGATTTACGTCGTTTAGGCCCACTGCGTGCGAGCAAGTGAAGAAATGGTTGATTCGCTTGAATACGTTTAGACATCTTGGTTGCGAATGGTCAAGTGACTTGGTTCTTGTTCATACGCCACCTTATCAACATATACGTAATGTGTATCTTTTGGTAAAATGCCTGTACGAATACGTAGTTGATCATTTGTCTTCGGCTTCAAATCAATGAATAAATAGCCATGAGGTTTGCTCGTAGCATCTTGATAGGCTTCTATGAGAAATTGAGATTTTCAAGGATACATTTGTCGCGCTAATGTACTTATTTGTTGACTGTCTCTAGGATTTTTAAACAGAATGATGTAATGCGTATTCAAACTAATATTTCGCATTTCTCTACCATGATGAAACAAATTATGTACAATAAAAATAATGCTAAGATTTTGATGACTGCTACCAACACTAAAGAGACGTGTCATACGCTCATCACTATGACATTTAGTCATTAAGTCATCAATGATGAGTAAGTTTGGCTTTTTCGGGTTAAAACGCTCTTCAATGTCATCTGGAATGCCTTTGTAAAATTCCACACCTTTCATTCCCTTGTACAAAGGCTGATCTGCTGCATAGAGCCATAAAATGGTTTTTGGAGAGGGTTTAATTAACTTTTGTTCTAGAATTTCTCTAACTAGAGAAGTTTTACCACTGCCTGTAGGTCCAGAGACCAAACATGTGAATGGATGCTTCATTTTCGAATATCTGTTTCTTTCACCCAACTGTTAAACTTCTTTGGCCAACCTAACCACTTCACAAATAATTCTTTAACACCTCGTCTTTTTCGTGTTTTCAAAACCTTTTCAATTCTGTAGACTGATTCAATATCTTTTGTCACTTTCTGTAGTTCTTCTTCATAGAAATGTCCATCAATATCTTCATCCAAAAAGTCTTTCACACGATACAAGTGTACTCCTTGCTTCTTACAACGATGTGTGATAATGAAGACTTCTTGCGTCCACTTTATATGATAATCTCGTTGAAATACATATTTTATGTGAGAAATGCGAACCTGATCACCAATTTTAAATTTGTAGGGTTTTTTCTTCTTCGGTTTTAATTTCAATTTGTCTACATACATATATTTCCACACTTTCGATTCAATGTCTTTACGAATGTCTGCAGGAGCATACTTATTAGGGAGGGAGCCATGTGGTCTATGGTTGTAATTATACACTAAGTCTGGAAGAATGTCCATATATCGGTACGTTTGATTATGTAGGAAATATCGATACATCATTCCCTTTAGAGTACGAATGACTCTCTCAGCATAGTTGGCTTTGGTTTCATTCTTTGTCGTATAGGCATGTATTCCCTCCTTCTTCATAAAAGCTTTTACCCATCTGTTTTTAAATTCAGTTCCCTTATCCGACCTTAGAGTTCGTGGTCTTCGTTGTGTTTCATGAAAAATCTTTTGAAATGCTTCTATGACGCTGGTATGTGATTTGTTAGGTATTGGCTGCACCCATAAATATTTGGAAAACACATCAATGACAACCAACAAAAAACGGGTGTCATCATTATAGGAAGCTATGTTTCCCATGTCAGCTAAATCAATATCCCACATGTCATCAATTCCACGTGTAATGACACGTTGCCTTTTAAACCTGTATTTTACAGGTTGTAGTAAACTGAAGGCATCTTGATCCTGTAGCCATTTCTTCACTTGTGAATGAGTGACTGGTTGATCATGTTTTCTTAATATGTGATAAAGTTTGTATGGACCAGCAAATGCCCCGGGTTGACCAGGTTTAAAATAAATATTGGTTAGGTAGTCTTTCCACGTCGACATGTTAACACTAAATGATTAACACTTGTTAACATATCTTACATTTTATTTTATCAACACATCTTGCATTTTATCAACATATCTTACAAATCAAGTATTGATACAATGGTGTGAATAATTGGAGTCCATTGATCTTCAATGAACATTAACCAACTACTTAATTCATCAAATGTGATAGCATCTACACCATATTTTTCACAACGTTGATTTGCATTATCTAACACTTTATCTAAATGAATGTAATATTTAGCTTCATTCCAATATGTATAGACACATGCAGAATGACAAGTATGTTCTGAACACTCTTCATTTTGACAAGCAGGACATACTAAACATGCAAACTTTTTCACAGCTAATAACATTTCTTCACAATATGTCTTTTGCACAATATATTGTCTCAATGTAATGTCTGTCATTATACTGCAATGTAGATTAACCACTCTCTCACTTCATAAAACAGTCTTGGATCAAATCGAGCGAAGTGATATGCTGCTTCCACATCAAACTCCTCAGCTCCGTCAATGTTTGAAAGCACACACTCTTTGATGAAATCCTCACGTAATTTCGGTACGTTCAGCGTGGAATGAGCAAGTTCCCAATAGATGTCAAAGTGTTCCAGTTGTTGTTGAATAGATCCAAAACGCGCCAGTTCACTTATCATGTAGTCCACATACGTCTCCTTGAAAAACGTTTCTACATCCATCTTTCACATATCCATATGACACGTCTACACACTTTGACGACTGGCAAGCAAATGACTTGTAGTCTTACTCGGCAGATACTGTTAGTGAGCCGCACTTGTTGCAGAAGTTGTCAGGTTCACACAACTTGCAATTGTACTTATGGCAGTGACAATCATAATCCTCAGCATATCCGTAAGCACCACAATATTCACAGGTAAGTCTAAGTTGATTTTGCACATCCATATTCTCCAATCGAACTTCAGACAGTCTTTTCTTGGAAAGCTTTGACACTTTCATTCGATTGTCCTTTTGCAGCTTAACAGGAGTTTTCTTCCCATGACATTCCGTACATGGCAGTAAGGTTGAGGTTATGCTATGGATTTCCTGAAGCAATGTCCCCCATTCACCATCATTCATGTTGATGTAACGCGTATATTCTTTCCCTTCAAACAGTGATGTTTGCACAAAACTCACATAGCGCATATCCAAGTATGAAATGACTTCAAGCCACTTCGTTTGCGTTAAGTACAGTTTGAAGCCAATGTTGCGTAATCTTGTCAAGTTCTGACACACAATCTTCCACAAGGATGGTGATAAAGCAAGCCATCTCTCTCCACGTTTGATTCGAAGAAATAACCCAAATTCTCCATGCTCCACAGTAATGGTTAAGTTTGCACTAAGTTTAAAGCTGCTTGTCTTCTCCATGGCTGCGCGTTGAATGATGACTTCACTTCACCCTTCTCCTTTTATGCCATTAGAAATTGCAGAGTCAGCTTTTTTATAGTTCTTCAAACATTTTACAAAGCTTTGAATTCACTTCAACTCGTTCATTGTTGAATCGAACAAGTTCTGATGCATTCGTCGTCAATGGAACGCCATCATCATAATGTAAAATAATTCTAGCAGCTACAGCTAGCATGAGTTCAGCTGCCCAAGTTGTATTCGCGCGGATAAATGCTGAATCAATGTCGTAAGTTGATGGTAAAAGTAGTTCTTCACATTCCTGTAGAAATGAGTGGATGAATTCATCTCTTGGAATTATCTTTCCAACAGCTTCCCAATGCTTATGCAAATTCTTCACTTGTAAAATCCAATTAGATTCAAAAGCAGGAAGCTTTGAAAACACATAGTCAACATAGTTCACTTTGAAGACGTCATCCATGGTCTCTACACATCGGTGAAGAAGTAATGTTGACATTGTTAATAATCAGGTGAAAGCGGAGAGCGATGTGTTCTGACGATACCTGAAAGCATTAAGACTTAACGTAGGGAAAATCCCATTCCTTCTCAAATTTATTGATCGTTCCCACACTCTGAAATTATCGATCGGTTTTCCCTCACACTCTGTACGAGTGCACTCTGAAAGAAAAAAAAAAAAAAAAAAAAAAAAAAAAGAGAAAAAAAAAAAAAAAAAAAAAATGGGGGAGGGGGGGGTCAGTCCCGACTGCCGCCTAGGGGGGGGGGTCGGTCCCGACTGCCGCCTAGGGGGGGGGGGGGGTCGGTCCATAGTATCTCCCGATGGGGGGGGTTCAGTCCCGACTGCCGCCTAGGGGGGGGGGGGGTCCCCATGCTATATGATTCTTGACCAGGAGGGGGGGGGGTCCCATGGTATTTGATTCTCTACCAGGGGGGGGGTCTGTCAGTATGACGTCACAAAGTGCGGTGATTCTCTCGTTTTCACCCTACTTTAAGTGTCTTCTTGCCTGTCACGTCCGATTTCCACGGTTTTGGGCTCGAAAGTGACCTTGAGGTTAAGTCGCCGAAAGTTATACCTTACGTAACGTCGTACGGGGGTGGAAGAGGAAAATGAGGTCAGAATTGCTCTATCTCTTACCATTTTCGAGATAAAGGGCAACTTCTAATTTTGGGCTCGAAAGTGACCTTGAAATCATGGTCACCGAAAGTTATACCGTAAGTAACGTCGTAGAGGAGGTGGAGGTTGAAAATGAGGTCAAAATTACAGGGGCCAGTGTTTTTATTAAAACGGATATGTCTCCCCCCAGCCCCTACTCAGTCACTTGGGACAGAACGAATACAGAAGTGAAGGCATTTTGCAAATACAACTATTCTGTTGAGAAAAGGACGCTTCACTCGTTCAAAATGTCAATTGATTTGTTGATGAAAAGGAAAAAGTTCACGATGTTCGCAAATGATGTCGTATGTACAACTTTGACGTGCCAAAAAATTCCTTGCTTAAAAGCAGTCTGATAATGTACTTTGTGCCGAGGCGCTAGGTTCAATAGTTTTCGAGTTATTGAGCTGTAAAACCTAAATGCCATTATAACTCGCAAATGATGATTTCACAGGCACAAGTTTGAAGTGCCAAAAAATTCCCTGCTAAAAAGTAATCTCATAATGTATTTAGTGCCGAAGCGCCAAGTTCAATAGTTTTCGAGTTCTTGAGCTTTAAAACATAAATGACGCCATAAATCGCAAATGATGATGTCATATGTCATAAGTTTGACGTGCCAAAAAATTCCCGGCTAAAAAGTAGACTATCATGTATTTTGTGCCGAAGCGCTAGGTTCAATAGTTTTTTCGAGTTATTGGGCTTTAAAACGTAAGTGACGTCATGACTCGCAAATAGTGACCCGAATTGACTTGAAGTCGAGGTCACCGGAAGTTATACCTTACGTAGCGTCGTATAGGGGGTGAAGGTCGAAAATGAGGTCAAAATTGCTCTCTCTTACCGTTTTCGAGATAAATCATTGTTTTTCTTTTCTAATCATTTGTCATGATGGTCAAGGTCAAAATTTTTTAACGGGTGTTTCAGGTCACATCGTCCTTTATATATGTGCCAAGTTGGCTTTTCCAGCTTCAACGGCCTTGCAGTAGATGTCTGGAAACCAATTGAACTTTCTCACGATTTGACCTTGATCAGTAAGGTCAAGGTCCAAACTTTTTATCAGGTGCACTACTTCAGATGACTCTCTATACATGTGCCAAGTTTGGTTGATCAAGCTTCAGCGGTCTTGGAGGAGATGTCTGGAAACCGATTCGGCTGAAGAAGAAAAAAGGGGAGGAAAAAGGGTGAAGAATTCGAGGCAATCCATCCCCATTTGGTATTTTCAATACCAAGTGGGAATTATTAACTGTTAGGTTTTACAAAATGTTTCTAAAACCATTGAGCCATACTTTACGAAAAAAGAAGAAGCAAGATTTCTGGATAATACCGGGTCAAAGAAAATAAATCGGCCGCGGTTGGGCAGATTTTAAGGACAGAGAGAAAAGAAATCGCGGACTGTCCGGATGTAGTTAAAACACTTTTGAAACGAGACCCCTCCCCTCTTTCTCTCCCCCAACCCCTCCCAAAAAACCAAAAAGGGAGTAAGAAACATTTTGGCCTTACGTTTTTTAACCAGACACTTTTTTAAGCCAAAACGCAGACACCCTCACAAATATCACTCCCTGAGCTACCCAGCATGGCGGTAGAATTATAAAAATAAATCTTAAACCTACCTGTTGTAAATTTCTATTGTCACGCAGCATTTATATGTTACACATTTTAGTAACTAGTTATTCGCGCTCTTTTAGTTTGCCATGATTTTTTCGTGCAATATAATTACACATAAAATCTGTCTTTAAAGAACGTCTGTCAACATGCCCTTTATCACGCGTTTCGTTGTTGGATATCGCATCTTTTCGAATAGATTTTTTAATTTTAAAACGCGAAAAGATAATTATGGGTTGCGTGAAATTAATACATTTCAATCCATAATTTGTAATTTATTTTCAGAGTATCAAAAACCACGTGCAGAAACTGGTATTAACTTGGATAACATAAAAAGTGGTTCGCGAAAGAGTTGAGTATTTTCTGATATGTTAACTGTACGTAAATACCAAAGCTAGACAAAATATCTATTGGAGCACCAACGCCGAGAAATTTGTGCACAATTATAGCACCATAATCCAGACACACTCCAAAATACCTGTGTATAATTTCTGGGTACCCCTTTGTTTTTGGTAGTGGAGGGTAGTTCCAGAGAACCTACCCCCTCCCTCCCCCCACTCTCCACTCTTTATGTGGAAACGAGTATTGGATGAAAATTACCCCTCCTCCCCACCCCCCCCCCCCTTTAAGCGAAAAACGGTATCCCACTTGATCCGCGTCTTTTCCCAAAAAATTACCCCCTCCCCCTCACCGCGTTTTTGCTTTGTTGAAAGCGCGTCCCCGTCTCTGATTCGATATATATATATATGAATGCTTAGCTACTTTACTTTCAAAAGAAATGCTTTTTAAATGAAATATTTAACGGTATCAGTCAGTCAAGAATCTATTACCCAGTTAATTGGCAAATTATTTGAGACATATCAGATTATATTCAAAATTCATTAAGCATTATAAATTCGTGGTACAGTAAAACCTCCGTTGGTGAACACCTCTCGTAAGTGAACTCGTCTATGAAATGAAAGAATTTTTCTGTCCCAAATATTGCCAATGGCCTAACCACAGGTATTAGTTCCCCGCCACCGCGCGTGTCGCGGAGCGGGGAACTTATGAAACGGGCCGAGTCCGTCCGTCTGTCCGTCTGTCTGTCCCCATCTTAGTGGTACACGCCATATCTCAGTTACTAATACAGTTATAATTAGGGGACAGTGGGACACAGGGGTTGAAATTATGACCCATTACGCGAAGCGGTGGGGATCAAGCCTAATTAAGACAATGGCGTGAGTTTCACGAGTAAAAGTTTACTTCCCAACAAACAACCTACGTCTTTTAAGGTTGTAAAATGAGTAGAATCACGTCACGACCTATTTCCCCCAAACCCGACTTTATTCCGACGTCGAGCCGACGTCGGTTTTCTAACGTCATTCTGACGCTGCTAAAACGCCCAAGAAGCGATGAACATTAATTATCGCTCACCGGAAATGGAAGTCATTTTGAAAAAGAGGAAGAAAAAACGTAATTTTTACATGACAATTTTAAAATTTTGATGACGCGTTTGTATTTTTCTTCCTAGATTGTAAAAATTTACATGGAAAATGCTTTCGTATGTTTTCACAACAGCATTTGAATGATTAATTATTTATTAATTATATAACTCTAGACTCTAGTTTTGCAAGACGTGTCTAAGACTGTTCGCTTCAAGGTGGTAAACCCGACGTCAGTTTCAGGTCGGAATCCGACGTCGGTTCCAATTTCATATACTACTTAAAACCGACTTAATTCCAACGTCGGATTTAGGTCGGAACGTGACGTCATTCTGACGTTGAAAACCCAACGTCGGTTCCATTTCACATACAACCAAAACCGGCACGTTAGTCCGACGTCGGAAACGACGGGTCACGACGTCAATCCGACGTCATTATGACGTCGCAATGTTTGCTGGGTTATGTTCAGATTACTCAAGGTATTTACCGCATCAGTCAACAGTGTTTTCAATGCTGTAGTGAACATGGTGTCGCTTATCGTTGAGATGATTCTTGATCAAGGGCAACATGAAAACCAAACGTTTCCCAAAAGTGACTCTATGTGTAAATGATTTACAAGCACTGTGAACAATGGACAAAATTGTGTGGACATAATTATTTCATATTAATGTCAGTCCCATTGTAACCAGTGAACAGATACGTGCCTTATATGGTTTGTGGATGGCAACTTTTTCATATCATTAAAATATGAAGTATAAACAAATGTTTTTATTGGAATTCTGAGTTAAAAAATTCTTGAACCTGCCGTTAGTGAAAACCTTGATATAGTGAACATTTTGCTCGGTCCCGACAGTGTTCATTTATTCCCCACGAGAGGCTGGGAATATATGCGATCGATCGTGTGTCGGTCTGTCAGTCTGTCGTTCTGTCAACAGCTTGTTAACACGATAACTTAAAAACTTCTGCAAGGATTTTAATGAAACTTGGTATGTAGTCTGTATGGGAACAAACATAGATCGGTGCTGTAAATTTGCCAGGATCGTCCAAGGAAAATGCACCAATTGGACTTAGAAAATTTCAGCTCTTTATTGACTATTGATGGCCGTGTTTAACTGAT
Organism: Protula sp. h YS-2021; assembly: GCA_949752745.1. Classification (NCBI taxonomy): domain Eukaryota; kingdom Metazoa; phylum Annelida; class Polychaeta; order Sabellida; family Serpulidae; genus Protula; species Protula sp. h YS-2021. The sequence goes on from OX457027.1 coordinate 7,650,668, forward strand.
GGGGGGGAAGCTGTGGGGAATATGTGGACTATGCATACTGCTTCAGTTATATAGAGGTTTTGCTGCAGTGCGGCCTGGAGGTATGTGGGTGTCTGTGACTGTGTGCGTGCGTGTTTGCGTGTGTGTGTTCATAAACAACTACTTTTACATTTCTGGTGCGATTGTTCTGAAATTGAACAGGAATTATTCCTGTGTAGCTCGTATATTGTTTTTTACCGATTGTTCGTGCGCCTCTCCCTCACTAATAGTCACAAGTTTGTACTACGCAAAGGTTATTTTTCATTTTTCTTAAAAAATCTAAAAATTAAAAAAGTGCCATTATACATATGTGCTTTGGTAGGTCCGAAAGATTCTTAAACATTTTTTGCGAATAGAGCGAACAAATGCGGCGTATGACGTCATCGCATAATATATAAACATATTATGAACAAGATCTTGTATGCACAATATCTCGATAACGAAAAGTCATATCGACTTAGAATTTTATATGGATATTCCTTGCTTCACTCAGACTATTGATGCGTGTGGTGAAATTACGAAAAGCATGATTAAAGCGTAAACATTATCTTTTGTTAAGCAAAATATGCCGATAGCGGAGAGTCGGATCGACTTTAAACTTGGTGTAGTTATTCCTGGAATAAGTCGCACGGTTTTGGTAAAACATGATTAAACTCTTCTTTAAAATCAAGAAAGTTGCATAACGTCAGTACCCTCCATCCCCCTCCCACCATTTTTAGCTTCTTTGTTAACTAAGTATTGTTGTTGACTACACTGGGGATTTCCAAGTTTTCCAGAAGATTCTCGAGTGTTCCGACATTCTTCAGAGTGCTTCAAACAGTAACAGATAATTTCTGTCGGTCCATTGCTATTTGTTATTGCCTGAAATTGAGCTTTGTGTGCGTTTCACATTTACGTCTATTACGTAATATGCTACTCAGTCAAGGGTCAGTTATTTTCATGATGAAGTTGTTATCTACGAGCAACGAGCATCAATCACTGACCAGCAAACGTCACCACTTCACGATGAGGCCGAAGTTTATGTGCAAGTAGTATTAGGAAATGCACCGACAGAAAGCTTGACGAGATAAAACAGCTGCAGCACACAGATGAAATTTGTTTTAAACTCATACAGTACACAAAAGAAGGATGGCCTGCAAAGTGTGACATTCCCACAGTGTTATTCCCATACTATCAATTCTTCAGCGAATACTCGGTAGCAGACGGTTTACTCCTGAAAAACAACAGAATTGTAATCCCGGTTTCTCTGCGCCTTGAGGTACTAGATTTGATACATGAGGGGCACATGGGTATCACAAAATGCCGCAGCCGTGCGCTGCAAAGCGTGTGGTGGCCGGGGCTTTCCAAACAAATAGAGTCAATGGTAAATAATTGCCAAATCTGCGCCAGACACAAGCCTGATAAGGCGGAACCGCTCATACCGTCTGACCCGCCTGCCCGACCATGGCAGAAAGCCGGAGCAAACCTGTGCGAGTTAAACAGACGAAGTTACCTAGTAGTAGTGGATTATTACTCAAGATACATTGAGATAGCCCTACGACATGACACCAAAACCTCTACGGTTATCACCCATCTGAAATCAATTTTCGCCCGTCACGGAATAGTGGAAAGACTTTTCGCGGATAACGGCCCACAGTTCGCGAATCACGAGTTCAGTGAGTTCAGCGCACAGTACGGATTTGTGCACTCGACGTCTAGTCCTCGATATCCCCAATCGAACGGAGCGGTTGAGCGCGCAGTCGGTGTACTGAAACAACTTTTTAAGAAAAATAAAGATCCATACATGGCTCTTCTCAACTACAGAGCGACCCCCACTTTCAATGGATATAGTCCCGCCGAGTTATCCATGGGACGGAGATTGAGGACAACATTGCCAACAGCACCCAGCCAGTTAAAACCCATGGCTGAACATTGCAGTTTTGAGAAATGGTAAACAGCTTATCGCGAGAAAATGAAGGAAAACTTCGATATTGCACACAGAGCAACACCTCTCCCAACGTTGAAACCAGGAGATAAAGTGCTTGTCAAAGATTTAGATCGCGACCTGCGAAAAACGCCCAAGATCGTTCATAATTAACACTCCTTAAAGTACCATCAGACGCAATCGAAGATCCCTCTCCAAATTTGCTGAGAAAAACAATAACATTACGCCCGCCGAACCAGCAAAGATAAGCCTGTCACCAGCAGATACGGAAGACTGATAAAACCACCAGAACGATTAGCGACACCTGAAATTGGAAATTAAAAAAAAGAGGGACAAACAATATGTATAACCGTATATTAAATTTAGTGTGAAGTTTGCATATTTGCTTTGAACTGATAATGGCTATCGTTAATATAGCTTGATGAAGTTCAAATTAAAAGTAGTAGTCTCTATTAGTAGTTGTAGCATTACACAGTTAAACATTAAAAAAAAGTAAAGCATTGGACATTCACACAAATAGCAACAAAGACGGTCAAGTATTAAGCAACAGGGGCCGGTCAAGTATTCAGGAGAAAGTGAAATGTTTTCCTAAACCCCAAAGGGGGATGTTGTATAATATGTTTATGAATACGGCCCTAAGCCGCATGTATCCATGTATTGTCACACATCCTATGTGAATGATCACTTTTGGCTTACTTTTTGACGAATAAACATGAAATATAGAAAATACAACAGTTATTGTATGATGTTATCGTATTTTTAGGTCTCAGTGGGTATAGCTATTGATTTTAGCATTGCTTGCAGTAGCTGGAAGTATTTTTCACTGTTGTGCGTCATCTGATGTGCAGTTATGAAGAAAGCCTTTCTAGTGCTTTTTGATCGATAGGAGTGTCCGAAGACAAGGTAGTTTATCAAGGCTATAACTACACTTGGGGTACAGACCGTTACCGTTACCCTGGGTAAAATGGTTAGAGTTTTGTTTACAGTCGTACCTACATTAGGAAGCTGGGGGAGGGGGAAGAAGGAGGATGATGGTTAGCAAAAAATCAACCACCATCAAGACCTGGATAAAAAGATGTAAGGTAAGACCCGTTTGTCGTGACTCCTTTCAGATTCGGGTAAAAAGACGTACGGTAAAACGTCCTGTCTAGACCAACTTCAAGGTCCAGATACAAATGTTACGTACAGTAAAACTACTGTAGTGACTAACTTCAAACCTGGATAAGAGTGCCTACAGTATAACCCGTTTTAGCGACCAACTACAGACTCGGATAAAAAAGACGTGCAATAATATCTGTTTTAGTGACCATCACCTGTTTTGTTTATTTTGAATTATTTAAAATTAATTACGATTATGTTTGCAGAATATTTTATTTCAGTAATTAAAAAGGATTTTTTGAGGGACTGGAATTGTGGGTTTAGTCGGGGAGACATTTGTTTTCGTTTACAAGAAACTAAGCAGGTATCGAGTGAAAGTGTGTATAAGCCTGTACCTTTATGCTTTGTGTGTACTGCCTGCTCTAGTTTTGAAAAGTCATTATTATGCCTGCCAGACCGAGGGCAGAAATAGCAGACATAGTAGGCAAACCAAGTGCTCTCTCTCTTTCTCTCTCTCTCTCTCTCTCTCACTATGTGTCAGTCTATTGTGCTAACAAGGCAGGCTTAAGAATAAAAGATCATTATGTCCCATACAAAATATAATTTTTCAGGTATAAAGTTGATAAAAACACCAAAACTAAACTAAAATAAAATAAATGAAAAATAAACAATAAAAATAATTTTAAAAAATGCGCCTCAACTTACAAGGCCTAAAAATACACTGAAAAGGTTTTGCAATTCTATTCGAAGAGAAAATGGATATAATAATATTATTTTGGGCTAAGATTTTAATATTTCGCTTGTGTCGAAAGAAATGCCAGTTTGTGAGTGTTTACAATCTATCGCAACATAATGTTTAATGGGCATCTGCCCAGAAACGTTTGAAACATCAAACAGAAACCTTTAGGCACAGGTTTCGCTACTTGTGAGAACAGATTTCAATTGATCGCAATAAAGCTTTCTGGATAGATTGGCCACTCAGTTTGGTGGAGTAGGGCGTTTGGTGAGGCGATCTTATTATTTTATTTTGGCGATATCTAAATTTTTGTCAGTCTGGTTAACTCTGAGCTTGTTTTGCCAAAAAGCTGTCTCTTTCTACGAACTTGTGAAAGTCTGTAAGAGAAGCATCAAGATCTGGAGTAAAAACTTTCATTTCGATTTTATTTGATGCAGCTGGTTTGGTGAGATTACTTTTGACAAAGTATTAAGTGGAGTAGTATATTTTAAGCCCTTTCATTGCAGTAATTTTGCGCTGCCAAGTGTAAAATTTTACTACTCGGTCTAGTTACTTATTACTTGATATTTGAAGTTTAAAGGGCGTTGCCTTTGCAACAACTAATCACTGAAGACTGCCTGGCTACTAGCTAAGTTTTGCATGTTTGAGTGAATATATATAAATTGCCTTTCAAGACACCAGTAAATATTATAACCCAAAGCATACACAAGTTTTTATCATCTTTTGTCTAAATTCATTTTTCATTTCCCCTTTTAGAAATCGTTCTATCTTATTTTTTTCAGATCGTTGTTGTCAAGTCAAACCCGCACATGAACAAGAAGCTAAAGGAAAAGTTCTTAATCAGCCGGGCAATTGTGCAACTATGTCTGCCACAGAAGAATGTATGGTCCGCGAGGAAGGGAGCCAAGTAATTAACGACTACAAACCTGTAGTTGATGCCACACTTGTTAGTTTCAAACAGGAGTGTTCGAGCTTAGACGTAGATGTAGGGATTGATTACAAACCACTAAAACCTCGTGAGAGCGCTGGTGCTAAGAACGAGAGCCCTTACACATTCTTCACGGAAGAAGAGCATAAGCTGCTTACTGGCGACTCAAAAGATACGACCTCTGAAGCGTTTTTAAATATTCTGAAATCTGTTGCTGATAGGTATCAAGCCAAACCTGACACAAGTGCACTGACTGAAACTGTATCATCAAATCTGGAAACTTTAAAATGCGAGCTACAGGCTAAGTCACGTACGGTAGGACATTCCGATGCGCAGCAAATAACATGTAATATTTGCGGAAAAACATATGCATGTCTCAAGAATTTTAGGGCGCATATGCGCTTTCACACCGGTGATAAGCCCTTCAAGTGTCATATTTGCAATAAGGTATATGTAGCAAAAAGAGCCCTTGAACATCATATAAATGCTCATAAAGGCATTAAACCATTTGGTTGTAATGTTTGTCCCAAACGATATGCACAGAAGAAGACGCTTAAAGAACACATGAGCATCCATACTGGTGATGCGCCATTCAAGTGTCATATTTGCAATAAGGCATATGCAGCAAAAAGACCCCTCGAACATCATATTAATGCTCATAAAGGCATTAAACCATTTGGTTGTAATATTTGTTCCAAACGGTATGCACAGAAGAGGACACTTAAAGAACACATGGGCATCCATACTGGTGATACGCCATTCAAGTGTGATACCTGTGCAAAAGTGTTTGTCTCCCAAAATGGTCTCATGGAGCACATGTACAGACATGAAGGTATAAAGCCGTATACTTGCTTTATATGTGATACTAAATTTAACAATCGTAGCAGTCTTTCTGGACACTTACGTATTCATACCGGTGAAAAACCTTACAAGTGTGATATTTGTCAGAAACGTTTTAGAACGGCATCTAGTAGGAAGTGCCACATGCGTACTCATACCGGTCACCGGCCACACGTGTGCAGCACGTGTGGAAAAAAGTTTGCTAATAAGAGAAATCTTACAAAACACACACCACTACACAATAAAGATAATCCATTCCAGTGTGCTTTTTGTGACAATGTGTTTAATTCAAAGTACAGTATGGAAGGACACATGAACAAGCATACAAAGGCGAAGCGTTTCCACTGTAAGCTCTGCATTAAAAACTGGTTCACCACAAGCAATGGGTTAAAGAATCATATGCGAAGCCATACTGGGGAAAAGCCATATACTTGTGACTTTTGTGATAAACAGTACTCAGGAAGAACTGCATTGAAAACACACATGCTTACTCATGTGTGACTGTCCTCGGTGACAGTCGTCATACTCTTACACCTAAGGCAAAATAAATGTAAATTTGTAAAACAATTCATTGACAAAGGTAGTTGAATTAATAAAGTTAAATACTGTGGTCCCAAAAAACCTATCGAGGAGTGTCTAATAACTAAGGGTGGCGAACCATCTTTCATCGGCAGTTTATTTCTATCACTTGCAGCCTATCTGTTGTCTTTTAAGTGTGGACAATTATTCTAAATGCTACCCGTCCATGTCTGGTCCGATTGTTTTCAGATTAGTCAGAAATAATCTTGATGTGGTCCCCAACGTCGCTTTTATTTTGGTTGTTTTTTTTCGATGTGGCAACATTAGTCAAAATGTCTAAAAACCGGATACAATTCCGGACGCAGAAATGCTACACATCAGGAATATTTTATGATTTGATGTGTACGAATCAATCTCATTGTGAGTTGGGGGAATGTGAAGAGCAGAACCACTGCTTAAGAGGTGACTAATCGGAATTATTTCTCCTCGACCGAGGGGAGAAATGTAGAGAAATCTTTTATTTCAGTAGTCAGAAAAAGGAAAATTGTTTTGGAATTACGGGTGACCTTTGTTTTTGAAACTAAATAGATGTCTTTTGAAAGTGCAATATAGGCCTGTACTCTGATGTTTTGTTTGCACTGGCCTCTCTAGTTTCTTTCTAACTCTTCTTGTACTCTTTCTCCATTCCTCCTTGTTTTCCACTGTTTTCCAAACGAATGAATGGACAAAATGTGCCACACCGTTTGACACAAACGCTGCTGGTTCAATGAAATCCGATAGGAGGCATTGTGCAGAAGTTGTTTTGTCGAAATCATACCAGCCTCGGTGGCCTAGTGGTTAGAGTTTCCGCCTTGAGACTGGAAGATCGTGGGTTCAAACCCCGGTCGGGTCATACGTAAGAGCCACTCCACATGTAAGGGTTAGAAGGAGGGCTGGAATGCCCCATTTCAGTATAATGTGGCAGGGGGATCCCGATATGACACAGGGATCTAAAGAACAATACAATACAATTTGTCGAAATCGTTTCGCATTTGCAATTATGGTTGGGCACAATGTCCAGGGGCACATTTAATTTTATGAACACAGCAATATTATTATGCATACTTGGAAATAAGAGAAAGTAGTATTATGTAGCATGATACGTAATCAGATTGCAAAAACGAAACGAGTCATTCATGGATCCTAAGGTTGCTTTTGCAAAAAAATCTTCACCATTCAACGAAACCTTTAGAATGAGGTTGTACAAAGTAATTACTAGCTATTGATACCCAAAATGTAAAGCCAACATAACACATTATCGAGTAAACTAGCAGTTATACATTTCCAGCAGTTTGTAAACTGCTTCATTCAATAAGCTTCTGCGAAGGCTGCCGAAAATGGTCAACTGCTTTGTACCCTGATTTATCGCTTTAAATTAGGTTGAACTGTTCATCATAATAACAACCGGTATAACACATTGGTTGTGGTTTCTAACAAGCTTATAAGATAAGCCTATAACAAGCTTTGATATGATAATAATAATAATAATAATAATAATAATAATAATAATAATAATAATAATAATAATAATAATAATAATAATAATAATAATGCAGTGAAAGCTGCCTCTGAACTAACCTGTTTAATGTGGACAGCTTTCAAATTCAGGCAAAATATTCAGTACATTGGCCGTTATATAATAACAACCTGGATAATCCCGCCACCTACCCAGTACGGACACCAGACATGTAGATGCGCAACAGCGTATTAATTTTGAAGTCGACGAAAAATTTAAGAAATGGGAAATTGTCAAAAATGTGACATTCCTGGAAAACGCGGTATTTTGTAGACGTAACATCTCTTCAACTATCAGGCGAACTGAGTTGATATTTCACTTAGAGAACACATATATTATGTAGATGTGCAACGGCGTATTAATTTCTAAATCGATGAAAAATTGACGAAATGGGAAATTGGGATGGAAATTAGCGAGAACGCGGTATTTTGTCGACGCCATATCTCTTCAACTATCAAGCGGACTAATTTGATATTTCACCGAGTGCTTGTTTTTTCGCTTGAATTTAAGCATGACAGCTGTTTTTCCATGTCCGCTTGGGGGCTGTGCTCTCTACGATGGCTTGTTCACTTTGAAAATCCCGTCTAATTTACAGTAAGTAGTGCCGCGATTGAATTGTTTTGCCCCGCGTGGCTCAAGTGGCAGTGTCTGATATTGTTAATTTCAATTGACAAATAAATTGGCTGAATAATTATGGCTGGGAAAGGAAACGACAACAGGAGCAATTGTGAACATTAAAAACAGCAATCAGAAATGTTTTATATGGTTTGCCTTGGCACATCTTCCTGTCAATCATCAAGATTACAACCGGCTGAGTCATTGCACAGGTTATGCAAATGAGCTTAACTTGAAAAATATCCCCCTTCCAACACCTGTACCAAATTGAAAATAACAACCGCTTACCCATAAATGTGTTTGGGTATGACAATAACAATGTGGTGCCTATTTATTCAGGTAAGGTTGTCGTCGCCTTTTCTCTCATGCCACCCCAACCGGCGACGATCATCGGGGTGGCATCAGAGCCTCGGGGTGGCAGGAGAGCTTTTTGCATTTTTACAACTATTTCTGCTTTTGAAAGTTTTCTTTTGACCTAAAATAGGAAGATAATCACATTCTTCGCTAAATAAAACACTTATAGACACAAAAACAAGCAAAATGACAGAATATTGGGCTGGGGTGACATCAGAGCCTCGGGGTGGCATCCGAGCTCTGCGGGGTGGCAGAAGAGCTTTTTGTATTTTAAAACGTATTTCTGCGCCCCAGAGTTTTCTTCGAACATCAGATAGAAAGAAAATCACATTCTTCGTTAATTTAAACCTTTATGGGCACAAAACCAGGCAAAATGGCAGAGTATTGGACCGGGGTGGCATCAGAGCCTCGGGGTGGCAGGAGAGCTTTTTGCCCGTTTTGAACACATCTGCATATTTTTCTACCATCTTTATTATTCTAATAAGTAGATTATCCGATTTTACGTCCATTCAAATCGTTACCGTTTTAAAATCTAACGAAATAACGCGGTACTGGGCCGGGGTGGCACCAGAGCCCTGCGGGGTGGCAGGAGAGCTTTTTGCATTTTTACAACGATTTCTGCTTTTGAAAGTTTTCTTTAGACCTAAAATAGGAAGATAATCACATTCTTCGCTAAATAAAACACTTAAAGACACAAAAACAAGCAAAATGACAGAGTATTGGGCCGGGGTGACATCAGAGCCTCGGGGTGGCATCAGAGCTCTGCGGAGTGGCAGAAGAGCTTTTTGTATTTTAAAACGTATTTCTGCGCCCCAGAGTTTTCTTCGAACATCAGATAGAAAGAAAATCACATTCTTCGTTAATTTAAACCTTTATGGGCACAAAACCAGGCAAAATGGCAGAGTATTGGACCGGGGTGGCATCAGAGCCTCGGGGTGGCAGGAGAGCTTTTTGCCCGTTTTGAACACATCTGCATATTTTTCTACCATCTTTATTATTCTAATAAGTAGATTATCCGATTTTACGTCCATTCAAATCGTTACCGTTTTAAAATCTAACGAAATAACGCGGTACTGGGCCGGGGTGGCACCAGAGCCCTGCGGGGTGGCAGGAGAGCTTTTTGCATTTTTACAACGATTTCTGCTTTTGAAAGTTTTCTTTAGACCTAAAATAGGAAGATAATCACATTCTTCGCTAAATAAAACACTTATAGACACAAAAACAAGCAAAATGACAGAGTATTGGGCCGGGGTGACATCAGAGCCTCGGGGTGGCATCAGAGCTCTGCGGAGTGGCAGAAGAGCTTTTTGTATTTTAAAACGTATTTCTGCGCCCCAGAGTTTTCTTCGAACATCAGATAGAAAGAAAATCACATTCTTCGTTAATTTAAACCTTTATGGGCACAAAACCAGGCAAAATGGCAGAGTATTGGACCGGGGTGGCATCAGAGCCTCGGGGTGGCAGGAGAGCTTTTTGCCCGTTTTGAACACATCTGCATATTTTTCTACCATCTTTATTATTCTAATAAGTAGATTATCCCATTGTACGTCCATTCAAATCGTTACCGTTTTAAAATCTAACGAAATAACGCGGTACTGGGCCGGGGTGGCACCAGAGCCCTGCGGGGTGGCAGGAGAGCTTTTTGCATTTTTACAACGATTTCTGCTTTTGAAAGTTTTCTTTAGACCTAAAATAGGAAGATAATCACATTCTTCGCTAAATAAAACACTTATAGACACAAAAACAAGCAAAATGACAGAGTATTGGGCCGGGGTGACATCAGAGCCTCGGGATGGCATCAGAGCTCTGCGGGGTGGCAGAAGAGCTTTTGGTATTTTAAAACGTATTTCTGCACCCCAGAGTTTTCTTCGAACATCAGATAGAAAGAAAATCACATTCTTCGTTAATTTAAACCTTTATGGGCACAAAACCAGGCAAAATGGCAGAGTATTGGACCGGGGTGGCATCAGAGCCTCGGGGTGGCAGGAGAGCTTTTTTCCCGTTTTGAACACATCTGCATATTTTTCTACTATCTTTATTATTCTAATAAGTAGATTATCCCATTTTACGCCCATTCAAATCGTTACCGTTTTAAAATCTAACGAAATAACGCGGGTATGAGCCGGGTTGGCACCAGAGCCCTGCGGGGTGGCAGGAGAGCTTTTTGCATTTTTACAACTATTTCTGCTTTTGAAAGTTTTCTTTTGACCTAAAATAGGAAGATAATCACATTCTTCGCTAAATAAAACACTTATAGACACAAAAACAAGCAAAATGACAGAATATTGGGCTGGGGTGACATCAGAGCCTCGGGGTGGCATCAGAGCTCTGCGGGGTGGCAGAAGAGCTTTTTGTATTTTAAAACGTATTTCTGCACCCCAGAGTTTTCTTCGAACATCAGATAGAAAGAAAATCACATTCTTCGTTAATTTAAACCTTTATGGGCACAAAACCAGGCAAAATGGCAGAGTATTGGACCGGGGTGGCATCAGAGCCTCGGGGTGCAAGGAGAGCTTTTTGCCCGTTTTGAACACATCTGCATATTTTTCTACCATCTTTATTATTCTAATAAGTAGATTATCCCATTTTACGTCCATTCAAATCGTTACCGTTTTAAAATCTAACGAAATAACGCGGTACTGGGCCGGGGAGGCACCAGAGCCCTGCGGGGTGGCAGGAGAGCTTTTTGCATTTTTACAACGATTTCTGCTTTTGAAAGTTTTCTTTAGACCTAAAATAGGAAGATAATCACATTCTTCGCTAAATAAAACACTTATAGACACAAAAACAAGCAAAATGACAGAGTATTGGGCCGGGGTGACATCAGAGCCTCGGGGTGGCATCAGAGCTCTGCGGGGTGGCAGAAGAGCTTTTGGTATTTTAAAACGTATTTCTGCACCCCAGAGTTTTCTTCGAACATCAGATAGAAAGAAAATCACATTCTTCGTTAATTTAAACCTTTATGGGCACAAAACCAGGCAAAATGGCAGAGTATTGGACCGGGGTGGCATCAGAGCCTCGGGGTGGCAGGAGAGCTTTTTGCCCGTTTTGAACACATCTGCATATTTTTCTACCATCTTTATTATTCTAATAAGTAGATTATCCCATTTTACGTCCATTCAAATCGTTACCGTTTTAAAATCTAACGAAATAACGCGGTACTGGGCCGGGGTGGCACCAGAGCCCTGCGGGGTGGCAGGAGAGCTTTTTGCATTTTTACAACGATTTCTGCTTTTGAAAGTTTTCTTTTGACCTAAAATAGGAAGATAATCACATTCTTCGCTAAATAAAACACTTATAGACACAAAAACAAGCAAAATGACAGAGTATTGGGCCGGGGTGACATCAGTGCTTCATGGTGGCAGGGCTTTTGCTGCGTCGATGGTGCCTGATGCTACCCTAGTCATTTTCGCGCAATTGGCTTACAATATTGAGAGCGACAACAGCCGCGTCTCTTTATTTGGACCTCAGATTGTGGAATTGAATATAGCACAAGCTCTTACCCTTATTGTTTTGCCCTCATAGTTTTTATACATTTCAAGCAAAAACCTAAAATATTAGATTGAATCTCCGTTTTGATGATTTAAGGAATTAAATGTTTAACGGGCAATAAGTATAATCTTGTTTTTGTTTTGTAAATTTCACTGCATTTCCATTTGTGCCCTTTTCCTGTTACTGCATAGGGAATAATTGTTTTATTTCTTTCTTTTAAACAAAATGTATCTATTCCTTGAAATAACAAGTTAACAATTTTTGCTATGCTGTATTACCTTCACAAAACTTTACAGTGTTTACTTTTGCTGCAAATATTACTTTGTTTCATAGGGAAGACTGATAATATAAAATGTTTTGCATATCTCCAAAACCTATAAATATTGCTCAAAAGATCTGAGGTTGCATGATTTGATTTGGGTAAATGCTTGTGCCATATTTACCGTAATGCGTTCCCACATTTTCATCACAGGCCCTTTAGATGAAAAATTGCAATACACAAGTGCATATTCTCGTTCTCTCCATAACTGGCGATCACTTTTAACAATGTTAATGGTAAAATAATATGTTTTCGTAATTCTAATTAACAAAACTCCAATCCCCGCTGCAAAATTGTAGACATTCCTCTATATGATATTTTGTTTAAACAAGTACATTGTTTATGGAAGATTTTTACAGTCTTTTCCTACCAAACTGAGAAAGACCAAATCTACCCTTTCACAAGATTTCACGATTAAACATTTCACGATTCAAATTTATGAAGCGTAGCTTGCCGCATGTCTTAAACAACATAGTATATATTATGCTACTTATTTTAGATAGCTTTCTCAAAAAAAAACTCCACAAGCATCTCACCCAATGCAATACTTTGGTCAAACATCCATTTCGAGTTTCGAACAAGTACCAGCTTCTATTTCACAAGACAAAGGGCAAAGGCAGGACAAAGGGCAAGGGTATTAATATGACAAACCCTAATTCATAATTTATCAGTATAGCATTCTAATTTCGTTTTCAATAAAACAACAATTCCATTTAAACCAGTATATTTTCACTATTATCAAAGGTTGCAGCTTTTTTTGTTTATTATTTGTTTTTATAAACTTTCCAAATAAATAAAATGCATTTTAAAACAAGGCAAATTTTAGAAATACATGATATATGTTCAACTCGAAGGACAGTGTCTTCTGTTCTGTCAGTTTGTTTAAATGATTACTTTGATGTTCACAGAATACCCTTTGATAGGCTACAATTCAGTAGTTATCTTGTAAAATTGTCTAATATTATTTCCCCTAATTTTTCACTGTTACTTCCTAAATAATCATTTACACAATCTCGTATTCCTGGGCATTTCTTAATGCGATCTGTTAATTCAGTAAAGCATTTCTTGAAATGGACACCATGTGAAATGTGCGACATGCCATCCATATGTTGCATACAGTGTGCTATTTCATGAAAAAGAACAGCAACGAGTTTTTCTTTTGATGTAATTATGAATGAGCTGAGCACAATATAAAATACAAGATATGGTTTTTTGTCAAAGTCTGACACAAACGTTCGTCCTAATAGATTCGACTGAAATTCTTCCTCACCTGACCAAAATATTAAGTGCTCTGCCACAGGAAGTTGCTTCTGCAGCACCAAGGAATTTATAGTATTAAACAAAAGACATGCATCTTCATGTAAAACATAGGTTTGAGTTTACTTTAAAACAACATTTAAATAATCTCTGATTTCCTTCCTTTGTTGCTCGATGTAAACTTTGGAAGAAATATCTTTAATAGGTTTCGTGTATGAAGCTGTACACTGATTTATATCTCCATCTGGCAACTGCCCTGTTATCCAGCTGTTGCGCTCGTATCGACTTGGCTGTAACAACAGTGTATAAATACAATAAGGTGATATGCATTAAAGAAGAAATGCTTACATAAGCCTATTTCACATATAAACTTTAAACGTACATTTTGCCAAAAATTATCAATAATTATATTACTTTTAACGATTTCTGATTTACTAGTAGGGCCAATTACAAACCTTCTTCCGTGTGATCCTCATCCTTCTCGGATTGTAGAAAGAAGCAATGCGTCTGATATCTGGCGAGACTTAAAATGAAATATGTGAAATAAATTTATCTAATATTGTTCATTGAAATCATGATTTTTATGCAAAGAAACAAATTGGAAACTGTTCCTTCCCTTTAAAACGCTTATCTTTTGAGACGTTGAATGAATATGGTTAGAAATGTTTTTGGCTGATGGAGATGGGGGTAACGTATTAGTTTTCTGCTTTGATATAATTTGCATAATGGAAATCTTAAAATAAAACCATAATTCAATATTTCTACTTCATTGTTTTCAAGCACACTCCATAAATGACAATAATCTTTTCCTAAACTTTTAACACAAGACTTTCCTTTTCTATTTGTAGACTTGGTTATAAAATAGTACAAACCCGTGTCTTGCTGCTCCATGTGCAACAGCAACTTTGCACGGAGACAAAATATATTTTGCTTCCATTCTAAGGCTGAAGGTATTTTTTCTTCTCTTTTGAGTGTACTTCGTAACAACATCATTAAAATTACATGAAGACCACAACTAACGCTGTCCGTTTGAGTGTAGTTTCTAAATGTATAGGAATTATCCATCCATGTGAAGGTCATTAGTTCAGGTAACAGGTCCATAATGTTTGTTTTCATTGTCGAGTAACTTTGGTGTTGGTCAAACAAGGGATCATATAAATACCATACTTTTAACTTTTGTATAACAACGAATAGGTACCAGTGCCTTCGAAGAGCATCGTGTATCGGTATTAGACATAAACTAGCCCTATTATACCTATCTCTATGAATATTGTAGGCTTTGCCTGAAGCAAAACACGCACTAAGCACTGTTTCACATACATAAACATCGTTTCTTACTTTCATAATTTCTTCGCCAAGGTAATCTATGATTATGTTTGATATTTAACAATCGCTATTTAAATCATTGAGATGAGACTGATAAAGTTTTAGATCTCCTCCATGCACAGTGTTTGTAATATGGAGAATGGGCGTTTCAGCCACATTTTCATCTTTATCACTCAAATCCATTTCGAGAATAAGTTCCCCCTTGCTACATTTTCGTTCACTTGTTTTTTTTTTCCACGCGCAATGCCGTAAATGGCTGACATTGGTTGTTTTAGTTCATGTTTGACGTAGTTATATATATCTTGGTCTGATTTTTCAATTATGTCGTCTTTAGAGGAATCGAGGATATAGAACATTTTTCTGTGGTGTAATATAGCTATGTAGTGTTCATGAAAACCTGGTCTCACAATAAGACTTGCACAAACGTTCGGTATTGCAAAATAGCTTAATAGACGATTCATGAACTCCGGTATGTTTTCCATTGGTGATTTTAGAACTGATGATCGCAAATTGGTCATTCTAAAATTTTTTCTGCTGGCCGATTCTAAAAGGACTTCCAAATTAAAGTCTCCAAATTTTCCACGCATTGGGTGAATTTCTTTAGTCATCGGTAATCTTTGATCCAGTAGTTGCTTCATCCATAAGTCGTCGGCAGTTTTACATAAAAAGTTGAAATTAAAAATATCCTCTTGTATGGAATTATTTAAAACACAAACCCCACAGACTGGAAACAGTCCTTGACTCTGCATAAAAATTCTTTCTTGTGTTGTTTTAGAATAAAAACTAGATGACACTTCTTCAAGAGGTGGTGCTTGACCAATGATATCTTTGGCATACAGAATGTTGCTTCTAAAATTTTGTTTTGATATAGCATCCATTTGGGGAAATTGTACCAACTCATGCACAGCCAATTCGAAAACTTGAAATTTTTTCCTTCCAATATCTGTTGATAAATTAGTTTCCTGTCGCAGACTGTTCAATAACAATTCTATTTGGCCACTGTTGCTGTCGGAACAATTTATTTTTGATTTGTCGCCAGCACCTGTTTTAAGAACTCCATCATCAGGTATGTCATTGTGATTTAAAGTATTTGGTTGAACTGAAAGTGGTGTTATTGTAAATGCCTTCTTTGAAGCTTCGGTACCTTTTTGGTAACTTGTTATGCTGTTGTTACTTCCGTCCGTCAGTTCTGATTTTGCACTTAAGTGTTCATATGGGTTTTGTGCCAATGAAAGTACACCGTCATCGCTTAAAACTATATTACAGGACTTAAGACGCTTACTTATTTCGCTTGAATGTTTATTATTTAGCGATATGTTATGGTCATCAAACATAATTCTCATCAAAAACATGTGCTTTGTTGATGACATGTAATTTAGAAAATAATTGTTTTTGGTTTGTTGAGCAAAAAACTGTTCTTGCACCTGTGTGTTTATTGAAAGCCCACTTACAAACTTTATTCTGCGCAGTATTTCATCTTCTTTTTTTGTATTTCTTTCATGAAATCTGTCGTACAAGCACAGCTTATGGTTTTCGCTTTAAGAGGTTACATCTAATAAGAGCAACCTGCCATTTTTAGCTAATTTGATGTTTTCGGCAGTTGACTCTGCTACTCTTCCCAGATTTGGGCTGTAGAAACCAGGGACACGACTATTCATATGTCGAGCCAGCACATGAGCGAAGTCGATAATTGTAACTGAAGGCGCTTTATTTAAGGAAAGAAGCAGATCACCATAGTCCCTTGCGCCTTCCGCACGCAGAACATATTTCATGCAGTAAATACAACCGTGCGGACAAACACCTACAGCATAACCACCTGAAAAATTAACGAAATCCAATGTTAAGATAGGATAAAAGTTGTCAAAAAATAAAAATGCATAGCACATTGTCATTACACGTTAAGTAATTAAGTGTATATAATATTTATATTTTCTATGACGGTAATTCAAATGTTCATATTGTTATTACTTTTTTTATTTTTATTGACAAAATAAAACGCTCACCACTTGCGCCAGGTACTTTGCTGAATATCTTGTCGTACATCGCATCACTTTCACAAAGAGAGCGATTTAATTTCAGTATCATGTCTCTTTTAGATAGGCCAGAACAATCTACGCCGGCTGTGCGTGCGACTTCTCTAACTGTTAATTTCTAAAAATAGTTTCATACATGAATTAAATATGAGTCAATAGTCATTTCTCAAGCATTCTCTTAGCATCTTATAACTGCTGAATTCATGACGACATTAAGTAAAACCGACTTACGTTTGAATTGCTTAGCAGCTCTGATATTCTGTCACCGTCCACGTTTTCAATGTCAGCATTCTCTTGCAATGCTTTTTTAATTTTCTTTGCTTCCGTGTTGAAAACTTGACGGCCTCTACATTTACCGCCGATCCAAGGAGCCCAGAAGTCGTAAGAGGGCCTGACTTTGAATGGATTCACACCTTAATAGGACATTGGTAAACTGGTTAGTAATGAAAACGATACAATTGTATTCATAAATATCTTTGCAAAAACAGTAATTCTATTATTTATCAAAATGTCGTTGTATTTAAAAGTATTTAAAAATAATGCACATACGATTATGTTGGTTTATACCTTTTGCAAGTCCATTGCCAATGATTTCTTTAGTTAAGGTGCCCCAAAAATTTTCTGCATCCACAACAAAATCCTCGTCTGGTGCATCTATGTCATTTTCAGGAGTAGAAAGATCTGAAACTAATATGTGTTAACAGATAACAAGAAATTGATTTGTGTTGTATTGAATACAGTATTCCAATAAATAGGATTACATGTGCCTAAACTGCTAACACAGGTTTTTTACAAGTTCAGCTTGTACTTATACCTATTATTTTATATTCAGGATGGATTGATGAATGTTCTTAAAACACACATAGCATAGAATAAATGAACAATACACCTGTCGTTGTCTATTTTTATTTGTTTATTTTTGGTGTTTATTTTGTCTATTTTATGCTTTTTGACCTACAATGCTAAGAAACGCAAGCTTACCTTGTTTTATTAAGTAAGGCCAAAAAGTATAAAGGATTGTTCTAATTGAAATGAAACATACCTTGGTAATCAAAGACTGTCTTTTTGCACAGATCAAAGCAAAGTGTTCCTGGCTTGTAAATTGCAGAAATAGTCGTAACTCCTGTCACTTAGTGCCTCAAACATCAAATAACCATTGATGAAAATCTGATCCCTAGGAAACTGGACTGCTGGACATGATTCTCTCAAAGTGGAAATAAGTCTACCAATGGCAATGTTATTCTAAAGAAGAAATATGATTTTCTATGAATGTAACAGTTATATATATTTTTATTTCTATTGTATGTTTTCTATTTCAATGTATAATTGCATAAGTACAATTTAAAGCCGAAAATAAACAATTCAACAAATACTACCTTGAGGCCACTCCTGAGAAATGTGCATAGATTAAGCGAAAGACAATATCTGTCATCATAGTTTACTACACCATGTTCATAGTCTTGATATCTGTAGTATGTCTTGCAATCCCGGCAAAATTTTACATGCAAACTTACACCTGAAATAAGAAAGTATTCAATAAAATCTGTTTAAAAGGAACAAAGCTGTTCAGCTCCACATTAACACTTAACCATTTTTAGAAAGAAACCTCTAAAAAGTCACCTTTGACACTCATGAATAAAATGCTAATTAAAGATTAAGAAGCCGTAATGAATTTCTGTTATATTGATATAACTTCATTTCCATTTAGTCTGCAAATGATATTTAAGTGCTTTACCTTCTATAATGGTTTCTTTGTCAACTATTTTTCCTTCGTTTGTGATGAGATGCAACGATAACTCCCTGCCACAAATGTGACATTGTTTTTCACTTGGAATCAATTTCTTTGAAAACTGGAAGATGGTCGGTATTGAGTACGGAATATTTCTTTTTGTGTCGTATATATACGAAATCATGTGCAGCAAATTAATGCCTTTTGGAGGGTATAAAAGCGAATTATTTTCGAATATCTTGAACGCAATGATCTACAGAATGAGATTTAGTATCTCTGTTGATTTTCACATTGGTAGAAACCGGTAGTTGTTCATACTGCACCATGTGCCAAAGAACTATGCAGGAATGTTTGCAAAGGCTACGTGCTCTGCAGCAGTTACATGTGAATTCGTCATGTTCAATGTCATATGTTACTATCACTCTATTTAAAGGAGCGTTGTAGCTTTGATCGTTTGTAGATACCGAAAAATATCTCAAATGATTAGATGATCCTTCTTTAAGTTTATGTTCGGCAATAACAGGATGATTATCTAAGTTTTCTGAGAGATGAAGGCATTCTTCTTTCTTTGATAATGATATGATTTTTCTGTCTACAAGTTCGTTTAACACCTCTGCATAACTGTGTTGACTGAATATGCTGACATACCCAAGAAGATGTGTCGCTTTTGACGGCTATTTCCTTTGCTATCATGCATAACTTATCTTCACAAAAGAGTTCCATGCCTGCTCCCCAGTTTTTGTTTTTTACATGTACTGGATGCTGCAGACCTTGCGAAGTTTTCGAAACAAGAAAAATACCCCTTTTTGGATCAACACAGGTTGCACTCAAATTCAATATACAATGATCATGTTTTTCTCGTAAATGCCGTTGCAGCGACTTTGGGAGAATCATTTTGTGACAGTGAGAACATTCTACTTTTGTTTGAACTTCAGTTTTCCTTATTTTTGGAAGACTTTCACCTTTTGATTCATTGTTGCTAAAGTCTGTAAATTTTCGCTTTCCCTGAAAATTGTTGTGTCTAATAGATGCTTTTAAATTGCTCACATCTTTTGTTTGAATTTCTTACTAATTGACTTGATGTTTGTGTCCAAGGTATCACGCATTTCAGTCGGTAAATACAAATCACTATGATCTTGGTCTGATTTATTTAAAGGTGCTTTTCTGGTGTTTTCGTTGAGAAATTCTTTATTAAACTCAACAGACGCTTGTGAGTCATCCATATCTTCGTTATCAGCCATTCCATTTGAAGCTTTGTGTAAAATGTTCTGGACAAGTGCGTTGCTAGTTTCAGTTGTGTTACTGAAAACTATTTCTTCTTCTTCTCCTTCAACAACGTCATATGCAGTAGCTGCATGTATTTTCGGGTGTTCTTGCTTAGGAATGGTTTTCATTTTTTCATGCTGAAATAAATGACATTCGTGTATTTAACTGTAAACAATATATAAGCCTTAAAACTTTCATCTTTAGCGTCATTAGCAAAAGAATATTGATATGATACAAGGGTTTTCACTAAGCTACATATTAAGAACATAAATGAGCATTGAAGTTCAACATTAAAAATGATATTTTTAACTCTTTTTTTAGATTTCTGAGCACTTACAGAAAAAAATGTGCTTTGACATCTTTGACTTATTGATATGGATTTGTGTGCAGTTATCTTCTGGACAATGGAAGTGGCTGCGCAGGCGTTTGTGTTTTTCAAAATCATCTCTCCTACACGCTTTGATGTGAGCCAAGGTGCTTTTCATATACAAAATGATATTATTCCTCGCAAACTAAGCTTAATTATGTTTACTTCTTTGACATTTTTAGAAATAACGTGCCACAAATAAATGCCAATAAAGACGTGATTTTGACATTAATACGTACTTTGTAAATCCATGCTGCAGTCCCAATGGCGACTTTTTATATGGTTTATAACTCGCTTGTTGGTATTTGGAAAGAACTCAAACGTCTCGCAAAAGGGGCAGTGATATTTTTCACCATTGCAAACACAATCCTTGTCTGTACATTGCATGATTTCTATTGCCGAGGGTGAAGTCCATACAGAAGCAATACCCTGTGTCATGAAACATAACTATCATTCCATTTTTTATATGATACCATAATTGCAGTGTCGTATATTTCTACCTATCTACCTAACAAGAAAAAATAGCAATCATATATTTAATGAGAATTTTGTTGCAATATTAAACTTTTATAAAGGTGAAGATACTTTTATTTGAATTCGAAAGGCAACTTACCTGTTCATAGTTATGCATATCGTGGTAATATATTGGGTTTGAACGAGTTGTTGTACAACTTTCATAAGCAGCAGGCTGCAATGAAGCCAAGATTATAAACTAATGCTATGATATTTACTTTTTAAAAATTATTTTGCAAACCAAAAACATAACAGCTTTAAATTTAGAAATTTATCAACGTCATTTTCGTTTTTTTTATATTTCGGTCTTTCAACAAACTATCACCTGTAATAGATCTTTGCCGTACATAACAATTGAAATAAAACCCATACACACCGCAACTCGGAAGTGAAAATAAACTTGTGCAAGTTCTTCTGCTTGCCAGTTTTTTTACTAGATTGCTTGTTTTGTGTTTTGCTGGTTCTGGCGTTGCGGTTGACCTAGTAATAAGTATTTAATCACAGGATATACTACATGGTTTTCCATGGAATTGCATAGTTATACAGCATCATTGGCATTTGGTTTAGCATTTCGCATTTTAAAAACACATGTTTATAATTGTGACAAAGTCATTTAAGTAAGTATCTTTACATCTCATAGTAAGTGTATTAGGCACTTCAATAAAATTTATAACATGGCACTTACGTAGATAGAAGGATGTATTTTTCTTTGCAGAACGTGAACGCCCTTAACCTCAAGTGCGATGAATCTGCAAGATCATTGTAATTTTAAATTTTAAGTTTTATATTCCTCTATAATATTCCTTAAGATAAATAAAATATTAGCTTATTTTAAATTTCAAGCTAAAAACAGCGGAGTTCTTCACATACAAATATTTTGATAACATGGTGATGCCAAATGAATTTGCTCACTTTTCAATGCACCTTATCTGTGATGATACAGTATGATGCGGTGTTCAGTAAATGTCCTTTCAGTTATAAACTAAATTTTTTATTGATACCTATTACAGTTTACAGTTCAAAATTACAATGTACATATTACAAATCTAGTTTGTGCAGTCGAATGTTTTGATACTGAATATGACATATCGGAAACAACTGTAAAAACAACAACAAAATAAACTTAACTACATAAACAAAACTTTGAATAACAGGTTAACTATATTATAGAAAAAATACCCATGTTTAAAATTATGTGCCATCAACTGAGTCTAAAAACATATTATGCAAAATACTTTGCTTTTCGTTATTATATTATACAGCTGACTATGACAAAGCTGACAAACACAACTGATATATTTTAGATATAAAAATTACGTAGGAATAGTATAAGGTATTAATTTTTAATGTTTTCAGTGTTTATAGATATAAAAATTTTGATGAAAAAACACTGCCTGTGCATTTCTAAAGAGGGTCAGACAGCTTAAGACAAACCTTTGCGATGAGAACGGCATCTAAGTCAGTTACCGATTTCGTTGTGTATGTGATACAGTTTGCACTGTCCGAAATTGCTTTTGCTGCCTCAACAAACTAAAACAAGATTTGAAAATTCAAAACAAAAAAGTTTATTTTTGAAGTAAGTGTAAGCTAATAAATAATACTTTATCTGAAGAAGACAAAACTGTACTCAGTGATCTATATTTGTATTTAAAATGCCCTCAGTGACGTTCATCTTTAAGACGTAATGTATTATACATATATCTTTTATATTACGTTGTGATTTAAAAAAAAACTGTGGAATAAAATTAAAGCAGTACTAATAAGATAAATGCAGATTTTATACTTACTTCATAGTTTCCGTTTGCAAATATAGTGCTAGTTGAATGATTTTCTGACAAAATCATGCCGTCTTGATATAATTGAAATGTTCCCGCATAGCAGGTCAGATGACCAACCAATTTGTATATATTCTAAAAATGGCAATATTAATGTTTGCAAGAATGGTTACGTAATATTTTACAAAAATATTTTAGGTTATTTAAATTTTAGCTCTTTCATTTAACTTTCAGAATGCGTTAGTTTTTAAGAAGAATAAACCTTTAACTATTGAAGTTTGTATTTGGTATTAAACACAAAAATGAAGAGGCCTTAGCAAACGAACCTGAGCAAAGGAAGGTATATCTGTTGACGCATCAAAAAGTGGTCCATATCCTGCCAAATAAACTGTGACACATCTGCAATGGTTGCAGATGTAAAAGGTTATGTTGGTTTGTGTGTTTTTGTGTTGTGTAACTTCCCGTTCAACGAAGTTTTGTTATAGCTCTACTTCCATTAATTATGTTGGTTGTTGAACTGTACTTTCAGTAATAATTACTACAATTTTAACATCTTTAAGAAAACTTTAATTTATATGCACCAAATAACTGAATTGCAAAAATATGCTCGCTTTATTATGTTTAAATACTACCTTTTCTTACCTACCTATTGTGCAATGGTCTTGTCGCTATATCTTCCTCAAAGCCAAAGAAAAAATCCATTTCGCCGATAAATTGTGATTGCCTCTATAATCTAAATGCATTCAGTTCTTCGATAATTTGCAAACGTGTTCAGTAATAGCAAGTTGTATGTTGCAATTATTTTAATTCCGGTGTAAGGAAACGTTTTGACCCCCAAAATAAATCGACTCCCCGGTCGATTTGTTTTAAAACAGACCCCCGGTCGATTTGTTTTAAAACAGACCACCTCTGAAATGTTTAACCATCTTATTTTTTGTTGATTTCTTTATTTCTTTCCATATATGGCCACCTTATTAGTTTCTTTAATTGAAATAAAAACTATATACACGAATAACAATTTATCTAGCAACTAACATCTACATTTACAAACACGAAAACACTTCCAACACCACTAATATACAGTCACTAAAAAATTTGTCCAAGTTCAATAATGGCATTTCAAAGGCTCAATATTATAATTTTCTACATTAAGAGGTAGAAAATGCTTAAAATAGTATTTAAAAACAACATGCACCTTTTTCACTTATATTCAAACATGACTAATTTGGAGGGGATCATTTTATTATGGGGGAGGTCTGTTTGTTATGGCGGGTTTTCCCGAAACAAATCGACCGGGGTTGTCTGTTTGTTTTAAAACAAATAGACCGGGAGGGGGGGATCGATTTGTTTGGGGGTCAAAACGTTTCATTACACCGGATTTTAATTAAATTTTTAGACTTTTAGGAATGGAAATATTCTGATATGCCAATGATCGAAAAACCTTTTATTTTTAAAACAGTTGAATTAAACGCAAAGAAAGACTTTTTTGAAATATGAATGGAGTTCTTGTAAAATAGTGAGTTATTTTTTAGTTAAAATAAAACACAGACCACTATAATTTTAAACAACTTCTAACAATAGGATATCTTTATTTAATATTTGGGCAGCAAGAAATTAGATCAATGATATCACATAAAATACAGTAAAGCGTAGGATTGTGATCTTTATTGCGTGTTTTATGAGAATTTTATGTGGCATCGACAAGCGATGTTCTTCAGTTCCTTGGGAGCCAATTTTTTAACAGAAACAAATTCATAGAAATGTGCTTTGTTGTTAACGGAAGAGGATATTGATTTGATTTTAAAATGTAAGGATATTTATTTAAAATACTACTAAGCTATTTAAACCAAAGTACATTTTCAAGAGGAACCTCGGTGATCTTGACCTTCTGGGTCATGGCCAAGGTCAAAAATGGGAAATAATCTCGTTAATCGTTAGAGAAAGAGTGATTTTGAGCAAATTTACATAAAAGAAATATGGGGGACCTTCGTCGATTTAGGTTCAATTTAACCTGAGACTTTGAGCTTCTCGGTCATAGTTCAAAAACAAGTATTTTCTTTAGTAGTTTCTGCAAGTGTGTTATTCCGCTATCTAGCGGAATTCTGCCTAGTTATACTTTACGCTAGCTGTTCCCCTTGGTCATTTTTTCATATTTCATCCAATTTGCTTTAAAAAGCATTATTTGCATGAACTTTCTTCAGAAACCCCCACTGGTTTTTGAAAACAAGTCCGGCTACCCTAGCAAATGAGCACCCCGGCCACCCCATATGAAAGCCCCCAATTTTGACCCATATGAAAGCCCCCAATTTTGACCCAGTAGTTGTCCGAACCTTGTATCCACCCTATGAACGCATCTGGGCCTGATGCGTCAAGCCACCCCTGGACTTTGGTAGTGGCTTATTGGATAGGTCCCCCCGCATGGCTGATTTAGGATAAGTAGCTCCTGTCCAGCTACCCGTTTTAAAGAGCACCCCGGCCACCCCATATGAAAGCCCCCAATTTTGACCCAAAAGCCATCCGAAAGTTGTGAAAACGCCCATTGGTGGAATGCTGCGAAAGTGCAAAAAAAAGGACGGGGCGTGAATATAACTGGTTAACCAACCAGTATATACTCACAAACCAATGAGCGCCTTCAAAAAACAGAGGACTGTAAGGCCCTGCAGATGAGATGTTCACAGGGTTTAAATATAGAGAACGGTCAATTTTGTTCCCAATACAGAAAAACTGTGAATATCCCCTAAGCGAGGGAGTTTGCGGAACAGTTGGCGGTGTTTTGATCCTTTTAAGCCAAATGCGCAAAATTACCAAAACTGAAAAAACCAAAAAAAATTGCGCATGCCTGTCGGACGTTACCCAGTAGTCCCGAAGAAGACCGTTAACTGGGGGCCGGTAAGGCAATTTTGTCGAGTATGTCAAAATTATACTCGAAAAAACACAAAATTGTGCCTCCTGTGTCCTGTATATATTGTATGTACGTGTGTTCTAACGGTGATTGAAAGCAAATGGCGCATACGCAAAAATGCACATCTCAATGCATCAACACCGAAAGGTGGAATGCATAAAACTATGACGTGGAAAAACGTCAATACTGCTTTGATCATGCTTCTTCAAGGTGAGATGAGCTTTGACTAAGAAGCAGTCGGCTAGGCAAAAAAAAACGCAATTTGTTTGTTTTGTTTTTTTTGTTTTTTTTTACGGTGGGAGGGGGTGGGGGCTATATATATTTGTCTCCCTCCCACGCCAAAAAGACAAATTGCATTTTAGCCTCACCCCCCCCCCCTCCGATGATAAAAAGATAAGTTTCGCTTTTTTTTCGAATAGCATATGTATTTGTTTTTATGTTTATAGAAAAAACTGTAAGATATTGAGATGACATATTGGGTGGGTGGGGGGGGGGGGGAGGGGGCGGTGGGAATACAAGAAGATGAAAGATGCCATGCCACCCCGGCCTGACGGCGTCGCCTAACGGGGTGGCAGGAGATATGCTGCGTCCACAGTGCCTGATGCCACCCCGGTTGTCGTCGCGCGATGGGGTGGCAGGAGAGTAAAAGCGACGACAACCCCGTCTCTATTTATTTGAGTAAATATAATGATGAGATAAAAGGTAATTTATTACTTACCAGCAAGGGAGAGTTTAACCACTATTGTTTGATTCATATTCAAGACTACCAGTGCCATATCGAGGAGACAATGATATTGATGTATTCTTTACAATAATTGATGGAAACAAAAATCGGATTGCAGATATTTTAATGAATGTTAAACTAATGAAAATGGCACCTGAAAAAAACCCAAGATTTGAAAGCTGCAACAACTAGTTTTATTTGTCAAACTATCCTAGGATCCGATGGAGTACAAGAACATAATCATGTAAATGGATTGTTTTCGGACTTGAAAATGAAGAGGAAGTGGGTCACAATCAACTGCAACCGCCTTCAAAATCGACACATGAGTCATTACTGTGACGATGTTTACAGCGCAGCCTGAAAACGAAATGTCATCTAATTACAAATGTCATATAATTACGCCATTTGCGTATTTGTTGCGTTGTTATTTCGCGATTTCAGTTGAAACAAGTTACTTACGTTGAACTGGCAAAAATAAGAAGGAACGTTCGAAAGGGAGAAAATACTTGTTTATAAGGCGGGCTTGTGAGGTTACTTCTTAGGTTCCAGGCGGTCCCTCCCCCTGGCGGTCTCCCCCCGGCGGACTCCACCTAGCAACTCCCCCCTGGCGATCTCCCCCGTAGACTGACTCCCCCCCGTCCTCCCCCCCCCCCCATGGCAAATTTTTTTGGTTAGTAAAAATTAAATCAGCAAATCAGCAAACATTTTTTTAATTTTCAACCTCACCTTTCATCTAGTTTTACATAATTATCACTAGGACATTAATCTGCTTTAATAACGAAGGAAAGCAAGTTTGAGGGGGAGAAGGAAAAAAAGGAGTGAAATGTACAAGTTTTGCTGATGTAAGTTTAAAAAAATCTGCCGTGGGGGGGGGGGGGAGACCGCCGGGGGGAAACTACCGGCGGGGAAAGCGCCAGGGAGGAGATCGCCTGTTCCCACTTCTTAAACCACATGAGTTTAAGGCACATCAATTAAAGTGTACTATCACTGATGACAGAAAGGAAGGCATTTTTGAAGGTAAATATTTATTTTAAAGGGTAAATTGTTGGTAATTTTACACACCTTCTTCGGGTGATTTTGTGTGCATTGATTTGAAATTAATAAAGATATAAGTGATATAATGCCGCGGCTAGGGGGTGTGTGTTACGTCAGAAATAACCATTACACATAGCAAATAAATACTTAAAGGGAAATGCGGGTATCTCACCTACAATTGACATTTCCTTCATACTTTCACAGTTTAATCCTTTGAAGGTGTACATTTAAAAATTGAAAAGAAAAAGGGGGGTCACCGATGTTATAAGAGAAATAAAGATACTGAAAGGTCGCGTACTTTTACTGTGGAAACCATTGAGAAAACCAAGAAATTTCAATCAAAATGCAAAATTCACACATAATCACAATTGACAATTGCCTCATTTTTTCCCTGTTTGAAGAACACGTCATATGAAATGTTTTAAGCAAATAAAAAATATATGTCACCGTATCAATAACAGAATTATAAAATCTTTTTGACAAAATCCCATTGACGCAGTGGTTAAATGGTGAAAACAGTGTAATATGCTTTTAATGGGCAAGATATCAACACAGGCCCTTCTAGGAACAAAATATCAACACAGACCATTTCTGGACACTAGCCTATTTGTCTTTGAAAAGAATTTTTGGATCTGGACGGATTTAATAGTTATTTATACTGTGTAAACATGGATTCAAACTCTGCGATATTCAATGTAATGCGCATTTCGGTCGCTAGATGGCGCAGATATACTCGCATTTCCCTTTAATATTTATTTTCTTAAGTGCTTTCTTCAGTCTGCGGGCGTACACGCCCGCAGACTGAACCCATTATACTCCACCCCCCGCCCGCCCTCCACACCCGCTGTAACATAACCCCTTGTTTTGTGCGCCTGCCTGTCGCCCGCAGTGCAAGCTGACAGTAGCGGCCTTCACCTTCAGTAATCAGTGTTGATCAATAGAAGCTTGTGAATGTTTAGGCCAGGAAAATTAAAGTCTGTTTCACATCCTAATAATAATAATAATAATAATAATAATAATAATAATAATAATAATAATAATAATAATAATAATAATAATAATAATAATAATAATAATAATAATGTGTTTTGTTTATTTAATTTTGTTGTTTTTGTTTGTTTGTTTGTTTGTTTTTATTGTTTTTGCTTTTGTCTTATTGTATTTTTTGCTTGTTTTTGTTTGGTCTTACTCGAATTTAATTTAGGTCAGGGCGGGGCACTTCTTTTTCCATGTGTGATTTTAGCGACCCAGGCTAGAGGGGTGGGAGGGGGCGAGGTGTGGTTGGATGAGAAACAAGGTTATTACATTTGCTGGCCTTACCTGCTATGTTCTGCCTTGTGATGTACTTAAGTACACAGTGCTTGCTGTGGTGCACAGAATTTGCGTTTCTCTTTAGCTCGGTTAAAGAAAAGCTGACTTTATTTAAAACAAGGAGTAAATCGCTGGCAAATAGACATTTTTGTTCGTTTTCTTTTGGACACGAATCTGTGGATCTCTGAAACGTAAGTAAACTTTGCCCCTTCCCCCACCCCCAGTCCCCCACCCTCACTCAGCCACAAACTGATATGATTTCTGAGAACGATTCCCAACCGTGGAGTGCAAAGTCTGAGGAAAAGACGAGGAGGGGGGAGGGGGGGGGGGGCAAGGAACTTGGAATGGAATTCCAAGCGTTAACATACGTGACAAAAAAACTGCGAGGAAGGAGGGGGGTATCCTCGTTTCTTTAAAAAATGGGGGTATTCCTTCAAAATTAGTGCTGCTCGTCTATAGGGGTCGTTTCAAAAAAAAAAAAAAAAAAAAAAAAAAAAAAAAAGACACGCATGGTTACCAGTTAGTACGTGAGTATCTCGTCTCTTCCCTCCTCCCCCCCCCCCCCTCCGATGGCCTCAAGGGACGGCCTATGTGTGTATAAACAACTCCTTTTACATTTCCGGTTGTTGTGAAATTTGACAGGAATGATTCCTGTGCAGCTCGTATTGTTTTTTACCGATTGTCCTTGCGTCTCACCCCTTGCTAATAGTCACAAGTTTGTAAGACACAAAGGTTATTTTTCGCTTTTCTTAAAAATTCTAAATTTTTTCAAAAAAAAAAAAAAAAAAAAGCCATTCCATATATGCGCTTTGATAGTTTGTGCGCGCCATGCGTTAGCAAGTATTCAACGGATTTGCGTTTTTTTTCCACAAAAAAGACATATATTTGAAATGTGCGACGTGCGGGTACATTTTTTTTTAAGCCTAGCCGACTAGCGTCGCTGGGCTATGCTCAACACTTATTTGGAATTTGTCGTCCGTTATGTGTGTGTATGCAAACAATTTTTTTTAATGGTACTGCTACATTTCTTGTCCGATTTTTTAAAATCTTGTCATATTGTTTACTGAGTAAAAACAGATAGTATTTTTGCGATTTGGCCAATAAAAATGCTACTCTTCCTAATTTAACCCAATTCCGTTAAAATCTGACTTGAATGTTGCCCTCAAGCTTCTGCATCAGGCTTGTATTTTTTTTTTTCTTTTGGGGGGGGGGGGTGATTTGACCAAAAGTGGCAAAGAATATTTGCCAAAAAACGGTAAATGTGTAAAACACACACAGAAGCAGTGGTTTGCGTTGTCGTCTGCGAAGCAGGAGGTTATAACTGTTGCATAAGTTTTCCCTGCGCGTAAAAACAGCCCGTTTTTACGTAGAAAAGGCCTTTTTTGCGGCCAAACCCGTAAAATCTACCTGTCAACGCATTGTCTGTAATATTGTCCTGTGCATAGAAAAGGCCTTTTTTACGGTGCTATAAAGGGAAAACTTGCCCTTCAGGGGCGTAATTTTTCCCTGCATCAATAAAATTCAGCTTTAGACATTGTGTTTCCCTATCGAAACAGGAACAAAGAAACAGTATATGAAGAGGCAATCATTGAAATAATGCGCTCACAGGTGAAATATACAGTCTTGCCCGTAGAAAAGGCCCTTTCTACGTAAAAACAGCCTGTCATTTCAGTATTG
This sequence comes from Protula sp. h YS-2021, assembly GCA_949752745.1. NCBI lineage: Eukaryota > Metazoa > Annelida > Polychaeta > Sabellida > Serpulidae > Protula > Protula sp. h YS-2021. Next base: position 7,680,981 of record OX457027.1, read on the forward strand.
AAATTAGACATGAATTTCTGGGGCACAGGGTATTTTTACGCCATCAATCCGTAAAAAAGTCCTTTTTTCTTTTAACTATCACGCCTTAAAGCAAGATACATTAAAATCTATCTGTAAGTTAAAAGGGCATTTTTTACGCCTTAAAGGGCGTAAAAAAGTCATTTCAGCCACAAAACTAGACATGAATTTCTGAGGCACAGGATATTTTTACGCCATCAGTCCGTAAAAACGCCCTTTTTTCTTTTTGAGCTATCATTTTCAAGGTAATATACTTGTAAATCTCTCTGTAAGCTGAAATGGTATTTTAAGGCTTTTAAAAAAAATTTAGGCATGAATTTCTGACCCATAGGATATTTTTACGCCACTAATCCGTAAAAAAAAGTCCTTTTTCTCTTTTAACTATCCAGGTTCAAGGTTATATATGTGTAAATCGATTTTTAAGTTGAAATGGAATTTTTACACATTAAAAGCGTAAAAAAGTCATTTCCGAAATAAAACTAGACGTAAATTTCTTATGCACAGGCCATTTTTACGCTACCGTCCGTTAAAAAAATCTTTTTTTTAACTATCAACTTCAACACTAATATACCTGTAAATGGATTTTTAAGTTGATATATTTACGTCTCATGACGTAGAAAAATCATTTCAATAATAAAATTAGCCATGGATTTTTTACGCGGTCCTCGCGGAGTACCAATTTCGTTAAAAGAAAAATAAGTGTCATTCATCCTCCTTTTCCACAAAAGGGGGTTATTTCGCAGCAACACTCCGGCTTTTGGTTAAAAAGGGGTCTTATTTTAAAACTAGCAATCCGCCTTTAGGGGTCGTTTTAATAAGTCATAGACACGCATGGTAACCATTCGGTACGTGAGTGCCCCCCCCCCCGCCATTCCCCCCCCTCGCCACTCCCCCCGGGATAAATTCATTGCAGAATACATTTGAATTCTAGAACATTAATTCTACAACTTTGTGTGTGTGTGTGTGTGTGTGTGTGTGTGTGTGTGTGTGTGTGTGTGTGTGTGTGTGTCTGTGTGTGTGTGTGTGTGTGTGTCTGGGCTTTTTTCGGGGGGGGCGGGGCGAGTGGAGCGCAAATGAATAAATGGAGAGGGCATGTTACTCTGTTATCCTCCTCCCCCAAGACGTTTTGTCAAAGCACAGATTGCTCTTCTGTGATGGTATTCTGCTCTGTCTTTACAAGGACGTCCTTATTCTTGAGATTAGATGGTTCATCCTTAATTTTTATCCTTATTTTTAAAAGACTTTGTTAAGTTTGAGGATGGAGCAGAATAGCTTTTTTATCCTTATTTTAAAAAATAAGGACATCCTTAAAAATAAGGACAGAGCAGAATACCACTCCTGTATGATATCTTGAAAAGTAATTTTCCGAACACTCGCGTAACGTCTAAAATACATCTATACTAGATGGGCAATATCGGCAACTTCGTCGGCCGATGTATCGGTTGCACATAGGATTAACTATGGCCCGACGCATAATAGATATAGCGGTTTCGTACATCGGATATACATCGGGCCGATATATCTTCAATACGTCGGGCCACCGTCGGAAATATCCCTACAAATTCTTCGACGTCGGATACCAACCGTCGGCTATACGTCGGTTATACGTTTATATTCCGATGCATTTCCGACGAACTTCCGATGATTTTTATACGTAAAAAAAATTGTTTCTAACCTTAACTGACCCATTGAACCTTTACCAACCATTCATAATTCACATATTCATACAAACACCATAGCATATCAATATACAACATAGCATATCTATATATTGCAACTGAACACTAGTACTTACTCGGGTTTGAACCGGGGACCTCTTGCATCCTAGGCGCGGAACATACCTCTACTCCACGGCGGCTGGGGCTAGTTTATTGAGGCAAACGATAATTTTCAAGTATATTCATAATGCTCCACTATTGATTCTTCATAATGTCCCCTACAAAACGTCAATCGATAAATTTCCGACGCCGAATAAGCATCGGAAAATATGCGTTTTATAGACGTATAAAAATACGTATAATATACGATTGCAATATCGGCATCTTTTTTCCGATGTATTTCCGACGTCGTTTATGCATAGAAAAATATGCGTTTTATAGACATTTAAAAAAATACGTATAATACGCGTTGGCAATATCGGCATCTTTTTTCCGACGCTGTGGAACATGTGGAGCACTCGTATACAACGCAATATATATATATATATATATATATATATATATATATATATATATATATATATATATATATATATATATATATATATATATAGTTTTCATTTCAAGTTATGAAATACACAAATTTAGAGATCCATTGGAAATCGGTATATTTCCGACGTTTCACCGACAAATATAACTATATGTATAATATGCGTATATTTTTATACGCATATTACAGGCTTGTAATATCTCAAATAAAAACATTAGTTTTCGTCGGAATTCGGTATATTTCCGACATATAGCCGATGTAGTGATATATTTGAGATCAGTTGGAAATCGGTATATTTCCGACGTTTCACCGACAAATATAACTATATGTATAATATACGTTTATTTTTATACGCATATTACATGCTTGTAATATCTCAAATAAAAAAATTAGTTTTCGTCGGAATTCGGTATATATCCGACGTATAGCCGATGCAGTGATATATTTGTATATTATACGATTATTGTAATCCGTCGGTTATACATCAGTAATATCTTTTTCAAAAACAATTAAGTTTTGTTCCGTCGGAAGTACGTCCATGTCAGACGTTGGGCCAACATATACAAATATATGTATAATGTACGTATAACTAAATACATCGAATATACGTATGCAATATCCGTTTCATTTTGTTTACCATTGGTCGGAAGTTAATCTATTTCCAACGTATAACCAATGCATAAAAATATATGTATAATATATGCATTGAGAAATACGTGTAATATATGAATATAATATTTTTAGCAAAAAAAAATTCTCAATTGGTCGGAAGTTCGTCGGAAAAAGATGTCGGCCCGATGAATATTTGCCAACATCTATTAAACTGAGGAAAATAATCATCGGGCCAACGTCGGTAACCGATGAACTTCCGACGAATGAGAAAAAAATGGAAATTCGACTATTGCCAACCTATAACCGATGCATTACCGATGCATCGAAGCCGATGCCGACGTTTTCCCACCTGGTTTATACCGTTCCGACGTAGGCCCGACGTTACGCGAGTGTTCGGGTTGCAGGTAATCCGACCAATTAATATTCATCACGAAACACACTCTCAGCGCGTTCGATATATCGTCATAGAATATTGAAATCATTTTTTCGGGAGGGGGGGCGACGGTATGAGGAATGACGTTTACTCAATAAGCAAGATAAACGAGGTGCCAAAATAAAATTCAATTATTCAGTTTCTTCCTCAGTACCACAAAAGTGCACCAGGACCACCAAAGCGCATCTGTAATAAGCGGTGGTACTGAGTCTCGCCGGTGGAAAACTCAGTCGTATGTGCTTTTTCAGAGGTGTACGCAGCTTTATGGGGAGAAACAATGTAGATTCAACAAACAAATTGCAAAAAGCTGTCAATCAATACACAGGGAAAAGCTATGCAACTGTGAGCGTAAGTTTTCCCTGCGCGTAGAAAAGGTTTTTTTTACGAAGTGCAAATCTTACGACAGGGAAAACTTACGGGACAATAACTCCAATCGATTCATCGCGTGTGTGTGGTTTGCTTGCCTGCCTTAACTTTATAAGTGTTGCTCTAAGGTATTCCCTTCGATATATGGCAGACGTCTCTCTCTCTCTCTCTCTCTCTCTCTCTGTCTCTGTCTCTGTCTCTCTCTCTCTCTGTCTCTCTCTCTGTCTCTCTCTCTCTCTCTCTACAAAAGATAATTTTCCAGAGATAAATTTGATAAAAACACCAAAAAAAATAAATAAAAAAATAAATAATAACAATTAATTTTAAAAATGCGCCTCGCCACAGCAGAAATTCCAGGTTTTGATTGTTTACAATCTGTCGCAATTTAATATTTAATTGGTATCTACTCAGAAACATTTGAAGCATGAAACAGCAACCTTTAGCCACAAGTTTTGCTACGCAATAAGAACAGATTTCTATTGCTCCTAATAAAGCTTTCTGGATAGATTGGCCATCAGGCTGGTGGAGGAGGGGGTTTGGTGAGGCCATTTTATTACTTTATTTTGGCGATATCCAAATTTTTGTCAGTCTGATGAACTGTAAACTTGTTTTGCCAAAAAGCTGTCTCTTTCTACGAGCTTGCGAAAGTCTGTAAGAGAAGCATCAAGATCTGGAATAAAAACTTTTATTTCGATTTTTTTTTCATGCAGCTGGTTTGGTGACACTGCTTTTAACAAAGTGCTAAGTGGATTAATATTATTTTTAAGCCCTTTCATTGCAGTAATGTTGCGGAGCCAAGTGTAAAATTTTACTACTCAGTAGCAAAATCTGTCTGGTTACTTATTACTTGGATATTTGAAGTTTAAAGGGCGTTGCCTTGGCAACAACTAATCACTGAAGATTGCCAGGCTGTCAGTGGGGCATCACTAGATACGTTTTGCATGTTTGATTTTTTAATCCCCACAAGGGGGGAATATATGCGATCGACCGCGTGTCGGTCTGTCATCAAGAGCTTGTTAACACGATAACTTAAGATCTCTAGCAAGGATTTTCATGAAACTTGGTATGTAGCTTATATGGGAACAGACACAGATCTGTATTGTAAATGGGCCAGGTTCGTGAAAGGAAAATGGAGCAGCTGGAGAAAATTGAGAAAATTTCAGCTCTTGATTGACTTTTGTGTGAGCTTGTTAACACGATAGCTTAAAAACTCCAGCAAGGATTTTCATGAAACTTGGTATGTCGCTTCTATGAGAACAAACACAGATCGGTATTGTAAATGGGCCAGGTTCGTCAAAGGAAAATGGACCACCTGGAGAAAATTTCAGCACTTGATTGACTATTGTTAACACGATATCTCTAGAACAACTGCAAGGATTTTAATGAAACTTGGTGTGTATCTTCTGTGGACACTAATAAGGATCGGTATTGTCAATACGTTAGGTGGGCCCAAGGAAAAAGAGCCAAATGCACTTTGAAATTTACCAAATCCTGGAAATTATTCAGCATGGGAATGAGTTTGTTAACAACTGGACTTGGAAAATTTCAGATCTGATGGGGGCCTGTGGGGAATATGTGGGCTATGCACACTGCTCTAGTTGAATATGTATCAATTGCCTTTCAAGACGCCAGTAAACATTATAACTCAAGACATACACAACTTTTTATTATCTTTTGTGTTAATAAATTTTTCATTGTCCCTTTTAGAAATCGTTTTATCTTATTTTTTCAGATCCTTGTTGTCAAGTCAAACTCGTATATGACCAAGAAGCTAAAGGATATAGTTCTTAATCAGCGGGACAATTGTGCAACTACTATGTCTGCCACAAAAGAATGTATGGTCCCCGAGGCAGGAAGCCAAGTAGCTTACGACTACAAACCTGTAGTTAATGCCGCACCTGTTAATTTCAAACAGGAGTGTTCGAGCTCAGACGTAGATGTAGGGATTGATTACAAACCACTAAAACCTCGTGAGAGCGCTGATGCTGAGAAAGGGAGCCCTTACACATTCTTCACGGAAGAAGAGCATAAGCTACTCACTGGCGAATCACCAGATACGACCTCTGAAGCGTTTTTAAATATTCTGAAATCTGTTGCTAATCGGAATCATGCCAAATCAGACACAAGTGAACTGACTCAAGCTGTATCATCAAATCTGGAAACTTCAAAATGCGAGCCACAGACTAAGTCACGTACGGTAGGACATTCCGATGCTCAGCAAGTAACGTGTAATATTTGTGGAAAAACATATGCATGTCTTAAGAATTTTAGGGTGCATATGCGCTTTCATACCGACGATAAGCCATTCAAGTGTCATATTTGCAACAAGGCTTATGTAGCAAAAAGACCCCTCGAACAACATATAAATGCTCATAAAGGCATTAAACCATTTGGTTGTAATATTTGTTCCAAACGATATGCACAGAAGAAGACGCTTAAAGAACACATGAGCATCCATACTGGTGATGCGCCATTTAAGTGTGATACCTGTGCAAAAGCGTTTGTCTCCCAAAATGGTCTCAGGGAGCATAAGTACAGGCATGAAGGAATTAAGCCGTATAACTGTTTTATATGTGATACTAAATTTATCAATCGTTCTAGTCTTTCTGGACACTTACGTATTCATACCGGTGAAAAACCTTACAAGTGTGATATTTGTCAGAGACGTTTTGGAACGGCATGGAATAGGAAGTGCCACATGCGTACTCATACCGGTCACCGGCCACACGTGTGCAGTACGTGTGGAAAAAAGTTTGCTAATAAGAGTGATCTTACAAAACACACACTCGTACACAGTGAAGATAATCCATTCTTGTGTTCTTTTTGTGACAATGCATTTATTTCACAGCGCCATCTAGAAAGACACATGAACAAGCATACAAAGCGTTTCCACTGTAAGCTCTGTGTTAAAAAGTGGTTCACCACAAGCACTGGGTTAAAGAATCACATGCGAAGCCATACTGGGGAAAAGCCATATGCTTGTGACTTTTGTGACAAAAGGTATGCAGGAAGAACTGCATTGAAAACACACATGCTTACTCATGTGTGACTGTCCTCGGTGACAGTCCTCATGCTTTTACACCACAGGCAAAATAAAGGCAAATTTGTAAAGCAAATCATTGATAAAGATAGTTTTGAATTAATCAAGTTAAATATCGTCTTCCCAAAAAGCCTATCGAGGAGTGTCTACCAACTAAGGGAGTCTAAGCATCCCATCGCATCCCATCACTTGCAGCTAATCCATTGTCTTTCATGTGTGAACAATTTTTCAAAATCCTGTCCGTGCATATCTGGTCCGATTGTTAGCCCTCAGCCATGAAATGGCTAAGGGCTATTGCTATGGCCCGTGTCCGTCTGTCCGTCCGTTAACATCTACCTTGTGAACACGCTCTAGCCTACATTTTTTACCAATCGCCTAGATATTTTACATATAGCTTGTGTATGGACTAATCGGAATTTCTTTCCAACTCTTCTATTACTATTTCTTCATTCTTCCTTCTTTTTGCCACTTGTTTCTTTAGCAAGTTCGTCTTTATATACCCATCCCAGTTGGTGAACTTGACGTTAAACACCAAACAAACAAACAAACCATTATCAGGTTTGGCGACATGTGGCTTGTGAACACTCTCTAGCCTACAGTTCTTTACCAATTACTGAGATATTTCAGATATAGCTTGTATATGAACTAATAAAGATCTCTATTGTTTATGAGCCTCATCCAACCAAGGACACTGGCTCAACTGGACTTGGAAATTTTCTTACTTGCACCAGTATCACGTTTGCTTAACATGTGGCTCGTGAACACTCTCTAGCCTACAGTTCTTTACCAATTACTTAGGTATTTCGGATATAGCTACTATACGAATCAATAAAGATTCCTATTGTATATGAGCCATATCTGCCCAAGGACAGTGACTCAGCTGCACTTTGAAATTTGCATATTTCTACCATTATCAGGTTTGGTGACATGTGGCTTGTGAACACTCTCTAGCCTACAATTCTTTACCAGTTACTAAGATATTTCAGATAGAGTATATAGAATAGTAAAGATTCCTATTGTTTACAAGCCATATCTGATCAAGGACAGTGGCTCAGCTCGACTTTCTCATGGTAAATGTTTTTGTTTTTTGTATCTTAAAGCACTGTCATCCTTTTTTCTTTTCAGTCTTGAAAATTGAAATGAGCCTGTGACCGGCCTCAAACAAGAATTGAAATGAGCCTGTGACCGGCCTTAAACCTATTATTTTCCTTGTTTCGAATCTTCCGGCTGGCTGAGAGCTTTGCATCTCTGATGCCTGTTTTTCAAATTCGACAGGATTGAATTTGATGTGGTCTTCAACTTCGCTTTTATTTTGTTTTGTTTTGCGATGTAATACACATTGGTCAAAATAACTCAAAACCGGATACAATTCCGGCAAAAATGCTACCCATCAGGAACATTTTATGCTTACGGATCAATCTCCCATTGTGGGTTGGAGGAATTTGAAGAACAGACCCACTGCTTAGGAGGTGACCAATCGGATTTATGTCTTCTCGACCAAAGGGAGACATGTTGTGTTTCCGTGAACAAAATGTGGTGTGCAAGATATCTCGAGCACAATGCGTGCAATATATCTCGAACGGAAGAAAACGACGCTTGACGTCTTCACGTAGAATTTGCATATAATTTAAACCAGAATGATATTCCTTGGGTCAGTCAGACGGTTGTTTCAGCTTTCGACGCTTGTAGTGAAATTGAGAAAGCAAAATATCTCGATAGCGGAAAGTCGGATCGATTTCGAACTTTGTGTAATTATTCCTTGGATAAGTCGTATGGTTTTTGTTTAACATTACAATGGTATAAAAAAATTAAGAAAGATGTATGACGTCACCACCACCCCTCCCTCTCCGCTTTTCCAGTTATAACCAACATCCAGGCCCGGATATGTCTGCCCGACCAAGGGGAGACCTAGTGTTTGTACGTTCTGTGTGTGTATGTGTGTACGTGTGTGTGTGTGTCCGTTGTGAACAAAGTGTTGTGTGCACGATATCTCGAGAACGAAATGTCGGATCGACTTCCAACTTTACGATTTATTCTTTGGTAAGGTCGAAATGTTCTGTCAACTTTTGACGCATGTCACGTGATTGGGGCAGGCGTATGACGTCACTACGTAAAAATCTTGTGTCCCAAATTTCTCAGCCGCTGAACATCGGAGGAAGTTGAAACTTGGTGGGATTGTTGCTTGGTTGATTCGAAAGACGCTGTAGATTTTTTTTTCGAACGAATGCGGCGTATGACGTCATCACGAAAACTTTATATATTTTGAACAAGATCTTGTGTGCAGAATATCTCGATAACGGAAAGTCCTATCGACTTCAAATTTTATATGACTATTCCTTGGGTCAGTCGAACGGGTCTTTCAATTCTTGGCGCATGTCACTTGATTAAGGCACGCGTATGACGTCATCACGTAAAATATATACATATTATAAACAAGGGCTTGTGTGCGAAATATCTAGATAGCGGAAAGTCGTATCGGCTTCAAATTTTACTTGTATATTCCTTTGGTCAGTCGCACGGTCCTACCAACTTTTTACGTCTGTCACGTGATTAGGGCAGATGTATGATGTCATTACATAAAAATCTTGTGTGCCAAATTTCTCAGCTGCTGAACATCGGAGAAAGTTGGTGGGATTGTTGCTTGGTAGGTTCGAAAGACCCTATAGAAGTTTGTCGCCAGTAGAATGAACGTATGACGTCATCACGTAAAAAATATATATATATATATTATAAACAAGATCTTGTGTGCACAATATCTCCATAAGACAAAGTTCTATCCACTTCAAATTTTACATGGATGTTCCTTGGGTCAGTCGAACGGTTCTTTCACCTTTTTACGCATGTCACCTGATAAGGGAAGGTGTATGACGCCATTACCTTAAAATCTTGTGTGCGAAATTTCTAAGCTGCTGAACATCGGAGAAAGCTGAAACTTGGTGGGATTATTGCTTGGTAGGTCCGAAAGAAACTTTAAATATTTTTCGCGAGTAGAAAGAACGAAATGACGTCATCGCGTAAAATGTGTATATTTTGAACCAGATCTTGTATGCATAATATCTCGATAACGGAAAGTCACATCTATATGAATATGGATATTCCTTGGTTCAGTCAGACGACTTTTTCAACTTTTGACGGGTAAAAAATCATCTGTTAAGTAAAATATCTCGACATCGGAAAGTCGGATCGACTTTAAATTTGCTGTAGTTATTCCTCGGATAAGTCGCACGGTTTTGTTAAACATTATTAAACTCATAAAGAAAATCAGGAAAGGTGCATAACGTCAACACCCCAACCCATCCCCCCCCCCCCCGCCTCCAAATTTTTGCTGCTTTGTTATCTAAGCTTAGGTGTTAACAACGCTGGGTATTTTAGCGTTTTCCAGAAGATTCTCGAGTGTTCCTGCATTCTTTAGAAAGCTTCAAAACAGTAACAGCATTACTGTCGGTCCATTGGTATTTGTTAGCACCTGAAATTGGCTCCTTTGTTAACTAAGTATAGTTGTTAACTTCGCTGGGGATTTCAGCGTTTTCCAGAAGAAACTCAAGTGTTCCTGTATTCTTTAGAATGCTTCAAACAGTAACAGCTTTACTGTGGGTCCATTGCCATTTGTTGTTCCCTGAACTTGACCTTTTTTGTGCGTTTCTGTTCTACGGCTGTTATGTAACTCGCCACTTAGTCGGGGGTCAGTGTCAGTTGTGGTGCATGATGGAGTCGTTATCTACAAGGTCATGGAATGCTATTGTCGTATTATAGGTCTAAGCAGGTCTAGCTATTGATTTTTTTCGCCGCATACTTGATTCGGTTGCCAAGGTGTTGTATATATAGGAGCCATTTTGTATCGATTAGCATTGTTTGCAGAAGCATTTTTCTCTGTTAAAGTGGGTCATCTGATATCTTGAGTTATGAGACGCAGCTCACCATTTTGGCACCGAAATGCCTCCCCCCTTCTCCCGCCGAGGTGCGTCATCTGATATGCAGTTATGAAGAATGCCTTCCTAGTACTATTTGACCGATGGGAATGTGCGATGTGGAGGATGATGGATAGCAAAAACAAAATCCCGACCACCTTCAAGACCTTGATAAAAAGTAAGGCACGTTTGTCGTGACCCCTTCCAGAACCGGGTAAAAAGACGTACGGTAAAACCTGCCTGTCTTGACCAACTTCCAGACCCGGATAAAAATGTAACGTACAGTAAAACTACTAAAGTGACCAATTTTAGATCTGGATAAGAAGGGCCTACAGTAAAACCCATTTGGGCGACAATCTTCCAGACTCATGGAAAAAGACGTCCATTTATATCTGTTTTAGTGACCACCATCTGTTTGGTTTATTTTGAGTTTTTTTGCAATAAATTAAGGTTATGTTTGCAGAAATGCATATCTTATTTCAGTAATTAGAAAAAAAGGATTTTTTTTAGGGGGGGGGGAGAGCATGGGTTTAGTGGGGGAGACATTTGTTTTTGTTTACAAAAACAAGAAATTAAGTAGATATCGATTGAAAGTGTATAATCTAAGTTTGTACTCTTATGTTTTGTGTGCACTTGCCGCTCTAGTTTTTTAAATTTTTAGCTTGATTGTAAAGTGTATAAAGCTTTTCTTGTGGACGCGATATTTCGAATTCAGGTGGGCGAACAAAAGTTGGTATGTAACTTGTGTGGTGAAGGGTCGTGACCTAATTACCTTTAAATGACCTTGGGTCAGAGGTCAAGGTGTCTGTGAGACTTTGAAATTTTACAGATCTGTTGCTTTTGGACCGGTCTAAGACGTTACCCCCACCCCCCAGACGTTACCCCCCCCTCCTTAGATGATACCCCCGGACAGTACCCACCCCCGCAGACACTACCCCCGTAGGACCATATGCTCTGTACCAATTCCCCCGTTCCGTCTAGACAATACCTCCCCCTCCCTCCGTCGCTGAAACAAAATTTAAGGAAAAAGTAAAGCTGTATGTTTTATTTTTCTCCACTTGACACTTGACAATATACTCGATATAGATCAAAGACTACCGCATATCTAAGCATTTATTTAAATTACATCCATATATCAAAGTTTTTGATTCCTGACAGGCTTAAGACTTATTGCAACTACTCCAGTGGGTAGCAGAATAAATTGTGGCGCAATTATGGAACCTATACGTGAAATTAGCAGAGTAAATTGCAATTACGGCAAGTAAGCATGAAATCAATCGCATACGTTCGTTATTGCAATTATCTGTCCATGTGTGTGTTGATTGCACAAAAGAGGCCTCATAAACCTTTTAAAAGTAGATCATAGAGGAATTTCTGCATCTTGAATTGCCTTTAAATATAGATCACCGGAATACGGCCTAATGGTAAACTATCTAATTAACCAACATATTGCCAAAAAATTATGAAAAAGTTGGGGGCGGGGGTTATCTATGGGGGTACGGTCCGGAACCCCTTTTGGACACCATATCGCAAGGTAGGCTTTCGTTTAAGTTGCCGTCCCGAAGGGAGTTTCCGTCAGGTTGAGCTGTAACAAATCGTTTTATATTATTCACAGTGGCACAGTCGGATCGTACATTAATTTTAAACCGACTCATTGCCGTTTCCAGTTAGAGGCTGTGTTCTCGATGAAGGCTTTTCAACTGCTTTGTACCCTGTTTTATCGCTTTAAATTTGGTTGAACTGTTCATCATAGTCAAAGCTACTTGAATGCCACATTTGTTGCAGATTCTAACAAGCTTATAACATTAGCTTATAACAAGGTTTGATATAATAATAATAATAATAATAATAATAATAATAATAATAATAATAATAATAATAATAATAATAATAATAATAATAATAATAATGCATTAAAAGCTGTCTCTGAACTAACCTGTTTAATGTGAACAACTTCCACATTCAGACACCTACCTAGTACGGACACCAGACATATTTTTTTATCCAAATATATGTTTTACTTTGAAAATCCCGTCTAATTTACGCAAGTAGTGCCGCGATCTGTGATTGTTGTGGACTGTTGTTTTGTCCTACTTGGCTCACGTGTAAGTGTCAGATATTGTTATTTTCAATTAACAAATAAACTTGCTGAGTAATTATGGCTGGGAAAGGAAACGCAACCGTTTAAATCCTTTCTAAGGAACTTTTAGCAAACTGCTAACGAGTCCCCCATACGTTTTGAATTTGAAATGAAAGCTAAATGGAAACCTAATTATTTGAATCTAGTTTAAGGACCTTTTAGGAAAAGAGTAAAGAACACATGAACATCACTAGTGGTATGCCATTTTAAGTGTGAACTCTCCCATGAATTTTAGTGTTTCCGCATTAATTTCATCACGTTTATTCGTGGAGTTCACATAGTTTTTGAATGTGCAGATAATTAGAGAACTCTTGCAATTCATATTCACTGCCTTCAAAGGATTATTAAAGTTTAGAAATGACCTGTAATGAATTAAATAAATACACCATAAAGCATTGAAAAACTGAAGGGTCTGATTTCTTTACTACCAGTGAAGAACAGGACAGAATATGGAGCGGATGTTGGCGGGGGGGGGGGGGGGGCGGGGATGACGGAGCAGATAGGCTACATCACATACAATGGTTCATTTGGCAGATCAGTCAAATCATAATTGCATAGTATAAGACACCTTGGTAATCTGGGGAATTTTGCAAGTCTCGACGCTCCCTAGTTTCATCAGGTTTTGCTGTAATAATAGTACTAATACTAATAGTAATAATAATGATTATTTTAGTAAGGTATAATTATTCAGATTAGGTAAAATTACTGTCACAAAAATGATTAGAACCAATTACAATAGCAAAAGAATTGTTGTTTCTGCGAAAATAACGTTTAGTTAGGTTATGAGCTCATCTGGTAAGTAGTAGTAGTAATCATATTAAAGAGTCCCCGGCAAACTCGTGCAACATGGATCCGATCCCGAAGCTTCTCTTAAAGCTGTGTATAGGTGAACTTGCTCCAGTAATATGTAGAATTGTTAACCTCTCATTACAATCAGGAATATTTCCGATGGCATAAAAAGCCACTATTAGGCCTCTTTTAAAGAAACCGTCTTTAGACATGGTATTACGTAAATATCGCCATGTTCATACTCTTACGTACATTCATCGTAAGCTCATCGAGGAAGCAGTCAGCAAACAATTAGTTCAACATCAAACCATAACTTACCTGACTGAAGTCTACCAGTCCGCATATAAGAAACACCATAGTACGGAAACGGCGATGATATCAATGCTCAACGGAATATTGACTGGACTTAGATTAGCCGAATACTGCTGTGTTAATTGCAAATCTGGATATATTTAACACGGTCCACCGGGTGTTATTAAGGTGTCTTCATTACACTTCTGGAATTGGTGGTCAGGCACTAAGCTTGTTGGAATCCTTAAAGAGGGGACAGTGTTGAAGGTGTGGAATCAGACGTATTGATGCTAGTTGTTCCTTACCACAAAATCCAAGTTGGGACCCAGGCTTTACTTGGATTATGCCAAGCCATTGGGATTATGTTTATATCAGAATTTATGGTTATATCAAGTTTTAGATAATATAGAAGTTACAAATTTAGAGCTAGAGGATAGCGTTGTTCCTTCATCCAAACACGTCAAAAGTCTTGGTGTAATGATAGACTGTTCTATGTCTATGGAGGACCAGGTTATAAATACAAGTAGGATTTGCTATTACTACCTGAAATGGATAACTAACATTCGACCGTATTGGTCCATCGAACACACAAAGGTGCAGACGCTTGTTGTGTGTAGATTCGATTACTACAATGCACTACTGGTAGGACTCCCAGACAACTTAATAGCCCGCCTTGAACGTGTTCTTACGGCTTAAGTTAGACTGATATTCAGGATGCCTCCTGGAAATAAGACGCACGCTGCCATGAAAACCCTTTATTGGCTGAAAGCCAAGGAAAGAATACACTACAAAGTGGCACTTGTGACCTGGAAATGCCTACACAATGCAGTGAATGCATATCTAGTGGACTTGCTGAAACCATGTGTACCCAATCTCACTCTGCGGTCGTCAGCAAACCATGAACTTGTACCAAGGTCGCGTGCACGCCACGGCCAGCGTACCTTCGAATCGGCGGTCCCTTTACTGTGGAATAGATTGCCATTTAGAATACGGTCACAAAATACGCTTCAAGTTTTTAAGACCGCCATTAAAACCCATTTATTTCGAATATCTTATAATTGCTAATTTGCTCGATCTCTGCATAGTGTTTTAGCGTCTCATTGATTTTAAACTTGGACAAATCTTCTAATTTTAGGATATATTTACTCATAATATCAGTATTAGTAACTATCTTGTACTCTGTAGCGCTTTGGCTTATTGCGAAAAGGCGTAGCATAAATGACATAATAATAATAATAATAATAATAATAATAATAATAATAATGGAATAATAAATATAATGGGACAGTGAACAATGAATATGTGCTATGTGTTTTGGATCCTCATGGTTACCTTCTTTACAGCATGTAGCGACATTATATCATGCTAGCTTCCTATGTCGTAGTTCGGTTGATGATATCTGGGAACGTCACTCAAACATACACATCCCGAACTTATACCCTTAATAGCCATAGACATAAAATTCTGATCAAAATCGGATCCAAGCGCAAGGAAGAAGAAGCCTAAATCACACAACTGATGTTCTTTCACCTGCGACATTTGCATATCTGCGATTTCTTGCAATCAGACATTTATAGTAATGGAGAGAGACCCAAACCTTCCTAAATGTCGTGTTTCATTCGCGCAGTCAATGGAAAAGATTGTCTAGTTGCTGGAGAAAGTGTACCAAACGTAACAGACAATAGTCAGATATAATTTTCATAAAATAAACAGTTACAGGCGCACGACGTATAAAATAATTGGAAATGGGCGCGTGCACAGACAGACATCTGTTCATAACTGTATCTGTGACAATCACTTGAAGTTTGGTCTAAGTACCACTTTCCTGGATGTTTATACTTAACGTTCTTTTAATTCTGTGAATGTTTTTAACCTTTCACCTCTTCCCAATCTCTCTGCAGCTCTGTCCTATTCGACAGATGTTAGTGTTTCTTTCAGTGCAACGGAACCAAAAGCCACAGTTTTGTGTCTGAACTTACTTCGTGATTCTTCCACTTTGCTAATGTTGACAAGTTTTCTCTTAGTTCTCACTTTCTTTGGAGGAATTTGAGAACCACACATAAATGAATTTAGATCATGACGGGAGCAAAAATATCTTCCCATTCAGCCGCACGACCTCCGCTAAATTTTTACGCTTCAATTTGTGTAACGATGTTTTGAAAGACTTTGAAAGATTCATTTTTATATTTACTTTCTATTTTGTAGATGGTGCAATTGTACCTTTTCTTTTTAAATTGCTGTTTGTCGTCACACAACGGTCACCTGACACATTTATACTCGGCGCAGAATTCTATTGTCACTCTCCGTGTGGGTCAGTTGAATCTTAAGAACACATCCACTGGGTCCCATGCAACTTCGTCTGACATAATAAATAAGAACATTTATACGGTTAATGCAGACTACTACTGATGGTGCATATATGAGATTGCAGCTGGTGGCGCGAAAAACTCGTCGCGAAACAAATTCCAATGCCACCCTTTAAGACAACATGCCTTATAGCTGCAGCTAGTTGCGATGTTAAAACTGACTTCCTGGCAATGACAGTAGATATCTTAGTCACAGCTGATTTTGGCACAGATGGCGTAGGTCCCACGAAGCCAAGGACGCCGAATTTACCCCCTTATCTTTTACCCTTATCTTTTCTAGAAACAATGCAAAAAACTAAGTTAGGAAAAAATTGAGCGAACGTTGAAACGGAAAGCACGTTGGAAATCCTATCAGCATTCAACCAATAACTTTCTCAGTGCAAATCGCAAAGGGTCGCTCGTGTCGTTAAACAAAATCTATAAACTACCGATCATAAGCTCTTATTCCTTCACTGCATGCTGCTGTGCGCTAAATTATTTACTTGAAACGTCACTTCGCTTCCGATGTTAGTAATATATTTTTCTATGCTTGAAATAAAGGAACTGGTTCGATTTGTTTTGCCAAAATACTCCTCAGCGCCATTTTAATTTAAAATTAGATTCTTCATATTGCTCATATCCGATCTGAAAAATGCATTCGCATAGTTCGCTATCTTTGATTTCTGTCCAAGTTGTTACATTTAGCCCTAACATGCTGAAAGCCATACCAGTTACTGCTAGATGGTGCAATTGTTCTACAACATATATAATTTTTTCCAAGAATATTTGATACTCGGAAAACAGAAAAAATACCCCCTGTTATACAAACACGTTTATTAAATATCATTTGCAAAAATATACAACTGATGCGTTGAATAATCTGCTTAGCCTTGGCTCGTTTGTGGCTGTTGAATCGGTGATTCATAATAACCCTCTTTCTTGCAGTCTTCACCAGCAATATGGCAGAAAGAAAGCTTACAAGAAGAAGGTCGCTAAGTAGACTCTCTGGTGGAGGCACCACTCAACTCTACACCAACGGCATGTAACTCTGCTACGGAGCACCTGTTAGGGGTATCCATGTGGTGCTATTTCTTCCACAAAAGATTTTATATTATGGATAACCAATGTTGACCACATTGAAAAACCCATAGTGATGGCTTCTACGTCTACAAGATATTTTACTCATAAAAATGATATTAAGAAAGTAAATATTTCAGATCTATTCATTCATCCTCAATTCTAACACCAAGAAAGTACTTACACATTAAGTGAATATCAAGTTTATTGATCTCGGATGTTGATCTTCAAGCCTGACATCCTGAAAGACACTTTCCGTCAGGGGTTCTTGTCTGTTATGACGGCAAGATGCGGGGATAAACACAACAAAATTATTTAACAAGGGATGTTGGTCTCTTCCTTTTAGTTTTTCAGCTGCCAACATAAACCTCCCCCTTACCTCATGTTCACACGAAAGTCTCGATGCCATTAGCATTAACTATGCATATATTAGGTACATAAATGTATGTAGTAATGCAAAACACACACATACCCAATCATATTTAAACGAGGGAGCGCATGCATCAAGTGAAGGACAGGAAAATCTTTACGGGGAAGTAAACTTTATTTTTTAATGTGTAAAACTGACTACCGAATTCGAACTGCAAACCAAAGCATTGTTTTTTTACATCATAGTTGCATTCTACATGTTTCAGAGTGCTCTTATTGTGGATTCCAACAGAAAAATAGACTTTTTAGTGTTTTACAATTTCGCGCCGGTCGCCATCTTGAATTGAACTGTAACATCTTACCTCGCAAAGTAGTTTTTATCTAGTGTACCATACTATACTGTGATATTTTATTGGTTTCTAGTCATGTTGTATCGTATCAGCATGAAGTAGTTCCTGATGGCTTGTTCAGTATTCTTCAACATTACTTACTTTGTAGGTTTTACACAACCGGATATAACCAGTGTTTGCCATTTGAGTAACAATTGTGTCAGTATTAAAGCTGAATTGTTCAAACTGACAAAATCTGCACACCTATTCATAAATATCACAAAGTCAGGCAATAGTAAAAAGCTTGTTATTAATTCCACCAGACGGAAACCTTTAACTTTTCTAGCAATCACCTTGTTGTTAAACGGTGACATCGAAATCAATCCAGGACCATCTAGCAAATGTACTGTGTGTAAAAAAACTTATCCGTTGCAAAGACAGAGCAGTTCAGTGCGATGATTGCAATAACTGAACCCACGCCCACTGTACTAATATTGATTCTAAAACTTACAATGAGCTTCAAGTTTCGGACCAGCCATGGTTCTGTAGTAACTGTGTCTTTATGCAGCATGTGCCAAGGTAACTTTCGCTCCCATGATCGTGCTGTTGAATGTCACTCATGTAAGACGTGGATACATAACCGATGTTCAGTAATGTCAAACGATGAATATCTCAAATTACAAAATTCTCTGTGTATTTGTATTTGTCCAAGTTGTGACTGCAAAAACCTACCAACGTCTTTACTGAGCTCGTCAAGCAAAGACATAAATTTTGAACACAAAAATAGCTTTGAAGCCTTAAGGTGGAACAAAACCTGAATGAGTTGCATCCAATACGAAGCCCCAAAGAAATCTATGGAATCTATCAATATCAACAGCATCAGAAGGAGATATCGAACTCCAAACGTATTTAGCGACCTCTAACCCCGACGTAGTAGCAATCCAATCAACCCAAATGGATAATTTGATCTACAGTAGCGAACTCTTACCATCCTCGCTTGGCTACTACGTTTACAGAACTGATGGGACGTTAGGAGGTGGTGGCACTTTGTTATTAATTAAACAGAACCTGACTGCCTCTCCTGTGTGTTACCATTTAACAACGGTGCCGAGTCTGTATGGAATAAGTTCAGCTTGAGTGAGAATCTCACTTTGTATCATCCTGGTATAGAAAGCTCAGCACCCCTTCAGACTATATATTACTATTAAAAGAACAACTGGACAATATCAAAGCAATGCACAAAGCCAATAAGCATCCCAAATTTCACATTTTTGGAGATTTTAACTATAGAAAAATTGACTGGAAATCCAAATAAATAACGATACCGACTCATGCCGTTGTGATAGCGATGGTCAGTTATTTTTTGGATATATTTAAC
Source organism: Protula sp. h YS-2021 (assembly GCA_949752745.1). NCBI lineage: Eukaryota > Metazoa > Annelida > Polychaeta > Sabellida > Serpulidae > Protula > Protula sp. h YS-2021. The sequence goes on from OX457027.1 coordinate 7,700,284, forward strand.
CAACATGGTACGGGAACAACCTGTACTTTTCCGACCAGAGATGAAAATACTCTTTATCGTCTAATAACAACAACACCAAATCTGTTCACAAATGTTCACTCGCCAGATGAACTTAGCGAGCATGATATTATTTTATTGCCGAATCGGATTACGACGAAGTGCAGTGTTTAAAAGCGCAATTCCAAAGTGTCTTCACAACTACCACCTACGATTCAGTTCCATTGAAGATACCTATGTGTGATAAAATGCCAAAAATTCAAATAACATCTGATGGTGTCGAAAAACGTTTAAAAATTGTGAACCCTAGCAAAGCTATGGGACCGGACGAGATCAACCCCAAAATTCCCAAAGAACTCTCAAGTGAATTGTCGGAAGTACTTTGCCATCTGTTCCAACAATCTTTCGATTTAGGTACTATTCCTTCGGATTGGAAGAAAGCAAATGTATAACCGCTATACAAAAAAGAGTGACAGATCATTGCAAAGCAATTACCGTCCAGTTTTGCTTACCTGTACTTGTTGTAAACGTTTGGAACACATAGTCACATCAAATCTAATGCATCATTTAGAACAAAAAAATATTTTGGTTGATAACCAACACGCATTTAGGAAATACTGCAGCTGCGAAGCACAACTTGTGAATACAATAAATGATTGGGCATCATTATTAGACCTGGGCCACCAAATTGATACGTTTATTGTTGATTTTGAAAAGGCGTTGGATACCGTTCTCCATGAAACGTTGAAAAGCAAAACTATATAGCAATGGTGTCTTACCGCAAGTCATGCACTGGATCAGCAACTTCCTGGGATATAGATCGCAATGAGTCGTTGTTGACGGTCAAATCTGAGTGGGCCAAAGTACTTTCAGGTGTTCCACAGGGAACAGTTCTCGGTTCTATTTTATTTCTAGTACACATAAACGATATTTTGACTGATATCTCATCAACCATCAATCTGTTTGTCGACGACTGTGTCTGCTACCGCCTCATTCGAAGCCAAAGTGACTGTATTGAACTCCAAATTGACATAAACAAACTGGGCCTTTTGGAAAGAAAATGGGGAATGCGTTTTCAGCTGTCAAAGTGTAACATATTTCAAATAACTAGAATACGGAATATTATTCAACACTCTCACACGCTTGAGAGATCAGCCTTAGTTCTCCTGACGTCAATCAAATCAAATGGGTGTGCACATTACCTCTGACCTTAACTGGAACTAACATGTGAATGAAAGATATAATAAAGTATACAGAACTCTTGGATTGCTAAAAAGAAACTTGCATTCATGCCAACTAGATGTGAAGCTAAAAGCATTTATAGGCCTTATTCGACCAGTCCTAGAATATGCCAGTTCAGCCTGGGATCCACATCAAAAATATCTAGAAGAGCAATTGGAAACCGTACAAAATCGATCAGCCCGTTTCATCACCTCTAATTATACCTTTGAACCCGGATAAATTTATTTATTTATTTATGTTTTATTTTTATTTATTTATTGCTTTGATTCAGACTCGGGGTCAATTTTTTGAATTTTCACAGTGTCTTTCAGTTAAAGATACTTTATCAACATATTTACTATACATCAACTGTATACGACACATTATACCAATTGCCCATTAAATTAGATTTTCTCATGGTAACACTGGTGCGTAATGATTGTAGAATTGCATTTTCTGATTCATGAAACCTTTTGTAAGTACTTTCAATATATACTTCCATAACTTCATCATATCATCATATTGTCTAATGTTACGTAATTCCATTTCGAATGATATACTACATCTTCTATGTAAATTGAAAAAAAAAAAAAAACGAAAAATATTATTGTAAGCAATTTTGAACTGATACAAAATGCCTTTCTTATAACACGACCACAACCACAACTGACAGCTATTCTCAACAAGCTGGATCTTCAGCCTCTTAAAGGACGCCGGAAACAAAATAGATTGATATTGCTGAACACAGGACAAAACAACATCTCCAGGGTACCTGTGTCGAATCTAAAAAAACATTAGGCGGTCTAAAAACATGCACGAAAAGCCCTTCTTACTGCCACACCGTAGAACCAATACATTAAAATTCAGCTTCATTCCCAACACCATCAGAGGTGGAAACGCCGTACTCCAAGGTCCAATCTCTACAGTGTCAAGCAGTTCCGAACCTGTAGAAAGGTTCATTTCTGACATCAGGAGAGGTTCCAATTAAACCTTGACGCACGCGCGGCGAGAGAATGCCCATGGACGTATCAACTAAACTGATGAAGATAAAGATGAAGATGAAACGTAGGATTACGAATATGTAACAAAAACTAAGGACTACATATCGAAAATGTTGTTATAAAACACCAATAGAGCCGTATAATAATATATATAATGCCTTTGATGTTCTAAAGTCCTTTTAAATAGATAAAATCGATAGTTTATTGTGCCTGTTGGGTTTTAATAAATTAGTATTGTGACCATGTTTGTAAATGCAAAAATTAATAAACACCAAATAAATAAATAAATAAATAAAAAAATCCAAAGCCCTTCTTCGCATGTAGACCATTTCACTGCGCATAGCTACGGCGAGTGTTTGGGAAAATTCCTTGTGTTCGTTTATTCTACTTTTTGATGGAAATGATGTAAATGATGGAGATTTCCTGTTCGTTTTGGACTTTACATCACAAAAAAACGTGCTTGGCACGTGTTTCCGGTTTTGTTTGTTATGATAGAAATGATGTGCCTTTTGAGCTCCATCATTTCAATCATAACATGACCTTCACCTCAGAAAATGGCAGAAAGGTAAATACTGTTTTTAGAAATATAATACAACCGGTTAAAGTAAAGAACAGAATTTGTCAATATTTGTTATATTTCTTTATGAAAAAGTAAAAAGTAAAATATAAATTAAAAAAAAATAGTTTGTGGTAATATTACCGTATGCTCCCAATTATCGCTCAGGTTTTCAGCGTGTTTGAGGAGCGATTAATGAGATTCGTCTGAGTAAAATGTTGTTTTGAATGTGTATAATTATGGAGAATTCTATGGGTATCATTCCAATAATTGTGCCTTATTTCAGTATACGCATTCGTTATAACGATGGTCTTGAGTTAGAGACCATTCTTGATCAAGCAGATCAAGCTATTTTAAGAACTGGGACACCAGGAGGTATATTTAGCGCAGTACAACTACGTATCTCGTTCTTTCCCTATCCTTGTTTTAGATAAGAGATCCATCCCGCAACTGCTAACGTTTCAGTATAATAAGGAATATTTAAGCTTCTTTTAGTACATAGTTCAGCTGTTAGTACATAGTTAAGTATTTTTTGGCTTCTAATATCGCGGTTTGTCTATAAGTCCAGTCCAAGTGACATAACACTGCAGTCCATATGACATAACAGTGAGGTATGAAGATAAAAAAGCAATACCATTAAAATAAAGAAATTCAAAGGCTAATTACTAAAAAAAATAACGCTCACAAGTTATTCAGTGAAAGAAATAAACTTCTGGAACTAAAATTATGGGTGCTCTTTTACCTCTTTGATTGAAAATGAAGGCTAGCGTACGTTTGTGGACAAAAATATTGTAGCTCGGTAACTTCAAAAAAAAAGTAATCTTATTTCCGGAGTCTTCTGTTGCTACAGAATATATAACTTCTCCTTTTTCAGAGAAGGCGGCTCTTATACAACGTGTGCGGTTGAGCGCGGGTGTACTTCCAGAACGCAACGCCCAGGTAATTTAACTTTATAGAAGTAGTCTGTTTTTTTTTGACATTTTCTCCCAAAGTCACTGTGTCGCCCAAGCTTTATTTAAAATGATCATGTTCTATTCCCCCAATTTCTTATCAACAGAAAGCGTTGGAATTGGATGAATATAATTTGGCCTTTATATTGTTATTTTTGCACAAAGAGTTATATTATGTGCTGCAGTTATAGAATCACTTCATTTTATGAGTTGCACTTATACAACTACTTTTAAAATTTGTCAAGAAAAGCCATATAGTGTTTTTGTCTCGATTACAGTTTCATGTAGAGGCACCTCGTACGAGATTGGATGATACAGCAGCCAAGCGCAGTGAAGGTCTCGCCAGTGCTCCAAGTACAACTGCTCAGAATGACTCCAAAACCGACGACAGTTCAAAAGGTGTGTTTAGGAACTTGTACCGTGTAATTTAAATGTATGTGTAAAGTCCTCTCACCTAGGTTTCTAATGTTTTCAAATCTTTTAAAGTATAATTACATGGTAGCAAAGATTTTGGCATTGTTTACTTTCAATGGTGTATTGCAGTGTTCAATGCAGCGAGCATTTTGTTTAGAAACATTTCATAATTTCGTGTACAAAGTGTGGCCTAAGTGAAAGCGAGGAATACCAGAGCAATGTAAAGCCCGGTATTTCAGTTATTTCATTTTTATCAGGTGTGAAAACCAGGAGATGGTCAAACACGGCAACAGATGCACTTCTAGATTTGCTTGAGTCACGAATGGACGATATGGATAACCCATTTGTATCCAAAAGAGATATCTTTGATGACGTTTCAAAGTGCATGTTTCAAAAGGGCTTTCCAGTTTCCTCCAAAGATGTCGAGACGAAATGGAGCAATTTGGTGCGTCAGTATAAGCTTGACATCGCCAAAAAAGAGAAGAGTGGCGAATCGTTCCAAAGAACCCCCGTATTTGATCGCATGCAGGCCATTCTTGGGCATAGGCACGATATCAAACCCAAGAATGTTGTGGGTTCCAATGTGAAAAAAGCAAACGTCCACTTGATGAGGTAGATAAAGATGAAGAGCCAAGCTCGAAGAAGCGAGCCAGTCCCACTGACTACAAACGGGAACTTCTACAAAAGCTGGACAGTACTCTACAATACTTTAAAGATAGTGACGAAAAACGAGCCGAAATACAAAGAAAAAGAGAGGAAAATGAAGAGAGAAAACTCGGTATAATGGAGAAACTGGTGGAGGCAATGTCGAAGAAGTAGTGACCTATACAACTGTTTATATTACAAACATTTTTATAGACAGTTAAACAGTATTTAAGCGTTTCTTGTGAACAGTTTATTTCTTTTGTTTGCTTCAGTCTTTACTAATTACATGATACGAAATGGTACAGTTTGAAATAGAAACACAATGTAAGAAATAGAAATGTGACAGTCTGATATTTATTTCTGACACTGCCACTCGAAAAAGTACCATGGGCTGCCAGAAAATGTAATCTATTGCAGTTGTTTTTATATGTTTACTCCAGATGTGTTTCATTTCTGCAAATCGTGTCCCAGTTAGCACCCCCGCATATATCCCACGTCGGCTATACATGGGACACCCCGTGTTCCCACGTCGGCAGTATGTGTGCTTTTCGTGGGTTGTCCCATATACTTACGTGGGCGCTTGGCGATTTTGAAACACGTTCCGACGTATACCCCACGTGGGCTGTCCGACGTTGGCTATACATAGGCTGTCCCAAGTTGGCAATACAAGGAACTGCCTACGCATAGCCAACGTAGGTTTTAAGCGGGATGTCCCACGAAATTACGTGGGCGTTTGGCGATTTTGAAACACGTTCCGATGTATAGCCCACGTAGGCTGTCCCACATTGGCTATGCTTTGGGACAGCCAACGTTCCAAAATAAATTTGTAACAATTTGTAACATCTCATTTAGCATGTCACCTGACCATTACTTTAACCACTGACCATTAATCTTCCAAACTACACTGCAACCTACTATTCTGATTTTGTTTAGCAACTAACGAATCGTACTTACCTGGGTTTGAACCGGGAACCTCTAGCATGCTACGCGTCGACCTTACCGCTACGCCACGGGGGATCCATGTAATAATCAATGTTATTCTTCCCCCAAAAGCTTCTCGTCCTCAGCATTTTATTTTTTACAGTGATGATTTTGTTAACTGTTTGCTGTTTACTTTTATAATTATTTGTTTAACAAAAATCGTTGTGTTCTGCTTTTATACTGGGTATTTGCTTATATGGAATATCATTCAGATATCCTGATATAATAAAAAATATTCAAAATCAAATGAATGATGTCTAAATTAAACATTAGATTTTGCAGTTATATATTAAAATCATAAGTAGTATCTGAAATTTGTCAAAAAATGGTATTTAGTTTATATGGTTTTCCATGACAGTCCAAAACACAACATCCAAAAATATTGATTTTTCATAATGCCCCAGTGCAAAACGTTGGGTATACGTGGGACCAAGAGGGATCATCCGACAGTCGGACATCCCACACAATGCCCACTTGAAGCCGATGTTGGACAGCCGACGTGGGCTACACACGGGCTGTCCCACGAAGGTTATACGTGGGAGTAAGAGGGGGCGTCCGACAGTGGGACATCCCACATAAAGTCCACGTACAGCCGACGTTGGACAGCCGACGTGGGCTACACATGGGCTGTCTCACGAAGGTTATACGTGGGAGTAAGTGGGGTCATCCGACAGTGGGACATCCCACATAAATTCCACGTACAGCCGACGTTGGACAGCCGACGTGGGCAACACGTGGGTTGTCTGACGTAGGGTATACGTGGGAGAAAGTGGGGACGCCCCACCGTGGGACATCCCTCTTGATGCCGACGTATAGCCGACGTTGGCTGTACCACTTGGGCTATACGTGGGCTGTCCCATGTCAGCTATACGTAGGCATTAGGTGGGACAAAGTGTAACTGGGACATCCCACACATAGCTCACGTGTATCCGATGTAGGACGTCCCACGTCCCACATCCCACGTAAAGCCAACCTAATGCCAACGTCGGCTATTCGTGGGAGAAAATCTTGTGCTAACTGGGTAGTTGTCGAAGAAAAGAATATGTTAGAAAACGTTCGCATTGTTTGATTACAAATGTAGACTTTGGAAAGGCATTAAACAATCTCTTCAACATAAAAAAGAAGCTACACTTCACTTCGACTGTCATTAAAATATTAATATAGGTTTTGTCCTCAAATGATAACGTGGCATAGAAAAAAACACTCCAAGCATATGCAAGTGTATATCAGAGGCAGAGGTGCAATATTTCTCACACAATTGGCAATGCTGTGTCCTAAATTTGAAGCGCTCTTGCGATATTAAGCCGCTTCAAGTGACCCCTGGCTCGGTCCTGATCTGCGAAAATGTCGTTTACTATATTGCCATCGGCTGCTGCAACTTCCTCTTGTTGCTGAAGTTCTGCCTCGAACTCCATATCATCCTCTGCCATTATACATATATTGTGCAAAATGCAAGCTGCCACAATAGTTTGGTTCTGTTGTTCTACGCTTCCTTGTACGAGTGGTCGTAAACGCTTAAAACGAGCCTTCAGCAACCTGAAGGCAAAAAAATTGCAGTTATAACCTGTATTTCACATTTTAAAATAATGATTTCATTTGTTTACTCTTTATTTGGCATTTACAGTTTTCTTTTCAATGTCTTATTTCAATTTAAATGAAGCACAAATATGTACTGAATTGAAATGTTACGTTCTATTTGCTCGGACAGATACGGCGACGTCCTGTTCAATTTTTGGACTTTACGAAAGAGGCCTTTGCGATGTAGGCTCTGCTAGTACTTTAGTTAAATACTTCTTTTATTCAGTGTAACACATACCCGAACGCGCGTTCCACTGTCACTCTGATAGAGGAATGGACACGATTGAATCTGCTCTCTGCTTCAGATAAGGCGTTTCCCCTTGGTTGTTTGAATGGTGTTAACAACCAATAGAGGCATGGGTATGCGGCATCGGCTAAAATATGGCGATTGCCGCATAATCTTGCACCGTTTTCAGCAAGAGGTGAAGCGGCAAAGACACGTGCATCATGTACCTTGCCCGGCCATCCGGTATAAACGTCGATAAATCGCATGTCTTCTCTCACAACGCCTGTAACGTAAAAGCATGTTTGAATGACAACTTTTTATTCACCCGTAAAGTCGGTAGAATGAAGATAGTTTGAAATTTAGGTAGACAAACAAATTTGTATACATGTAACATAAAATCAAACCTCCTTTCTTTCCATTATTTTCAGCGTTAAATATGTTCCAAGTAACACCTACAGCTTTTTTACAAGAAAAAAATTCACAAATTTCTGTTAATTCACAACTTCCGTTTTCATACAAGAAACAAATTTTGTTTTATCTATACACAACATCAGTAAGAAGCAAAAACTACCTTGTAACTGTATAGAATAAAAGTCTTTCCGATTGTAATAGTCCTGGCCCCTTTCGCTCGGCTTGGAAATCGGTATGTGGGTGCCATCTAGGAAGCCAATTACTCCAGGGAAGGCATTGACAGCTTGGTACATGTTGCTAATCTCCAGAATCTGTTCTTGAGATGGCCAACAAATGATGCGACCCAGTAAATGCTCCACGGTGACGTCGATGACAGCCCTCACACAAACGCTCGCGGTACTTTCGGTCACACCAAATATTGTTGAAAGTTCTCGGTATGTACATGACGAAGCCATATACCACAGCATCATAAGGACCTTTACTTGCAAAGGGACCTGCCAATAAAAAATTATTCAGCCAATTCGCACTTTCGAATCTTTCCGGTAGATGTGTTGTTTCGACTGCAAATGTTGGTTGATATATTATAAAGTAATGACAAGGGAAAAACATCAAAATTCTAATTTTCTGTCAACATGCACACTTTCAAATTTATAAAGCCACCATATGATCTTTTAAAAATTATTTTACATATTATTCAGTCCCTTTAATAACCAACATGTGAATGTGTTTATGGTAAAAGGGATTTTTTTGTATTTCGGCCTTTTTCTTATCATTTCTTTATATCCTTATCCCACCTGAATTCAGCCGAAACGACAAGACTTTTCGGGAAAGTCAAAGTGCGAATGGGCTTATAGTTCAGGGTTGCAAGAATTCAAGTTTAAATACTCATTTATTTACAATTAAAGTGGTTAATTATCTGCTTACTTATATTACAATTATGTCACATTGCACGTATGACCTTTAAAACTGGTCCAAATTTAAAAAAAAAACAGTTATTATTTTTTTCTTGTTGCCGTTAGTGAATGAAAGGGTCAGAAGCGATGTATAAATGAAAGCACTTACAGGTCGGACTAAATACCAAAGGGAACGACAACATCTCAGCTCCCCGCGGGATTCGAACCCGCATTAGAACCGACCTGCAAAGTGTTTCAAGTAAAAAAAAATCTGGTTGCTAAAGACGAAACTATATCTCAAGTAGTATGTGACAGCATACAGTTTTAAAATCCTGTACAGTGCCAGTCGTTCAACTAGAGAAAAAAACACACCTCTGCTCGCCCGCCGCTAATAGCCCTTGGGGACAAGTGTGGAACCTCATGAGTATTGACTAGTCTTTCTATCTCTCCAATGAAGAGCATGGCCGATCTTCGTGACATTCGGAAAAACTGCTTGAATTCATCCTCTCTATACGTGGTAAGCAAAGAATGCGCAAAGCCTCGAATACGATTACGCTCCGTCGGTTCAAATATTTCAAGCATGACGCCCCTGAAATTATGATAAACAGCATGACAAATATAGCATCAATATGTCCTATTCAAATACATGTTCAGGTAACACTATATTTATCAGTTGATTTTGAAGAATGGTATATTTCAGCGCTTTTTTTTTTCTTTTTTGCTGACTGCTTTGAAATAAATAAGTTATGAAATTACAATTCATACGTTTGCTTTATAAGACACAACATTGCAAACTGAGTATGGCAAGTGCTTATACACGCACATTACGAAGCATTTTCTACTATCGTTTGATAACTTTACGGTTACACAATGTTGCGGAATACTGGTAAAAAAAACATTGGCACAATTGTTGACGCCTTACAAATTAACAAAAAAAAAAACAAAAAAACAAAAAAAACTGTAAAACGGTGATGAAAACTTGTCTTTTCAACCGCTCTGAAACGTCCTCAAGCTCATCGCCGTCTGCTTCATTCAGTAATACTAACGACAGACATTCCATGATTGAGTGATAATGGCAGCTTTTTATATTTCCTTGAAATACAAAAAAATCAGCGAGCAATAATGTACATTTCCTTATTTATGCAATAATTGAGCGATAAAACCACTCATCTACTGTTTCTTTTGCTCGATATTTTTTGTAAACAAAGAGCTGTCAAAACTACTGCGCAGCTTGTTTACATTTCTGTTTGTTTACTTCCTCAATCTTCCGAAACGAACACAAGGAAAGTACTTTCCAGAAAAGTAACTGATGTAAAACATAAATAGCAGAGTTAGACCAAATATAAAAAGTACAGGATTTGTGTGTTTGATTTGGTTTGCAAACTAAAGAGGTAAATATCTAAATTAAAAAGACTCTTAGAGCGTTCCGAATGAAATGCGCAAAAATTCTGCGTTTCGAATACAAACTTACCGGGTAAAAATGAAAGAAATGATTGCTTAATTTCTTCTAAGTGTCGAATTTCTCTTGCACGAAGAACAGTAGGGATTTTAACAACCCCTATGCTATTTAAAAATTTATTAAGTTTATTTAAACAAATTAATAATGATGAAAGAAAAAACTGTAACACGAGAAATATTGCGAAACTGCCAGTACCACAAGTGAATACAAATCGTTATAAGAACTCGTTCATTTCTTACTGCCTCTTTTATCTTCAATTTTAATTCTCTATTTAGGTGCTTTTTCGTAGAAAAAAAAAGAAAAAAAATAGAGACGTACATTCTGATTATCTATTAAAATAACACATATAAAAAGAACAGTCGTTACAGAGGACGAAAGTCTAGGAAACTTTCTATAGAATCTGTGTACTATAGTCTTGTATCCATGCAGAAATATATCATAGTTTTGTTTCTATGTAGAAATATGCATGTATGTTTGTCATTTTTCTATTTTTCGAAAGCTATTCAACTATCTAGTTGCAAGTTTCGATAAATAAACTATCTATCTATCTATCTATCTATCTATCTATCTATCTATCTATCTATCTATCTATCTATCTATCTATCTATCTATCTATCTATCTATCTATCTATCTATCTATCTATCTATCTATCTATCTATCTATCTATCTATCTATCTATCTATCTATATATCTATCTATCTATCTATCTATCTATCTATCTATCTATCTATCCCTTCCCGTTCGTTCGTTCGTCCGTCCGTGCCAACAATGGTTATGCTATGTGGTGGATTTTCGGTACATCCGTCACTTATGTGGTTTTTCTTCCTTATGTGGTGGTTCTTATGAGGTAGCCACATAAGCACCCATTGAGCACAAAACAAACCACATAAGGGAGTCCGTCAAAGTCCGTTGATCAACTGTCCTGTAACACCATCTGTTGGGAAATAATGCAACTATAAAGCTAATTTCTAAAGCAAATAAGGAGAGCAGCATTTGTTTAAATCCCGCTGTGGGGTGGGGAGAATCTTAAAAATACACCCACTGCGAACAATGTTTGTATTTTGGGGGATTTTTTGAAGAATAAACTTCAAAGTGCGTTTCCTCCTACAGTTTTTATCCGATTTCATTTATTTTTGGTATCTAGTCCGAGGCAGCCCTAGTTGGGTCGGGCATACGACTTGTGCTTTTTGACTCGATCTTGAATTTTGATTTTAGGGGAAATTTTTTGAAGAAAATACCTCAAAATGAATCGTATCCTACAGTTTTATCCGTTTATTTAACTTGTGCTAATGTGTGGCTATTATTTAAACATGCACACTGGTCCGAAATATGAACCGCGCATCGACGCAATTTAAGTTAACATGCGCCGTGATCCGAAATGTGAACCGCGCATCAGCGCAAGTTAAACAAACATGCGCACTGGTTTCAAATGCGAACCGCGCATTAACGCAAGTGAAATAAACATGCGCAATGGTCCGAAATGCGAACCGGGCATCAACGCAAGTTAAATAAACATGTGCACTGGTCTTAAATAAGAAACGCGCATCAACGCAAGCTGAATAAACATGCGGAGTTGTCCGAAATGTGAACCACGCACCAACGGAAGTTGAATAAACATGTGCACTGGCTCGAAATGCGCAACCGGACATGGACGCAAGGTAAATAAACATGCGCACTGGTTCGAAATGCGAACCGCGCATCGACGCAAGTTAAATAAATATGTGCACTGGTCCAAACAAAGAACCACGCATCGATGCAAGTTAAGTAATCATGCGCACTGGTCCGAAATGTAAACCGCGCATCAACGCAAGTTAAACAAACATGCGCACTGGTTCCAAGTGCGAACCGCCCATTAACGCAAGTGAAATAAACATGCGCACTGGTCCGAAGTGCGAACCGGGCATCAACGCAAGTTAAATAAACATGTGCACTGGTCTAAAATAAGAAACGCGCATCAACGCAAGCTAAATGAACATGCGCACTAGTCCGAAATGCGAACCGCTCATCAACGGAAGTTGAATAAACATGCGCACTGGTTCGAAATGCGCAACCGGACATGGACGCAAGGTAAATAAACATGCGCACTGGTTCGAAATGCAAACCGCGCATCGACGCAAGTTAAATAAATATGTGCACTGGTCCAAACAAAGAACCACGCATCGATGCAAGTTAAGTAATCATGCGCACTGGTCCGAAATGTGAACCGCGCATCAACGCAAGTTAAACAAACATGCGCACTGGTTCCAAGTGCGAACCGCCCATTAACGCAAGTGAAATAAACATGCGCACTGGTCCGTAATGCGAACCGGGCATCAACGCAAGTTAAATAAACATGCGCACTGGTCTAAAATAAGAAACGCGCATCAACGCAAGCTAAATGAACATGCGCACTAGTCCGAAATGCGAACCGCTCATCAACGGAAGTTGAATAAACATGCGCACTGGTTCGAAATGCGCAACCGGACATGGACGCAAGGTAAATAAACATGCGCACTGGTTCGAAATGCAAACCGCGCATCGACGCAAGTTAAATAAATATGTGCACTGGTCCAAACAAAGAACCACGCATCGATGCAAGTTAAGTAATCATGCGCACTGGTCCGAAATGTGAACCGCGCATCAACGCAAGTTAAACAAACATGCGCACTGGTTCCAAGTGCGAACCGCCCATTAACGCAAGTGAAATAAACATGCGCACTGGTCCGTAATGCGAACCGGGCATCAACGCAAGTTAAATAAACATGCGCACTGGTCTAAAATAAGAAACGCGCATCAACGCAAGCTAAATGAACATGCGCACTAGTCCGAAATGCGAACCGCTCATCAACGGAAGTTGAATAAACATGCGCACTGGTTCGAAATGCGCAGCCGGACATGGACGCAAGGTAAATAAACATGCGCACTGGTTCGAAATGCAAACCGCGCATCGACGCAAGTTAAATAAATATGTGCACTGGTCCAAACAAAGAACCACGCATCGATGCAAGTTAAGTAATCATGCGCACTGGTCCGAAATGTGAACCGCGCATCAACGCAAGTTAAACAAACATGCGCACTGGTTCCAAGTGCGAACCGCCCATTAACGCAAGTGAAATAAACATGTGCACTGGTCCGAAATGCGAACCGGGCATCAACGCAAGTTAAATAAACATGCGCACTGGTCTAAAATAAGAAACGCGCATCAACGCAAGCTAAATGAACATGCGCACTAGTCCGAAATGCGAACCGCTCATCAACGGAAGTTGAATAAACATGCGCACTGGTTCGAAATGCGCAGCCGGACATGGACGCAAGGTAAATAAACATGCGCACTGGTTCGAAATGCAAACCGCGCATCGACGCAAGTTAAATAAATATGTGCACTGGTCCGAACAAAGACCCACGCATCGATGCAAGTTAAGTAATCATGTGCACTAGTCCGAAATGTGAACCGCGCATCAACGCAAGTTAAATAAACATGCGCACTAGTCCGAAATGCGAACCGGGCATCAACTTAAGTTAAATGAACAAGCGCAGTTGTCCGAAATGTGAACCGGGCATGGACGCAAGTGAAATAAACATACGCACTGCTTCGAAATGCGAACCGCGCATCGACGCAAGTTTAATAAATATGCGCACTGGTCCGAAATTTGAACCGTGCATCAGTGCACATTAACCAAACATGCGCACTTGTTCAAAATGTGAACCGCGCATCGATGCAAGTTAAATAAACATGCGCATTTGTCTAAAACAAGAACCGTGCATCAACGCAAATAAAAAAACATGCGCACTGGTCCGAAATGTGAACCGCGCATCAACGCAAGTTAAATAAACATGCGCATTTGTCTAAAATAAGAACCGTGCATCAACGCAAATAAAAGAAACATGCGCACTAGTCCAAAATGTGAATCTCGCATCAGCTCAAGCTAAACAAACCTGCGCACTAGTCCGAAAAGCGAACCGCGCATCGACGCCAGATAACTAAACATGCGCACTGGTCCGACAAAAGAACCATGCCCCGACGCAAGTTGAATAGACATGCGCAGTTTCCGAAATAAGCACCACGCATTAACGCACGTTAAATATATCCACTGGTCGGAAAAAAACCACGCATCGACGCAAGTTATGTAATCATGCGCACTGGTCCGAATTGTGAACCGCGCATCAACGTAAGTTGCATAAACATACGCAGTGGTCCGAAATGCGAACCGGGCATTGACGCAAGCTAAATGGACATGCGCACTGGTTCGAAATGCGAACCACGCTTTGACGCAAGTTAAATAGATATGCGCAGTTGTCCGAAATACAAACCGCGCATCAGTGCACGTTAACCAAGCATGCGCGCTGGACCGAAATGTGAACCGCACATCGACGCAAGTTAAGTTGACATGCGCCGTGATTCGAAATGTGAACCGCGCATCAACGCAAGTTAAAAAAATATGCGCAGTTTTTCCAAAGGCGAACCACGCATTAACGCAAGTTAAATAAACATGCGCACTGGTCTAAAATAAGCACCATGCATTAACGCAAGTTAAATAAAAATGCGCAGTTGTGAAAGATAAGTTGTAAAATATCTTTATACAGTAAAGTGCCACATATATAATTCCGTTTATTTACAAATGACACACACAAAGCATAAACATTATTGACATTGACATGACGCCTGCTGGGAACCACACAAGGGCACGGGCAAATATAAACCACCACATAAGTATTTTTTATTCTCAAATAATCTTGTCCGTGACCTACCACTTAAATGCATTTCAGGCATATCAAATGCTACCACATAATGCAACCACCACATAAGATACCTCTCGTTGGCCCGTCCGTCCGTCCGTCCGTCCGTCCGTCCGTGCCCACAATGATTATGTTATGTGGTGGATTTTCGGTACATCCGTCACTTGTGTGGTTTTTGCTCCTTATGTGGTGGTTCTTATGAGGTAGCCACATAAGCACCCTTTGAGCACAAAACATACCACATAAGGGAGTCCGTCAAAGTCCGTAGATCAACTGTCCTGTAACACCATCTGTTGGTAAATAATGCAACTATAAAGCTAATTTCTAAAGCAAATAAGGAGAGCAGCATTTGTTTAAATCCCGCTGTGGGGTGGGGAGAATCTTAAGAATACACCCACTGCAGACAATGTTTGTATTTTTCGGGAATTCTTGAAGAATAAATTTCAAACTGCGTTTCCTCCTACAGTTTTTATCCGATTTCATTTATTTTTGGTATCTAGTATGAGGCAGCCCTAGATGGGTCGGGCATACGGCTTATGTTTTTTGTTACTCGATCTTGAATTTTGATTTTAGGGGAAATTTTTGAAGAAAATACCTCAAAATGAATCTTATCCTACAGTTTTATCTGTTTATTTAACTTGTGTTAATGTGTGGTTATTATTTAAACATGCACACTGGTCCGAAATATGAACCGCGCATCGACGCAATTTAAGTTAACATGCGCCGTGATCCGAAATGTGAACCGCGCATCAGCGCAAGTTAAACAAACATGCGCACTGGTTCCAAATGCGAACCGCGCATTAACGCAAGTGAAATAAACATGCGCACTGGTCTAAAATAAGAAACGCGCATCAACGCAAGCTGAATAAACATGCGCAGTTGTCCGAAATGTGAACCACGCACTGGTTCGAAATGCGCAACCGGACATGGACGCAAGGTAAATAAACGTGCGCACTGATTCGAAATGCGAACCGCGCATCGACGCAAGTTAAATAAATATGTGCACTGGTCCGAACAAAGAACCACGCATCGATGCAAGTTAAGTAATCATTCGCACTGGTCCGACATGTGAACCGCGCATCAACGCAAGTTATACAAACATGCGCACTGGTTCCAAATGCGAACCGCGCATTAACGCAAGTGAAATAAACATGCGCACTGGTCCGAAATGCGAACCGGGCATCAACGCAAGTTAAATAAACATGTGTACTGGTCTAAAATAAGAAATGCGCATCAACGCAAGCTAAATGAACATGCGCACTAGTCCGAAATGCGAACCGCTCATCAACGGAAGTTGAATAAACATGCGCACTGGTTCGAAATGCGCAACCGGACATGGACGCAAGGTAAATAAACATGCGCACTGGTTCGAAATGCGAACCGCGCATCGATGCAAGTTAAGTAATCATGCGTACTAGTCCGAAATGCGAACTGGGCATCAACTGAAGTTAAATAAACATGCGCAGTTGTCCGAAATGTGAATCACGCACCAACGCAAGCGAAATGAACATGCGCACTAGTCCGAAATGCGAAATGCTCATCAGCGAAGTTGAATAAACATGCGCACTAGTCCGAAATGTGAACCGGGCATGGACGCAAGTTAAATAAACATGCGCACTGGTTCGAAATGCGAACCGCGCATCGACGCAAGTTTAATAAATATGCGCACTGGTCCGAAGTTTGAACCGCGCATCAGTGCACATTAACCAAACATGCGCACTAGTTTAAAATGTGAACCGCGCATCGATGCAAGTTAAATAAACATGCGCATTTGCCTAAAACAAGAACCGTGCATCAACGCAAATAAAACAAACATGCGCACTGGTCCGAAATGTGAACCGCGCATCAACGCAAGTTAAATAAACATGCGCATTTGTCTAAAATAAGAACCGTGCATCAACGCAAATAAAAGAAACCTGCGCACTGGTCCAAAATGTGAACCGCGCATCAACGCAAGTTAAATAAACATGCGCATTTGCGTAAACAAGAACCGTGCATCAACGCAAATAAAACAAGCATGCGCACTGGTCCGAAATGTGAACCGCGCATCAACGCAAGTTAAATAAACATGCGCATTTGTCTAAAATAAGAACCGTGCATCAACGCAAATAAAAGAAACATGCGCACTGGTCCAAAATGTCAATCTCGCATCAACGCAAGCTAAACAAACCTGCGCACTAGTCCGAAATGCGAACCGCGCATCGACGCTAGATAAATAAACATGCGCACTGGTCCGACAAAAGAACCATGCATCGACGCAAGTTGAATAGACATGCGCAGTTACCGAAATAAGCACCACGCATTAACGCACGTTAAATATATGCACTGGTCGGAAAAAACGCAAGTTATGTAATCATGCGCACTGGTCCGAATTGTGAACCGCGCATCAACGTAAGTTGCATAAACATGCTCAGTGGTCCGAAATGCGAACCGGGCAAGTTAAATGAACATGCGCACTGGTTCGAAATGCGAACCACGCTTTGACGCAAGTTAAATAGATATGCGCAGTGGTCCGAAATACAAACCGCGTATCAGTGCACGTTAACCAAACATGCGCGCTGGTCCGAAATGTGAACCGCACATCGACGCAAGTTAAGTTGACATGCGCCGTGATCCGAAATGTGAACCGCGCATCAACGCAAGTTAAAAAAAATATGCGCAGTTTTTCCAAAGGCGAACCACGCATTAACGCAAGTTAAATAAACATGCGCACTTGTCTAAAATAAGCACCACGCATCAACGCAATTTAAATAAATATGCGCAGTTGTGAAAGATAAGTTGTAAAATATCTTTATACAGTAAAGTACCACATGTATAATTCCGTTTATTTACAAATGACACACACAAAGCATAAACATTATTGACATTGACATGACGCCTGCTGGGAACCACACAAGGGCACGGGCAAATATAAACCACCACATAAGTATTTTTTATTCTCAAATAATCTTGTCCGTGACCTACCACTTAAGTGCATTTCAGGCATATCAAATGCTACCACATAATGCAGCCACCACATAAGATACCTCTCGTTGGCCCGTCCGTCCGTCCGTCCATCCATCCATCCATCCATCCATCCATCCATCCATCCATCCATCCATCCATCCATCCATCCATCTTTTTTTTTTTCTGTCATTTCTTTTATTTTTTACCCGGCCCATCCATCTTTATTTTTTTTCTGTCATTTCTTTTATTTTTTACCCGGCTAGGCTCAAACTTTCTTCCAGTTTTGTCCACTTTTGAACTAGAAGAAAGTATTTCTTTCGGACAGTTTAAGCCAGATTTTTTCAGGTGCTTTTTAGGCCCCAACCCTTCGGATTGGGGCCTATAGGTTTGGGGTGTCTGTCCGTCATCACTTTATACCCCAATGGATTTGGGGGGGGGGGCGGTTTGGGCCTGCGTGTGTTTCACAAATACTTACTTGTTTACCTTGGAAGAAATCTGCCAACCGTGCATCAGTTCCAAGGATTAGGAGTCTATTACTAATCAGGGCAGGCTTTAGATTTGGGTTTGAGTTTAGATTCAGTATACAGAGACGACACTGGGGCTACAAAATGAGACAGGGCTCGTGCTTTATGTAAGTACGCGTCAGCTCCTTACTTTCAGTCTGTATACTTGGTTGAGACTTCGTAAAATATTCTGGTCGCCCTCCGGGCGACCAACTTTAAAAAGTTAGTCGTCCGGCACAAAAATTAGTCGCCCGGCGCAATTTTCGCAAAATTTGTCTAGCCCGAAAAAACAACAACAAAATGGTGTTTAAAATAATCAACAGTATTTACCTGAAAATACTCAGTAAAAAAGTTAGTCGCCACTCGAAAAAGTTGGTCGCCCGATCCAAAAGTTGGTCGCCACGGGCGACCGGGCGACCGCGAAATCTCAACCCTGGTGTACAAGGCCCAGACCGTAGAATGGGACATTTGACACAGCTACGTTGTAGGCTGAAACCCGCTTTACTCATTTTAAAAATAGATATCCTAAGAACAACAAACTTGTGAAAGTGTATCTCATAATATTGTAGCATAAAATTAAAAAAATCATTTGTTGTTCAAGAGAAAAGTTAATAGATTAGTGAGACTGATCAGCTGTTTTTCTTTGTTGACGTCGCCATCTTGGTTTTGCGACATCGTTTGTATCGCTGTTGGTGATTGGTTCACGTGCAGACCGTCGCCATCTTGGTTCTGCGACATCGTTATAACGCTGTTGGTGATTGGTTAACGTTCAGGCCGACATTTTAATTTCCAAACTTGTGTATTGTTTACCTAAGAAACACAAGTTATACTTTTGTGTAGTTTATTATCCGTACATTAGGGAGTTGCTGTGTTTTGTATCAGTAATGTTTGGTTTGACCTTCGCTGTCAGAGGTATATATTTGTTCTGTGTAATTTGAGGGATATTTCCCTAAAATCATTAAAAACCCATAATTTTGTCCCAGTTACTGTCTCTTCCTCAGGGTTCACGTTGGCGGGGTTTTTGTCCACTTTTTTGGCATTTTTTATAAACTGACTCACTTTTTCGGAAATCACCTAGTTTTTTCTGGAGCCAACTGAGTCACACATTCCTCAGAACCGAGCGCGAACCGTGCTTCCTTGTATAAGCGGATTCGTACTTGGAATTATGCCCAAATGTTCTCGCGTTTCGACCAAATTTGGTTGGAATAGAGATAAAGGAAATGGTGGAGTAACTGGCAAAAACAAAAACAAACAAAAGAAATCCATTTTGCTAGAATTACATTCACAAGTTGACCATGAAGGCGTCAGAATAATTCATCCCAGAAAAAAATTGCAGTCGAATGACAACTCCATCGGAGGGGTCTGAAATTACGAATTGATTCATATATCTGTGAGATATATCCAGCTGTAAGAAGAGGATCGGCTTGTTACATTTTTTCCGGGGTTGGGGGGGGGGGGAGGGGCGGGGCAGCAATTGGTGATAGAAAAGGGCCTCCCGTATGCGCTTAGGGCTCTTTGTACATGTCTACTACTACCACTAATACTAAGGGATGTCGTCAAAGCGTACATTTGACCACCGGTCATATGACCACCAGCGTAATTTAGGGCCATTTGACCACCACCTTAATCTATTGTTATCATCGCCCAATTTCTGCTTACCAGCACTGCTGTCATGCATGTCTACAAAAGCAAGTCCCACAAAACATATTCTTTTCAGGGTAACGGTCAGGAAAACTCAGGGCAAAATGTGATGAGTCAGGAAAAAATGTGACGAGTCAGAAAAAAAGGGACGAGTCAGGAAAAAATATGACGAGTCAGGAAAAAATGTGACGAGTCAAGAAAAAAATGAGTCTCGAAGAAATGTGATCAGTGAGGAAAAAATGTGACGAGTCAAGAAAAAATGTGACTCGTCAGGAAAAATGTGACGAGTGAGGAAAAGTATCGTAAAATGTCAGGAAATTATATTATATAATATCGAATTTTGTAAATTCTCGCGGTTTTTAATATTTCTGTAACTGTGCTTTATGTCTTCTAATCTGGTTTATTTCACTAGATTAGCACTGTTACCACTAGATGTGACAACGGTGTCAAAATTTTGAGCACTTTTTGTTACCTTTTCTCACATTCTAGTCATCCGTGTTCATTCTTGGGCAGAATCTGAATTTTGAGCAACTGTCCTTGTTATTGCGTATTCCACGGTGAGGAAAAAGTCCGAAAAATTTGTTTCGGAAATTTTGTGACAACTCTGTATCTATGTTGGACCTAGTTGTATTACATTGTCAATAAATACACAAAAATATGTGACTCGGAGACGCTCCCCTTCCATGCTCAACGTCACGAAATAGTTAAAAGTAAATGACTACTCACTCTGATTCAGGTATTGCTAACATCGATGTACCAAAACCAGTCTTGATAATATTAAAGGAAAGCTAAAAAAAAAAACGGGAGTTGCTGTCCGAAATGCACACTGTGGCCCATTCCTCTGAGGTCATTTGGCTCGAACACCTTTTTCAAGTATAATGATTATATCCCGGCTATCTGCTGCTAATTTTGTGATAATATTTAAAATCAATGCATTCGAGTTTGGACAGAAACTTGTAAAGTAAAGACTTAAACATTTTTTTGCTTTTAAGCTGAAAATAAAAACGGGGATAGAAATGTTAGACAGCTAAAGTTTGTTTGTTATTTTTGTTGTTATTGAAAGATGATTGCACTGAAGTGTTATGTGGGAAAGGCGTTATTATACAACAGCTGATATCTGGGGATATCTGTTATGTATAAACACAGAGTGGATGGATATTTTAAAAAGTAGTATCTCTCTTTTAAAAATGAGTACTTTTTCGCGGAATCCCAGTGGGTCTGCGGGGTAAAAAGGTTATTCACAACAGGCCGAACCGCCGTAGAGGTTGGCTATTGGAGAACAACGACAACAGATCCAACCGCCGAAGAGGTTGGCTGTTGGACAACAACGACAACAGAATGTACATCCGCAGAGGTTGGCTGTTGGACGACAACAAACCGAACCGCCGTAGAGGTTGGCTGTTGGACAACGACGGCAACAGACCGAACCGCCGTAGAGGTTGGCTGATGGACAACAACGGGAAAGAACGTATTTGTGCTGGTTTAGGCGGTCGGTCGTTGGTTATGAAGCCGTTTAGCAGAGTACTGAGAGGTGCATAGAAAAAACTAAGGTATCCAGATTGACCAGTTATGTCTACTTTGTGCAGTGTAATAAGAAGCACTTTAGCGCTTCACTGCTGAAATCTTTCTCCATACATCTGTATACGCGCTGCTATTTTAGCACGTTTTGCTAACGAATGGCACTTCTCTCCTCACTACACTTTCTGCATCTTCTTCTGTAAGAAGAGCCTCACGCCTGCCTTGCATATTCCGCCTGGGCTCCTCACCATGGATTGCGTAAGCTTGCATCTTCACGGAGAGCATTGTTTATTTTTATATTGCGCCTTTGGAAACCTGCTGTTCCGTCAGCATTCTGTGTTGCTTTTTCTGTATGAGGCGTTGAGAGTAAAATGGCGTAAAAAGAAAAAAAAAGTTATTTATTCCCCACAGGTAGAACTTGTGGGGAATATTTGCGATCGATCGTGTGCTACTCTGTCAGTTGGTCTGTCATCAACAACTTGTTAACAAAATAACTTAAAAACTGCTGCAAGGATTTTAATGAAACTTGGGATCAAACACAGATCGGTATTGTAAATGGGCCAGGTTCGCCCAAGTAAAATGGACCGGCTGGGCTTAGAAAATTTTAGCTCTTGATTGACTATTGTTGATACGATATCTCAAGAACAACTGCAAGGCTTTTAATGAAACTTGGTGTGTAGCTTCTGTTGACACTAACAAGGATCGGTATTGTAAATGAGTTAGGGTGGCCCAAGGAAAATCAACCAGATGGACTTAACTAAAGTAAAAATATTGAAAAATTGAATTTGACTGGACCTATTGAAATTTTTTTTAAGTTATTTGTAATTACATTTTTTCATATTTCGGGTTTATAAGGCAAGAAGATAAGTTGTTTATATAGTCTGCGACATAAACTGTGGCATTCGATTTATCGGTAGTCTATAATTTCGGAATAGCCCACCAGAAAATTTCTGGTTTCTTATTTGCTTCAGAATTCTTATTTTAAATCATACGGTGTTATATTTTACTACGTCATAACCTACAATTGATTATATTCATATCTCCTCTTTTTGTGTAACTGCTGCTGACTATCGAGAGTGCGAGGTGAAACTAAAAGAGTGTTGATTAATACGTACTAGTGATGAACATAACTGTGTACTTAACATGCATTGAAATACTCGGTACATGCTCGTTTAAATATACATCGTCGTACTGCAGCCATCAAAGTCGCTCAACGGGAATTTAGACACCAAACAAACAGACAAAAGGTGGGAGATGGGCAGAAACTGGCGTTTGTTTCTATCTGATTGTGGTAAACACAGTTAGGTTTTATAATTTATAGTACTTGTTTTTAGTCAGAGAATGAATATTGTTGAAAAGTCTCGTCATGACTGCTAGCAATGCGGCCACAATTTAGCAGACTGCTATCTTGGCTTTTAGTTACAAGGCTATGCGATAATAAATATTTTTACTGACACTCGTTCATGTCCTTAAGTACAAGTGTATTATGAGCCGGATTTGCCAAAAATAAATAAATAAATAAGTAAAATAAAATAAAAAAATAGAAAGAAATTTTAGATTACTTTATTAAAGGGCAGATTTCTAAACTACAGTATGACTACAGTTGCTACCACTTTCACTGCTGCTGCTCATAATGATAATGAAAAATGTTTGAAAGTTTTGAGACTTGTTTGCTTGCTTAAGACTATTATGCGCAATAGTTTTGCCTTAAATACAAAAGAAGCAAAAGTATATGCGCTACTTTTAAAGTCATTCCATTGTTAAAAGATTGCTCTGGTTGTCAATTCTGCTCATATTTTTTGGCAAAAAATGGCAGTATTGATAAATCGTTTTAGCCCCAATGATATTTCTGGGATTTTGCGAATGGGTCCGATGGCAGTGATTTGGATAAGCGTGCATCCTGCAGCATTGCTGCATTCAAATTACAAAGGATGCATCGAGATTTTCCCGAATGCATACTTGCTACATCGAGAATTTTGCTTGAAAAAAAAGACATGTGGTCGTGTAACTGTGAGGCATCCATAAAGGATATCCGACACATTATCTTTTGTACTCAGGCCATCACCCCAACAAAAGTTAATGAGTTAATGTGTGTTTTTAGGCCTCTTAAGGTTGTTAGGATGAGGGGATGCATCGGAATCGTTTGGGATGCATCCAGAATTTGGTCGATGCAGCATTGCAGCAATCACTGCGAAGGGGCCATTTATAAAGTCTTTGGGGTCATAAAATGAACTTAACAAAACAGACAAATTAGGTCGATTTGCAACATATTTTCTTCACAAACGATAAACACAGCTGGTTGTTTAACTAGATTAACAATGTTTGATTTTAAAAAGTACACGTCTTTGAACCGTTCTTAAAGTATCATTTGAGACTGTTAACGTTTCTAACGTTTTTTAAAGTCTAGACTTATTTATTTTCTGAAAATAATTCTTCACTTCTAAAAAAGTTATGAAAAATGGCCCCATGCCAAAAAAATCTGGGGGCCATTTTCAGAAACTGAGGCTGCCGCCAAAATCATGACTGTAGCCCAGCCGACTTTCGTCAGTGGACTATACCCATCGCTTGTGGGGTATCCGTCGTCCGTTTTGTGTGTGTCAATAAACAGTTTTTCAGATACTACCTTTTTCACTTGTCTGGTCCGATTGTATTGAAATTTGGCAGAACTGTGCTTCGTACAACATGTGATTTTCTGTCGATGAGATTAAAATAGCCAGAATGTGGGCCAAATGTAAGAAAACACAAAAGGCTGTTCTTCCTACAAAGCGGATTTCGTTGAACAGGAACTTCTTCTCAGGTATTTTGCTTAGCGATTTGGCCAAAATTGGCAAAAATATTGGCCGTAAAACGCTGAAATTGCAGTCTAATCACAAAGTTCTCCTACTTGACGTTTTTAGCAGAGCTTACGTTACACGTACGCTGGGGTATTCCTATCGGTCTGCGGATGGCGTCCGTTAGTTAGTTAGTTAGTTAGTTCGCTGTAAACTTTGTTTCAAAATGTATCTCCTCCTGCAATTTTGATCGGATGTCACATATTTTTGTTGTGAGGCATCCCTAAGGGGTCATGCATACGGCTTGTGCTTTTCTAGTCGATCGGGTGATTTTTGAATTTTGGCGAATTTTTAAAGAAAAAAATTAAAAATGTATCTTCTCCTAAATTTTTGACCCAATGTCATTTATTTTTGGTATGAGGCACCCCTAAAGGGTCGTGCATACAGCTTGTGCTTTTTTAGTCGATCGGAAATTTCTTGTATTTTTGGGGATTTTTTTAAGCAAAAATTAAAAAAAAAATGCATCTACACCTACAATTTTGATTCGATGTCATTTATTTTTGTTGTGAGGATTTCCCAAGAGGTCATGCATACGGCTTGTGCTTTTTTAGTCGATCGGGTGATTTTTGAATTTTTGGGGATTTTTTAAAGAAATTTTGAAATGTATCTCCTCCTACATTTTTGACCCGATGTCATTTATTTTTGGTATGAGGCACCCCTAAAGGGTCGTGCATACGGCTTATTCTTTTTTAGTTTATATTTTTGGGGAATTTTTTTAGCAAAAATTTCGAAAATAATTCAAAATGCATCTACCCCTACAATTTTGATTCGATGTCATTTATTTTTGGTGTCAGTGCATACGGCTTGTGCTTTTTAGTCGATCGGGCAATTTTTGTATTTTTAGGGAGTTTTTGAAGAAAAAAAGTTCAAAATGCATTTCCCCGTACAGTTTTTATCCGATTTCATTTATTTTTGCTATGAGGCATCCTTAGGTAGGTCTCGTATACGGCTTGTGCTATTTGACTCGACTTGGGAATTTTTAATTTCGGGGGGGATTTTTGATGAAAATACCTCAAAATGCATTTTCTCCTGCAGTTTTGATCAAACCTCATTTATTTTGGGGCCGAGGCATGCTTAGGGTGTCGTGAATTTAGACTGTCTTTTTCAGTCGATGTGAAAATTTTTGAAGAAAAAAATTCAAAATGCATTTCCACCTACAGTTTTTATCAGATTTCATTTATTTTCGATATGAGCCGTCTCTAGGGGGTCATGCATACGGCTTGTGCTTTTTGAGTGAATTGGAAACTTTTGAATATTTTTTCGGAATTTTTGAAAAAAAAAACTTAAATGAATCTCCTCCTCCAGCGCATAAACGCAAGTTAAATGAACTTGCGCAGTAGTCAGATTTAACAACCGCACATCGACGCAAGTTAAAGAAACATTCGCAGTAGTCCAAATTTAGTACTCCGCATCGATGCAAGTTAAATAAACATGCGCATTTGTCCGAAATGTGAACTGCGCATCGATGGAAGATAAATAAAGACGCGCAGTGGTCTGAAATGCGAACCGCGCATCAACGCAGCTTAAAGAAACATGCGCACTGGTCCGAAATGCGAACTGCACATCGAGGCAAATTAAATAAACATGCGCAGTGGTCCGAAATGCGAACAGCGCATCAACGCAAGTTAAATAAATATGCGCACTGCTCTGAAATGAGAACCACGCATCAACAGAAGTTAAATAAACATGGGCAATGGCCTGAAATGCGAACCGCGCATCGACGGAAGTTAAATAAACATGCGACCCGGTCCAAAATAAGCACCGCACATCAACGCAAGTTAAACAAACATGCGCACTTGTCCGAAAAAAAGAACCACGCATCGACGCAAGTTGAATAGACATGCGCAGTGGTCTGAAATGAGAACCGCGCATCAACGCAAGTTAAATAAACATGCGCAGTGGTCCGAAGAAAGAACTATGAATCGACGCAAGTTGAATAGACATAAGAGTCGGGCATCGACGGGACTTATATAAACATGCGTTCTGGTCCGAAACGCAAATCGCGCGTTAATGCAAGTTAAATGAACCTGCTCACTTGTCCCAAAATGCGAACTGCGCATCAACGCAACCTAAAGAAACAGGTATACTGGTCCGAAATGCGAACCGGATATCAACGCAAATTAAATAAACATGCACACTGGTCCGAATTGCGAACCGCACATAAGCGTAAGTTAAATAAACATTTGTAAAGTCCAAAATAAGTACCGATCATCAACACAAGTTAAATAAATATGCGCAATGGTCCAAAATGCGAACCACACATCAACATAAGTTTAAAAAAAAGATGCGCGCTGGTCCGAAATGCGAAAGGCACAGCAAAACAAGCTAAATAAGCAAGCACACTGGATCAAAATAAGCACCTTGCATCAACGCAAGCCAAATAAACATGCGCACTATTTCGAATTGCGAACTGCCCATTAACGCAACTTAAATAACATGCGCACTATTCAAAATAAGAACTGCGCATCAACGCAACTTAAATAAACATGCGCACTGGTCCCGAATAAGAACCGCGCATCAACTCAAGTTAAAGAAATATGCGCATTGGCCTGAAATAAGAACCGCGCATCGACGCACGTTAAATAAACATACGCAGTGGTTCGAAATGCGAACTACGCGACAACGTAAGTTAAATAAACATGTGCACTGGTCTAAAATAAGCACCGCGCATCAACGCAAGTTAAAGAAACATGCGCACTTCTCCGAAATTCGAACCGCGCATCAACGCAAGTTAAATAGACATGCGCAGTAGTTCGAAATGCGAACCACGCTCCAACGCAAGTTAAATAAACATTTGCACTGGTCCAAAATAAGCACTGCGCATCAACGCAAGTTAAATGAACATGCGCACTGGTCCGAAATTCGAAACGCGCATTAACGCAAGTTAAATAAACATGCGTAATGATCAGAAATTCGAACTGTTCACCAACGCAAGTTAAATAAACATGCACACTGGTCCAAAATGTAAACCGCGCACAACGCAAGTTAAATAAACATATTCACACGTCCGAAATAAGCACCGTGCATCCACGCAAGTTAAATAAACATGCAAACTGGTTCGAAATGCGAACCGTGTATCAAGGAAACCTAAGAAAACTTGGGCTGTCCGAAATACGTACCGCTCATCAACGCAAGTAAAATAAACATGCGCATTGGTATGGAATAAGAACCGCACATCAACACAAGGCAAATAAACATGCGCACTGATCCGAAATAAGAACCGCACATCAACACAAGGTAAATAAACATGCGCACTGATCCGAAATAAGAACCGCACATCAACACAAGGTAAATAAATGTGCGCACTGATCCGAAATAAGAACCGCACATCCACAAAAGGTGAAAAAAAACATGGGCCCTGGTCAGAAATGCGAACCGCACATCAACGCAAGTTAAATAAACATATTCACTGTTCCAAAATGGGAACCGCGCATCTACGCAAAATTAAATAAACATGCTCACTTGTCTGAATATGAACCGCGCATCAAGGCAAGTTACATAAATATGCGCACTGGCCGGAATGCGAGCGTTGTTTGAAGGTATCTATGACAGACTATCCTGTCTACCAGAGATACAAAAAATCTGTTTCCCATTTTTCTGGGAAAGAAATCTTTGTATGCATTTATCGGTCTATGTTCTGGTCCGGTGCTAAATTAATTATTGGGCTAGGTATTTGCCGTCTCATCTTTTGAAGCCCAATTTTTCAGGAAAATTCCCTTGCTCATGCAGAATTGGTTTTATTGCTTTTCGTAAGCTGGGACTTTGTCCTTGGACAAACTTGTTTTTAAGTGTGTCTTAGTCATGCGAAACAGTATTGTGTTATATAATTTACACATGACGCGACTGATGTCGTCAGTACACGTTCTCTCATTACTTCACTTGGCTATGATCAGTTTACGTGCACAATGAAAAAAGAAAGAAGAAAAATCTGTCATATTCAATTCTTTAGCTACAGCTGATATTATGAGATAAGATAAGTAAAGAAAATGTTGTAATGTTGTACGTGCAAGATGAAATAGAAATGCCTATGGGAACAGTCTGCAGAAACGGTTTCTGTCTGTCCGTCTGTCACAAGCTGAGAGGATTAGCTGGAGATCGAAAACTCGTGAGCTGTCTGAGAATTTCAAAATCGATTGATATCTTCAAGATTTGAAAAGCTAGATATTGTACTTGTGCTCTTGGGTGCGTGTTGTAAGTGGGGCTTAAAGAGGGCGCCTTTGGGCCTTGCCAAAGAGGGTTAATTCTCTGTTAAATGGTTTGTAAATGAATACGCTATTCAGTGCAAGAACAACCTTGCGTGGATTCCACTTGAAACAGTTGTTTTGGTAGTTGTGAAGCTGTGTGCACCTGTTATGGTGTGGCAATAATCGCGCCTTTGGGCGTCGTCCAAAATAATGAATGTTGTAAAAGAAGTGTTTGTAAATGTATGCCGGTGTCGTGAAACATATTCTAAATATTTCGCAGAAAATCTCGAAACTTTCTGACATTCGATTCGAGCATTGGACTATTTGAAAGGATGTACATTGTAATTGTACAACGGACTACACCTTTGGTAGTGCTGCACTACATATTACATTTGTAAGATTCAGAAAAATGCCGAAAATATTCAAAAAGTTAGGAAATCAGGAAAACTGAGTCCAGATTTTTTGTGACCGCGCTTCCTTTGGTCAATATATTGTTCTTTGTTATGAGTAGGGACCTTTCGTGATCTACGCTGTCATAACAACAGCAAGTGACTTTTCTACATGTTCTGCTAGCTATCCGGTAATAAATTGTGTATTTTTTTTATATTTTTCAGATTATCATTCTCAAGTAGCATTCTTCTGAGGACAGTTTATCCTGAAATTAAAATAAATCTGTGTCACTAAACACTTAAATTTGTGCAGAGATGTCAGTCAAAAAAGAATGCATGATCACTGAGGACGGGCGATCGATCAATTTGAACAGCAAAAATATAGTTAATACTGCGTCTGCCTGTTTAAAAGACGCAGGTTCAGTCGCGGATGAGATTGGATCGACTCAGCAAGAACATTATAATGCCTCTACCGAGGAACAACACAAACTACAGACAGGAATATCACCACTGGCGACCTCCAAAACGGCTGTTACGCTTTTTGAATCTGCTGCGAATGTGGATGAAAAAGTACACAATTCAAACGCCTTCTTAAAGTGTGAAGAAAAAGAGCACTCAGAAAAACTCGTAGGCCAGCTGGTTTTGGGAAAAAGTGAACTGAATCTTTCTAATGGTGGAGATGCTAAGGGCGAGCAACTGGTGGCATCGCCTTTAGTAGATGCTGAGCGCTTCACGTGCAGAGATTGTGGAAAAACATATGCTAGGCGTCATAGTCTTACTGTGCATATGTGCGTTCATACAGGGGAAAGGCCATTCAAATGTGAGACTTGTGGAAAAACATTTGCGAGGAGCAATAATCTCAAAGCACATATGAGAACGCATGTGGGGGTGAAGCCGTATAAGTGTAATAGCTGCGATAACGCGTATTTCAGAAAATGGGATCTTGAGCAACATGCGAACATTCACACGATTGGCAAACAATTCAGTTGTACTACTTGTGAAAAGAGGTTTTTGTACAAAGCCCATTTGAAGTCACACATGCGAAGTCATAGTGGGACTAAGCCGTTCACATGCGAGATTTGTGGTAACAGCTTTACGTGTAGAACCAGTCTAAATGTACACCACCTCGTTCACACAGATGAGAAATCATTCAAGTGTACTAGTTGTGAGAAATCATTTGCCACGATGGCAAAGCTGACATGCCATATGCGTACTCACACTGGCGTCAAACCGTACAAGTGCACTACCTGTGGGCATGCCTTCTTCCAGAGGGGTAACCTCACGGTACATGAGCGGAAACACACTGGAGAGAAACCATACAAATGCTACATTTGTGGGAGAGCTTTTTCTCTTAGAAGTACAGTCAAGAAGCACATGAAGATTCACTTAAAGCCGTTTGAGTGTAAATACTGTTCTGAAACGGGTTTCTTGTCACGGACTGAGCTTGTCGGGCATATAAGAAGCCATACTGGTAAAAGCTTACATACGTGCGACTTTTGTGAAAAACAGTTTATTCAGAAGTCAAGTTTAAACAGACATATGCATATTCACGTGGATTAATAGCGGCACTCGCATGGAATACGTTCTAAACAAGTCAAATCAAGTTGATTATTTATAGCACCAATTGTGTTTCGCAGTGGTTTAATATCCTGTAAATAATAGCAAAAAAACACACCATCCCGTTAGTTCAATAGGCATATTACAAAAACGCACTGGCTTCATTATTTAAAATATGTGAGGGAAAGGATAGTTGTAAAATTACTTCCGATATTCACAACGATGAAAAATCCGTGTTGTGATTTCGGTAATAGGCTGAGAGTGTCGTTCATGTCTACGCGAGGCCTTGTGTGTACACGCATGCTGGGTGCTGCACGAAAATGTCAAAGCATCAGCAGTGTCCATTAAGGGAAGTCAACTCGTAATATTACGAATGTTACGGCTTCACACTGCGTACTAGCATAAATTTCCATATCTCACATTGGCATTGGCAAATTTTACAGGCATACGTTTAACGATATATGAAACCTATTTTGATTTATATAAAACAAATTCGGAAAGATCCCCCTGTGGAGTGGGGGGAATCTTGAGAATACGCCCACTCCTTGCTGTTCCTTGCATGGCGTAAAAGGCGACTGATCGGAATTTCTTTCTAACTCCTCTTTAACTATTTCTTCATTCTTCCTCCCTTTTCTCCCACTTGTTCCTTTAGCAAGCGCGTCCCAATACTTCAATCATAGTTGAGTAAACGGGACGTTAAAACCAAATAAACAAACAAGTGACAAAATACTTAGCTGTTCGTTTCAACTGTTTAGAGCCGATTGTTACTTGCTGATGATAATTTGATCGCGCCTTCTATCGAAATGTTCTCTCACACGAAACGGCTAGTGTGGATAAATACATGTTTATGCGCGCCAGATTAGCCCCCTCTTTACTGTAGCGCAAGCCGATAATTATAGCCTTCAGCTTCAGCACTGTACTTATACAAGTAGCTACATGTTTCTAGAGCTGAGTGATGTGTACCTGTTATTAAATAAAGCACAAAATATATATTTATGGGTAGAAAAGTTGATTTTGTGTCTTCTTTTCATTTAGTCTTATTGTTGGGATTCAAGGAACGCTGTTGTAAATGACCTGCCATTAACCAGCATTGTGGATATTTAGCGTTATAATTAATAAAACTGACGATGGACACAGGTAAAGCAAACATCTGAATGAAACAGTATTTCATAAAAACAAAGTAGGAATACTTGTCTGGAGGATTAAGATATCTTTTCAGTAAATCAAGTGCTCACTTGTTACGTTACACGTAAGCTGGACTAACACGTTACACGTAAGCTGTGGTATTCCTATCGGTCTGCGGATGGCGTCCGTTAGTTAGTTAGTTAGTTCGCTGTAAACTTTGTTTCAAATTGCATCTCCTCCTACAATTTTGATCCGATGTCATTTATTTTTGGTGTGAGGCATCCCTAAGAGATCGTACATACGGTTTGTGCTTTTCTAGTCGATCGGGTGATTTTTGAATTTTTGGCGAATTTTTAAAGAAAAAATTTAAAAATGTATCTACTCCTACATTTTTGACCCGATGTCATTTATTTTTGGTATGAAGCACTCCTAAAGGGTCGTGCATACGGCTTGTGCTTTTTTAGTCGATCGGACATTTTTTGTATTTTGGGGGATTTTTTTAAGCAAAAATTTTGAAAAAAATGCATACTCCTACAATTTTGATTCGATGTCATTTATTTTTGGTGTGAGGATTTCCTAAGCGGTGGTGCATACGGCTTGTGCTTTTTTAGTCGATCGGGTGATTTTTGAATTTTTGGGGATTTTTTAAAGAAATTTTAAAATGTCTCTCCTCTTACAATTTTGACCCGATGTCATTTATTTTTGGTATGAGGCACCCCTAAAGGGTCGTGCATACGGCTTGTGCTTTTTTAGTTTATATTTTTGGGGAATTTTTAAGCAAAAATTTCGAAAATAATTCAAAATGCATCTACCCCTACAATTTTGATTCGTTGTCATTTATTTTTGGTGTGAGTGCATACGGCTTGTGCTTTTTAGTCGATCGGGCAATTTTTGTATTTTTAGGGAGTTTTTGAAGAAAAAAACTTCAAAATGCATTTCCCCTAACAGTTTTGGACCTTTTTTTTTTTTGGTTTTTTTTTTACGCATCCCAATACGACTTGCGCTTTTTAGGCGATCCGACAATTTCTGTACTTTTTGGGAATTTTGGAAGAAAAACTTCAAAATGCATTTCCTCCTATAGTTTTTTTCCTCCTATAGATTTCATTTATTTTTACTATGAGGCATCCTTAGGTAGGTCTCGCATACGGGTTTTGCTATTTGACGCGACTTGGAAATTTTTGATTTCGGGGGGAATTTTTGATGAAAATACCTCAAAATGCATTTTCTCCTGCAGTTTTTGATCAAACATCATTTATTTTGAGGCCGAGGCATGCTTAGGGTGTCGTGAATATGTCCCGTCTTTTTCAGTCGATGAGAGAATTTTTAAGGAAATAATTCAAAATGCATTTCCTCCTACAGTTTTTATCAGATTTCATGTATTTTCGATATGAGCCGTCTCTAGGGGGTCATGCATACGGCTTGTACTTTTTGAGTGAATTGGAAAACTTTTGAATTTTTTTCGGAATTTTTGAAAAAAAACTAATTAAATGAATCTCCTCCTACAGCGCATAAACGCAAGTTAAATGAACTTGCGCAGTAGTCAGATTTAACAACCGCACATCGATGCAAGTTAAATAAACATTCGCAGTAGTCCAAATTAAGTAGTCCGCATCGATGCAAGTTAAATAAACATGCGCATTGGTCCGAAATGTGAACTGCGCATCGATGGAAGATAAATAAAGATGCGAACTGGTCCAAAATAAGCACCGCGCATCAACGCAGGTTAAATATACATGCGCACTGGTCCGAAAAAAAAGAACTACGAACTGCCCATTAACGCAACTTAAACTAGACAGAAATTCGCACAGCGAATTAGCCCCACTTGGAATGATAACTTAAAGCGGAAGGTAGATGATATTGCAGTTTGTTGACAATTTTCACATTTCTGAATGCAGAATATCCTCCTAAATACTACTAACTATACCGGTAAGGTCAAGGCCAAAAATTTGCTCTATCTCTTACCGTTTTCGAGATAAAGGCCAACTTCCGGTTTGAGGCTCGAAAGTGACATGGGGGTCAAGGACACCGGAAGTTATACCTTACGTATCGTCGTATTGGGGGTAGAGGTCGAAAATGAGGTCAAAATTGCTCTATCTCTTACCGTTTTCGAGATAAAGGCCAACTTCCGGTTTGGGGCTCACAAGTGACCTGGAGTTCAAGGACACCGGAAGTTATACCTTACGTATGGTTGTATAGGGGGTGGAGGTCGAAAATGAGGTCAGAATAGCTCTATCTCTTTCCGTTTTCGAGATAAAAGCCAACTTTCGGTTTGGGGCTCGAAAATGACCTGGAGGTCAAGGACACCGGAAGTTATACCTTACGTATCGTCGTATATGAGGTGGAGGTCGAAAATGAGGTCAGAATTGCTCTATCTCTCACCGTATTTGAGATAAATCATTGTTTTTCTTAAATAACGTTTTTCGCGATTTCAAGGTCAAGCTCAAGGTCAAAAATTTTTACCGGTTACTTCAGATCACATCGCCCTTTATATATGTGCCAAGTTTGGCTTTTCTAGCTTCAATGGCCTTGCTGTAGATGTCTGGAAACCGATTGACCTTTTTCACGATTTGACCTTGACCAGTAAGGTCAAGGTTGAAAATTTTTATCAGGTGTACCATTTCAGATGACCCTCCATACATGTGCCAAGTTTGGTTGGTCTAGCTTCAGCGGTCTCGTCGGAGATGTCTGGAAACCGAATCGGCGGAAAAAGAAAAAAAGGAGGAAAAAAAATAGGTGAAGAATTCAAGGCAATCCATCCCCATTTGGTATTTTCAATACCAAGTAGGAATAAAATCATACGCACACCAAAAATGTTTATCATATAGTAGAATAAATCACTTAATCACAGGATGCAGCCACCACACAGACATACAGACACACAGACACACACACACACACACACACACACATATATATATATATATATATATATATATATGTGTGTGTGTGTGTGTGTGTGTGTGCATCCTGTGATTAATATATATATATATATATATATATATATATATATATATATATATACATATATATATATATATATATATATATATATATATATATATATATATATATATATATGGAGAGAGAGAGAGAGAGAAAGAGAGAGAGATATCCAAACTTGGACGATGTAGGCTTGATACTGTACATCAAATAGCGCATAGTAAAAGCACGACTACTCCAAAAAATGCAGCAGAAACATACGAAAAAAAACACACACAGGATATGTAAAACTTGAAGGACGATAAGGGAAAAGAAATCTAACGCACCAACCTCCCACACCCCCTCTTAACAACCACCATCACCATCCAATGTTTGTTGCATTTGGGCAATTAATGTCAATGAAATGTACCAAAAGCCTCCATAAATAATGTCACACTGAGATAAAGAGAGGAAAGGTGTTTTCTGATTTCCCTCAATGCTTGGGATCGTAAACGATATGATAACATTGTGAAACTTCATAATCACGTTAGCGAGAGAGAGAGAGAGAGAGAGAGAGAGAGAGAGAGAGAGAGAGAGAGAGAGAGAGAGAGAGAGAGAGATTTCCGAGTCAGTACAGCATAGAAAAGGGCTTACCTACGATTACAGCAATATGATATATATGTAGCCGTTTCTGAATTATAGAGAAGTGCGATAATAAAATCATACGCACATCCCCCGCCAACTTCCGGTTTTGGGCTCGAAAGTGACATGGAGGTCAAGGACACCGGAAGTTATAACTTACGTATCGTCGTATAGGGAATAGAGGTCGAAAATGAGGTCAGAATTGCTCTATCTCTTACCGTTTTCCAGATAAAGGCCAACTTCCGTTTTGGGGTTCGAAAGTGACCTGGAGGTCAAGGACACCGGAAGTTATACCTTACGTATCGTCGTATAGGGGGTGGAGGTCGAAAATGAGGTCAGAATTGCTCTATCTCTTACCGTTTCGAGATAACTCATTGTTTTTCTTAAATAACGTTTTTCGTGATTTCATGGTCATGGTCAAGGTCAAGGTCAAAAACTTTTATTAGTTGCTTCAGATCACATCGCTGTTTATATATGTGCCAAGTTTGGATTTTCTAACTTCAACGGCCTTGCAGTAATTGTCTGACAACCGATTGACCTTTTTCGCGATTTGACCTTGACCAGTAAGGTCAAGGTCAAAAAATTTATCAGGTGCACCACTTTCGATGACCCTCCATACATGTACCAAGTTTGGTTGGTCTAGCTTCAGTGGTCTCGGACGTTTTCGAGATAACTCATTGTTTTTCTTAAATAACGTTTTTCGCGATTTCAAGGTCAAGGTCAAAAATTTTTATTCGTTGCTTTGTATCACATCGCCCTTTATATATATGCCAAGTTTGGCTTTTCTAGCTTCAACGGTCTTGCAGTAATTGTCTGAAAACCGTTTTACCTTTTTCGGGATTTGACCTTGACAAGTAAGGTCAAGGTCGAAATTTTTTATCAGGTGCACCACTTCAGATGACCCTCCATACATGTGCCAAGTTTGGTTGGTCTAGCTTCAGCGGTCTCGGATGAGATGTCTGGAAACCGATTCGGCGGAAGAAGAAAAAAAATTTTAAAAAAGCGAGAAAAAAAAGGAAAAATAGGTGAAGAATTCGAGGCAATCCATCCCCATTTGGCATTTTCAATGCCAAGTGGGAATAACATGCGCACTATTCAAAATAAGAACTGCGGATCAACGCAACTTAAATAAACATGCGCACTGGTCCAGAATAAGAACCGCGCATCAACTCAAGTTAAAGAAATATGCGCATTGGCCTGAAATAAGAACCGCGCACCGGCGCACGTTAAATAAACATACGCAGTGGTTCGAAATTCGAACCACGCGCCAACGTAAGTTAAATAAACATTTGCACTGGTCAAAAATAAGCACCGCGCATCAACGCAAGTTAAATAAACATGCGCAGTGGTTCGAAATGCGAACCATGCCCCAACGCAAGTTAAATAGACATTTGCACTGGTCCAAAATAAGCACTGCGCATCAACGCAAATTAAATAAACAGGCGCACTGGTCCGAAATTCGAACCGCGCATTAACGC
Organism: Protula sp. h YS-2021; assembly: GCA_949752745.1. NCBI lineage: Eukaryota > Metazoa > Annelida > Polychaeta > Sabellida > Serpulidae > Protula > Protula sp. h YS-2021. The sequence continues at coordinate 7,737,066 of OX457027.1, forward strand.
AAGTTAAATAAACATGCGTAATGATCCGAAATTCGAACTGCTCATCAACGCAAGTTAAATAAACATTCACACTGGTCCAAAATGCAAACCGCGCACCAATGCAAGTTAAATAAACATAGGCACACGTCCAAAATAAGCACGGTGCATCAACGCAAGCTAAATAAACATGCATACTGGTCCGAAATGCGAACCGCGTATCAAGGCAACCTAAGGAAACTTGTACCGCTCATCAACGCAAGTAAAATAAACATGCGCATTGGTATGGAATAAGAACCGCACATCAACACAAGGTAAATAAACATGCACACTGATCCGAAATAAGAACCGCACATCAACACAAGGTAAATAAACATGCGCACTAATCCGGAATAAGAACCGTCCATCAACACAATGTAAATAAAGATGCACATTGATCCGAAATAAGAACCGCACATCAACACGAGGTGAATAAACGTGCGCACTGATCCGAAATGACAACCGCACATCCACAAAAGGTAAAAAAAAAACAAAACATGGGCGCTCGTCAGAAATACGAACCGCAAATCAACGCAAGTTAAATAAACATGTGCACTGTTCCAAAATGGGAGCCGCGCATCTACGCAAAATTAAATAAACATGCGCACTTGTCTAAATAAGAACCGCGCATCAAGGCAAGTTACATAAATATGCGCACTGGTCCGAAATGCGAGCGTTGTTTGAAGGTATCTATGGCAGACTATCCAGTCTACCAGAGATACAAAAAATCTGTTACCCATTTTTCTGGGAAAGAAATCTTTGTATGCATTTATCGGTCTATGTTTTGGTCCGGTGCTAAATTAATTATTGGGCTAGCTCTTTGCCGTCTCATCTTTTGAAGCCCAATTTTTCAGGAAAATTCCCTTGCTCATGCACGCTGGAATTGGTCTTATTACTTTTCGTAAGCTGGAACTTTGTCCTTGGACAAACCTGTCTTTTAATTACTGGGCTATGCGAAAACCTTTGATTTATTTTCGTACTCATTCGTCTTGTTCAAACTGTAGTAAATATGAAAGTTTTTAAAAGCTTGTGTGCAAAATAATGCAAGATTTCGTTTGATAAATACCCAGATGTGTCAGTGCTTTTTTTTTTTGGAAATAGAGAGAATGTCGATATATTTAGAAAAATAAGCAAGCAAAATCTTGACGGTTTAACAAAAAAGGAAAATTTTGAATTTAAAATCAGAAAATCAGTTTGAAAGTAGTGTTAAGTAAACAGTTGTGGATGCACGTAAAGTTTAAGCAGAGACCTGCTTTCAGCCTTTTTCAGTTCGTATTTGTTGATTCGTCAAAGTATGTTTGTAGATATACTTTATATGTTTTCTTAATCTAAAATTTGGAAGGAAATTTCGCGGAATTTAGCGAAAAAAAAAAATCGGTTATGGCCATGTATAATTTGAAAAATACCTAGCAGAGCTGATCATCTCAAAACTGCACCTGAGATTTAGCTGCCACAAAGAGGTTAAAGAAAGAAACAATTCAATCTAAATGTGCTTGCAGAAAAAAGCTCCTACAAGTCATCTGTGGAACTTGATACTTCACATTGTCAGGCTTCTAAACAGCTTTTTCGGTAGTGGTCTGAATCAATTATAAAGCCGCAGTCGATTAATTGAAATAAAAATGGCTCAATGGGGGGTATTCTATCGCCCCTTCGTGGAAATATCAGGTTAACAGTGGGTTGTACAATACTTTCTGAAACTCTTAAATACTTAAAGGATACTTAAATACTTAAAGGAGATGTGTGCAGGGGATAAAGAGGTTGAGGTAAAAGCATGGATTGAATACAACTTGTCTACAACAACAAGACTCCCTTCAAATCTGGGTTAATGAAAGCGGGTTGAAAGTTTCTTCAAAAAAAAAAAAAAGTTTGCATGCACTTTTGCAGCAATAAAAAAAGCAGGAGGATCCAGTTTAGTTTATTTTAAATGTGAAACACTTGTGACAAAGGTAAACTATTTTTTGGTTCTGACTTTGATTCAAAGTTGAATTTTATTGGTCACAGCAAATAGCTGTAAAGAAAACGAAGAAAACCATTGAGTCATTTCGGAGCACGAGAGGGGAGCAGACAAGACAATAAACTTGTGATGTATAGAGCGCTTACAAGATCTAGAATTGACTATTGTATTATCTTTGACTCAACTAGGCTCCTATCTGAGGATTCAAGAACCAATCTATGTCTCATTCCTGTGTGCTGTATGTGTCAGTACTATAAGTTATATCACTTTCCATATATATTATTTTGTTATTGTTTTCAGACGGTCATTGTCAAGCCTCACTTTTCTTAGGACAACAGGTCTTGAACTTGAAATTTATGCAAATGTCAGCAAAAAATGAATGCATGATTTCTGAGGAAGGAAGCGCGCCAAAATACGACACCTAGGCTGTAGTTGATACTGCATTCCACAGTATTAAGGAAAAGTGTTCAGACAAAGAAGGGGACTATACTTGCAAAATGTTAACTCCAGAGCAGATTGACGTTTCTGAAAAACTGCCAGGTAATGGTTTAGAAGCGCCTAAACCAATAGGCGGAGACTCGAGAGAAGTTGATGTGAACAAGACAGTTGATTGTAGCAGGAATCAAAATGAACTAAATTTAAACACTAATATAAAATTCGAAACAGACAATTTAACTAATATTTCAGGTAAACAGTTTCTAAAAGTCATTGAAATTAAACCAACTTCTAGTGGACATGTTAGAAGGGAACAGCGTTTAGAAGATAATGGAAATTCTAAGCGATTCACGTGTAATATGTGCGGAAAAAAATATTCAAGTCGTAGTGATCTTAAGACACATATTAATACCCATACAGGTGTTAGACCATTCAAGTGTCATAATTGTAATAAGGAGTATTTAAGGAAAAAGAATCTTAAGCAACATCTACTGACTCACACTCAAACTAAGTCGTTTAGTTGTTCTGTTTGCTTGAAAACATTTGCTCAGGAGAAGTCCCTCCAAAAGCACATGGGCATCCACACTGGTGTTAAGCCATTCAAGTGTACAACATGTGAAAAGACGTTTGTCTATAAATACAGTCTGACGTCTCACATACGCATTCACTCAGGAGTTAAGCCGGCCACGTGTGATATCTGTGGTAAAACATTTGCCAGTCGGTCCTATCTTGAGACACACCACCGAATTCATACCGGAGACAAACCATTCCAATGCATTACGTGTGGAAAGCTCTTTTCCAGTAAGTCGAACCTGACCGGCCACATGTTTGCTCATACAGAAGGCAAACGATTCACGTGTGATGTATGTGGAAAGACTTTTTCACAGAAAAGATGTTACCAAGGACACATGGATAGACACAGTGGAATTAAGCCATATAAGTGTAAAATATGTGATCGCTCATTCACCTTGAGTTGCAACCTTAGTATTCACACGCGCATTCACAGCAGGAAAAAACCATTCAAGTGTGCTACGTGTGGGAGAGCGTTCGCAGCCAAGTCGTATTTGACAAGTCATGTGCATACGCACTCTGGAATCAAGCCATTCATGTGTACTAGTTGTGGGAAAAGCTTTACGCAGAAGGGAAGTCTTGTCGAACATATGCACCAACACGCTGAGGAGATGCCTTTCAAATGTTATTTGTGTGGAAACGCTTTTGTTAGAAGATGCAGCCTTAAGAAGCACTTGAAAACTCACGCTGACGAGATGCCGTCAGTGTAATCTTTGTGGACGTTTTTTTTTTCTACATTTGCTAAATTGAAGAACCAAGTGATATATCAAACTAATGAGAGCCAATATACATGCAACTTGAAAAAAAAATCATATTCATTACTGGCAGTAGAAAAACTTAAATATTTTTAAAATTAAATCCGAGATTTGCGCTGATACAACACGTGTGAAATACAGTTTGAGAGTTGAATAATGGACCTTTTAGATTAATTAAATAAAATATGCATCAAAGCTTGAACGAATGAACCATAATGTTGAAAGATGTGGCTGTATTATCCATTTAACTGTATTTAGAAGAAAAGAATATAGGTGATATTTCTACACTTTCAATCATTAAACATGTTTCTCGCGTTATTGCTTCATTTTTATATTAAACAGTAATTTGAAGGGAGATATAATGATGCATCTTTTGCAAAATTCAAGCAGTGAAGCCCTTAAAACTTACTGTTTCAGCAATTAGTAGTAGTGCAATTCTCATTTAAAATGCAGCCACAAAATATAAATGTGGTCGTTTTCAGGGATGAACGAGTTCAGAATTTATCGCCGTACAAGAATTCCCGTTAACCATACAACATGTCAACAGTCGTACTGGTATTACATTGCTAGAGTGAACTATCTAGTTGTATTTGTACGTGTATATCCACAGACGAACTGGTAAGTTATATTATTTGCAAAGGAGCAAAAAAAGTGGCCCAACGTTTTAGTCTTTTTTTTTTTTTTTTTTTTATTTGTAAGTAGCATTCTATCAATTAATATTAACAATATATGAAGCAAATAAGAATTCACATGCTTTTTGTTTGCGAAACAAGGCACTATAGTTAATCTATACGCGATCGCAGATGGGCAGTTCAACGTCCACCATTCTCTACGTATTTCAGTTAGATCCAGCCTAATGAGTCTGTTCCGTACTAGTGTCATTGTGTCGATAGTGCTATATTTTTCCGTCAAAAAAATTGAATCCTTATTTGCTTGATGTATTTTAATTTTAAATAATGGAGTGTTAAGTTACATTGAATGCTGATTGAAATTTACAATCACTCTGGAATCTGCATTTTAAGTTTGCTTGTTGATTATAGTAATTAACAAGCATGAGACGAGGAAACAATAATCTTGTTACTAATCCCCGGACCTGGTGACTAAATTCACAAATATGAAAAATAACGATCCGGCCCACGGTTTATACAACAGGTCTTTCGTCGGAGAAGTTCATCCTAGACTTGCATTTCTTATGGATTGATCTTCTGCTGCTTTTCTATGCTTTTCTTTTCTCTCTCTTTCTCTCGTTTTTTCTTTCTGTCTCTATCTCCCAAAAATTTAGCCAACGGACCGGCAATGGGTTTTAAAGAAAACACGAAATACTAAAACGTGTCAGGCTTTCCCAATATTTTTTCGCGGTAATTATTATTATTATGTTTCCCCGCCCGAGGAGAGAGATATTGTATTTATACATTTTGTCTATATATGTGTATGTGTGTCAGTCTTGTTATGAACAACATATTCTGTACAAGATATCACAAAAACGAAATGTCCGATCGACGTCAAACTTTTATAAGTTTATTTATTTCCTGGATAGGTCGGCTTATATGTTAAAAGCCTTATATGTCAGAAGCCTTTCCTCGCGTGTGGAGCGAAGGAGTATGGCATATGACGTCATCACGTCAAGTATGTATATATTTTGAATAAGGTCTTGTGTGGAATAAGGTCTCGATAATGAAAAGTAGTATCGAATTCAAAGTTTGCATGGATATATTTCTAAGGTCGGTCAGACGACTTTGTGAAAATTTGACGCGTGTAGTGAAATTAAGAAAAGCATATGATGTCACTACAGAGGAAATCTTGTATGTAAGATTTCTCAGCCGTTATTAACGGTTTAAGTTCAAACTTGGTGAGATTGTTGCTGCGTATGCCCGAAAGATTTTATCAGTTTTGTTCAGAGTAGAACGAACAAAAACGGGGTATGACGTCATTACGTAAAAAATTCTCTGTTATGCAACATATTTCGATAGGAGAAAGTCGGATCGACTTCAAACTTGGTGTAGTTAGTCCTCGGACAAGTCGCACGGTTTTGGTTAAACAAGTGGGAAATTAAGAAAGGTGTATGACGTCAACACCCACTTACCCCTTCCTCGCTCCTCTGTTAGCTAAGTTAGAAGTTGTTAATTTCTAGAGATTTCAGCGTTTTACAGATGATTCCCGAGTGTTCCTACATTCTTTAGACTGTTTGAAGACAGTAGCCGCAGCACTGTCTGTCTAGTTATTTCTTATTCCCTGAAATTGAGGTTTATGGGAGACATTTGTTTTTGTTTGCAAAAACAAGAAACTACGTAGGTATCGATTCAAAGTGTGTAATATAAGCCTGTACTCTCATGTTTTGTGTGCACTGGCCGCTCTGGTTATTATTATTATTATTATTATTATTATTATTATTATTACAAGCCTCAGAACCGAATATTGCTGATTAACGAGTATAAGTTTAATTCCTCCATCACAAGGGTATGCCATGTTCTTTTGAAAATATTAAAATATTGTATAGATCTTGGATCAGTATGGCACTTAATAAATGTGGCTTTGGTTCTCACAGACGTCCCTATGCATTGTGTGTCTGTACCAGAATTGATCCCATCTGAGCGAGGCACCTCCTTATGTGTTACGTGCTACTGGTCTGCAGTTCAAGCCGTAAATAAGTGCGTTAACTGAGAGCATTATTGGGTGTTGCTCAATGCATGTCATGTGTGCCTTAATGTGCGTTGTTGAGCATACATTATATTTATAGCTGAATGGATTGACACCATCGTCGCACCACTTAAGCTGCCAGTGCGTACTTGCTACTGGCATGCACAGGCCTTTGCATCCAGTACTGCGCTTTAGTCAATAGCTGTTGTTGTTAGAGCTGGTCGTTGATGGCTTGCTATTTACTGAAGGGACAGAGTAGTGTGTGGGTACACAGATTGCAAAGGCTTGCCCTGTGTATTTTATTGAGTTTGTCTTAATTTTCTGGAACATCAAATAAAACAGTTGCAGATCTTTTACCATGACTTTATTTTTTAACCTGAGCTGACGATATGTGTTATTATCGAACTTAAGATATACCGAGAATAAGTTAACTCTATAAAAAGTCGCAAACTAGACAATTTTCTTGGATGTTCTCAAATATGCAAGTAGGAGATAGACTTGGTGGTTTCTTTTAATTACAAGGACATACGAAAAGTGTGGAGTTACCGGATCTGTTCGTCTCTCCTTGACTGTAGTGAGTATGTAAGTTTTTATTTTATTAGTCCCTCGCCGCTGCATAGCGCGAAGCGGGAACTATAGTAGTCGGATTTGTGCGTCCATCTGTCTGTCCATTTGTCTGTTGATACATGACTCTGTATCTCATACACGAGGCGTATACAGCTGCTATGCATATTGCTAAAATGTTCCCGCACCATCTATAAGATGTGCAAGAAGCATTTTGCATGTCGGTAATCAGTCGGTATGTCAGTAGTGTAGAAAGAGGGGTTCTGGCTCACTTTGTGACGTCATACCCCCCCATCCGGCAGTCGAGACAGACCCCCCCCATCCGGCAGTCGAGACAGACCCCCCCCCCCCCAGCCGGCAGCCGGGACAGACCCCCCCCCCCACCTTACTTAAAATTGCAATAACTTTCGTTATAGTTGACCGATTTGTTGAGTAGACAGCGAGATGACTGTATTTTAACTGCATGACGAGCTATGGAATGCTATGATTTCATCACCCTCAGTGTAGAAGATTGGACAAGAACTTGAAACTTAGCTTTGACTCATATGGACATATACATTTGATATGTAGTTCAAATAAAATTGTCTTCATATGTAGGCTATGAAATTAACATGATGTACGTTAATGTGACGTTTTTGTGAATCTGCACATGTATTAACATAATATGTATTTGAAATAGTTTTGTTTGTATCATAATTGTACATATTTGCGATATTCAATAAAAAACAGATATGATGCTTTTCAACTTTTTTATTTTTCTCATACAATACTTGAATATAATACATAATAATACAAAATTAACTATAATACCTAATGTATGATATATGGTTTACGGGTCAATTAAAACCACGTCAGGAACCTTGCGACTTTATATGTTGCAAAGCAAGACATATATTAATACACAACGCTTAAGCGAATAAAATATTACAACATTTATAAAGTCTTTATCATAAAGTTTAGTCAAATAAGTCTATTTTTCTTCATCTGTTTCACTCTGCTCACTCTCCATGTCACTTTCTTCATCACTGCTGTCATACTCCTCTTCCTTATCTAGTAGCTCTTCAAAGAATGCATTGTTTTTCCTTATAGCAGCCTTTAGTGCCTTTGAATACTTGTAATCTTTTTCATCCACAAAGTAATTAAAGTCCTTTAAAATGTTTTGATAATGTTGGCTTTCTTCTAGACGCTGGGTATATTTGAATAGTCTCATAAACAGTTGTTTAAGTCCATGTTTATAAATGGGTCGAAGGTCATAGCTTGCTATTTCACGCGGATCTTCAAGTCCTTGTTCTTCATATTCTGAAACCTTTTCTTGAAATTTGTCATCATAGGCATCGTAGACTTCTTGAACCATATCATACCAGACAGAGTCTATTTCTGACTCACTTTCAGAGTCTGTTTCTGACTCACTTTCAGAGTCTGTTTCTGACTCACTTTCAGAACTCCTGTCATCAGCATTCTCACAACACTGCTCCATATGTTTGAGCAAAGCTTCTTCGCTGTTGTATAATGCACCACATTCTGCACAAGCATGTGCATTCTTTTCAGCCATGTTAACGCTTTCACTTTCCATAGAAGACTCATCGAAAGTTTCCGTGAAAGGTAGTTTTACAGGGTTCTCCATATCCGATTCTTCATCCACTTCTGACGTGTGAGCAACCTTTAAGTGTCTTTTAAGACTTTGTGGCCAGTTGTAAGATTTTGAACAAATGTTGCATTGATACATCCTTTCGGTTCAACCTACACTATTCAAATGATGAGAAAGTCTTTAAACATAGCTTTATATACAACAACTTGTTGAACAACAACATGTTGAACATGTTGAACATGTTGAACAACAACATGTTGAACATGTTGAACAATTTGTTGAACAACAACATGTTGAACATGTTGAACAACATGTTGAACATGTCGAACAGCATGTTGAACATGTTGAACAACATGTTGAACATGTTGAACATGTTGAACAACATGTTGAACATGTTGAACATGTTGAACAACATGTTGAACGTGTTGAACATGTTGAACAATTTGTTGAACATGTTGAACAATTTGTTGAACAATACCACGACCTAATATCTTCCAAAAATTATTCGAACACGTGTTTTGAATGGGCTTGCCATTCGAACACGTCTTTTAAATGGGCTTGCCATTCGAACACATGTTTGAATGGGCGCAGTTTTCCCACATAACTATCCACATTTTCACTTCCCATTTTCCAACAATCAACCCACCAACCAAGTGGTAGAATTGTTTGAAACGTGAAAAACTAAATTTGTTAAAGTTGGTCTAGAACCACCATTTCTGCACCACTATAACTTTAGAATATTTGAATAAGTACCATGGTAAAATGCTAAAACTTATTTTATATATCATATGTTGTCAAAAACTACATTTGCTAAAGTTTGCACCATTTTCCAACTACTATAACATAAAACATAACATTGGACTTAACGTAGGGAAAATCCCATTCCTTCTCAAATTATTGATCGTTCCCACGCTCTGAACGAGTGCACTCTGAAATTTATTGATTGGTTTCCCCACACTCTGAGACCTTTCATGTACTTATTCCTATGCTGTGTGTGCGTGTGGTTATTGTAATAAAACCATTGAAATATGACTAATTAAATATTAGCATAATAATAATAGTGAAAATAGACATAGAAATATGGCTATTATGTTAAAAAAAAGTCACATAATGTCATAGATTACATAATGTCACAGTCACATGTTGTCACATAATGTCATAGAGTCTTAAAAACCAAAAGCTAAAAGTTTGTCCAAGTTTTTCCAAGCAGAACAAAAAGGTCTGCTTTTATACTACTTCGATGCAATCAAAATATGGTGTGTAACTTGTTCAAACTCGTTAAAATTGCGGACTCAGCAGAATGTCTCACATACAGTTGTAAAGTTGTTATACAGCAGGGACATCTAGCGGTGAAGCCAAAATGGCATTCATCCGCGAAATAACACAGGATTAGTGTAAACTGAATAAAATGGTGAAATTTTCATGTAAATGGGTTAAGTATAACGAAAATTAGGTCACTTTTCAGTTAAAATGGTGGCATGCGACAAAAAATGCATACAGCCGTCGGTGCAACTAGTCCATGACTATGTTAAAAATAGATATAAAACTGAAACAAACAGCGAAATTTTAAGTTAAAATGGCGGTAAAAATGTAGACAGCCGTCGGTGCAAGTAGCCCATGACTATGTTAAACTTTACATAAAACTAAATCAAACAGTGAAATTTTCATACAAATCGGTCAACTATAACGAAAGTTATTGCAATTTTAAGTAAGGTGGGGGGGGGGGGGGTCTGTCCCGGCTGCCGGCTGGGGGGGGGGGGGGTCTGTCTCGACTGCCGGATGGGGGGGGGGGTATGACGTCACAAAGTGCGCCAGAACCCCTCTTTCTACACTGCTTATGTCCACCGGTTCGTCTCTGCATATTTGAACTTGAGGTACAAGATTTTGTGTAATCTGTATCTTAAATACAGGTGAGGGGGGGGGGGGCGGGGAGCGAATACAGCTGCTTTGCCTATGCCAAAATGCCCAACCCCCTCCCACCATTTATATTGCCAGGTGAAGGAAGTATCTGCGTATTGTATTGTCTGATGTGGTATATAAAATCAGTGCAGCGACGGATTGTATGTGAGTCACAAATTTAAATTTCTTCAGACTTAAGCTGCCATCTCTTCATAAGAAACCAAAAAAAAAAAAAAAAAAAAAAAAAAATTATCTAACCCTAAACCATGCTTCACACCTGATGATATGGCTTTTTCATAAAGAGCGACGCCTCCCGTGATGCCAACAGCATTGCTGGGATAAAATTAAGAATCACAGAAACGTGGGTGTATGCTTAAAAGTATAAAGTAAAACTATATATATCTGCTCACTCAACAGTTTAAGGGATGACCGAAAGCCTCAGTTGGTGTTAATTGGAATAGCTACGTGATCTAATCCACTGCATATGCAGTTTGAGGGAATGTCAATCCCCCGCTTATCACCCGGAACTGTAATCGAACTCGAAACCTTGGGATTACGAAACCAACGCTCCATCGAACTTCAACATTGATAAGCAAGAGATAAAGTTATGCTCTATACAGTAAAGAATCTTGAGAAAAAAGTCTGCTTAGTAGTTTTTTTTTTTTTTTTTTTTTTTTTTTTGGAAAACTTTATCTGGACAATTAAGCGTCACACCAAAAGTAACAGAATTTTCTAAAGGGCTGTTCCTTGTTCAGGGATCACGTCTTTAATAAAGCCCAGGCAGAGGAGTGCTTGTCGAAACAGTTTTGCCCAAGTCATTATCGCCACTAACGCTAATAGAACTGCCCGCGTCTAATTCTCATGTTTTATGGATTAGAGGAAATTTGCAATGTTTTGGCTGGAAAATTTAATTTTGGCCTGAGTTCTTGGACCTGACTTCTGTAGAATTAATATGAGAGATATAGAGACGTGCAGTTTACAAATTTAATGTAAAATAAAGAAAAGAACGTAGCTGAACTGAAAGCAGGTGTGAAATGATGTAGGTTAATTAAGCAATATATAAGTTTTGATGAACTAATCTATATGCAACTTTTAATCGAATTCTTAAGTGCTACGCCTGATGTAGTCAAAGGTTAAACACCAACATAACATTTATAACAGTCTCAGGTTCTGTCCCCTGTTCCAGCCACTCCTACATAATTCCAGCCACTCCTACATAATTCCAGCCACTCCTACATAATTCCAGCCACTCCTACATAATTCCAGCCACTCCTACATAATTTCAGCCACTCCTACATAATTCCAGCCACTCCTACATAATTCCAGCCACTCCTACATAATTCCAGCCACTCCTACATAATTCCAGCCGCTCCTACATAATTCCAGCCACTCCTATATAATTCCAGCCACTCCTACATAATTCCAGCCGCTCCTACATAATTCCAGCCACTCCTATATAATTCCAGCCACTCCTACATAATTCCAGCCACTCCTACATAATTCCAGCCACTCCTATATAATTCCAGCCACTCCTACATAATCATGATTTAAACCCCGCTAAGGGGTCGGTCGTGTCGTTAAAAAAATCCTATAACTAATCAACAATTATGATTTAGTATGTGTATATATTTTTCGGGTTATTTTTAGGTCACCATTAGCTAACTAACGCGTGAACAGCGGAAATCTGGCACATTGAGGAGGGATATAGTGCTGAAGCTGGGGAGCCATCAATGGCGAAGTCCGACATTTGGTTGAATATGTCGAAGCCTTCTTCCAATAGTGGACATAAAAGTAAGGGAATCATGAAAAGCATTATCCAGATCGAGGCAATAGGGAAATTCGATGATATCCGTGGTCAAAGGATTTCAAAAATAATTCAAATTATGCTGGCTGCGGCAAAGTCGGGAAACGGCCAGCAGGTGGAATTACGTTCCGAGTCAAATAAGGATGAGAAGCGATTCGCGTGTAAGATTTGTGGGAGGAAGTTTAGATGGAATTCTAATCTTAAAGTACATATTAGATTTCATACTGGTGACAGACCGTTTAAGTGTACTGTCTGCGATAAGGCATATTTCGCGAAAAAGAGTCTTGAAGAGCATTTGCCCAGTCACACAGGCATTAAGCCATTTTGTTGTAACGTGTGTCCAAAAACATTTGCTCATAAGGTGACTTTCAAACACCATATGAACCTGCATGCTGGAAATAAACCATTCAAGTGTAATTTGTGTGACAAAACGTTTGTTTCCCAGCACCGCCTTAAGGATCATACACGCATCCATACTGATATCTGTGGTAAGATATATAACTGTAATGCCAATCTTCAAAGTCACATTCGCGCTCACAAGCGTGAAAAGAAACATGAATGTACTGTTTGTGGCTATCAGTTTGTCCATAGGAATCGCCTTGAGATGCAAATGCGCGTTCACACTGGTGAGAAGCCGTTCAGGTGCTATTTCTGTGGACGTGCATTCGCCAGCAAATGTGCCCTTAATGGGCACGTAATCAGGCACTCGGACACAAACACATTCGAATGTGGAGTCTGCGGAAGAGCGTGCTACTCGGAGAGAGGGCGTGAGCAGCACATGCGAACCCACACTGGTGAGAAGCCATACTCGTGCGACTTCTGCGACAGACCATTCTCTCTTCGTTCTACGTTAAGCAGACACATGCGGATACATGCTAAGTAACAGTCCTAGGAGTTTTTTGATAACTCGCTGAGGCTGACACGATGTAACCCCGCTAAGTGTCGGTCGTGTCGTTAAACAAATCACGTAACTAACTCGCAAAAACCATTAAATTGGAGCTTTCTGGAATTATTCACAAAAGAAACATTTACACCAAATCTTCCAATATTCCCTATCGTTGTTGCATTTTGTACAATATTCACAGGTGGAAAGAAAAAAAAGCTTAAGACTGTATTCAAATGCTAAGAAAATTTTTGTTTAATTTCTTTATGTATCAAAAATATCTTGAGCAAAATAACTGGAGTTGGGCACTAAAATTACCTGGAAGACAAAATTACTGCAAATTTCCTTTTGGAGGCGAAATGCATCCCAAACTTTGAAACACCCCAGACACTCCAAAGAAAGAACTTGTAAATTGATAATGAATCTGTTATGTGTGGCATGTGAATATTTCATAGAATCATTGAAATGCTTTTTAACCGAGCCGACTTTGTCGGACTGGGTTAGTGGTATCACTATAGGGGGGCTAGAGTGTATGTGCGTATGTTAAACTTTTTCTTTAAAATGCTACTCCTCCTACAGTTTTGCTCCAATCGTTTTGATATTACGCGGGTATGGTCCCTGGGTGGTCCCCCACCTGGCTGTTACTTTTTTGACGATTGACGAAAAACGGACAAAATGGCGTCACGACAAAATGGCGTCACTTTTTGTGCCCGTTTTGACCCATTTTTAAAATGCTACTTCTACAGTTTTACTCCAGTCGTTTAGATGTTACGCAGGGATATTTCCCAGGGGTTCGCCTACCAGGCTATTATATTTTTTGCGGTTCGCCAAAAAGTGCCGAAATGGCGGAACTTTGAAGTTTGGCAAAAACTGGAATAAATGGTAGTAAGTATCTGAATTGTCAAACCATTCATTTCCCTCAGTCTTTTTTAAATATTTATAAAATTTTAATCGAAAGTTACTTAGGTGCTTCTCCACCTGGACTTTGCATTTCTTTTTTCGAAAATGACAAAAAAGCCGATATCTTGGAATTTTAAAGATTTTGTAACATTGTGTAAATGTCGGTGAATACGTGAATCGTCAAAACCCAACCTCTCCAACATCCCTTTTCGGGTAGGTTCCACCCGGGAAAACCAGTTTTTGTGTATTAAAATTATGGTTTTGAAAAATAGTAGTGGTGGGCCTCCTAATTTTTCAGAAATTGTAGAAACAAGAAAGAATTTCATTGATGAGGTAACATCTGTAAAATTTGCATAACCGCTGCAGTGTGGGGTTTATTGAAATAATCAAGCAAGAACTATATTTTAAATATAACTAGTTAATACTGATACACGTGTAATTTTATTATATAAAAACCTTGATTCCATAACCCTTTTCTAAATGCGCAAAAATGGTTAACGAGCAGGAAACTGGTGTAAAATAAAGACAACGTGAAATACTAAAATGTGTGGCAGATTTTTCTTTGCTCTTTATTTTTCACAGCAGTACTTACTAATTATTATTATTATTATTATTATTATTATTATTATTATTATTATTATTATTATTATTATCATTATTATTATTATTATTATTTCATTATTGAAAGTAACGAACGAATGAAAGCATCAATATTCAATAAAACCGATTTTTATTATTTTTGGTTTAATCATTTTATGAATAGAGCATTTGCAATGAGTCATTTCTCCACAACGACTCTCTGTGATGTTTGTTGAATCTACATGGTACTTCATAGCGATATATTAGTTAATATAGAAAGTACATGAAGGATTGGTGCATTAGTGGTTCTCTTCATACACATGCATGCAGTATGCCTGTATCTGAATACTTCTGTTTTCTTTTATGTGCGTTGAGAAGCATGCATTGATTTATCCTTTCACCGCAGCACGTAAGCTCTCTCTCTCTCTCTCTCTCTCTCTCTCTCTCTCTCTCCCTCTCCTCTCCTCTCCTCTCCTCTCCTCTCTCTCTCTGTGTATCTGCTACGTTCCTGCAATGTAAGCAGAAAACAAAAGCCTTCACCTTCAGTACTGTGCGTTGATCTATAGCTGAGAGTTGATCGATGTGTGCCCAGTATTTAACGAAGCACACAGTATCTCACAGTTTCTTAGTCGGGAAAGGCTTGCGTTGTGTCTTTTATAGAGTTTGGGTCTACCTTTCCGGGATGAAAGGAAATCCTGTCGCTATTTTGTGTTGATGGAATGTACTAATGGAATGTATGATACATTATGGTAAAGTGAAGATCTGCGGCATGAAGTATATTCTTTTAAACTCTCAGTAAACTATCTGTTGACCAGAACGGCGTTGATTTTAATTTTAATTAACAGGATATGTGAAAACCTAAGATTTTTCGTCGTGTTCATGCGTCGCTTCTTAGTTGCGGTAAGTGAGAAAGTTTCTTTGCAAAAGAATAAGGACGAAAATGAAAAAAAATACAGCATCACAAGTACTGTTAAATGTTCTTTTAACATATTAACAAGTACTGTTAAAAGTTTTCAAAAAGTTTATGGCTGCGAAAATTTAAAACATTTACAACAAGCTATCGTCGACAGCACAGCTCCCGACCGGAGACGGCGATGACAAGATTTAAAAATAATTCGATACAGTACATTCTGAATATAGTAAAACCTCTGTCATTGAACACATTCCATCGGTGAACAACTTCACTTTACTGCCCTCATTTTCGCCCTAACATGTGACGGTTCGTTATCACCTTGGTGCTGAACACCTCCAGGTAAACGTTTTGGTTTGGAATACGTTTTATAAACGGTTTTTGTGAAAGTTATAAAACCTTCAAAAAACGTTTTGTTTTCGTTAAATATGAAATGCTAGGAAGCGTTTTTTTTGGGAACGTTTTTTGAAGGTTTCAAATGACGGGGTTTTGACAATAAAATTCCGAAACCCTTTTTTGCGATCCTTAAAATGATAATCATTTGTAACGGCCGTTTGAGACCATTGATCAGTCAAACAATCCACACCAATCTGCAACTAAACATCCGTACCTACCTGGGATTGACTGGCATCCTGTGCGTCGATTTTACTTCTACCTCACCACGCATTAACTACGAACTATTCGGCTACCAGTATCTTGTTTCTATGTGATCCCCAACAGTTTACTTTTCACATTTTCCTGTTTTTGTTCAGTGATGCTTTTAAAATTATTTGTTTAATAAAAAACCGTGTAATTTGCTTTCATAGTGGTTATTTGCTATGTTGACCTCCCCGCCCCTGAAACTAAAACTAAAATCAAATGAATGATACCTAAAAGTTAATATTAGATTTTAAAATTATCTATTTAAATCTTTATTAGTATCTAAAATTTGCCAGTTTGTTTGACAATTGTATTCAGTACATGCGGTTTCCCATGACGCTCCAATACACGACACCCAATAATATTATTTTTTCATAATGCTCCAGTACAAAACGTTTGAGTTCAGTTGCATCGTGTTAAACGTCAGCGACATCATTATTTTTATACGACTAATGAAAGTATACAGCCACAAAACAGTGCTCTGAGAAGTAAACAGGTTCTGTAACTGTTGTCATGATGTCACGGTTCGTGAAAAACATATCCAAGAGGCCACCTTGAGCGTGGGTTGGGTCTTGAACGTCAAGTCTAGTAAATAAGTTCAGAAGTTCATCGTTTCGAGTTTCGACTGAAGAGATCATAGTTAAAATCTCCACATATTATAGTAGTTGAACACTCTGCTGTTTGTTTGATGATGGCACAGTTTCGCAGTAACAGGTCCAAATTGGGTAGTAGTTCATACCATAGAGAGTTTGGTGGAACGTACACACAGTTAAATGTTTTGTACTGCAGCAACAACACATTCAGTGACATCTACAACGTTAAAATTGCCTGATTGTCCAAGAGCACGATCTAAAGCGTTTACGAAGCACATCTGTAAAGTAAGAACATTTCGAAAAAAATCGCCGAAAGTCCAATTTTATCCGAGTGCCAAGAACTTTGGTGTGGAGCAAGCTGTGGCCATGTGGATGCGCTTTGTAAAATATCAGACCAAACGGCTTACGCGTGTGATTCGGAAGTGGTAACGTATAGACAAAGTGACGGAACGACAGACGGTCAGAGCCCAATCCATAACCCCATAAAAACCGGTGGGGGGGGGGGGCGAATGTTTTTGCTAACACAAAAACGGATGTGTGCTCCCTGCCATAATCATTCACCTCAAGGAGACTCAGTGACTATCTGCACTACAGGGTCTTTTTCCTGCTAGGTTTGATCAAACTAGAATTGGCCGTCTCAGAGATACCGTGTGCACATAGGTTAAAAGTTAAAAACACACCAAAGTGAAAAAAAAAATGCATTTTGTGGAGGTTTCGGTATAGATCCGATGAACTGTTTTAGAGATCACGTAAACAAAGTCTAAACAGCTAAAATAAATCAAAGTGAAAATATCAAAAGTTGTGATGATCGTCAGGTGTGATGAAGATCTGATGAACTGTTTTAGAAATATCTCGTAAACAATGTCCAAAACCTTTAAAAAGACACCTAAATGAAAATTTTAATTTTTGACAAAAATCAAAATAATTGGTCAGTGCAGATCTGCACTTTATGGTCTTTCCTGTTGCTAGGTATGGTGAAGAGCTGATAGCTTTTTTGCGAGATATCGCTTACAAAATTAAAAAAAGATAATTTGAAAAAATCGCAAAAATTGGATCGCAAAAAATTTGGCGTGCGTCAAGCTGTGTAAGCTTTGTAAAATATCATACCAAACGGCTCACTTGTAAGAGGAATGAAATGTAACGGACGGACAGACAGACGGACAAACGGACAGAGCCCAATCCTTAAGTTGCTTCGGGGCATAAAGGCCCGGTTGGGGGCTAGTGAGAAGTAACCGATTCCAAGGACTTAAACGTGTCGCCATGAATATAAAGCATAACCAAAGACTTGTTTTCCGCTTTGTTTCCACTTGCGTTCGTTGTTTCGCTTTTGTGTGTTCTTGGCATTTTCGAAGGTTAGTTGGCTAGTTACTGAGTTACTCGGAAAATGAGAGTCCCTCAAGTTAGAACTCTTCCGCGCAGTGACTTTGTGCGACAAGGGCAAGGAAAAGGTACAAGTTACTTGAATTTAAAAACAAAGTCATTATCAGTAGACAGTGACTGGTACTCTTGATGTCTCAGCGTATCTCATAAAAAGCGGCGGATCCATTACTGCAAGTAGCACTATATGAATACTAATTGCTTTTTAGCCCAGCTTACGTTACACGTAAGCTGGGGTATTCCTATCGGTCTACGGATGGCGTCCGTTTCAAAATGCATCTCCTCCTACAATTTTCATCCGATGTCATATATTTTTGGTGTGAGGCATCCCTAAGGGGTCATGCATACGGCTTGTGCTTTTCTAGTCGATCGGGTGATTTTTTAATTTTGGCGAATTTTTAAAGAAAAAAAAATCAAAAATGTATCTCCTCCTACATTTTTGACCCGATGTCATTTATTTTTGGTATGAGGCACCCCTAAAGGGTCGTGCATACGGCTTGTGCTTTTTTAGTCGATCGGACAATTTTTGTATTTTTGGGGATTTTTTTAAGCAAAAAATTTGGAAAAAAATGCATCTTCTCCTACAATTTTGGTTCGATGTCATTTATTTTTGGTGTGAGGATTTCCTAAGCGGTCGTGTATACGGCTTGTGCTTTTTTAGTCGATGGGGTGATTTTTGAATTTTTGGGGATTTTTTAAAGAAATTTTAAAATATATCTCCTCTCGCCTTTGTTAACCGATGTCATTTATCTTTGGAATGAGGCACCCCTAAAGGGTCGTGCATACGGCTTATGCTTTTTAGTTTGTATTTTTGGGGAATTTTTAAGCAAAAATTTCGAAAATAATTCAAAATGCATCTACATCTACAATTTTGATTCGATGTCATTTATTTTTGGTGTGAGTGCATACGGCTTGTGCTTTTTAGTCGATCGGGCAATTTTTGTACTTTTTAGGGAGTTTTTGAAGAAAAAAACATCAAAATGCATTTCCCCGTACAGTTTTGAACCTTTTTTTTTGGGGGGGGGGGGGAGGGGGGTGTTTGAGGCATCCCTAAGGGGCTGAGAATACGGCTTGCGCTTTTTAGTCGATACGACAATTTCGGAATATTTTTCGGAATTTTTGAAGAAAAACTTCAAAATGCATTTCCTCCTACAGTTTTTATCCGAGTTCATTTATTTTTGCTGTGAGGCATCCTTAGGTAGGTCTCGCATACGGCTTGTGCTATTTGACTTGACTTGGGAATTTTTGATGAAAATACCTCAAAATGCATTTTCTCTTGCAGTTTTGATCAAACATCATTTATTTTGGGGCTGAGGCATGCTTAGGGTGTTGTGAATATGGCCTGTCTTTTTCAGTCGATGAGAGAATTTTTGAAGAAAAAAATTCAAAATGCATTTCCTCCTACAGTTTTTATCAGATTTCATTTATTTTTGATATGAGCCGTATCTAGGGGGTCATGCATACGGCTTGTGCTTTTTAAGTGAATTGGAAAACTTTTGAATTTTTTTTTTTGGAATTTTTGAAAAAAAAAAAAAAATGAATCTCCTCCTACAGCGCATAAACGCAAGTTAAATGAACTTGCGCAGTAGTCAGATTTAACAACCGCACATCGACGCAAGTCGCAGTAGTCCAAATTAAGTACTCCGCATCGATGTAAGTTAAGTAAACATGCGCATTGGTCCGAAATGTGAACTGCGCATCGACGGAAGATAAATAAAGATGCGAACTGGTCCAAAATAAGCACCGCGCATCAACGCAGGTTAAATAAACATGCGCACTGGTCCGAAAAAAAGAACTACGCTTCGACATAAGTTGAATAGACATGCGCAGTGGTCTGAAATGCGAACCGCGCATCAACGCAGCCTAAAGAAACATGCGCACTGGTCCTAAATGCGAACCGCACATCGGGGCAAATTAAATAAACATGCGCAGTGGTCCGAAATGCGAACCGCGCATCAACGCAAGTTAAATAAATATGCGCAGTGGTCTGAAATGAGAACCACGCATCAACACAAGTTAAATAAACATGGGAAATTGCCTGAAATGCGAACCGCGCATCGACGGAAGTTAAATAAACAGGCGATCCGGTCCAAAATAAGCACCGCACATCAACGTAAGTTAAGCAAACATGCGCACTTGTCCGAAAAAAGAACCACACATCGACTCAAGTTGAATAGACATGCGCAGTGGTCTGAAATGAGAACCGCGCATCAACGCAAGTTAAATAAACATGCGCAGTGGTCCGAAATGAGAACCGCGCATCAACGCAAGTTAAATAAACATGCGCAGTGGTCCGAAGAAAGAAACATGAATCGACGCAAGTTGAATAGACATAAGAGTCTGGCATCGACGGGACTTAAATAAACATGCGTTCTGGTCCGAAACGCAAATCGCGCGTCAACGCAAGTTAAATGAACCTGCTCACTTGTGCCAAAATGTGAACTGCGCATAACGGCAACCTAAAGAAACAGGTATACTGGTCCGAAATGCGAGCCGGATATCAACGCAAATTAAATAAACATGCACACTGGCCCGAAGTGCGAACCGCACATAAGCGTAAGTTAAATAAACATTTGCACCGGTCCAAAATAAGTACCGATCATCAACACAAGTTAAATAAATATGCGCAATGGTCCAAAATGCGAACCAAGCATCAACACAAGTTAAAAAAAAAAACATGCGCGCTGGTCCGAAATGCGAACCGCACAGCAACACAAGCTAAATAAGCAAGCACACTGGACCAAAATAAGCACCTTGCATCAACGCAAGTTAAATAAACATGCGCACTATTTCGAAATGCGAACTGCCTATTAACGCAACTTAAATAACATGCGCACTATTCAAAATAAGAACTGCGCATCAACGCAACTTAAATAAACATGCGCACTGGTCCAGAATAAGAACCGCGCATCAACTCAAGTTAAAGAAATATGCGCATTTGCCTGAAGTAAGAACCGCGCATTGACGCACGTTAAATAAACATACGCAGTGGTTCGAAATGTGAACCACGCGCCAACGTAAGTTAAATAAACATTTGCACTGGTCTAAAATAAGCACCGCGCATCAACGCAAGTTAAATAAACATGCGCACTTCTCCGAAATTCGAACCGCGCATCAACGCAAGTTAAATAAACATTTGCACTGGTCCAAAATAAGCACTGCGCATCAACGCAAGTTAAATAAACATGCTCACTGGTCCGAAATTCGAACTGCTCATCAACGCAAGTTAAATAAACATGCACACTGGTCCAAAATGCAAACCGCGCACCAACGCAAGTTAAATAAACATAGGCACACGTCCAAAATAAGCACCATGCATCAACGCAAGTTAAATAAACATGCAAACTGGTCCGAATTGCGAACCGCGTATCAAGGCAACCTAAGAAAACTTAAGCTGTCCGAAATAAGTACCGCTCATCAACGCAAGTAAAATAAACATGCGCATTGGTATAGAATAAGAACCGCACATCAACACAAGGTAAATAAACATGCGCACTGATCCGAAATAAGAACCGCACATCAACACAAGGTAAATAAACATGCGCACTGATCCGAAATAAGAACCGCACATCAACACAATGTAAATAAAGATGCGCATTGATCCGAAATAAGAACCGCACATCAAAACAAGGTAAATAAACGTGCGCACTGAACCGACATAAGAACCGCACATCCGCAAAAGGTAAAAAAAAAACATGGGCGCTGGTCAGAAATGCGAACCGCACATCAACGCAAGTTAAATAAACATGTGCACTGTTCCAAAAGGGGAACCGCGCATCTACGCAAAATTAAATAAACATGCGCACTTGTCTGAATAAGAGACGCGGATCAAGGTAAGTTACATAAATATGCGCACTGGTCCGAAATGCGAGCGTTGTTTGAAGGTATCTATGGCAGAATATCCAGTCTACCAGAGATACAAAAAATGTGTTTCCCATTTCTCTGGGAAAGATATCTTTGTATGCCTTTATCGGTCTATGTTCTGGTCCCGTGCTAAATTAATTATTGGGCTAGCTCTTTGCCGTCTCATCTTTTGAAGCCCAATTTTTCAAGAAAATTCCCTTGCTCATGCACGCTGGAATTGGTTTTATTGCTTTTCGTAAGCTGGGACTTTGTCCTTGGACAAACTTGTTTAGTCAAACGTAGTATACAGATATCCACCCTTCTGGATGACTAAAATATCATTTAATCTTGAGATCAAAATAGCTTTGTTCAATATTTTATGGTAGCTGCAAAATTAAGGCGAGGAAAAAGCCTTGTTTCTCATCCATTATGCTGAGGCCCTAAAATCATAGAAAGTGACCCGGCCGTGTCGAAAAAGCGGCTATTCCAACGAGTAAATTTATATTACAATCGATCTAAGTATTTTCACACGAAAAAAACATTTGGCGGCTTGTAACAATTGATTTTGTAAGTGTTATCATATTAATCCTTAAATAACAATAAACCCATGCTTTGTTTGGAATCAGATATGTATCTTTGCCCAAGTCTCATCCTCGGAATACTAAATCAATGGCGTCAAACAGATATATATGACGTTCTCGTAATACATGCATTTGGTCACACTTCACACGATCAAATGGTACAATCTTCATGCAATTATAGCTGGAAATCCGAATTTTAGTTTTTTACTCTTTGGAAAGTTTAAGTAGAAGTGAAGCAGAGAAACATTATGCAAATTTAATACACTTGTAAATCTCTCAATTCATGCAAAATGGAGAAAGGATTAAAATCAGTTAATCAAATTGGCATAGAAATAATGTACTTTACTTAAACACTATTTGATATTTAATATGTGTCATTTTGGTTTCAGTTAAGCATTTGACTACATCAGAAGGTTTAAATAATGCACTGAATATCATACATTGTCGTTTTTTCTTTGTACTCAAAATTTCAAAAAGGCAACTTTTTTATTTGCGATTTTCGTGACCTTACCGAGGGGGGATGAGAAAGAATATTACTTTTATTACACCTATTTTTTGCTATTTTTCAGGTCGCCATTAGACCAGCAATGGGTGAAGGTCTTGAAGCGTTGAGGACAGCGATATCTTAGTAACTCTGTAAAACTTTGATATGTAATTGCTTAGGAAGAGAAGAGGAAAAATTAAGCTAACAGTCTGTACGTAAACCTGTTTCAGCTCATTTTAAGGAAGAGTTCAAATTCAAAGGACTATGATTAGGAGATTTCTGTGCCCGATGTAATTATTTCAACTGAAAAAAAGAAAATTGTGGTGACTGTTCGGAATAAAAGATAAAGGTGCTGACTGTGTTGGAGAATCAACAATGGCAACCTCCGAAACGTTTCTTAATGTTTCGAAATCTACTAGTGGAGATCAAAATAAGGGAATTGTGGAAACCAAGACTGAAAAAAATGGCAAATCAGGTGTTTTTGTGGGAAATGTTAAAAATGACCAGAAAATAGAACCATGTGCAGAATCTAAGAATGCTAAGCGATTCACTTGTGACACCTGTGGCAAACGATTTGCAAGGCGTAGTAATCTTAAGGTACATATCCGATTTCATACTGGTTTTAGGCCTTTTAAGTGCAATTTTTGCGATAAGGAATATTTCGCAAAAAAGAATCTTCAGCAACATATGCACGTTCACACAGGTATAAGGCCGTTTAGTTGTAATGTTTGTTCAAAAACGTTTGCCCGTGATATGTCCTATAAAGATCATATGAAGCTGCATGCTGCAGTTAAACCATTTAAATGTAATACTTGTGAAAAAGCATTTATTAGCCAACGGCGACTTAAAGAGCACATGCAAATACATACTGATCTACCAGTCACATGCAATGTATGTGGCAAAATATTTACCTGTAATGCTAGTTTCTATGGACACACTTGCATGGACGCCGGTAAAAAATACAAATGTACCGTCTGTGGAAAACCGTTTGCTCAAAGCTGTGATCGCGAGGTACATATGCGTACACACACTGGTGAAAAGCCATTCAAATGCTATTTGTGTGGGCACACGTTTGCCAGAAAAAGCAGTCTTAGTTTACATGTAAGCAAGCACGCTAACAAAATTCCTTTTGAATGTAACCGCTGCGGAAAAGAATATTGCTCCAAGAGAGGGCTTGAGCAACATATGCGGAGCCATACTGGTGAGAAACCACACTCCTGCGACTTTTGTGAAAAATCGTTTTTGCATAAGTCAAATTTAAGAAGACATTTGCGTATTCATATTGCATAATATTTCACAGGAGTTTTTCCTACCTCTGAAAGACCAATAAATGTGGAGCTGTTTATTGAAAAAAGTATCCTGACCCATTTACACATTATTTCCCTGTTATTCACAGAATCATTAAACTGTATTTTTGTGACAAAGAATGGTATAAATGGTTGTTATAGACGTTTCACAGAAAGTATTTTGTGGTGCCGGCAGCACTTTGACCATTGAAGGTTCACCGATCTTTACAAAAAATAAATATCACGTTCGTCCGAGCCTAATCACTTTTCAATAAAATGAAATGAAATGAAATAAAATGAATGGCATGAAAAACCAGGATATTTTCCTGGCCTACGAATGAAGTGAAATGCATGCAGTAAGGCGTATGTGCTTAGCAATACCGCTAAGGTTTAACTTCTATTTGGGTCCTGTAATGCCATTCCAATGTTTTCCGTGTTTTTCAGTGGTGGACCAACTTTCAGTCTTCCAAGACCTAAACTGATTTCCAAGGAACTCCGAACTTGCAACGAGTCCGTCATTAATTAAAGTTATAAATATTTAATTAGTCAGCAGTATGAGAAGTTATTACGTTCTGTAATACCATCCTATCGCTTACTTCTCATTTAGTATCGAGTATGGCAACAGTAACTTGGTCAAAAAAAAAAGAAAATGTTTGTTTTGTAAATTGTTGCGTTTTAAAACGAAAGTGAAACAGAGAGCTGTTTTGTTTAATTGACAGTGCCTAAACCATTGTTTTACCAATATTATATGCGTTTCGTTATATTGCAAAATTAAAGTGTGGAATTAGAAATATAACTTATGCATTTCATTTCGCATGTCGCATATATATATGGAATAGTTTACATTTCTGGCCAGATTGTTTTGGAAATTTGACAGTAATATTTCCTTGGTAGTCTTCCACTCGGCTTGTTATTTGACTAAAAAATTTTCCATAAAATGAATAAAAAAACTTCTACTCTTCAAGTCCAAAGCTTTAAGATTTGTGACATTTGTTCCCTTGTATGTTATCTGGCATTTCATCCAACATTTGCATAAGTTGGGTCAATCTTAAGAATGCTACTTTTACTATAAATCCGATCCGATCATTTTGAAATTGATTGTTCCTCAAAGGTTGCTTCACAAGGCTTATATCCAAACTACTAGCATGTTCAAAATATCTAAAGGAGGGATAAGTGCAGACAAACAAACAATACCGTTGTTTCTACAAATCTGACCATATTGATGTTAATATTGATACCAATATCTTCTTTGAGCCCTCCCCACGCCCCACGTGTTTCAAAACTGGTAGCTTTCAGTTTTCATCCTTTATATCTTTGCTTTTACGTCTGCATATGTGACGCTGGTTTTATAATAAATCAGAATAAATGAAACAGGGTTACTTTTTGTGACACTCGTGCTCATGATTTTGTTTGTATAAAATAATGTGCCTATAATATTGAAGCAAAATTTTACAGTAATGGAAAAATCAGTATCCATTCATGTCGCCATACTAGGCAGCCAATTGGCTTGGTTGAGAATCTTGAATTTTGAGACAAGGCAGGTTCGATCCTCATCACATTATGACACACATATTTGGTTGGGAAACATTAGCAGCTCATCAGGGAAAGTGGAAAACCCTTCAGCGATCATGTTTGCATGTTTGATAAAAAAATTCCCATTAACGCTTCTTTAGAGAATTGCTGCAAACAAAGTTGCACATCCAAGTGAGGGGTCTAAGACAATAAACCCCAGACAATGCCCCCCAACCATACCCACCCCTAGGACCATACCCCCCGTGCTAATACCCCCCCAACCATACCCACCCCTAGGGCCATACCCCTCTTACCAATACCCCCTCCAACCATACCCACCCCTAGGACCATACCCCCGTGCCAATACCCCCAACCATACCCACCCGTAGGACCATACCCCATACCAATACCCCCACCATCATTTTTTCCAATTTTCATTTTAAAGATTTTCATTAAAGAACAACAAACTATACAGTTCTGTGATCTGTAGTTAAATGCTAAGCCATTTCACTATGATCTAGTTGAAAGGGGTATAATTGCAGTTCTGTGATCTGTAGCTAAAGGCTAAGCCATTCTGCACATCCAAATTAGTATACACTGTGCAGGAAAAACGAATGCGACTCTAGAATGAAAGAGACGGCAGGCTATGTAAATAACCGTAAAACAGATTTTGCCTTAAAAAATCAAAGTATCAAAACCTGTATTTGATATGTAAGCATTTAGCGAATGTATGTGAGTGAAATGTTAAACTGCTCCATTCTACAGAATTAAACATTGCTTGAGGTGATTGTGTTATTTTTATTGACATAAAAATTTAAATTCAGATTCACAAAATTTATTTGACGATTCTTTAAATTCATTCGAATGTGTATCTCTGTGAAATTTTTAATCTTGTAAAACATATTGCATTAATAT
Source organism: Protula sp. h YS-2021 (assembly GCA_949752745.1). Classification (NCBI taxonomy): domain Eukaryota; kingdom Metazoa; phylum Annelida; class Polychaeta; order Sabellida; family Serpulidae; genus Protula; species Protula sp. h YS-2021. The sequence goes on from OX457027.1 coordinate 7,763,789, forward strand.
CCAAAATATACTTTTTGCTACTAAAATACAATAATTGAGAGCAGAATATCAGTGAGGTCTATATTTATAGCCATCTTTCATTAAATCTATCAAAAATACCTTTTAATATGGAAAAGACATTCTGTGTAAAAGATACATATTCGGATTATTATTTATGTTATTATTATTAATAAATTATTGAATATTTGTATATTTAGATTAAGTATGGTACTTTATACGCAGATGTGATTTGTCACATAGACGCTGTTTTTCCAAGAAAATACAAAGCAGTCAGTTTCATAACTGTTTCATATCTGTTGACTCTGTCCTGTGCGGCTCCTCCATTCCCCTTCTTATGCGCCCCTTCTACTGGCCATGCAAGCAGACAATAAAAGTGTACTGAAAGCAGAGTGTACTGATCAATACTCGCTACGTTTACTTTTATGTACCTCTGCATTTGAACTAAATGTATTGACCATCTGCGCGCCAATTTACGTCTATCATTATGTCTACCAGCTACAGGCCTGCACTGTGAGCCGAAAATGACGGCCTTCACATTCAGTAATACACGTCTATCATCAGCGGCTTGATTTTAGAGCTGATCAGTGTGTGCATGGTATTAACTGATGTACAAAGCGTGTTTTGGTTAATTAGAAAGCATATTTTGTATCCTTTAGTTTGTCAGATTTTCAGGGATAAAAACTTTAAACTATGGGTTTGCTATCAATTAGCAGGATATTCGAAAATTTACAATTTGTTGTACTCGCGCGTCTCTCTTACATTTTCGTAAGTACAGCCGTTTTATTAGTCCCTTTTGCGAATAACTAAGTTTGTTTAAGATAAGATAGTTTATTAGCCCTGTTTGTAAAACTAATGTTTGTACAATAGATATCAAAGGTGCACTGCTGGATTGTTCTCAAGGAATAAGGTACAAGATTTAATAGTAGATAACGAGCGCTTTAAAATGAGAATAGCGTATTTAAGGTTCTTTGAACTGAAAGTTAAATCATTAGAGTTATCAGAATTTTCTGAGAAGACGTTGAAATCAGTTGCGTCAGGTGGACCAAACGCTCTGAGCGGTCTTACCTGAGGTTCCCAAATATATCATTATTATTATTAGTCCCCTGCCGCCGCGTAGCGCGGAGCGGGTGACTGCTGAATTTGGGTCTGTCCGTCCGTCCGTAGGTTTGCCGACACTTGGAAGCACAAATTTGTCGCATTATTTTTCGTTTCGACCAAAAAATGACGAAATGGCGACTTGTTGAAAATAGGCAATGTTTTAGTATTACTGTTATGTACAGTGCAACATTGTGCACGCGATATTTCAGCCGCTATTCAACCCTGGCTTTTGATTGTTGCGTCAGTGACAATATATATATTGAAGTTGAGCGACGTCGCATTATTTTTTCATTCGACCAAAAAATGACGAAATAGCGACTTGTTGAAAATAGGCAATGCTTTAGTATTACTGTTGCATACAGTGCAACTTTGTGCACGCGATATCTCAGCTGCTATTCAACCCTGGCTTTTGATTGTTGCTACAGGGAATATATATATATATATATATATATATATATATATGTGTGTATTGAAGTTGTGCGACGTCGCATTATTTTTCGATTCGAGCATAATTCGTGGCGGGGGACATTCATAAGTTTCACTGATAAGTTGTTATAATAATAATTATTATTATTATTATTGCATTTAGCGAAAAACAAAGGGTGTATGTCTGTAGAGTTTGTGAACTTTGATCTTCGTCTTGATTTTCCAAAATATGTGAGAGATATCAAGACGTAATATGTGTTTTTTTTTGTTATTTTTCAGGTCGCTGTTAGTTTAAAGCCTTGACACGAACACATGTACGGGACGCCGTAGAAACAGAACTTAGCATACACTCTTAGTATAAATGTCTTCGCACAAGCTCCGTAAACTGAGCTGAATGGATGTATGATCAATCTCAAAGGCATGATGAAACTGTGATTCGGGCCAGTTTTAAGTGAAATTTCAAGTTGAAAAGTATAAAGATATTTTTATGCATGTCGAATCGCTACGCTGAATTATTTTAAAATTTTTCCATCAATGGCGGCCTTCGATTCATTTTTGAAATCTATTGCTATTCGGGATGTAATTGAGGGAATCGGGAATTCCAGAGTTAAGTGCGAAGAAAATCAAAACTTAGATGGCATCGTCCGCCAACAGGATTCCAAAACAATTAAAATAATACCACGCTGTAATGAAAATGTTACAAACGAACAGCAAATACAATTAAAGACTCGATCAAATAATGATGCTAAGCGTTTCACGTGTAATATTTGTGGCAAAAAGTTAGCAAGGCTTTGTTATCTTAAGCTACATCTTCAAATTCATACTGGTTTTAGGCCTTTCAAGTGCAGTACTTGCGATAAGGCATATTTTTCAAAACATAGTCTTGACACTCACATGTCCACGCACATGAGGAAATTTAGTTGTGACGTTTGTTTAAAAACATTTATGCATAAGATGTTTTTCAAAGAGCACATGAGCCTCCATACTAGAGTTAAACAATTTCAGTGCATTACTTGTGAAAAGGCGTTTGTTTACCAGCACCGACTTACTGAGCACATGCGCACTCACACTGATGAGCTGACATGCAAAATTTGTGGTAAGACATCTGCAAATAGTAGAAATCTCAGGGTACATATTGGAATGCACAACGGTGAAAAACCAAAATCGTGCAAGTGTTCTGTTTGTGGAAATTTGTTTTCCCGTAAAAGCAATCTCAATGTACATATGCGTATACACACGGGTGAAAAGCCATTCAAATGTTATGTTTGCGGACAGACGTTTGCAAACAAATGCACTCTTAATGTGCATATGAGCAAACATGTGAGACGCCATACCACAGAGAAGCCACATTCCTGCGACTTTTGTGAAAAACGATTTGCGCATAGGTCTAGTTTATTAAGACATTTGCGCATTCATACTTAATCTCAGCCATAAGAGTCGTCGATATGTTGATTGAAAGCCAAAACGCAAAATACCAAATATTGAAAAGCATGACTGAGAATGTTTTAATATATACTGCGAAGTAAAGAATACATTTAAAATGTTATCTTCACTCATTCACATGCTGATTAACATTTTGGTGTCAGTTTGGTTGTTTTATGTAAATATATTTCTGAATATGACACACTACAAAGGCTGTTGGGTCCAAGCAATTCGAGAAACTCGACCCTCCCTTTCACGTCGATGTTTTGTGGGTTTGCTTTTTTTGTTATTTTAAAAGCAAAAACAATGTCAAGCAGAAAGGAACAGAAGAGATGTTTACCCTAAAATGTGGCGTACAGCTGCTTCAGCGTTCAGGTTTTCAATTAAAACACATGAACTGCTCCAAACTAATAACTTGATAATAACCTTCATGGCCTTATAGTGAAATACGAACATTGTCTTTGAGGCACCAGTCTCTTTGATGCACCAGCGTCTTTAATACGGCAATGTCTTTGATGCACCACTGTCTGAAAGGTATAAACTATTATTTATATTTCTTTGAAACAGTTGGAATGCTGCTATTGTGAGTTCCGTGGTGACACCCTGTGCATTCTACCGGTCACCACGTCTTGTTAGCTCTAAATGGACATTCGAGTCTCATGTTTGAAAAAGAACAAAATGTAGTTGTGAATTAAAGTCATAAGTATTTAAATGTTTGGTTGAACATTTTTACGATATTGTGTCATGTTATTTTATGCAGGCAGTCTGTGACTTGATTTATTGATCAGAATAATTCCTGTGATAATTTTAATTTTACATGGAATAATAAGTTAACTACCAGTAATTCATTTTAAACATTATTGTAAGGGAACTAAAAATGTTTTCCATGCTCACATATTATCTCTTGTTTGTATTTCGAACCTTGTGTCATAAACATATTTTGGGCCAAATGTATAAAATTAGAGTATTATAGATTATTGCGCTTCGGTATCAAGGTAAGCGACCATTTGCGTTCTTTGTTTTACATTGCCATATCACTCGGTTTTGGCATAGGATGTTAATTCACTGTATTTTACGAAAAAATTTAAAAAGTTGAAATGTCGGTCATGCAGTTGTGTTTTTGCATATACGGATTTTTTTCGTATTTAATATGCCAAATTTATGTGTCTTAAAATAAATTGAACATTAAATAACGCTTTTAGTCAGTATCATGGAAATTCATCTGTAGCCTTGCATTCGGTTCTGGTGCAGTTTTTCTCAGTTAACAATGCTGCGTTGAATAGTATAATATGTGGAATGGGGACTGCATTAAGGTTTCCCATTTAGCAAACATGACCTAATAATGCTTGGTTGTTTAACTAATTGAAAGTCATACCAGTTGGTAGATATCAAGAGAAGATAAAATCCCCAAGTAGCAATGCAGAACTGTGTCTGCTTGTCCCAACATTCAAGTAGTAATGTTTAACATGAGGAACTATTATGCATTCGAGAATATCAATTCCTCAAATACATTACGTTCGATAAATTGAAATCTGCAAATAGACACATCCTTTTGTGATAGCATAAAGTAATTTGAGAAAACAATCCATCGAAAATCTACTTAATTTTTTGAAACACGGCGTCGCTGTTATAGTCTCTAGCAGACGGACGGATTCCATATATATATATATATATATATATATATATATATATATATATATATATATATATATATATATATATATATATATATATAGATATATATATATATATATATGTGTGTGTGTGTGTGTGTTACAGCGGATCTGTTGAATCAGCGAATCTGTGGATCCGCTGAAAATTTCAACGAATCTGTAAATACGCTGGTTCGACCAGCGAATCTATAGATCCGCTGAAACTTTTAACGGATCTAACAAATCCGCTGATTTTGGACCGAGAAAATTCTACAGATCCGCTGAAATGATTGACGAAGCTAAAGTACTGTTGATATTGAGTAGAATGGCCGAAATATACGGTATTAATGTCTAAACGGTGCTGTTATTACTAATGCAATTAGACGTTATTTTGCAACCGTCTCATTAATAAAAACACACAACCACATTATTAATACAAATAAGTAATGTATGATCTGTTTTGCATTAAAACTTATGATGTTTGGCGTTATAGTAACCAAAAATAGATATAACAGACTTATAAACCACTGTTGCTAGTACTAACTTCTACCTGTGATTATTACTTAAAAGACAAATTCATTGTTAAATTGCAATAACTTTAGCATATACCACTCCAATAGAATCATAATATGTACGACTACTTCCTTATAAGAAGATCACAAGTTATGAAGCTTGCAATTAAAGTTCTACGATCATGGACAGTAACACTAGCATTGAAGTGCAATCAATGTGCTTCAAATGGCATTTTAATGAAAACAATGCCTTATATTATGGGCTATGATAATACTCAATATCAACAGCACTTTAGCTTCGTCAATCATTTCAGCGGACCTGTAGATTTTTTCGGCCCAAAATCAGCGGATTTGTTAGATCCGCTAAAATTTTCAGCGCATCTATATTCGCTGGTCGAACCAGCGTATCTACAGATTCGCTGACATTTTCATATATGTATATGAAATTTAACTAATTTACTTTAAAAGGATTTAATTAAAGGGTAATATTTATGAACTTTACTGCTCATGGTCAAAAACCAGAAGTTGACCATTTTATCTCGAAGTCGGTTAGAGATAGAACTATTTTTAGCTTATTTTCGACCCTTTGTTCTTAAAACACGTCACATAAGTATCTCGGAGACTTTGACCTCAGTCATGGTTAAGGAAAAAAATCGGAAGTTGACCATTAAATCGAGAATAGTTAAATATTTTAAACTTATTTTCGATCTTTTGGGCCTAAGAGACGTCGTATAAGGGGTACCGCGGTGACTCTGATCTCGTTCACGGTCCAGGTAAGAAACACGTGGACCATCATATGGAAAAGGGTAAGAGACCGAGTGACTTTGAGCTTATTTTATACCCCTTTGGTTCCTGAAATTTCAATGTTTTACCATGTCATTGTGGTCAATTTTCGAAAAAAACCTGTCTTGACACATATTCCTGCTGAGCAGTAAAAAGATGAGATTTGTCTTTGGGTTAGGACGCAGTGGTCTGTGCTACATCGATATTTTTCCAAGTCTATTCAATGCTGCAGAAGTTGCGTAGAAGTTTTGTTTGTTTTGTTTGCAGCAAAGAGCAATGTCCGTTCAACCTCATGTAAAAGATATGGAATAGACGCTGCTCTATAACGGAATGTTTCCTGGGATATAACGTCAAAAGCTGTGTTACCGAGTCTTGGCTCTGCTACCGAGTGCTCACTGTGTTACCGAGTGCTCGCTGTGTTACCGAGTGCTCACTGTGTTACCGAGTGTTCGCTGTGTTACCGAATTGTGTTACCGAGTGCTCGCTGTGTTACCGAGTGCTCACTGTGTTACCGAGTGCTCGCTGTGTTACCGAGTGCTCACTGTGTTACCGAGTGTTCGCTGTGTTACCGAGTGCTCACTGTGTTACCGAGTGCTCGCTGTGTTACCGAGTACTCACTGTGTTACCGAGTGCTCGCTGTGTTACCGAGTGCTCGCTGTGTTACCGAGTGCTCGCTGTGTTACCGAGTGCTCGCTGTGTTACCGAGTGCTCACTGTGTTACCGGGTGCTCTCTGTGTTACCGAGTGCTCGCTGTGTTACCGAGTGCTCACTGTGTTACCGAGTGCTCACTGTGTTACCGAGTGCTCACTGTGTTACCGAGTGCTCGCTGTTTTGAACGCGTTTTGATGCAATTAGCGTCGTGACTTTAATTTTAACACAGGTCTGAGGAATTCTAAATTTCCAGTTATCCAGTATCGTAATTTCAGAGGTTCAAAGCGTAATTTTCGTTACTCGGTAGACAACTCGTTTAGTTCTCTTTAAATTTCTGTTGAAGGTGGTACCTAAAAGTTGAGAAAGAAATGTTGAGAAAGGTCTATTTTGGTGAAATCGTTACTGATCCCATCTAGATGGCCCTTCTTTCTATAATTTTTTTTATTAAAGGCAGCAGACATAAGTTCTTACCTGGCTTTAACACTGTTCACTGACTGGCCCCCCGCCCCTAAATTTTCGTGTAAATTAAAAAGTATTGCGTGTTATTTTCAATTTTATTTCGTTAACGTTGACACTCAGTGGAGACGCTCAGTTTGTGATACCGCATTGATTGAGCTTAATAACGGTGTTTTTATTTGCTTAAAAATTTACATTTTAAAACTTTTAAAGGTGAAATATTATCTGTCCTCATTCAGGTTTTGGCGTATAAATACAATGTTTAAAAGCAAAATATCAGTTCAGTTAAGGAGAAATTAATTCATTAATATATTTCATTAAATTTTACTATAACAATAACATGCCTCGGTGACCTTGTTTTTCTCGGTCAGGGTCAGAAACTGAAATTTGACCATTATCTGGAAACCGGTTACAAAGAGAGCGATTGGGTCTAAAAGATATACCTTGACCTCGGTCATGGTAAATTTCCGAGACCGGATGTTGACCACTTTCTCGAATTCGGCCAGAGACGTTGCATAAGAGCTGGTCTTGACCTGCTCTCGCTGTCGAGTTGAAAAAACCGGAAGTTGACCAGAACCTCGAAAGCCGAGAGAGATGGATCGATTGTGAGCTTATTTTCCACAGTTTGAGCTTGAGAGACGTTAAAGGAGGTACTTCGGTGACCTTGTCCTCGGCCTTGGTCAAAGTCAAAAACAAGAAGTAAAACCAATTTCTCGAAAACTGTTCGAGATAGAGCGAGAAGTACCTCGGTGACCGTGATCTGGTTTTTGATTGGGATTAAAACCGGAAGTTGACCTATAGAGATTCAGAGAAAACGGTTAGTGACAGAGCGATTTTGAGCTCATTTGACCAACTGTCCCCACAGGCAAAATGACGTCTTTAAGACGTCTATAGACGTAATTTTTGGACCAACATGACGTCTTTAAGACGTCTGAAAAGGTTGATGACGTCTTTAAGACGTCTGAAAAAGTCCTTTTTGAGACGTAAAAAGACGTCGTCTTAAGACTTAAAAAGAACGTGCTGTTTGGACGTAAAAAGACGTCGTTTTTGGACGTCTTTAAGACGTCCATAAAAGGTCGATTTTGTAACAAAAAAGGACGTCTTTTGGGGGACGTAGAGAGACGTCGTTTTCGGACGTGTTTACCACATATGAAAAAGGTCGAGTCTGATGTCAATTTTATAGAACTCTGGAGGGAGAATAAAACAGATCAAACACAAAAAAATACAAGTTGTATTGCTTCATTGTAAAAAGAACACATTGAATACATAATCACAACAACGCTTTAGCAATAAAACTCCTGTCCTTCAAGCTAACCTGAATCAACAGTTCTTTTGCCCGAACACACATAAAAATGCACGCTGCTGTCTTACTCAATGAGCACTAAATCACAAGGTGCGCTGCGGAAAAGCGCTGAATCACAAAGCGCAGTGAAGAAAGCGCACTGAATCACAAGGCGCGCTGAACAATAAAGCAAGCTCTTGGTGGTCCGAACTATCTTTAGTGTGCCGAATAGTTCATCGTTTCACTGGGGCAGGGCTTAGATCAAACAGACGGATGGACGGGCAGACACACGGACCAGCCAGAATGAAAGAGGTTGCACCCGTTTAATCTCCAAAACGAAGGTTGAAACTGTATAAAAATATAGATTCATAAATACATATACTCAATCTAATTCGCTTGACATGCACTTTAAATAAACAAGATAAACCATTCCATTTAAGTAATTTCTCGCTGTAAATCCAGTTAAATAATGGTGCAGAATCTTTGATTATGTTTACACAAAAAAGGTGTTTATTGCTACAAACCAATACCAAATCACGTGAAGTTATTTTATGTATATTTACCGTTTAGGCCTCCTCACATTCATTTGACAGATCCAGTACACAACGTAGACAGGCAGGAGAGCCGTAGAAAACCCTGAAATATACGTAATAAGCCTTATCACACTTTGGGTGTTTCGAATAAAATTCGCAAAAATTTTGAATTTCCACTTTCATTGTTATACCCAGCTATAGTTTGTATTCGAAACGCAGAATTTTTGTGCATTTTATTAGGACACCAAAATGTGATTTGGCTTATATATGGTAACAGACCGTATCACTGCTGTTGAAATGTATTGTAATTTTATTGCCATTTACTTCACTCAACAAAACTGTCCGAAAAAACTGTTGACAAACCTGCCAGGTAAAACAAAGCTGTCAGAGAAATATTTTATTTTGTTGTTTCAATAGAATCACATATTTTTTTATCGCCCATTTAGAGCGCTGATTTTAAAGTACACTTTACGTGACATAATAATCAAACACATCAAAACATTTATATTAAATTCAGTAATAAACCTTACCTTTTAAATTGACATTAAAATCCCAATGTCTTTATAATAGAAGCCGAAAAATTGAGGTAAATAACCGCCTTGTGTTCAACCGGACAACGTCGTTAGAAAACAGCTGACCTCTGACGAGATCTATCTGTAATGTATACGTTGTTGCTCAACAGACAACCTCTATGGTGGTTTGGTATTTTGTGTATAACACGTTTTTCGCAGACCCACTGGTATTCCGCGGAAAATAGTACTTATAAAACACACACACACACACACACACACACACACACACATATATATATATATATATATATATATATATATATATATATATATATATATATATATATATATATATATATATATATAAAACACAAAAATCTAAGGTGTAGATTTTTTACGTATATATATTTAAGAAGAATGGAAATACTAATAGTTGGCGTATGTTAAACATTTTCCATCTGTAACTTTTTAAAATCTCGTTTTTACCGGTGTCAGAACTAAAATATTCATTAACTAGACAGAATTCCGCTACATAGCGGAATTAGCTCACTTGCAGAAACCATTACAGAAAATATTTGTATTAAATCATGACAAAAAACCTTTCGCAGTACCCCTTCTTTATCTGTGCTTCGATCCAGCTTCCGTTTCTGGGCTTTGACCATGACCTAGAAGGTCAAGGTCACCGAGGTACCTCTTATATAGGGTCAAAATGAGCTCAAAATCGCTCTATCTCTAACAGTTTTCGAGATAAGTCGGCCTCTCGTTAACGGCGCGTGATGTCACGTGACCTTTGACCTTTACCCTCAAGGTCGAGATTAGTGATGAAAGTTTACACTGATAGAGTAAGTTATGTGTGTTCAAACTGGAGTTTGAGCACGTTTATGGCTACTTTTCGTGATTAATAGGTGTTTCAAAAAAAATTTGACCTCACTTTGACTTTGATCTCTGAGATTCAAGGTAAAAAAAAATTGCGGATTTGACGACAACTCATTACCCTCTATGTCTCGGCCGCATGCCGTCTTTCTACGTAGGAGGTTTTTGGAAACCACTTTGAGGTAAAAAATACTTTGACCTCAATTTGACCTTGAACTTTAAATTCAAGGTAAAAAAATTTTGCGGATTCGACGGCATCTCATCATTCTCTATCATTGTTCCAAATTTCATCGTCCTGCATCAAATAGCGTAGGAGGAGTTTTCTGGAAACCTCCGTGACGGAAAAAAGAGAAGAAAAAAAGGAAAAAAGGCAGAAATTTCGAGAAAAACTACAAACTTATACCCATTTGCAAACGAAGTTTGCAATTTGGAATTATTGGATAAAACAAGCAAGGAATGCAACTTTGGATTGTAGAACTTATTTTGGGACCTCTTAGCGATGTGACCGAAATGGGACCTTTTTGGACTTGTCGAATATCCATATATGGTCTCAATTATGTCGCGACCAATGTGGGACCTTTTTTGGATTTCCTAAGTGCCTAGACTTGGTCTTAATCACGTCGTGACCATATTGGGACTTTTTTCAGACCATATTTTACGTCTTTTGCCTGCTGGGCTTTGACGACCTGTCGTCATGTAAAAGATTCATTTTCTTTTGTGGTTTTTGCCATTGGTTCATCTGCTGTCTGTTAATGGAATTCGGTCTAGTTATTAATATGAGATTTTTTGCTATCATTAACTAAATTTAGGACACGGCTGTGCGTGTGTAAGTTATGAAAATTCAAATTTTTATTTGTCAAGAATTATGTAAATAGAATCCGTGGGGGGGGGGGGGGGGGCACTTGGTATGAAATATTTCACGATAGTAGTATGAAAATGAGAGTTCCACTGCAGGAAGTGACGTCATACTGTCTGGACCGGAAGTGACGTCATAGGCGCTGTCATGGCAACGAAGTGTTGTGATGGCAACGCAGTGGTGTAGTCATGGAAACGAAGCGTAGCCCTGGTAACCTAGCCATGGTAACATAGCCAAAGTGAAGACCTCCCCCCTACCCCCCGCTAGCCGGCATTCGGGATCCCCCCTCCCCCTCCCCCCTAGCCGGCAGTCGGGACAGACCCTATGGTAAAAAGTGTGGACCCCCCCCCAGGCGGCAGTCGGGACAGACCCCCCCCCCAGGCGGCAGTCGGGACCCCCCACCCCCTAGCCGGCAGTCGGCACAGACTCTATGGTAAAAAGTGTGGACCCCCCAGGTGAGCAACGTTCTGTCACGTCAGCAAAAGTTACACACCACAATTTGATCACATCAGAGGGGTATATAAGGGATGAGCACCCAGCAAACAGGGGCAACTATATCGGTAAGTGGAACTCATTGAAAGTTTGTAAACAAAAAGTGTGATAACTTTCGTTATAGTTGCATGAAAATTTCACTGTTTTATTCAGTTTTATATAAACTTTTGTAATAAAGTGATCACAGGCTATTTGCGCAGCGTGTTGTATGCATATTTACCGCCATTTTAATTTTGTAACAATTTATATAATTTTCATTATAGTTGACTGATTTACATGGAAATAATTTCACTTTGATGCAGTTTTATATCTAGTTCTTGCTATAAAGTGATCATGAGCTAGTTGCAGGTGGCTGTATTTTTACCGCCATTTTAACTTAACAATGTGATAACTTTCATTATAGTTGACCGATTTACATGAAAATTGCGTCATTGGATTACAGTGCTTCTTCGCGGATGAATACCATTTGGCGGATGAATGCCATTTGACTTCACCGCTAGATGTCTCTGCTGTGCAGCTGTAAGTGAGACATTCAAGCAACTATCTGCTGAGTCAACAATTTTTAAACACGTATGAAAAGTTACACACCATATTTTGATTACATGTAAATAGCATAAAAGCATGAGCGAAACATATGAATCGGTGATAAATTCTGCTGAGTCAGCAATTTTTGAACACGTTTGAACAAGTTACACACCATAATTTGATTACATGTGTGACGAGAGAAAACTTCACAATGTCAACATTACTTCTTCACAGATGTATGACTATGGACGACGTCTATGCTGACTATGTATTTTCAAAGCTTCCTGCTTTTGAATCGGATTGGATGTTACAAGTGAAGAATTTGCATCAGCATTGGGAAGCTGTTGGAAAGGTCATTCCAAGAGATTGTTTCATCCACTCGTTTCAACGTGAATGTGAGGATCTACATTTACCATCAACTTACGACATTGATTCAGCATTTATCAACGCGAATACAATTTGGGCAGTTGAACTCATGTTAGATGTAGCTGCAAGAATCATTTTACATTATGATGATGACATTCCATTGACGACGAAAGTATCAGAACTTGTTCGGTTAAACCATGGACGAGTTGAAGTGAATTCAAAAGTTTGCAAGTTCTTTGAAAAATGAGCTGACTCAGCAGATAGTTGGGTATAAAAAGGAGTGGACTCAGCAGACAGTTGGAGGGAGTGGACTAACTCAGCAGATAGTTGAAGGGGGTGGACTTACTCAGCAGAGTGGAGTGAAGTTATCATTTCTCAGCAGACAGTTGGAGGGAATGGACTGACTCAGCAGAGTGGAGTGAAGTCATTTCTCAGCAGACAGTTGGAGGGAGTGGACTGACTCAGCATATTGTTGAAGTTAGTGGACTGACTCAGCAGACAGTTGGGTATAAAAGGGAGTGAACTCCTCATCAGTTTATTGTGCAGCCATGGAGAACAAGACAAGCAGCTTTAAAATTAGTGCAAACTTAACCATTACTGTGGAGCATGGAGAATATGGGCCATTTCTACGCATCACACGTGGAGAGAGATGGTGTGCTTATTCACCATCTTTGTGGAAGATTATATTTCAAAGCTTGAAAAATATTGCGTGACATTGGCTTCAAACTATACTTAACGCAAACGAAGTGGCTTGAAGTCATTTCATACTTGGATATAAGTTATGTGCGTTTTGTGCCAACGTCACGGTTTGAAGGGAAAAAATATACGCATTACATCAACATGAATGATGGTGAATGGGAGACACTGCTTCAGGAGATGGACAACATCAACACAGCCCTATCACCATGTGAGGAATGTCATGGTGAGAAAACTGTCATCAACCTGCAAAAGGATGGTCGGATGAAGGTATCAAAGCTATCCAAGAAAAGGCTGGCTGAAGTTCAGTTGGAGAACATGAACGTGCAAAATCAACTTGGACTCACCTGCGACTATTGCGGTGCTTGTGGATATGTGGTGGATTATCATTGGCACTGCCACAAGTATAATTGCAAGTTGTGTGAACCAAACAACTTCTGCGGCAAGTGTGGAGTACTTAAAGTCTGTGAAGCAAAGTAAAAGTGACACTGAAACAAGATGGACACATGTTTTAAAAATGCTTATGTTGACTTGATGATTGCTAAACTTGCTAGCTGTGGCACTCCAGACTATCAACTTTATCATTTAGACGCTTTTTGGGATGTTGTACATCATAGTCTTGATGTGATTGAACTACATTCAAGATTTCTTGGAGAATGTTATAAAATTGGAATAGAAGAAGATCCTGACTTTGACTTTGATTCTGCGCTTTATTCTGCTCGTACTGATGTAGAAATATATTTCACCGTAGTTGATCATTTGAGAGATTGCTGCAAAGAGGAAACTGAACAGCTTTATCAGGTAACTTTAAAGATATAAAAAACCTTTTAAACATCTTTGTGATAACAAAGTGAATCTTATGCGAGTTGATAACAATGTTTTTCTTACTAACAAATTTAGTTTTATGTGAGTGGTTTCAACGTAAACAAACATTATGATAGAAGAGGCAGCAAAAATATTAAAAGATATTTTATTACAGGAAGAAACCGACATGTCAGAATAAACAACAGAAACAAAGTCAACATGGAGATTCTTGTGCTATTCAGCGGTCACAAGGACGTTCTTTCAAATATGTTTCCAACACGACTTGAAAAGTATGGACTTGTGTTCAACTCGAGTGAAGCGTTGTATCAATATGAGAAAGCAGTTTTTCATCACCGCCAAGCTATTGCTTCAGCCATTGCTTCATGTAGCAATGGATATGAAGCGAAACGTATTGCTAAAGTGATAAAGCCATGTCCTTTATGGCATACAGTAAAGAGAAGTAAAATGCAAGATGTTTTACAAGTCAAATTGAATTAGTGTGTATTGTTTCGCAACAAGTTAAAAGAATGTAAAGACAAAACTTTAGTTGAAGCAACGTATAATCATTGGTGGGGAGCTGGTGTGAAACATGTGTCATCTCCTTCATATCCTGGTCAGAATATTATGGGAAAGTTGTTAGAAATGTTGTGTCAGACTTGATGTGCAGACGTGTGGACATGTAAAATATGGAGAAGTGTGTTAAGTGAACAACAACTGGAAAAAACTTGCTGAACTTGATAGACTTGTGCTGCACTGCCGGAGCAACAGGCTGCATAATGGCAGACATGACATTGAGACAATATATTGTGCAAAAAGCTTATTGTGAAGAAATGTTATTAGCTGTAAAAAAGTTTGCATATTTAGTCTGTCCTGCTTGTCAACATGAAGAGTGCCAAGAACATACTTGTCATGCTGCATGTGTTTATACATATTGGAATGAAGCTAAATATTACATTCATTTAGATAAAGTGTTAGAGAATGCAAATCAACGTTGTGAGAAATATGGTGTAGATGTTATTACATTGGATGAACTCAGTATTTGGTTAGTGTTCATTGAAGACCAATGGTCTCCAGTTATTCATACCATTGTTCACTGACTGGCCCCCCGCCCCTAAATTTTCGTGTAAATTAAAAAGTATTGCGTGTTATTTTCAATTTTATTTCGTTAACGTTGACACTCAGTGGAGACGCTCAGTTTGTGATACCGCATTGATTGAGCTTAATAACGGTGTTTTTATTTGCTTAAAAATTTACATTTTAAAACTTTTAAAGGTGAAATATTATCTGTCCTCATTCAGGTTTTGGCGTATAAATACAATGTTTAAAAGCAAAATATCAGTTCAGTTAAGGAGAAATTAATTCATTAATATATTTCATTAAATTTTACTATAACAATAACATGCCTCGGTGACCTTGTTTTTCTCGGTCAGGGTCAGAAACTGAAATTTGACCATTATCTGGAAACCGGTTACAAAGAGAGCGATTGGGTCTAAAAGATATACCTTGACCTCGGTCATGGTAAATTTCCGAGACCGGATGTTGACCACTTTCTCGAATTCGGCCAGAGACGTTGCATAAGAGCTGGTCTTGACCTGCTCTCGCTGTCGAGTTGAAAAAACCGGAAGTTGACCAGAACCTCGAAAGCCGAGAGAGATGGATCGATTGTGAGCTTATTTTCCACAGTTTGAGCTTGAGAGACGTTAAAGGAGGTACTTCGGTGACCTTGTCCTCGGCCTTGGTCAAAGTCAAAAACAAGAAGTAAAACCAATTTCTCGAAAACTGTTCGAGATAGAGCGAGAAGTACCTCGGTGACCGTGATCTGGTTTTTGATTGGGATTAAAACCGGAAGTTGACCTATAGAGATTCAGAGAAAACGGTTAGTGACAGAGCGATTTTGAGCTCATTTGACCAACTGTCTCCCACAGGCAAAATGACGTCTTTAAGACGTCTATAGACGTAATTTTTGGACCAACATGACGTCTTTAAGACGTCTGAAAAGGTTGATGACGTCTTTAAGACGTCTGAAAAAGTCCTTTTTGAGACGTAAAAAGACGTCGTCTTAAGACTTAAAAAGAACGTGCTGTTTGGACGTAAAAAGACGTCGTTTTTGGACGTCTTTAAGACGTCCATAAAAGGTCGATTTTGTAACAAAAAAGGACGTCTTTTGGGGGACGTAGAGAGACGTCGTTTTCGGACGTGTTTACCACATCTGAAAAAGGTCGAGTCTGATGTCAATTTTATAGAACTCTGGAGGGAGAATAAAACAGATCAAACACAAAAAAATACAAGTTGTATTGCTTCATTGTAAAAAGAACACATTGAATACATAATCACAACAACGCTTTAGCAATAAAACTCCTGTCCTTCAAGCTAACCTGAATCAACAGTTCTTTTGCCCGAACACACATAAAAATGCACGCTGCTGTCTTACTAAATGAGCACTAAATCAACAGGTTCGCTGCGGAAAAGCGCTGAATCACAAAGCGCAGTGAAGAAAGCGCACTGAATCACAAGGCGCGCTGAACAATAAAGCAAGCTCTTGGTGGTCCGAACTATCTTTAGTGTGCCGAATAGTTCATCGTTTCACTGGGGCAGGGCTTAGATCAAACAGACGGATGGACGGGCAGACACACGGACCAGCCAGAATGAAAGAGGTTGCACCCGTTTAATCTCCAAAACGAAGGTTGAAACTGTATAAAAATATAGATTCATAAATACATATACTCAATCTAATTCGCTTGACATGCACTTTAAATAAACAAGATAAACCATTCCATTTAAGTAATTTCTCGCTGTAAATCCAGTTAAATAATGGTGCAGAATCTTTGATTATGTTTACACAAAAAAGGTGTTTATTGCTACAAACCAATACCAAATCACGTGAAGTTATTTTATGTATATTTACCGTTTAGGCCTCCTCACATTCATTTGACAGATCCAGTACACAACGTAGACAGGCAGGAGAGCCGTAGAAAACCCTGAAATATACGTAATAAGCCTTATCACACTTTGGGTGTTTCGAATAAAATTCGCAAAAATTTTGAATTTCCACTTTCATTGTTATACCCAGCTATAGTTTGTATTCGAAACGCAGAATTTTTGTGCATTTTATTAGGACACCAAAATGTGATTTGGCTTATATATGGTAACAGACCGTATCACTGCTGTTGAAATGTATTGTAATTTTATTGCCATTTACTTCACTCAACAAAACTGTCCGAAAAAACTGTTGACAAACCTGCCAGGTAAAACAAAGCTGTCAGAGAAATATTTTATTTTGTTGTTTCAATAGAATCACATATTTTTTTATCGCCCATTTAGAGCGCTGATTTTAAAGTACACTTTACGTGACATAATAATCAAACACATCAAAACATTTATATTAAATTCAGTAATAAACCTTACCTTTTAAATTGACATTAAAATCCCAATGTCTTTATAATAGAAGCCGAAAAATTGAGGTAAATAACCGCCTTGTGTTCAACCGGACAACGTCGTTAGAAAACAGCTGACCTCTGACGAGATCTATCTGTAATGTATACGTTGTTGCTCAACAGACAACCTCTATGGTGGTTTGGTATTTTGTGTATAACACGTTTTTCGCAGACCCACTGGTATTCCGCGGAAAATAGTACTTATAAAACACACACACACACACACACACACACACACATATATATATATATATATATATATATATATATATATATATATATATATATATATATATATATAACACAAAAATCTAAGGTGTAGAT
This sequence comes from Protula sp. h YS-2021, assembly GCA_949752745.1. Lineage (NCBI taxonomy): Eukaryota > Metazoa > Annelida > Polychaeta > Sabellida > Serpulidae > Protula > Protula sp. h YS-2021. The sequence goes on from OX457027.1 coordinate 7,781,486, forward strand.
TTTTTACGTATATATATTTAAGAAGAATGGAAATACTAATAGTTGGCGTATGTTAAACATTTTCCATCTGTAACTTTTTAAAATCTCGTTTTTACCGGTGTCAGAACTAAAATATTCATTAACTAGACAGAATTCCGCTACATAGCGGAATTAGCTCACTTGCAGAAACCATTACAGAAAATATTTGTATTAAATCATGACAAAAAACCTTTCGCAGTACCCCTTCTTTATCTGTGCTTCGATCCAGCTTCCGTTTCTGGGCTTTGACCATGACCTAGAAGGTCAAGGTCACCGAGGTACCTCTTATATAGGGTCAAAATGAGCTCAAAATCGCTCTATCTCTAACAGTTTTCGAGATAAGTCGGCCTGTCGTTAACGGCGCGTGATGTCACGTGACCTTTGACCTTTACCCTCAAGGTCGAGATTAGTGATGAAAGTTTACACTGATAGAGTAAGTTATGTGTGTTCAAACTGGAGTTTGAGCACGTTTATGGCTACTTTTCGTGATTAATAGGTGTTTCAAAAAAAATTTGACCTCACTTTGACTTTGATCTCTGAGATTCAAGGTAAAAAAAAATTGCGGATTTGACGACAACTCATTACCCTCTATGTCTCGGCCGCATGCCGTCTTTCTACGACAAAATCTGTAGGAGGTTTTTGGAAACCACTTTGAGGTAAAAAATACTTTGACCTCAATTTGACCTTGAACTTTAAATTCAAGGTAAAAAAATTTTGCGGATTCGACGGCATCTCATCATTCTCTATCATTGTTCCAAATTTCATCGTCCTGCATCAAATAGCGTAGGAGGAGTTTTCTGGAAACCTCCGTGACGGAAAAAAGAGAAGAAAAAAAGGAAAAAAGGCAGAAATTTCGAGAAAAACTACAAACTTATACCCATTTGCAAACGAAGTTTGCAATTTGGAATTATTGGATAAAACAAGCAAGGAATGCAACTTTGGATTGTAGAACTTATTTTGGGACCTCTTAGCGATGTGACCGAAATGGGACCTTTTTGGACTTGTCGAATATCCATATATGGTCTCAATTATGTCGCGACCAATGTGGGACCTTTTTTGGATTTCCTAAGTGCCTAGACTTGGTCTTAATCACGTCGTGACCATATTGGGACTTTTTTCAGACCATATTTTACGTCTTTTGCCTGCTGGGCTTTGACGACCTGTCGTCATGTAAAAGATTCATTTTCTTTTGTGGTTTTTGCCATTGGTTCATCTGCTGTCTGTTAATGGAATTCGGTCTAGTTATTAATATGAGATTTTTTGCTATCATTAACTAAATTTAGGACACGGCTGTGCGTGTGTAAGTTATGAAAATTCAAATTTTTATTTGTCAAGAATTATGTAAATAGAATCCGTGGGGGGGGGGGCACTTGGTATGAAATATTTCACGATAGTAGTATGAAAATGAGAGTTCCACTGCAGGAAGTGACGTCATACTGTCTGGACCGGAAGTGACGTCATAGGCGCTGTCATGGCAACGAAGTGTTGTGATGGCAACGCAGTGGTGTAGTCATGGAAACGAAGCGTAGCCCTGGTAACCTAGCCATGGTAACATAGCCAAAGTGAAGACCTCCCCCCTACCCCCCGCTAGCCGGCATTCGGGATCCCCCCTCCCCCTCCCCCCTAGCCGGCAGTCGGGACAGACCCTATGGTAAAAAGTGTGGACCCCCCCCAGGCGGCAGTCGGGACAGACCCCCCCCAGGCGGCAGTCGGGACCCCCCACCCCCTAGCCGGCAGTCGGCACAGACTCTATGGTAAAAAGTGTGGACCCCCCAGGTGAGCAACGTTCTGTCACGTCAGCAAAAGTTACACACCACAATTTGATCACATCAGAGGGGTATATAAGGGATGAGCACCCAGCAAACAGGGGCAACTATATCGGTAAGTGGAACTCATTGAAAGTTTGTAAACAAAAAGTGTGATAACTTTCGTTATAGTTGCATGAAAATTTCACTGTTTTATTCAGTTTTATATAAACTTTTGTAATAAAGTGATCACAGGCTATTTGCGCAGCGTGTTGTATGCATATTTACCGCCATTTTAATTTTGTAACAATTTATATAATTTTCATTATAGTTGACTGATTTACATGGAAATAATTTCACTTTGATGCAGTTTTATATCTAGTTCTTGCTATAAAGTGATCATGAGCTAGTTGCAGGTGGCTGTATTTTTACCGCCATTTTAACTTAACAATGTGATAACTTTCATTATAGTTGACCGATTTACATGAAAATTGCGTCATTGGATTACAGTGCTTCTTCGCGGATGAATACCATTTGGCGGATGAATGCCATTTGACTTCACCGCTAGATGTCTCTGCTGTGCAGCTGTAAGTGAGACATTCAAGCAACTATCTGCTGAGTCAACAATTTTTAAACACGTATGAAAAGTTACACACCATATTTTGATTACATGTAAATAGCATAAAAGCATGAGCGAAACATATGAATCGGTGATAAATTCTGCTGAGTCAGCAATTTTTGAACACGTTTGAACAAGTTACACACCATAATTTGATTACATGTGTGACGAGAGAAAACTTCACAATGTCAACATTACTTCTTCACAGATGTATGACTATGGACGACGTCTATGCTGACTATGTATTTTCAAAGCTTCCTGCTTTTGAATCGGATTGGATGTTACAAGTGAAGAATTTGCATCAGCATTGGAAAGCTGTTGGAAAGGTCATTCCAAGAGATTGTTTCATCCACTCGTTTCAACGTGAATGTGAGGATCTACATTTACCATCAACTTACGACATTGATTCAGCATTTATCAACGCGAATACAATTTGGGCAGTTGAACTCATGTTAGATGTAGCTGCAAGAATCATTTTACATTATGATGATGACATTCCATTGACGACGAAAGTATCAGAACTTGTTCGGTTAAACCATGGACGAGTTGAAGTGAATTCAAAAGTTTGCAAGTTCTTTGAAAAATGAGCTGACTCAGCAGATAGTTGGGTATAAAAAGGAGTGGACTCAGCAGACAGTTGGAGGGAGTGGACTAACTCAGCAGATAGTTGAAGGGGGTGGACTTACTCAGCAGAGTGGAGTGAAGTTATCATTTCTCAGCAGACAGTTGGAGGGAATGGACTGACTCAGCAGAGTGGAGTGAAGTCATTTCTCAGCAGACAGTTGGAGGGAGTGGACTGACTCAGCATATTGTTGAAGTTAGTGGACTGACTCAGCAGACAGTTGGGTATAAAAGGGAGTGAACTCCTCATCAGTTTATTGTGCAGCCATGGAGAACAAGACAAGCAGCTTTAAAATTAGTGCAAACTTAACCATTACTGTGGAGCATGGAGAATATGGGCCATTTCTACGCATCACACGTGGAGAGAGATGGTGTGCTTATTCACCATCTTTGTGGAAGATTATATTTCAAAGCTTGAAAAATATTGCGTGACATTGGCTTCAAACTATACTTAACGCAAACGAAGTGGCTTGAAGTCATTTCATACTTGGATATAAGTTATGTGCGTTTTGTGCCAACGTCACGGTTTGAAGGGAAAAAATATACGCATTACATCAACATGAATGATGGTGAATGGGAGACACTGCTTCAGGAGATGGACAACATCAACACAGCCCTATCACCATGTGAGGAATGTCATGGTGAGAAAACTGTCATCAACCTGCAAAAGGATGGTCGGATGAAGGTATCAAAGCTATCCAAGAAAAGGCTGGCTGAAGTTCAGTTGGAGAACATGAACGTGCAAAATCAACTTGGACTCACCTGCGACTATTGCGGTGCTTGTGGATATGTGGTGGATTATCATTGGCACTGCCACAAGTATAATTGTAAGTTGTGTGAACCAAACAACTTCTGCGGCAAGTGTGGAGTACTTAAAGTCTGTGAAGCAAAGTAAAAGTGACACTGAAACAAGATGGACACATGTTTTAAAAATGCTTATGTTGACTTGATGATTGCTAAACTTGCTAGCTGTGGCACTCCAGACTATCAACTTTATCATTTAGACGCTTTTTGGGATGTTGTACATCATAGTCTTGATGTGATTGAACTACATTCAAGATTTCTTGGAGAATGTTATAAAATTGGAATAGAAGAAGATCCTGACTTTGACTTTGATTCTGCGCTTTATTCTGCTCGTACTGATGTAGAAATATATTTCACCGTAGTTGATCATTTGAGAGATTGCTGCAAAGAGGAAACTGAACAGCTTTATCAGGTAACTTTAAAGATATAAAAAACCTTTTAAACATCTTTGTGATAACAAAGTGAATCTTATGCGAGTTGATAACAATGTTTTTCTTACTAACAAATTTAGTTTTATGTGAGTGGTTTCAACGTAAACAAACATTATGATAGAAGAGGCAGCAAAAATATTAAAAGATATTTTATTACAGGAAGAAACCGACATGTCAGAATAAACAACAGAAACAAAGTCAACATGGAGATTCTTGTGCTATTCAGCGGTCACAAGGACGTTCTTTCAAATATGTTTCCAACACGACTTGAAAAGTATGGACTTGTGTTCAACTCGAGTGAAGCGTTGTATCAATATGAGAAAGCAGTTTTTCATCACCGCCAAGCTATTGCTTCAGCCATTGCTTCATGTAGCAATGGATATGAAGCGAAACGTATTGCTAAAGTGATAAAGCCATGTCCTTTATGGCATACAGTAAAGAGAAGTAAAATGCAAGATGTTTTACAAGTCAAATTGAATTAGTGTGTATTGTTTCGCAACAAGTTAAAAGAATGTAAAGACAAAACTTTAGTTGAAGCAACGTATAATCATTGGTGGGGAGCTGGTGTGAAACATGTGTCATCTCCTTCATATCCTGGTCAGAATATTATGGGAAAGTTGTTAGAAATGTTGTGTCAGACTTGATGTGCAGACGTGTGGACATGTAAAATATGGAGAAGTGTGTTAAGTGAACAACAACTGGAAAAAACTTGCTGAACTTGATAGACTTGTGCTGCACTGCCGGAGCAACAGGCTGCATAATGGCAGACATGACATTGAGACAATATATTGTGCAAAAAGCTTATTGTGAAGAAATGTTATTAGCTGTAAAAAAGTTTGCATATTTAGTCTGTCCTGCTTGTCAACATGAAGAGTGCCAAGAACATACTTGTCATGCTGCATGTGTTTATACATATTGGAATGAAGCTAAATATTACATTCATTTAGATAAAGTGTTAGAGAATGCAAATCAACGTTGTGAGAAATATGGTGTAGATGTTATTACATTGGATGAACTCAGTATTTGGTTAGTGTTCATTGAAGACCAATGGTCTCCAGTTATTCATACCATTGTATCCATACTTGATTTGTAAATATATGTTAGTTAAGTGATGTTAGTTAAGTTGTGTTGACTGAGTTATAAATAAAAGTGTTCTGTTGAAAAAAGTGTTTTTTTCATTCATCATGTCGACGTGGAAAGACTACTTGACCAATATTTACTTCAAACCTGGACAGCCTGGAGCATTTGCTGGTCCTTACAAACTGTATCACATCTTAAGGAAACATAATCAACCAGTCACACATTCACAAGTGAAGAAATGGCTGCAGGATCAAGATGCTTTCAGTTTACTACAACCTGTAAAATACAGGTTCAAAAGACAACGTGTCATTATACGTGGTATTGATGATATGTGGGGTATTGATTTGGCTGATATGGGAAACAGAGCTCCCTTAATGATGACATACGCTTTTTACTCATTGTCATTGGTGTGTTTTCCAAATATGTGTGGGTACAGCCAATACCTAATAAATCACATACCAGCGTCATACAAGCTTTCCAAAAGATTTTTCATGACAAACGACGATGACCGCGAACTCTAAGGTCAGATAAAGGAACAGAATTTAAAAATAGATGGGTAAAAGCATTTTTGAAGAAAGAGGGAATTCATGCTTATACCACAAAGAATGAAACCAAAGCCAACTGTGCTGAAAGAGTCATGTCGACAAACTGAAATTGAAACCGAAGAAGAATTTTAAATTTAACATTGGTGATCATGTTCGCATTTCCCACATCAAATATGTGTTTGAACTGGATTATCACATCAAATGGACGCAATAAGTCTTCATTGTCACACATCGTTGTAAGAAGCAAGGAATACATTTATATCGTGTGAAAGACTTTTTGGATGAAGATATTGATGAACATTTCTATGAAGAAGAACTGCAGAAAGTGACCAAAGATATTGAATCTATTTATAGAATTGAAAGTCTTGAAAACACGTAAAAGTCGAGGTGTGAAAGAATTATTTGTCAAGTGGTTAGGTTGGCCAAACAAGTTTAACAGTTGGGTGAAAGAAACAGACATTCAAAAATGAAGCATCCATTTACATGTTTAGTCTCTGGACCTACAGGCAGTGGCAAAACGTCTCTGGTGAAAGAAATTCTAGAACAAAAGTTGATTCAACCCTCTCCAAAAAGCATTTTATGGCTGTATTCAGCAGATCAGATTTTGTACAAGGGAATGAAAGGCGTGGAATTTTAGCAAGGCATTCCAGATGACATTGAAGAGCGTTTTAACCCGAAAAAACCAAACTTACTTATCATTGATGACTTAATGACCAAATGTCATAGTGATGAGCGTATGACACGTCTCTTTAGTGTTGGCAGCAGTCATCAAAATCTAAGCATTATCTTTATTGTCCATAATTTATTCCATCATGGGAAAGAGATGCGAAATATTAGTTTGAATACACATTATATCATTCTATTTAAAAATCCCAGAGACAGTCAATAAATTAGTACATTAGCACGACAAATGTATCCTGAAAGATCTCAGTTTCTCATAGAATCCTATCAAGATGCTGCCAGCAAACCCCGTGGTTATTTATGCATTGATTTAAAACCAAAGACAAATGATCAACTACGTATTCGTACAGGCATTTTACAAAAAGATACACATTATGTATATATTGATAAAGCAGTGTATGAACAAGAACCAACTCATTTAACCATTCGCAGTCAAGATGTCTAAACGTATTCGAGCGAACCAACCGTTTCTTCACTTGCTTGCACGCAGTGGGCCTAAACGACGTAAATCCTTGCGACAGCAAGCTACAAAGGAGGAATTAACAAGCTTGTTTGAAATTTGTTTGAATATATTGCGAGGACATTTACCCTTAAGCTCAAAACGGTTTAAGGAATTTAAACGTGAACGTCATACGCTACGTACTCTAGCAGATAAGAAGATATCCCTTCAACGAAAAATGAAGTTGATTAATCAGAAAGGAGGATTCATTGGAGCTATTGCTAAATTTGCATTGCCCTTGTTAGCCCAACTGCTGTTAAAATGAAACATACTATGAAAATGGTCCTCATTCCTGAATATGAATACAAACTGTTGTTAGAAAAATGATATCAAAACAAAAGTCAATACACTTTTACGTGGGAAACGAACGCGTGAAAAGGCTATAGAAATGTCTCAACTTCTTGGCCGTCATTTACGAACAAGTCAGTCTAGGCAAAAGTTGTCATCATCCAATGTTGAAAAACCAGAAAAATTATTTTTAAGTCATTTTCAACCTATCTATCATGGAAAAGTAATACAACTTTAGCAGAACTGAAGAAACATGGTGTTAAATGGACAGACAAGAATGAACTTGTGTTGAAAACGGGCGATATTATCATAAATTCCAACATTGTTGATTTGATGAAAGAAGCATTGGTGGCGACAAGAAGAAAAGAACGAGCCACACCACATGGTTGACATCCATTTATCCAGTAAATTGTAGATGCTAATATTCCAAAAACAATGTTTAGTAAAAAGATCACTCGTGAGGACATTACAACAGAAATGAAACAACGTCAACAGAGACAGTTTCCTGAAGGATGGGAAAATTTTTAACATGGCTGAAAGAGCTATGTTGTTGTCAAGAAACAACAATTCCTGTAAAGATCAGATGTACCAGTGCGTGTTGTGAAGGAGAAGTTATAGATCATGATGTGAAACACCATTTGCATACATCTGCGAATGGCGCGCCCTATCGTGAAGTATATAGACAACGTCAACGCATCTATACCATTTAGTTCCCATCATGGAGTCGAATAGTTTTTACATTACTTTGCCTAGCAATGCTAGTATGAACTACAACATACTGATAAACTGACATGCAGTATCTGTGGTAAGACAATAGCCAGTAGCAATTTAAAGGCACACATTCGCATTCACAGGAATGAAAAACCATACAAGTGTACAATTTGTGCAAATCGTTTTTCCTGGAGACTCGAGCTGCATATGCGTGCACACAGTGATGAAAGGCCATTCAAATGCTTTGTTTGTAGACAAACATTTGCAAGCATATGCACGCTTAATGTACATATGAGCAGACATCTCCGATGTGATACTGGTGAGAAGCCACATTCCTGTGACTTTTGCGAAAAAACAGTTTGCTCATAGGTCTAGTTTGTGCAGACATTTGCTTTTAAATTCAAAAGTGAAAATAAATCCTGAAGACAGAAAGTATTGAAAATGATATGTTAACGGTTAGGAGCACAAAAAAGCAACAATTATTGAGACACGCGTCTTTATTGTCCTACGGCTCTTGCACTAAATCTTTGTCGACGACACGTCGGCGACGTAGACGTAGAAGAGGCAGAACGGTTTTCTAAAAGAAACCAATCAAAATAAACTAGTAAACTAAATTTACAGTTAAAGAAACGACCACCCCCCTAATGATAATATAAATATCAGTGGTCGCCAAACGAGACACTATATTGTATAAACAGCATTTTATAAATAACAGCTTCATAGATGGGCATAATTTTAATCTATTTTATACCAAAACTCAGCAGACATTTATCTCTGCAGATGGCAAGTGTAAACATGTATAAACACGATGTACAGAAGATCTCCATGGAAGCGATATCCATGACAGCCTTCTGGATTGATGGTTTAATTCAAGAACTGCTATTCCATGTAACTTTGCTAGCGCGACATTCGGTAATAAACTAAATCCTAGGGCCAAATTCATATCGTCTCAACAGAGTTCTACTGTACTTCGATCAAATTATATGATAATCTGCGACACGAATTGAATTACATTAATTACATTAATTGCTTCGTTATAAAATTATCTCACGTGAATTCGTTGGCGTAGCTAAAATAACACTGTCTTATTGTTACATTTACTTGACAATTTAAAGGATTAATAACACATAACAGTACATTAAAGTATTAAGAGAAATCTTATGCCACAAGAGGTTCATTGAATCATTAATCTAATTTGGGTTTATGGTGAGAAGCAAATTTTGCACAACGGCTAGTCATTGGGATTTTAAGAACTAACAAACAACTTTCGCTGGTTCTACTTTTATCTAATAAAGAGATCGCGAGCTTTCTTCAAATTTTAAGCAAAACGGCATGAGAAATAAAATTTTATTTCATGGCCTTCGAGTGAAATACAGGCAGCCTTCTTCAACCTGATAATGTAATACCAATTTTGGAAGGGGGAGAGGGGCAATGTTGGGTCATCGAATTTTTAGAAATAACAGTCAATTTCATTTAGGTCTAGTTTTTAATCAAAGACATAAGATCGCGGGAGGGATCAACTGAAACAGAAATGGCGTGACAAGCATCGATATTTTCTTCTTGAACGTATAATAGTGAAGTAAAAATAGTGTGTTTGAAGCACCAGAGTCGCAAATGTATGATTGACTTCCAAGTATCATTTAAAAAGAGCTCAGCACTTACTTAATCAGTAAAAAGTCGTTAATTATTTTTTAGAATATTTCTTATAGCATTGTGTTATTTTTATGTGCCAAGCCTTTTAGTTTGATTAATTCCGCTGGTCATTTAAATTTTAATTTAAAAATAATTTGTTAATATCGCTACTTGTTTTTAAACATTACTGTAAGGAAAAGAAGAAAATATTTTCATACTCACATATTATCATGATTTTATTTTCAAATCTTATATCATAGAAATAATTTAATAAAAATTGAGAAAAATTGAGTATTATACATGGTTATACATGGTTATCACTGCTCTTTGACAAATGATATGTAATATACTGTGGGATAAAAGTTTCGAAATTAAAAAAAAAAACATTTTGTAATTCTTTTCATATGTGTATTTCTGTTAGATACTTTTTCAGTAATTTCAATGAATACATGAAGAATTTTGGAATGCATGCACAGTTTTTGTTAAATACGCTTTTATGCATTATCTTAAAACAGACGTGTAATCGTATGTCAATAGCAAACTTTTGAAGGAACGAAACAAGGTGGAATCTGTTAAGGTTTAGCCCAGCCGATTAAAGGTCATACTAAGCAGCATTTTTGGTTTTCGTCGAGAATCTTATATTTTGCGCCTATCGCGATGCCATCATGGCACGTATGTTATCATCAGAATTGATTCGTTCTTATCTCTCGTCATCGATAGGTTTTGGTGGAGAGTGAAACTTTATTCGTTTGCTAAACGGCTACAAAGCACTGAATGTGGGTTGGCATTGCACATTGAAGTCAACATCTATTTCAACCATAAGCAACACCTGAATCAAAGAAAGGGCGAAGTGTATTCTGGGAATTCAGATAAATAAGAGAAGAAATTCCCCCTTAGTAATGCAGAACTATGTTTCCTTATCTCCACACATCTCAGATAACAGTCTACCAGATAACATTGATAAAGTTGAGTTTCACATGAACAATTAAAGTCAATTGAAGGAGGTTATCAACTTATGCAATACATATTACGTTCTATATGTTCGAAAATTCATATATTCGACATAACATAAACACAAACACCCACGTAACCACATAAATGTTCTAATGATATAAAACGAGAAAAGCTTTGTATCGGTTTGCCCCTTGTTTACAGCACATTGACTCCCTCGCTATGTGAACCTGCTACGGTCCTGCAATGCAAGCCGACAACAACGGCCGTCACCTTCAGTACTGTGAATAGATTAATAGATGCTTGCTGTGAACGTTAATCGATGTCTGCCTGGTAGTGGCTTAAGCTCAGAGTATCTGTTTAGGTACATTAATAGAAAATGCTTGAATTGGGTTTTTAATTCAGGTCGGCCGTGGCTTTCTTTGATACAAGAAAAGATTGTTTCAAACATGATGCCATGTATTGGCATATTAAGCTTAATTGACTAAATTTAACATGCACTGAGGTACTAAAAGTGTAAAATTAAGTATTTTTGTGAATGCACTTCGCAGATGGGCGGTGGTGTTCTACTGTTAATTACCAGGATAAGCGAAAACCAGAGATCTAGCTCTCTTAGATTAAGTAAGTACGAATTATTTATTAAAATCTTTGCAACAGTTAGCATGAAATTTGTTTGAAAATTTTACAATCATTCATTTAAGGACATTCAAAGCTAATAATACTGGTTCTCGTCATCGGGGCGGGGGCAGGCACTCCCATGCGTGTCCCTGACTTTTTAAAATGACCCCAAGAGGTGATAATTTGTATAATAATTCGTCGTTTTTGAACAAACGCGGAATTATTATGCAAATACAAATTACGTTCCTTTCTGTTGGGAACTATACCCCCTTTTTGGGGAAACTGGTGCTCCGTGTGGACTGCGTCTGGCCTCACAATTATCCCCTTTGCGTTTACAGAAGCAGGAGCTATAGCAGTTCGTTGAATTATTCGCGTATGTACGCTTTTAAGTTGAAAAATCGTATCTGAACTTGCGTTTTTAGCCTGAATGTCTTGAAACTTTGCTTCATGGTAGCTGACATAAGTACCTACCCGACTATTACTTTTATGGGAATTCTAAAAAAATTGGTGCAAATATTGGTCAAATATTTTAAAAACTTTTGGTGAAAAGGCTCTACAATTTTAGTATAAAGTATCTGCTAGGGTTTTAAAGAAAACATTCTTTTGGTGCAAGGTAGTATGTACAAGTTTCCACTTAACAGTTTCCGTGTCAATATATCCATTAAATATTAACGCAAGGACCATTTAGAAAAATATTAAAAAGAATTTTTGGTCAATGCCGGGTACAAGAAGAAATACGAAGCAAAACCACGCTAACAGTGGTCTAAAAGTATGTACACACATATGAGAAGACTTTGCTTGCTTAATAGGAGGGATTTGAATACAAAGTGAAAATATTTGCTTTATTTGCGAAATAGCAGTGAACAGACAGTAACCACAACTCTTTTCGTTTGTGCCTGTAAATATAGTTGAATGGTTTATAAAACGTCAGTGTGACATAAGACCTGAATTATCAATTTACAAGTTTGCAAGTTTTAAGCGTTTAAAATGGTTAATGTGTGAAAATGAAAGCGCAAAAACAGGATATATTTTGTCTTTGAAAGCCCATTTCAGGTCTTTTCCTACCTTCAAAATTTTGCACATCCAGTTGGCATTTCTTTTTTTCGTTTGAACTTTTCGTAACATGACCGGGTGACTCCTTTTTTATTTGCCATTTTAGTGGTCCAGCCTTGGATCAGAAACAAAATTACAATTTCTAAATCTATGGTTTCTTTGTTATTTTTCAGATTGACATTAGCCTTGACTACATTTCTTTAAACACGGAGAATACTGATATATAAGCATAGGTGCAATACAACATTGATGTATAACTGGAGAAAAGGCTGCAAATAAACGTGTTTTGGCCCGATTTAAGTGAGAATTTAATTGCAAATGTCTGCGATTATCCAACAATTGGAGCCCAGTGTAAAAACCTGCACTTGGAAAGAGAACAAAAAGATTACGGTGACTTTTCGAAGAGCAAATAAAACTACCAACTGGACTAAAGATTTGCCAATGCCGATCTCGGGAACGTTTTTAAATATTTCGAAATCTACTGGTATAGGGGATCAAAATGAGGGACTTGCGAATAACATTGTCAAGGTCGATGAAGAATATAACTTCAATGATAACGTCGGCCCACAGGTTTCAACAACGATTGAAATTATGCCAACTTGTACCGAAAATGTTGGAAACGACCATAAAATAGCACTAAGTTCAGAATCTAATAAAAATGCAAAGCAATTTGCTTGTGATATTTGTGGCAAAAAGTTTCCAAGGCGTAGTAATCTCAAAATACACATACAGTTCCATACTGGTGTTAGGCCATACAAATGTAATATTTGTAATAAGGCATATTTCGCAAAAAAGAATCTTGAAGAACATACGTATATTCACGGGGGAATGAAACCATTTAATTGTAACATCTGTTCAAAATCATTTGTCCATGAGAGATCTTTCAAGTATCATGTTAGCCTCCATAGTGAAGATAAATCATTTAAATGTGGTGCTTGCAAAACATCATTCGATTCACAGCTTCTTCTTAAGGAGCACACATGCTCTCACAAGAAGCAGCCAATATCCTGCAATATATGTGGTAAGATATTTATAAATAATGCCAGTCTTAAGGGACACGCTCAAGTACACACAGGAGAAAGGCCATACAAGTGTACTATCTGTGGACATGGCTTTCCCCGGAGGAACCAACTCGAGGTACATATGCGAAAACACACTGGTGAAAAACCATTCAAATGCTATATTTGTGGACAGATGTTTGCCCGCAAAGGTGGTCTTAATAACCATATGACTAAACATGCCGACATAAATCCTTTTGAATGTGAAATTTGCGGAAAGGGTTACAATTCAAACAAATTACTTAAGCAACATATGCATTGCCATACTTTTCGGAAACCATATTCCTGTGACTTTTGTGAAAAGCAGTTTTTTATAGAGTCAAGTTTAAAGAGACATTTGGGTACTCATGCTGACAAACAGTCTTAGGAGGTCAGGTTTCTAAAATTGCAACATAAAAAAGTTTACTCATGAGACAGAGAAATGCTTAAATTTGCCCCTTCAGATTAGAAATTTATTCTTACATTTAGTGTTGAGGTCTTGAAAGTGACAACAGATAAATTAGCAGCATTACTGTTGTGTCATGTAAATGATTTAATGAATAATTCTACCACATTTGTGGAGATTAGCGAACGAAGAATTTCAGCCAACCAAGAGCTTCTGCTAGGTTTAATTTTAAATAAGTTATTGATAGACTGGCTGATCAAATTAAAACTAGCTTCAGAAAATTGAATAATTGTCTTCATATCCACGGATAAATGAACAGAATACAAGTAGTTTATGTGTCTCTCAGTGTCGTTAAGAAATAAGCTTGTAGATTAAGTGTTGTAATATTTGAGACATTTGATTGATGGGTCTTGTTTATATGTTATTATTTCTAATGTTTGCCCGTTCCCCTTATACTTAAAAATTTTTAATCTAATAATCAGATGGCTACTGTTAATCTTTGTTTCAACACGTGTACAGTGTCAGTAGGCAGTAACCTAGTGGCCTGAGTTTCGACATTCAGGGTCAAGGTCAAGTTCTGGTGATGTTTGTGTATGGAAAAGCGTTAGAAAAAGATTGACCATAATCTCCAAAAGGGTTAGACATTGTGAGTTTATTTTCGACCCTTTGGCCTAAAATACGTTATATAAGATATACCCTGGCAATCTCGGTCATGGTCAAAGTAAAAAACCGGAAGTTGACCATTCTCTCAGAAACGATTAGCCCGATATTGAACTTATTTTGATTGTTGGTGTCTTAAAGAGGTTGCATTGTATTTACTTCGATGGCAGCGTTCAAAATAAAAATCTGGGAGCTAATGATTATCTCGAAACAGTTGAAAAATTTGTCTTTGACCAGATATGTTGTGTCTCTGACCTTCTGCCATTGAAGGTGGGTGCCATTTCGCTGCGCGTAGCGAAAAGCGGTCTAGGTATTGTGAAATAAAAGTGTGAAAATTGAATTGTCCATGATGTACTTTATTTCAGATGCCCATGTATCAAAGTGGCCACAGTATTTTGTTCTTTCGCAATGACAGTTTTTAAATACGTTGAGCATTAGTTTGCAAATGGAAATGTTTGGTGTGCTTGGCTGTTTATTCTTTTTTGTTTTGTCTGTTTTCTTAGTTTTTTTCCACCTCGGAGGTTTCCAGAAAACTCCTCTTAGCTATTTTGACAAAGGACGACGAAATTTGGCACATACATACAGGGTGATGAAATGTCGTGAAATCGGCATTTTTTACATTGCCTTGAGGTTAAAATATTTTTGAGCTCAAAGAGGTTTCTAGAAAACTCCTTTTAAAAGATTTGAGCAGATTTATGCCATTTGGCAGAGGTGTAGAGGGTAATGAACTGTCCTGAAATCTGCAATTGTTTTCACAATATTTTTAAAACCCATATTCAGCCTGAAAAATGGAGAAAATTGTGCTTAGATCCTTGTCTGAACATGTGCACGTTGTCAGAAGGGAGTAACTCGCTCAATCTCAACATTCAAGGTCAATGTTAAGGTCATGCGATTTTGTGTATCGAAAAGCGTTACGGACAGCCTATTATATCGAAAACGGTTAGATATAGAGCGATTTTGATTTCATTTTCGACTCTTGGTACCTCAAAGACGTTATATAAGGGTATTCCGGTATTCTTGACCTCCTCCATCACGGTCAAGTTTAAAAACCGGAAGTTGATCATTATTTCGGAAATGCTTGAAGATGGAGCGGTTTTGAGCCCATTTTCGACGTTTTGGGCCTGAACAACGTTTCATCAGAGGTACCTCGGTGACCTTGACCTTCTGTGTCAATTTCAAGGTCAAAAACCGGAAGTTGACTTTTATTTCGAAAACGGTTAGAGATTGATTTTGACCTGATTTTAGACCTTTTGGACATAAACAACTTTGGGCCTTGGTCTCAGTCGAGATCAAAAACAGGAAGTTAGCCATCAGCTCTAAAACCGTTAGAGATAGTGCGAATTGGAGCTCATTTTCGATCCTTTGGGCTTAAACAACGTTATGTAAAAAGTACCTCGGTGACTTTGACTTTGATCATTGTTAAGGCAAAAAAACAACACCGGAAGTTAACCATTGTTTACAAAACTGTTGGAAAAAGAGTTATTTTGAGCTCATTTTCGACCCTTCATGGTCGAAAACTAAAAATTGATCATTGCCTCTTAAAGGAATGTATAGGTTATTTTGGGTCTAAAGGACGTTCTATAAGACGTATTTGGCGACCTTCGCCTTTTCGGTCTCGGTGAACTTAAAAACCGGAAGTTGACCAACTTTTGGAAAACGGTTAGAAAATGAGGTCAAAATTTCTTACCTTTTATCTCTTTTTTTTCGTTTTCGAGATAAAGGCCAACTTCTGGTTTGGGTCTCGAAAGTGACCTGGGGGTCAAAGACACCGGACGTTATCCCTTACGTATCGTCGCATAGGGGTTGTAGGTCGAAAATGAGGTCAAAATTGCTCTTACCGTTTTCGAGATAAACCGTTGTTTTTCGTCCATAGCGTTTGTTTGCGATATGACCTTGTCCATCAAGGTCAAGGTCAAAAATTTTTAACGGATGCCTCAGATCACATCGTCCTTTATATACGTGCCAAGTTTGGCTTTTCTAGCTTCAACGGCCTTGCTGTAGTTGTCTTGAAACCGATTGACCTTTTTCGCAATTTGACCTTGATCGGTAAGGTCAAGATCAAAATTTTTTATCAGGTTCTTCACTTCAGATAACCTTCCATACATGTGCCAAGTTTGGTTGGTCTAGCTTCAGCGGTCTTTTAGGAGATGTCTGGAAACCGAAAAATAGGTGAAGAATTCTGTGCAGTCCATCCGCATTTGGCATTTTCAATACCATGCGGGAACTACTGTTCTCAGCGTCTTGTCGCCTGTATCAAAAATTTGTTTTGTCGTTTTAAATTAAAAAAAGCGAATTTAAGAAAAAAAGTACAGGTGGATCAACTAAACATACTGAAGTTTTAACTTTCTAGCCCTAAGGGCCTCTGACTAGTTCCACGGACAAACTAAAAAAAAAAAAAACTAAAAAACAACGAAAAAAAACATGCCACAACTGCGGCTAAAATTTCAATACACTAGGGCATTTTGGAAAGTCCCCAAGTGTAATAATCGGATTACTTCCCGAACCTGAAATAAAACAAAATATTTTGATTATGAACATATAATACAGGCGATCGCTATGCCGATCTGAGGCCCTTAATGTGGTATGCCGAGGCTCAAAAATGGTACCGCACCAGTGACAGAGCAATAAAAATGAGCCTGGAAGAATTGACTCTTGTGACTTTTCATCGTGAAGCAAATTAAAAAATCTTGTATTTTCACGCATCTGCAAATAAATGCGTTTGGCCTCTGACATTTTGTTTGGATGTCAAACAACAAAGCTGGGGTCGAAATTCTGCGTTTTTATTTACATTCGAAAAATGTCTTGTGCAGCGGTCAACTTCAAATCGAGATGAATGTGGCTCAGTGGTTTCATTTTCAAGCTGACTGTGTGGAAATACATGATCATATCGCTCCAGGCCAACGCATTACACCTTGCTTTAAAGACGCGCCAAGCCATTTCGATGGTGATTTAGAATTTATTGGCTGCAAAATCTGTCTTCCTTTTCAGGATAATTGTGGGAGTAGCACAAATCTCAGGAGTATTTACCTGGACATGGTCTGGTGGTCATTATGTTTACTTAATGGCTTTTTAAAATGTGATCTTATGTTATGTATTAAGGTGTGATCTTATTACAGTTTTTCTGTGTTTGAGTTGAGTTGAGTTAGATTATTTAAATACTTATTTTGAAAGAAAAAAGTTTAAAATAGAAATTTCACAGATATGTTTCTTTGGTGATGCTACATGTGAATGGTAGATTCTTATGGAAGCGACTGTAGTGCAATGTTTGAAACTACCTAAACACCCTGCTTTTCCGATTGTGACAAATGTGACATTATTAGACCTTCAATTGTTCTAACATCATTGCTGAAAACTGTAGAAAACTTGCCATTCTTGCGACATGCCGATTTGAGGAATCAAACTGTCAGATTTCGATGTGATTCAGTAAAAAATAATCCGTTTGAAGTTATCACAGACTGTGACAAAACAACGACGCACGCGTTACCTATTCACAAACAAACGAATCCCTGACAGAGTTATACCAACAGGGGTCATAACAACAAGCGCAACGACCATTTTAAAAACTTCCGTCTCCTCTGAAACTGAATCGAATACAGGAAACGCACCGATGAGTACAAAAATAGCGCCTAGCAAAAAGACGGCAAAGACCACTCTGTCGTCTGCATTGACGTCGAAGGACGTTGTGATCACAACTTTGACCACAACAAAAAAGCCACGTCGACTGATTGCCCCGACCTCGTTTCACAATGAAGTAACAAGGGGTTACCAGAACGACAGCGTCACAACACAAATGATATCACATGCGCCGTCAACTATTTTGTTCGTGTCATCGACGTCACTGCGCCAAAAGATCGACCCGCATTCGGATTCGTCTCATTTATTTTTAAGAATAAAAGTAACGGTTATAGTGCTTACTGCCGCTGTACTGGAATATTCGTGGATATTCGTCATCAATAGAGGATTTAATCTTTGATGAGGTGGTCATATAAATGTAAGTCCTATTGTTTTCTTTAAATATAATAAGTGCTTATTTTGTGTAGCCGATCATTTCTTAAAAAAGAAACTGCCAAGGGACACAGGAAGTTTTATATAGTTTTTTCTGGTATCTGGACTTATTTGTCGGATGCATGAGCAAATATTCGGATGCGAATTATGCAGTTGTGATTACGATTTGTGTTACATAATCTGTAGCGCTATTCTATTTATAAATGGCCAGAATTTTACCGTTCAAAGGGATAAAGCGAATAGCTTTTCAAAAAACTTTAATACGAACATTGTCGACATTTGAAAGCGATGATTATGTGATGCCAAATATGGTGCAAAATTTGAGTGTCCCATCCTTAATTGTTCGGAAATTGAAAATTTTGCAAAAATGCACCGGCACATTAAAATATTATCGATAAGAATTGTTACTTTGAACTGACAACGTACGCCGATATTTTAGAATCTTCTACCTTTTGTCAATCTGAAAACTTCACAATGTCCAACGTAACAATTTTGGAAAAAAGAAACATCTGAATAACTTTTGGATTATAATTGCTTCCTGGGTGACTTTCTTGTTACCGTTTTCAGTAAATTAGGAATATTAAAATGGGCAAAAAGGCCTCAAGTGTCAATTGACCAACTGCAGCTCTATGATCTTTTGAATATTTATACAGGAACTAGTTAGCGAGTGAGTTAAAATTTATTTGAACGCCTTATAAAATAACATACCAGTCTCGTCACTCTGTTCTGTTCTGTGTGTTTTCGGTGCAGTAGTTTCCAACTCATCGCCTCAGATAGGTGTGCACATCTGTAAAGGAATGTATGTTTTTATAGCTCAGCGACAAGTTTTCCTTACAGTTTTTCTTTATTCTGGAAATTTGGCTGTTGAATTCGTGCTGACGATAAAGAATAACATTGAAGATTGGTCATCAACCAAAAATATCAACAAACTTGTGAACAGCTTCTAAAATTTCGCTAGTCGTTTTAAAATTGTTTTAAATGTAAAGCGAAAAAATGTACTTACCATGAAGACTGTGGTGTTTATTCCATTGAACAGTGAGCAAAATCTGAGTGATAGAAAACATGTTGTGAATTATTTTGTTTTACTTTTCCAAGTTGTCTTTATTCGAATATAGTTCATACTATCTCACATCGACTCGCTCTGTCTAATAAAAATGGTGGACGTCATGCGGCGCCAAGTTAAAAAGAATTTGCGGCTTGGGATTGCAGAGAACTTATTTTATAGTTCTTTGTTTCTGTATGTTAAAAGAAGAGCTGTCTTTATGTTTTTGCACGCTATATAGAACAAAAGTGACATCCGGTCGTGATCAGCTTGAGCTGCGTGTCGCTGACTATGACAAATTTAAAGAATTTCCTTTCGCTGCCCCCACCAATTATTGAAATCTGAAATACTTTCATTGTCTAAGTTTGCTGCAATTTCTAGAAATAATTACCGCACATCATATCCTGAGCAATACAGACGTTTTCAATGGGTGAAAGTGAACAACATAAGGGCAAACGTTTATTCCCGATTTATTTAGGTTCTAATTAGATGATAAAGAGTAATTTTACTTGAGTGCCACGGGCACTTGTCGTGTTGTCTTTGCGCGCAGTTTAGTTTCTTTTTATTCTGTGTGGGATTAAAGCGTGCATTTATTCATGATTATTTAGTTTTAACGGAACATGTTAAAGTGCAAATTTTATTCATGTATCTTTGTTTTAATTAAGCAGTAAAACTGCAATTTTTTGCTTATCATTGTCGGTTATTTTGTTGTTTAAGGGTCGGGCTGTCTTTATAAGAATTGGCATTTACGCACGGTTTGTTTAGGTTCTGATTAGTTGGTAAAGACTAATTTTACAGGAGTATCAAGGACACTTGTCGTTTCGCCTTTTGTGTAATTCAGTTTCTTTTTTATTCTGTGTGGGATTAAAACGTGCATTTATTCATGATTATTTAGTTTTAACGGAACATGTTAAAGTGCAAATTTTATTCATGTATATTTGTTTTAATAAAGCAGTAAAACTATAAATTTTTGCGTATCATTGTCGGTTATTCTGTTGTTTAAGGGTCGGGCTGTCTTTATACGAATTGGCACTTACTCACGGTTTATTTAGGTTCTGATTAGTTGGTAAAGACTAATTTTACTTGAGTATCAGGGACACTTGTCGTTTCGCCTTTTGTGTAATTCAGTTTCTTTTTTATTCTGTGTGGGATTAAATCGTCCATTTATTCATGATAATTTAGTTTTAACGGAACATGTTAAAGTGCAAATTTTATTCATGTATCTTTGTTTTAGTTAGGCAGTAAAGTGCAATTTCTTATCAGCTTTCTCTGATAAGGGTGGGTGCTATTTTTTGCCTATCGTTGTCACTTATTTTGTTGCTTAAGGTGTCGAGCTTTCTTCTGTGTGACTCGTGAAAAGCAAATAATTTAATAAATGTTCTTTTATCTTTCAAGCAGATATCGGAAATTTATTCCAAGCAGCGTTAGGTACTGCACCAAAATTTAATTGACCTTGTCATTTTTCTGACAGTTCATACCAAAAATCACTGACTGAACCGACAAACAAACCTTGCAAATTTATTAAGCGATGCCATTCCATTGTAAACAATTTCGGTAACAACAACCAGCGCGAATGCGACACCATTGTTTCAATTTGTAGGCAGTGAAATACTCTGGTGCAGTGCGACGACACCATACACAAACTTGGGACTAAGCAACTTTAGTGTAGGACAATACCCATTTAGTTTCCTTGCAGGAGATGCAAGTAAACGCGGCGTCACAACATGTTGGGCTTGACCAAAGTACTGTGATCACTGCAAAAAACCGCTAGAAAACACTGCTGACCACTGTTGCAAGGAGACCAGACCAGCCGATTTAGAGGAACGGAAATTTCGATGTGATATTTGCAATTTTGCATTTAAGACGTTTTCATTTGCAGAGACATATACCAAAGTGCAAAGGCATTTTCCCTTGCCCAGCCTGCAAAACAACGTTCTACTGCATCTCGAATTAGAAACGTTACGCATGGGAAGGAGTGCAAACCGAAAGTAAAAAACAAACACAACAAAATAAGTTCGCAAATAAAGGACGTCAGAAAACTAATTGAAAAGTTATATGTAGCACATGCAAAAATAGGTTTTCAAAACTTGCAGCAGTAGCCATAGAAAGCGAAAAGGCACAGTCCCCCTTCATTTGCCCTCACTATCAGAGGGAAAATGTAAATCTATTAGAGCACCGACGCCATCTTCGACATTGCCGTGACATTGCGGTGAGCACCTGGGCCATAAAGGACGTACAGAGGAAGGGCGAGAAACTCTCTCACAGCCAATTATAAGATTAAAAGCTCATGACGACGCTAGAGAAAGCCAAAAAGTTGTTGTTTACCTGCCCTCACTGCCAGGGAGAAAGTACAAATCTGCTAGAGCCTCGACGCCATCTGCGACGGTGCCGTGACAGTCATTACGACAAGAGCTGCGGTGAGCACCTACGTCACACAGTTGTTTACAGAGGATGGAACAGAAACTCTGTCACAGCCAATGACAGGATTTGGAGCTTTAGGCGACGCTAGAGAAAGCGGCAAACTGTCGTTTACTTGCCCTCACTGCCAGATGGAAAGAATAAATCTCACAGACCACAGGCGCCATTTCAAGGGAAAGTACTCGAATCAGCCCTCGAGATTTGATTGCAAGCCTAGATACATTCATGCGAGGTGGGAAGGAGCAAGCGGCATGTTCTTCTTGTGAAAAATGCTTTCCTGGCGGATGGCGACTCAAACGTCACAAGCTGTGCTGCTTAACATTACACAGTTCTCACCTCTGTTCAAAATGTGGCCGACACTTTAAATCAGCATCTCATGGCAAGGCGCACGAGCATGTGGCATGCTCGACACACCCTTGTTCATCGCCACAAGACAGCACACGTGCAAAACATGTGGTGCCATTTTTGATAACAAAGCAGACCAGTATACACATGCATGCTTATCACATGACCCCCAGTTGAGGGTATGGTGCCTTACAGAGAGAGCCTTTCAGGGACGAAGACGCCCCGTGAAGAAATGCCGATGGCTCAATCGATAAGGCTTCGAAATAGCGTACTTGGCTGATAGCCATTTGATTTTAGCGCCATTAGGTTAGTGAAGAAGAAAGCGACGAAGAAAAGAAGTTGTTAGAAGAAGCTGGTGATGTGGATCTGTCACAGGAGGCCATGGCAATGATCTCAGATCCTGCAAAAATAATGTATAGAAAAATATTGCCTTACAGTAGGAGAATGGAAATCCACGTTAAGCAGATACCTGTACTCTGCTGCACCAGCTCCCACTATGATCTGAACTTAGTTCTTAAGTATTTTGTCACACACGTTCAGCTAGTTGAGAAAAATATCTCATTTATCAAACAGGATGACAAGTATGTAAACGTCAAAAACAACCATGTTCAACTTTGTAGATACCTGTCGAGTCCTTCCTCAAAACACAAGGTACTCTGCCTTTATCCGCTCCTTCAAAAGCCCAGATAGGCCAAGCTTTTTTTTGGCTTTGAGTGGTCATATTCCGTTGACAAGCTTGATGAACCACTGCCATACAAGCGTTGAGGAAAACTCATTTTGAAAAATTAGAGTTTACAAGCAATAACATGAAAACCATCAGAGAATACCTACTTCACTACAATACATTAGGTGTAGTTCCATTTTTAAAAGCACCTCTGAAGATGGCGACCTGCAGCGAACGCGGCATTTGCATGTTCAAATCTTGTATCTCGGTCCTAGGCTGCTCTTATTTAAGAATGCCAAAGAGCAAGGTGCTGTGTTTGCGCTCATCGACTACCAGAACAGAGATCTCGTTAACACAATCAACACCAATCTTGTCGGAGGTCCAAGCCAGGTTTTTCATCGATGGCAAAAGTCAGAACATCGTACGTTGATGAAGAAAAGACGAACAATTTTGAAAGCGTTGGCTACAACTACAACAGGTACAATATTATGTCCAGCTTGTAAAATATTATATTAAACTTATTTTGTGTTTCAAATGTTTCAGTTGACTACTCTTTGTTCTATTGAAAGAGAAAAAAGTGCAATTTTTGTTTTAGTTTTAGTATCTACCTCTACTGCATTGGAATGGTAATGCCTGTCGGATCTTTTGTGCGGAGGGAATCTTTGACCATTTTCAAAGCAAGGAAAAGTAAAAACAATGTTCATTTTGATGAACTGACTTAATGCTATGGCAGGTAGGCGTATTCAGCACAAAAGAAACAACGGTGAGTACGAAAGAGGATATAGATAGCAATCAGCTGACCAAAGCTTGGCGTCAAGATAATGCAAGAAAAACAGTTTTGATAAAGGTATAGCTTTTAATTGACTGCAGCGGATTGGAAGATCGTGGGTTCAAATTCGTGTCGGGTTATACCTAAGACTTTATAATTAGGACTCCTCCTTGCTTACCTGTGAGGCAGTCCATCTGTAGGGGTTAGAAGGAGGGCTTGAATGCCCCATTTCAGTATAATGCGACCTCATTTTCTTATATACTTCTAGGCAACGAAATTCGTATAGGCCCATACCTAGCCGATGGTTTTGAGAGCGACTACATCGACGATACAGCCTAGACGGCAACTGGAGCCCAGACCTACCATATAGGAGGAGCCACTATTTACGAGTTCCAAGGTAAAAACAGCAGACATCCTTTCAAAATAACGCATTTTTAAGGCGTTAATTATCCAAAGTCGGTAAATGTTGACTGTAGAGTTTGCTCGTCATTCTTTTATTGTGGCAGCTACTATCATTTATTTGTATTTGTGCATTTTCTTTTTTCCCATGCTGCTTCTTTCACGGGCAAAGCTGTTTTATGACGAAGCACAGCACTGGACACAAATGGGTAAAGGAAAGAGCAAAACGTTCTATTGTAAACGAATTATTCAGCTGGACTTTTTTCAACAAAATCCCTATTCATAACCTTCAAACCGCCAAGTATATTTGAATGCTTCATTTGTCATGATATGGTGGAGGGGAAACTAGGCCATTCTTGAATGTGTAGAACACATTGTTGATTGCAGCCTGTGAACTGGATTTGAACATATTAATATATCGTACATATTCTTTGACATATGACAAAACTTTTACTTGAGTGTTAATAATGCCAAGGATGTGATCATTCAGGGTGTTAAGCATAATGAAACAATGGAAATATGTTTTGTTCATTTTTATCCGCCGGGGAACGGATATAGTTTTCACTCTGTCCGTCTGTCTGTCTGTCAGTCTGTCTGTGCACTTTCAGTCTCACACGCCTAGAGCATTTATTAGTTGATGGATTCGTTTAAAATTTTATCCAGAGATGGTTTTAACCCTTGTGCAGTACAGTGAGCAGGACGTTTTGAAATACAACAGCAATTAACAAAATGGTGAACTTTTAAACATTTACAAAGTGTGTTTTTGGAGTTTGCATATACTGGAGTCAGTCTCATGCACCAAGAACATTTATAAGTGGATGGATTCGTTTCAAATTTGATCCAGAGGTGCCTGCAATCCTTGTGCAGTGACCAGAATTTTTGGAAGTGCGACAGAAATTAACAAAATGGTAAACATTACTTTCGAATTTTGCTCAAACCCCGACGGATTCATGCTTCTTGAGCATCTAATTTAGAAAGTTTTCATTTAGTACAACAATGTATTACAGCAAGCAGGCACAGGTACATACTTACATTTTATTTACAACATTAAAATATACATACAAGTATCGAAAGGATATGTTTTTGAAAAGTACAACAAATGTGTTGCATTAGGGATATTGTTTATATCTAACAATTTTGAAGTCATTGACATTTATGTAACATTTACGTACAAATTTGATTGCAATACATTAAAGCGTTGTTTTACCTTTTTGCTACCAAGCGACTGTATGAATGTAAAGTTTGACAATCAACGCTTATGTAGTTTTCTTAAAATGTTGTTCGCAAACTTCCTAACCATTACATAATTTTTGTCAAGATTACATCCACTAAGCAAGTGCATGATATCTTAAACCTTGCGTGACAAACATCGGTAAAATACAAAAAACAGCTAAAAATCTGACGAAGTCCGATCCATAAGCATAGGGTGGTTGAGCTAGAGGATAAAAAACTGGCCTGTTGCCCTGATCAAGAAACATGGCGTTCCAATGAATTCCCGTTCCGCCGCGTCTATCCGTGTTGACGAAGAAAACTGGAAAGGATTTTGGAAGGAGGTCTCAGAACTCATCCTGGGTTAGTACGCCTCCAAAGTACTCCTTTGTAGTGTCTCGTTCCTTCAAAAGCGATCTCAGTTGTTTTCGTCCATGTCAACTTATTATGACGCTTCTTTCCAAAGTTAGCTACATTGTAGCAGGCAATGAGGCGTAGAGATGCACAGTTGCCGGAAAGGGAAGTGGGTCGCTGAGCTGAATCACATGCCGCGTGTATCCTGTCTTTGAAAGGCTGACAAAATCGTCGTTATAACTGGAATCAAGGTCAACAATATATACAGTAATCTCGATTGCAGTCTTCGAGACTGATGCAATTGGCTTTGTCCTCTCCTATTCGCCTATTCGTGTGAACAAAGTGAGATATTCTGCAGCGTAGTTGCGATTTATATAGCTGTTGCGAAGCGCCACGCCTGATCTGCCTGCTTTCGCTGTCAACAAACAATCCAACATAACTGAGAGATAGATTTTGAAAGTTGAATGAGTTTCGTCAGTACGATCCACTGAATACTGCCGAACCGCAATGTGCCACAACAACGCTTTGACGCACCTGTCGCGGAAATGGATCTTCGAGTGTGACATTGTAGAGGCCACTAGCCACCAGGTAAGCCTTCATATCAGACCTGACAAACGAATAGATGGCATGCTGCCTTTTCAGAGATTCTTTGTGGCCAACAATAATACTCGAATTGACTTTTACCGTGCACGCTTTCAGCACAATATTGGTAATGTCATTTGTGTACTCATTTCCATCGGACATGATGCATCTCCTGAAGGGTACAAAACTGTAAATTTGGCATCCTCTGAGAATATGGCGATCCTGCTGTGTTATATCCAGAAACAACCTGCCTTCCATATCAACGCTTGATCCGTTTAGTATCCAGGCGAAGCGCTTAATCAGTCTGAAATTTCCGCCATCTTCTGGATTGACTGCGTCCATGAATCCTACAGTGTCTTTGTAGTAAGATGCTGTTGTAGCTATATAGGCGCGATATATTTGGGCATATAATAATTTGCTGGATCGAGAGGTCCACCTGGCGCCAGAATATTTGAAGAGTAAGGTTGCAGAAATCCACCTAGTCATTTGGACCGACAGGATCTCCGTCCGGCCTCAGAATGCAAGCTTTAACATGTAGTTGTGTTTTCTTAATCAATATAGTCAATTCCACTGCCGGCATATTGAATTCAATCGGTGATCCATGGGTGACTTGTGACACTCTCTTTACTCAATTAATTGTATCTGTCCCACTCCTCCGTCAACAGGCTTTGGTGTGAATAAAGTCAGACTGAGCATGTGGCCTTCAACGGCTTGGTTAAATTTGAAGCTCATGCTACTTTTTTCTTCTTTGCCACTGCCTGTTTACTCTTGTTTTTCTTCACGATGTGTCCAACTCAATTACCAGTCACGGAATGAGCAATTTCTTCCATTTCAAGGGTTTTATTCCCTGCAAAATCAATCTTTAGGTCCGATTTTGCCCGTGCTACATCCTGCTGCACAGGGGACACCACTATGACGGGAGACTCTCATGGACCTGTTTTTATCGATCTTGCAATGTAAAAGTTACTGCAGGCCATTCGCTCAAAATGATTTTCCAAGCTTGAACATTTGGGATGTACGGAATGTATGGCACGCTATACAAAGTTACGTCTCACTTCAAGTGTACAGGTCAAAGGCTTTAACGGGAACGTTGGCTCCTTTAAATCGTTAGTCCTTGTATACACACGCAATCTCTTGATCACTTAATGGCATACGCCCATCCACAGCGGATTGTCAAATATAAGATTTTCTGCCACACGGCACAAAATTGGATGCTTGCTTTCTGCAAATACACTACTGTCTTAAATGTCACAGAAAATCACACTATCTTGTGTCGGTCTTTCTTTAATGTTCAATCATGCAGAGTGCATGTCCATGAGCCCGAGAGCAAGAGGTTTTCTGGTAATTCTACAGTGAAATTTGTAGTCGTGTTGCCAGGAAAAACTGATGTCGAATCGGAAGAAAGACAGAAAGAAGAGATGTTTTTTTCCTCAAAAGGGATCTAAAGAACAATAAAATACGACACAATTCTTAACTTCAAGGCATTTTTCTTCTGGCTTGTTCTTATACTCTGGACCCTTGTCGGAGCACACATGTTCTGGTGTTTTATTATTTTCGTCCAAAATCAATTTTAAGGCAGCTACATGGCATTTCCATTCAAATGTCGTAGTGGCCGGGTTCATACAAATCTCGAGAAGTCATCTTTTACCAAAAGAAAGTACTTGTTGTCATTGTCTGCATAGTCATCTATGTATGGATTGTACCGCACAATGACAGTTCACCTCTTGAATTTTCGAACTACACATCTATTACTTGTGTAGACTGGTTGCTTTTGAAGCCAGTGCTGAATGGATCCTCTGGAGATTTTTATTTTTCGATCTCCCTTTACTTGGACTAGCCGGAGCAACCGATCCACACCAGTGAATGCAGCTGCACTCTTGGGATCGAAGTAGAAGCTTTTCAAGTAGTCGTCGTCCGAAAGCTGCTGTTGCTGCAATTATATTTCTTTCCACCTCACAGCCCAGTCGTTTGTGACTTTTTCTCTTCTGTTGAGCTTAGCAGGCAGTGCTGGTGGTGGAAAAATCACTGATGCTAAGTTTCCTTCTTTTGCCTCTTTTAACAGGATTAATTACGAAAAATCCGATTTAAAACCCATGCCTTCTTTAAATTTAGTTTTCCCTCTAACTTTTGGTGACTGTCTTGCTCTCTTTATCTGCCTCGCCCCCTTCTTCTTGTTCAGCTTCTGGTTCTTCTTGGTTTGCCATTTCAATTTCTCCTTCCCTTTTGTGCGGCTGGCAGTTGTCAGCCTTGCCAATTAGTCTTTGGACTTCTCGAAGGGCAAAACTACCATCTTGTTTACTAAGTCCATGCTAATAAGTCTTAATGTCTTTTTCTTGGCGAAAACAGAGTGTATAAAATTTGACGTCCGTGAAATCTGATCAATACAAGTTTTGTTTTAAGCTTTAGCTTTTTACTGATTAGTTGACGAATAGTCTTTTCCGTTTGCTAAGCAAGAGTGTGAGATAGCTAATTGGTGCAGATTTACAAATATTTCAACAAGGGCAAATGATTGCTCTAAAGATATCGTCGCCAAGAGTGCGTTGGCCTGATATTTTTTTGCTTTTAAAAGGAGTTCTAAAAAGGCTTTTTCGCGTAAAATCGTTTCGACATGCTTTGCCTTTGCCATTGGGTGTATTAATGAGATGCGCCTAATAGTCATAGACTTTTATTAGGTGTATATAACAGCGTCTTCTCCCGGAAATATGTTTGTCCTGAATTTATACCTATCATCTGTGTAGGGACCAAAACCCACAACGAGGTAAGGAAATGGTTTAAGGTAGACAGCTTTGGAAGCTTGCTCAAGTTGGTTGAAGAAGCCGAAGATACTTTCATCTGATTCACGTCTCTGGGGTTTCTCATGAGGATTAAAAAGTGCGTATTTAGGTTGATACTTCTGGCATGCTTGCCAGAACAAAACAGGCTTTGGTTTAAATAGGCATAATAAATGTTTGAGTGATGGCTAAAACGTCTAACCATGTGCTCTTTGTTTTTATTTTTAACAACTTCTTGCATTAGATCGTCAAAAATTATAATTTTATGTTGCTTGTGTTCTTGAGTCGGTAGTCCGTGATGAAAAGCAATGAAAGGTAATTCACTTTCCATTCACTTTCCGTAAAGGCCTTCTACCAGATTCTGTAGCAATACATAACCCTTTCGGGTGGGGGTTGAAACATTTCATTATTACGAATAAAAGTCGTCCTTCCACTATCTGTGCTACCACTGACAGAAATATTAGTCGCTACTTTAAAAGGAAACATGTGCAATCCTTGAATATCTGCTTAAATGTGTGGGCATAGATGCCCGGATTGTGTATTTAGGTCTGTCTTTCCGCCCCCATCCTTTCTAAGTATTATCTCTCTCTCTCTCTCTCTCTCTCTCTCTCTCTCTCTCCCTCTCTCTCTCGGTAAATTGGTGAAGTCGACCTCCTCGGTCAACTTCAATGTCCGAAACCGGAAATGGGCCGAAACCGTTAGAGACTGAGCGATTGTGGGCTTATTTTTAAGTTTGTGGGTCCTATAAGATGATATGTAAGAGGTGCCTCTGTGACCTTAACCTCCTCGGTCATGGTCAAGGTTAAAACCAGAAGATGGCCTTTATCTATAAAACTGTATGAGATAGAGCGATTTTGAGTTTGTGGGCCCTATAAGACGATATGTAAGAGGTGCCTCGGTGACCTTATCCTCCTCGGTCATGGTCAAGGCCAAAACCAGAAGATGACCATTATCTATAAAACTGTGTGAGACAGAGCCATCTTGAGCTTGTTTGTGGCCCTTAAGGTCTAAAATGTGATATTTAAGAGATATCTCAGTGACCTTGACCTGCTTGTTCATCGCCAATGTCGTTTAGTTTTCGAAAACGGTTAGAGATAGAAGAGGTACCTTTCTGTCAAACATTTATGCTTGTATTTACGTTTTAACAACGTTTTTACCCAAATTTTTACTGAAGGTTGTATATGTTATACTGACGTTTTTTCAAACGTTTTTAAACGTTCGTTTTAAAACATTTTATACACGCTTGCTCAAAAATGTTTTATAGCCTTTTGATAAAAACGCCTTTTACGGGTTCGATTATAAACGTTTTTGTTCAATTTCAATTTTACCTTTCGACCGATTTTAGATTGCTGACCTCGTACCAAATACATGCTCACAAAATGCACCAAGATTTTCCGGAAACGCTTTGGCAGGGGCTATTTCTGTATAATGTGAAATTAGACTTTGGATAAACCGATTAAATTTTTAAAGTTTTCATTTTTAACACCTTTTTGTTTATCTTGAGCTTGTTTGTGGCCCTTTAGGTCTAAAAGGTGATATTTAAGAGATATCTCAGTGACCTTGACCTGCTTGTTCATCGCCAATGTCGTTTAGTTTTCGAAAACGGTTAGAGATAGAAGAGGTACCTTTCTGTCAAACATTTATGCTTGTATTTACGTTTTAACAACGTTTTTACCCAAATTTTTACTGAAGGTTGTATATGTTATACTGACGTTTTTTCAAACGTTTTTAAACGTTCGTTTTAAAACATTTTATACACGCTTGCTCAAAAATGTTTTATAGCCTTTTGATAAAAACGCCTTTTACGGGTTCGATTATAAACGTTTTTGTTCAATTTCAATTTTACCTTGCGACCGATTTTAGATTGCTGACCTCGTACCAAATACATGCTCACAAAATGCACCAAGATTTTCCGGAAACGCTTTGGCAGGGGCTATTTCTGTATAATGTGAAATTAGACTTTGGATAAACCGATTAAATTTTTAAAGTTTTCATTTTTAACACCTTTTTGTTTATCTTGAGCTTGTTTGTGGCCCTTTAGGTCTAAAAGGTGATATTTAAGAGATATCTCAGTGACCTTGACCTGCTTGTTCATCGCCAATGTCGTTTAGTTTTCGAAAACGGTTAGAGATAGAAGAGGTACCTTTCTGTCAAACATTTATGCTTGTATGTACGTTTTAACAACGTTTTTACCCAAATTTTTACTGAAGGTTGTATATGTTATACTGACGTTTTTTCAAACGTTTTTAAACGTTCGTTTTAAAACATTTTATACACGCTTGCTCAAAAATGTTTTATAGCCTTTTGATAAAAACGCCTTTTACGGGTTCGATTATAAACGTTTTTGTTCAATTTCAATTTTATCTTTCGACCGATTTTAGATTGCTGACCTCGTACCAAATACATGCTCACAAAATGCACCAAGATTTTCCGGAAACGCTTTGGCAAGGGCTATTTCTGTATAATGTGAAATTAGACTTTGGATAAACCGATTAAATTTTTAAAGTTTTCATTTTTAACACCTTTTTGTTTATCTTGAGCTTGTTTGTGGCCCTTTAGGTCTAAAAGGTGATATTTAAGAGATATCTCAGTGACCTTGACCTGCTTGTTCATCGCCAATGTCGTTTAGTTTTCGAAAACGGTTAGAGATAGAAGAGGTACCTTTCTGTCAAACATTTATGCTTGTATTTACGTTTTAACAACGTTTTTACCCAAATTTTTACTGAAGGTTGTATATGTTATACTGACGTTTTTTCAAACGTTTTAAACGTTCGTTTTAAAACATTTTATACACGCTTGCTCAAAAATGTTTTATAGCCTTTTGATAAAAACGCCTTTTACGGGTTCGATTATAAACGTTTTTGTTCAATTTCAATTTTACCTTTCGACCGATTTTAGATTGCTGACCTCGTACCAAATACATGCTCACAAAATGCACCAAGATTTTCCGGAAACGCTTTGGCAAGGGCTATTTCTGTATAATGTGAAATTAGACTTTGGATAAACCGATTAAATTTTTAAAGTTTTCATTTTTAACACCTTTTTGTTTATCTTGAGCTTGTTTGTGGCCCTTTAGGTCTAAAAGGTGATATTTAAGAGATATCTCAGTGACCTTGACCTGCTTGTTCATCGCCAATGTCGTTTAGTTTTCGAAAACGGTTAGAGATAGAAGAGGTACCTTTCTGTCAAACATTTATGCTTGTATTTACGTTTTAACAACGTTTTTACCCAAATTTTTACTGAAGGTTGTATATGTTATACTGACGTTTTTTCAAACGTTTTTAAACGTTCGTTTTAAAACATTTTATACACGCTTGCTCAAAAATGTTTTATAGCCTTTTGATAAAAACGCCTTTTACGGGTTCGATTATAAACGTTTTTGTTCAATTTCAATTTTACCTTTCGACCGATTTTAGATTGCTGACCTCGTACCAAATACATGCTCACAAAATGCACCAAGATTTTCCGGAAACGCTTTGGCAGGGGCTATTTCTGTATAATGTGAAATTAGACTTTGGATAAACCGATTAAATTTTTAAAGTTTTCATTTTTAACACCTTTTTGTTTATCTTGAGCTTGTTTGTGGCCCTTTAGGTCTAAAAGGTGATATTTAAGAGATATCTCAGTGACCTTGACCTGCTTGTTCATCGCCAATGTCGTTTAGTTTTCGAAAACGGTTAGAGATAGAAGAGGTACCTTTCTGTCAAACATTTATGCTTGTATTTACGTTTTAACAACGTTTTTACCCAAATTTTTACTGAAGGTTGTATATGTTATACTGACGTTTTTTCAAACGTTTTTAAACGTTCGTTTTAAAACATTTTATACACGCTTGCTCAAAAATGTTTTATAGCCTTTTGATAAAAACGCCTTTTACGGGTTCGATTATAAACGTTTTTGTTCAATTTCAATTTTACCTTTCGACCGATTTTAGATTGCTGACCTCGTACCAAATACATGCTCACAAAATGCACCAAGATTTTCCGGAAACGCTTTGGCAGGGGCTATTTCTGTATAATGTGAAATTAGACTTTGGATAAACCGATTAAATTTTTAAAATTTTCATTTTTAACACCTTTTTGTTTATCTTGAGCTTGTTTGTGGCCCTTTAGGTCTAAAAGGTGATATTTAAGAGATATCTCAGTGACCTTGACCTGCTTGTTCATCGCCAATGTCGTTTAGTTTTCGAAAACGGTTAGAGATAGAAGAGGTACCTTTCTGTCAAACATTTATGCTTGTATGTACGTTTTAACAACGTTTTTACCCAAATTTTTACTGAAGGTTGTATATGTTATACTGACGTTTTTTCAAACGTTTTTAAACGTTCGTTTTAAAACATTTTATACACGCTTGCTCAAAAATGTTTTATAGCCTTTTGATAAAAACGCCTTTTACGGGTTCGATTATAAACGTTTTTGTTCAATTTCAATTTTATCTTTCGACCGATTTTAGATTGCTGACCTCGTACCAAATACATGCTCACAAAATGCACCAAGATTTTCCGGAAACGCTTTGGCAAGGGCTATTTCTGTATAATGTGAAATTAGACTTTGGATAAACCGATTAAATTTTTAAAGTTTTCATTTTTAACACCTTTTTGTTTATCTTGAGCTTGTTTGTGGCCCTTTAGGTCTAAAAGGTGATATTTAAGAGATATCTCAGTGACCTTGACCTGCTTGTTCATCGCCAATGTCGTTTAGTTTTCGAAAACGGTTAGAGATAGAAGAGGTACCTTTCTGTCAAACATTTATGCTTGTATTTACGTTTTAACAACGTTTTTACCCAAATTTTTACTGAAGGTTGTATATGTTATACTGACGTTTTTTCAAACGTTTTAAACGTTCGTTTTAAAACATTTTATACACGCTTGCTCAAAAATGTTTTATAGCCTTTTGATAAAAACGCCTTTTACGGGTTCGATTATAAACGTTTTTGTTCAATTTCAATTTTACCTTTCGACCGATTTTAGATTGCTGACCTCGTACCAAATACATGCTCACAAAATGCACCAAGATTTTCCGGAAACGCTTTGGCAAGGGCTATTTCTGTATAATGTGAAATTAGACTTTGGATAAACCGATTAAATTTTTTAAAGTTTTCATTTTTAACACCTTTTTGTTTATCTTGAGCTTGTTTGTGGCCCTTTAGGTCTAAAAGGTGATATTTAAGAGATATCTCAGTGACCTTGACCTGCTTGTTCATCGCCAATGTCGTTTAGTTTTCGAAAACGGTTAGAGATAGAAGAGGTACCTTTCTGTCAAACATTTATGCTTGTATGTACGTTTTAACAACGTTTTTACCCAAATTTTTACTGAAGGTTGTATATGTTATACTGACGTTTTTTCAAACGTTTTTAAACGTTCGTTTTAAAACATTTTATACACGCTTGCTCAAAAATGTTTTATAGCCTTTTGATAAAAACGCCTTTTACGGGTTCGATTATAAACGTTTTTGTTCAATTTCAATTTTATCTTTCGACCGATTTTAGATTGCTGACCTCGTACCAAATACATGCTCACAAAATGCACCAAGATTTTCCGGAAACGCTTTGGCAAGGGCTATTTCTGTATAATGTGAAATTAGACTTTGGATAAACCGATTAAATTTTTAAAGTTTTCATTTTTAACACCTTTTTGTTTATCTTGAGCTTGTTTGTGGCCCTTTAGGTCTAAAAGGTGATATTTAAGAGATATCTCAGTGACCTTGACCTGCTTGTTCATCGCCAATGTCGTTTAGTTTTCGAAAACGGTTAGAGATAGAAGAGGTACCTTTCTGTCAAACATTTATGCTTGTATTTACGTTTTAACAACGTTTTTACCCAAATTTTTACTGAAGGTTGTATATGTTATACTGACGTTTTTTCAAACGTTTTAAACGTTCGTTTTAAAACATTTTATACACGCTTGCTCAAAAATGTTTTATAGCCTTTTGATAAAAACGCCTTTTACGGGTTCGATTATAAACGTTTTTGTTCAATTTCAATTTTACCTTTCGACCGATTTTAGATTGCTGACCTCGTACCAAATACATGCTCACAAAATGCACCAAGATTTTCCGGAAACGCTTTGGCAAGGGCTATTTCTGTATAATGTGAAATTAGACTTTGGATAAACCGATTAAATTTTTAAAGTTTTCATTTTTAGCACCTTTTTGTTTATCTTGAGCTTGTTTGTGGCCCTTTAGGTCTAAAAGGTGATATTTAAGAGATATCTCAGTGACCTTGACCTGCTTGTTCATCGCCAATGTCGTTTAGTTTTCGAAAACGGTTAGAGATAGAAGAGGTACCTTTCTGTCAAACATTTATGCTTGTATTTACGTTTTAACAACGTTTTTACCCAAATTTTTACTGAAGGTTGTATATGTTATACTGACGTTTTTTCAAACGTTTTAAACGTTCGTTTTAAAACATTTTATACACGCTTGCTCAAAAATGTTTTATAGCCTTTTGATAAAAACGCCTTTTACGGGTTCGATTATAAACGTTTTTGTTCAATTTCAATTTTACCTTTCGACCGATTTTAGATTGCTGACCTCGTACCAAATACATGCTCACAAAATGCACCAAGATTTTCCGGAAACGCTTTGGCAAGGGCTATTTCTGTATAATGTGAAATTAGACTTTGGATAAACCGATTAAATTTTTAAAGTTTTCATTTTTAACACCTTTTTGTTTATCTTGAGCTTGTTTGTGGCCCTTTAGGTCTAAAAGGTGATATTTAAGAGATATCTCAGTGACCTTGACCTGCTTGTTCATCGCCAATGTCGTTTAGTTTTCGAAAACGGTTAGAGATAGAAGAGGTACCTTTCTGTCAAACATTTATGCTTGTATTTACGTTTTAACAACGTTTTTACCCAAATTTTTACTGAAGGTTGTATATGTTATACTGACGTTTTTTCAAACGTTTTTAAACGTTCGTTTTAAAACATTTTATACACGCTTGCTCAAAAATGTTTTATAGCCTTTTGATAAAAACGCCTTTTACGGGTTCGATTATAAACGTTTTTGTTCAATTTCAATTTTACCTTTCGACCGATTTTAGATTGCTGACCTCGTACCAAATACATGCTCACAAAATGCACCAAGATTTTCCGGAAACGCTTTGGCAGGGGCTATTTCTGTATAATGTGAAATTAGACTTTGGATAAACCGATTAAATTTTTAAAGTTTTCATTTTTAACACCTTTTTGTTTATCTTGAGCTTGTTTGTGGCCCTTTAGGTCTAAAAGGTGATATTTAAGAGATATCTCAGTGACCTTGACCTGCTTGTTCATCGCCAATGTCGTTTAGTTTTCGAAAACGGTTAGAGATAGAAGAGGTACCTTTCTGTCAAACATTTATGCTTGTATGTACGTTTTAACAACGTTTTTACCAAAATTTTTACTGAAGGTTGTATATGTTATACTGACGTTTTTTCAAACGTTTTTAAACGTTCGTTTTAAAACATTTTATACACGCTTGCTCAAAAATGTTTTATAGCCTTTTGATAAAAACGCCTTTTACGGGTTCGATTATAAACGTTTTTGTTCAATTTCAATTTTATCTTTCGACCGATTTTAGATTGCTGACCTCGTACCAAATACATGCTCACAAAATGCACCAAGATTTTCCGGAAACGCTTTGGCAAGGGCTATTTCTGTATAATGTGAAATTAGACTTTGGATAAACCGATTAAATTTTTAAAGTTTTCATTTTTAACACCTTTTTGTTTATCTTGAGCTTGTTTGTGGCCCTTTAGGTCTAAAAGGTGATATTTAAGAGATATCTCAGTGACCTTGACCTGCTTGTTCATCGCCAATGTCGTTTAGTTTTCGAAAACGGTTAGAGATAGAAGAGGTACCTTTCTGTCAAACATTTATGCTTGTATTTACGTTTTAACAACGTTTTTACCCAAATTTTTACTGAAGGTTGTATATGTTATACTGACGTTTTTTCAAACGTTTTAAACGTTCGTTTTAAAACATTTTATACATGCTTGCTCAAAAATGTTTTATAGCCTTTTGATAAAAACGCCTTTTACGGGTTCGATTATAAACGTTTTTGTTCAATTTCAATTTTACCTTTCGACCGATTTTAGATTGCTGACCTCGTACCAAATACATGCTCACAAAATGCACCAAGATTTTCCGGAAACGCTTTGGCAAGGGCTATTTCTGTATAATGTGAAATTAGACTTTGGATAAACCGATTAAATTTTTAAAGTTTTCATTTTTAACACCTTTTTGTTTATCTTGAGCTTGTTTGTGGCCCTTTAGGTCTAAAAGGTGATATTTAAGAGATATCTCAGTGACCTTGACCTGCTTGTTCATCGGCAATGTCGCTTAGTTTTCGAAAACGGTTAGAGATAGAAGAGGTACCTTTCTGTCAAACATTTATGCTTGTATTTACGTTTTAACAACGTTTTTACCCAAATTTTTACTGAAGGTTGTATATGTTATACTGACGTTTTTTCAAACGTTTTTAAACGTTCGTTTTAAAACATTTTATACACGCTTGCTCAAAAATGTTTTATAGCCTTTTGATAAAAACGCCTTTTACGGGTTCGATTATAAACGTTTTTGTTCAATTTCAATTTTACCTTTCGACCGATTTTAGATTGCTGACCTCGTACCAAATACATGCTCACAAAATGCACCAAGATTTTCCGGAAACGCTTTGGCAGGGGCTATTTCTGTATAATGTGAAATTAGACTTTGGATAAACCGATTAAATTTTTAAAGTTTTCATTTTTAACACCTTCTTCCAAAGCATTTCAGCCGACCTTTCTCCACTATCCGGCCTCAATCGTTACTCCAGCAAGGATTCCACAGTACCTGACGAACATCTGGTATAAGTTGAGGAAGTTCAAAAGCTAATGTTGAATATAAAGCCAAGAAAAGCCCCAGGACCTGACAACATTGAAGCATGGATGCTTCGGGACCTGTCACCAATCCTCTCAAAACTTGTCACGGCAATCTTCAACAGCTCTATCCGCGAAGGGTACGTACCTGAAAAGTGGAAACTAGCAACAGTTACCCCAATCCCAAATAAGTCGCCCCCCAAATCAATAGAATCCGACATACGCCCAATATCGCTAACATCACTATTAGCAAAGGAACTTGAACGAATTGTTATCAAAATTTACCACAAATCAATAACGCAAGAGGAGGCAAACAATCTTCAGTTTGGCAACAAAAAAGGTGTATCTACCACATATATGCTGGTTGAGATGTTACATGATTGGTACAAGGCATCAGACGAAGGAAACGACGTCAGAATAATCTTTCTCGACTATGCTAAAGCATTCGATAGGATCAACCACAACATACTGCTGCAAAAGATGGAAGACATGAAAACACCACAAACAGTGCTGAAGTGGTTAGCTTCTTTTCTTACCAGCAGAATGCAACAAGTTAAAATTGGAGACTACATATCATGTCCAGTGCACATAAAGGGGGCAGTACCTCAAGGAGCACTGTTGGGAATGGAGTGCTTTTGTGCCATGATAAAAGACCTAAAATCAACATTGCCACTATATAAATACGTAGACGATAGCACACTTTATCAAATTCATAAAACTCCGAAAGTCACAATCTGACTATGCAAGAAGCCTTGGACCACATAGTTTAGTGGACTACAAACAACGACATGAGAATTAACCCCACAAAGACCAAAGAAATGATTATAACCTTTGGCAAACATCACCAAGACAAGATGCTAGAACCTCTGCAAATCGCAAACTCAACCATTAGAAGAGTAAATTCCACGAAGCTAGTTGGAGTCACGATCCAAGACGACCTCAAATGGGACAGTCACATAGAATCCATAACGAATAAAGCGCGAAGCAAATTGTTCTTCCTAACGCACCTGAAGAGATCAGGGGCAGACAAAGACGACCTACTTAACTTCTACAAAGCCGTTGTAAGATCCCAGCTGGAATACGCAGTACCTGCATGGGGAACAAGCATTACAAAAGAACAGACAAATAATCTAGAACATATACAGAAAAGAGCCCTACAAATTATCAACCCACAACTACCATATGACTAGTCATTGCTACTACTCAACCTTGCAACACTTGAGGAAAGAAGAAGAGATATCTGTAAAGAAGTTCTTCAAGAAAATTCAAGCTAGCACCGACAAAATAAATAAACTTCTACCAAGCCCTAGACAGTCATCGTACACACTGAGGACAGTCGAACAATGCCCAATCCCAAACGTAAACACAAGGCCATACAAAAATTCCTTCATACCCTTCTCGCTCTTCAACTTTCAGTAACTTTATATTTTAGCCTATAGACAGCGTGAAATTCCTAAACTTAAAAATAATGAATACCGAGCAACTAACAACGAGAACAACAGATAACAACAGATATTTCGAAACATTTGATAAGTGATCACAATATCCGTCGAATATTTACCCTGTATTTTCGAACGCAATTCAACCTTAACGGTTGCAAGTTTCGAAATAAAATGATATCTTATCTTATCTAAATTCTTTTACAACAGAAACGGATTGGAGATCTTTTATCATCGCTCACATTACACACTCGTGGAATAGATCATAACATAAATACACGCATCCCAGCAAACAACCGACGTCTTTTTTGGTTGAAAAAAGGTTGGATTTTGGTCGCAACCACTTCACAACCATATTCTGAATGAAAAAAGGCTGCGACCTATTTCCCCAAAACCCGACTTTATTCTGACGTTGACGAAACGTCGGTTTTCTGACGTCATTCCGACGTTGCAAAAACGACCACAAAGCGATGAACATTTATTATTACTCATTGGAAATGGAAGCCATTTTGAAAAAGAGCAAGAAAAAAACACTTTTACATGAAAATTTTAGAATTGTGATGGCGCGTCGGTATTTTTCTTCCTAGATTGTAAAATTTACATGGAAAATGCTTTCGTAGGTATTTCACAACAGCAGCTGAATGATTAATTATCTATTAATTATAGAACTATTTTGTAAGACATGTCTGAGACTGGTCGTTTCAAGGTGGTAAACCCGACGTCAGTTTCAGGTCGGAACCCGACGTCATTCTGACGTTGAAAACCCGACGTCGGTTCCATTTCATATACAACCAAAACCGGCACGTCAGTCCGACGTCGGAAACGTCGGGTCGCGACGCCGACCCGACGTCATTCTGACGTCTTTATGTTTGCTGGGATATATCTAAAAAAAAACAAAAAAAAAACAGATTTTCATGCCTGTGAGACTATAGTAATTTAAAATAAATGTTTAGTTTGAAAAGAAAAATATATCTAACAAGAAGTTCAACCCAGTAAATCTAACTTCTAAAAACGTGCTCCATCGCTGGCTATCCTTATTGACAATTGCGGTGTTCAGTTTTTATGCACATCACAAATAGTTTCATTTTCGTTAAAAAGGGAACGTTTTTATTTGGTTACGTTTGTATTTGGTTTTGAACAAAACGTTAATTTTCACTGAAACTGTTCTTCAACCAGAAATTGTTATAATTTTGTTTGAAATTGAGTGTTTCTATTTGGTTATCTTACAAAACTTTTAAAAATATTTGGATTTCCTTGTTAGTAAAACGTGTTTTTGTTTTTGGGATATGCAAATTTAATGCAACCAAAAATCGTTGTATTTCCGTTTAAAAATAAATGCTACTATTTTGTTACCGTACGAAAGCTTTAACGAACCATAAAAGGTTAGAAAATTGTTGGGAAACCGTTTTAATTTTTTTTTGCAACTTTCAAAAAGACGTTTCCATGTTTAGCGGGTTGGTGACGTTCACCTCCTCGTTCATTTAAGATATCAGAATTGCATTTTTTGTGGCCCCAAGCACAATTTTCGCTACTCGGTCGCGAAAATTATTATTATTATTATTATTATTATTATTATTATTATTATTATTATTATTATTATTCATGCACATCTCTGTGGGCGTTATGCCTGTGAGAAAATACATACGGGGAGGGGCGGGGGGCATATTATAGTTCTCTTTTGCAGTGCTTTTCGTTTGTAACGAATTTACTTAATTTCCCTCATCTGCGGGAGTTCGCCAACTCTGAGTATGTGTAACTGCTGTTGGCAGTGCGGATCAACACTTCTTGCTATGGTTTTATTTACATTAATAATTTAGCATTGTATCAGTTTGCCCCTTGTCTACAGCGCATTGACTCCCTCGCTATGTGAACCTGCTACGGTCCTGCAATGCAAGCCGAGAACAAAGGCCTTGACCTTAAGTACCGTGAATCGATGAATAGCTGCTTGCTGCTGGCCGAAGCACACAGAATCTGTTTAGGTACATAAATAGAAAACGCTTGCATTGTGTGGTTAATTCAGTTCGGCTTTGGCTTTCTTTGACAAAAACATGCTGCGATATGTTGGCTAATTAATTTAATGTAACGTGTATTGAGGAGCTAAAACTGTAAAATTAATTATCTTTGTGGATCAAAATATCTGTTTGGCAGATCGGCTGATATTTTTATTTTTAAATTTTGATCAGCAGGATAAGCCAAAACCTGAGATCTAGATCTCCTAGATTAATATAAGTAAGTTTTCTTTTACTCCTTTGCCAAAAAATAACATGTTCTGAAAGTTACATATTACTTCGTTTGAGGACATTCAAAGCCTATTAATAATTTTGGTTCTCTACCGCGGGAGCCGGGCGGTGGGGGGGGGGGGGGGGTGGAGGGGGGAGGGACACTCGTGTGGTGGTTACCATGCGTGTCACTGCCTTTATTTTTAGAGCTGGCTTTTCGATGGGCTACCCAGCAAACAACCGACGTCTTTTTTGGTTGAAAAAAAGGTTGGATTTTGGTCGCGACGACTTCACAACCATATTCTGACCTATTCCCCCAAAACCCGACTTTATTCCGACGTCGAGGCGACGTCGGTTTTCTGACGTCATGCCGACGTTGCAAAAACGACCAAAAAGCGATGAACATTATTATCGCTCACCGGAAATGGAAGTCATTTTGAAAAAGATGAAGAAAAAACGTAATTTTTACATGAAAATTTTAGAATTATGATGGCGCGTCGGTATTTTTCTTCCTAGATTCTAAAAATATACATGGAAAATGCTTTCGTATATATTTCACAACAGCAGTTGAATGATTAATTATCTATTAATTATATAACTCTAGTCAGTTTCAGGTCGGAATCCGACGTCGGTTCCAATTTCATATACAACCTAAAACCGACTTAATTCCGACGTCGGATTTAGGTCGGAACCCGACGTCATTGTGACGTTGAAAACCCGACGTCGGTTCCATTTCATATGCAACCAAAACCGGCACGTAAGTCTGACGTCGGAAACGTCGGGTTACGACGTCGACCCGACGTGATTGTGACGTCTTAATGTTTGCTGGGTAGTCTTATCACATCAATAGAGGGCATCCGTCGTCTGTATGTACGTGTGTACGTATGTAAACTTTTGCTTAAAATGATTCTTCTCATTCAGTTTTGATCGGATTCCTTTCGCACTCGGTACGAATGCTCTCTAGCTGGGTAGTCCTCTCTTGGAAATTAAATTTTGTGGCGATCCGTCACAAATTGGTTAAATGGGGGCGTTTTTTTTTTTTTAAATTCTCACAATCTCGATCAGATTCCTTTTCAATTTTGTACGATTCTACTCTAGGTAGGCCTCTCTTGAGAAAATTTTTTTTTGACGACCAACCCCCCCCCCCCCCCCCCGAAAATTTGCTAAATGGGGAGTATTTACAATTTTTTGGTAGCCAATTTTCAAAATGCTTCTTCTCCCACAAATCCGACCAGATTTTCTTCAAATTGTGTACGAATGTTCTTTAGGTACCCGTCTCTTGGGAGCCGTGTCTTATTATTATTTTTTTTTTTATTTTATTTTATTTTTTTTTTTGCGATCCACCAAAAACTGGGATAATGGGACGCATTTTCACAATTCACAATTCACGCTTCTCCTCCTACAGTTTTCATCGGATTTCTTTAAAATTTTGCACGATTAATTGTTCTCTTGATGATTCTCTCTTGAAAACTACTTTTTTGGAGATCCGCAAAAAATTAACTAAGTGGGGGCGGGGGGCTTTTACAATGTTTTGTTAGCTAATTTTCAAAGTGCTTCTTCCACAATTTTGATGGGATTGCCTTCAAATCATACATATATATATATTTTTTTTGACGGTTAACCGAAAAATTGGGAGGGCATTTTAAACATTTTCCAAATGCTTCTACTCCCACGATATGAATCGTATTCCTTTCAAATTTTTCACGGATGTGTACTGGATAGAACTCTCTTTGAAATGTTTTGGCCATCCACCAAAAATTGGCTAAATTGGCTAAATTGGCTGAATAATTTTAGAAGTTTTTGACATCCAATTTTCCAAAGGCTTTGTCCCCACAATTTGGATCGCATGTTCGCTGGGAGGTCTACTTTTGAAAAGTTACTTTCTTAGCGATCCTCCAAAAATTGCTTAAATCGAGGCATCCTAAAAAAAAAGTTAGTAGCCAATTTTCAAAATGGGTCTCCTCCCACAATTTTGATCGGATGTTCTTTAGATGGTTCTCTCTTGAAAATTTACTTTTCTTGTCGATCTGCCCAAAAATTGGTTAGATGGGCTCATTTTAATTTTTTTTGTAACCAGTTTTCTTCGGTTTACTCTTCCACAATTTTGATCGGATTTCCTTCAAATTTTACATAAATATTCACTAGTTTGCCATTTGTTGATAAGCAACTTTTGTGACGACCAACCAGATATTGACCATAAAAAAAAAAAAAAAAAAAAAAAAAAAAAAAAAGGGGGGGGGGGAGGGGCAGGGGGGGGGTATCTCGGTTATTTGTTTTAAAGAACTTTTTCTTCCACAGTTTTGATGGTATCGCCTTGAATTTTTCATAAATATTCTCTAGGCTGTCCTCCTTTGAAAAGTTTGTTTTTTCTTGCGATCCGCCAAACAGTGGGTTGATGGGGGGTGGGAGGAGGGGGGGGGGCATTTAAAATATTTAGCAGTCAATTTTCAAAATGCTTCTTCCTCCACAATTTTGACTGGATCTTTATAAATTTGTACAGCAGGTTTTAACATGACACTTTTTTTTGGTGACCATATAACCCTATTGATACTGGAATTATTAGATCTCGACTGATCACAATTCCCTGCACATTCTTGTTAAAATGACCCCAAAACGTGCTGATTATGTCTCTCCGACCAAGGGGGAGGCATAGTGTTTGTACGTTCGGGGTGTGTGTGTGCGTATGTGTGTCTGTATGTGCGTGTGTGTCAGTCTGTTGTGAAG
Source organism: Protula sp. h YS-2021 (assembly GCA_949752745.1). NCBI lineage: Eukaryota > Metazoa > Annelida > Polychaeta > Sabellida > Serpulidae > Protula > Protula sp. h YS-2021. The sequence goes on from OX457027.1 coordinate 7,825,662, forward strand.
AAAATGTTGTGTGCAAGATATCTCGAGAACGAAAAGTCCAATCGACTTCAAACTTGATCGAATTATTCCTTGATTAGGTTGGACGGTGTCAAGTTTTGACATATGTCACATTATTAGAGCAGGCGTATGACGTCATAAGTACGTAAAAATCTTTGCCTTTGAACATCGCAGAAAGTTCAAACTTGGTGGGATTGTTGCTTGGTAGGTCCGAAAGATTCTTAAACATTTTTTTCGCGAGTAGAATGAACGAATGCGGCGTATGACGTCATCACGTAAAATATGTATGTATTTTGAATAAGACCGTGTGTGCAAAATATCTCGATAACGGAAAGTCCTATCGACTTCAGATTTTATATGCATATTCCGTGGGTCAGTCATATGGTGCTATCATGTCACGTAATTAGGGAGGCGTATGGCGTTATTACGTAAAAAATTTCTCAGCTGCTGAACATCGAAGAAAGTTGAAACTTGGTGGGATTGTTGCTTGTTAGATCCGAAAGATTCTTTCTTATTTTGTCGCAAGTAGAACGAGCGAATGCGGCGTATGACGTCATCGCGTAAAATATGAATATATTTTGAACAAGATCTTGTATGCAAAATATTTCGATAACGGAAAGTCGTGTCGACTTCAAATTTTATGGATATTTCTGGGGTCGATCGGACGGTTCTGTCATCTTTTGACGCATGATTAGGGCAGGCGTATGACGTCAATAGGTAAAAATCTTATGTGCGAAATTTCTGAGCTGTTGAACATTTGAGAAAATTGAAACTTGCTGTTGTTGTTTCTTGGTAGGTTCGACAGATTCTTTCAAATTTTGTCGCGGAGAACGACCGAGTGCGGCGTGTGACGTCATCACGTAAGATATGAATATATTTTGAAATTTTTTAGCGCTTGATCTCATTATATGCAGTTTGTACCCGGCTTCTCTGGACCCTTCCACAGTGCAGTGACCAAAAATTTTCCGGATCGGAAAAAATGACAAAATGAGGAATTTTTGAAAACGGGCACTGGACTTAAATATATATATAGGGTATATAGCGTATATAGGGCTGTCTCACGCTCCTACAGGCCGCATTGATAGATGGATTCGTTTCAAATTTTGAACTCGGCTTCTCTGGATCCTTCCGCAGCGCAGCGATCTAGAATTTTTTCGGATCGGAAAAACAAATTGACAAAATGGCGTACTTTTAAAAATCGGCACTGGACTTAGGGTATATACGGATATACGGCAGTCTCACGCTCCTACAGGCCGCAATGATAGATGGATTCGTTTCAAATTTTGTACACGGCTTCCGCAGTGTAGCGACCTAGAATTTTCCTTATCGGATAAAAATTGACAAAATGGCGGACTTTTCAAACTCGGCACTGGACTTATATATTTCCAAATGGGCGCTGTATTTACCGGTACCAACGGCAGTCTCGCGCGCCTATTGGTTAATGGATTGATTCGTTTAAATGTTAGACACTACGTCTCCCCATCCTTCCACTTTTAAATTTTGCGTAGTCAACACGCAACAGTTTTACACAAACCATATGGCCCACGGGGGATAGACGTCCTCCTCGAGACGTAGTCACGTTATCTAAGTACCTCACATATCACATCTTTTATACAGTTTTTATCTTACCATGAACACCCCCCCTCCCCCCCCAAAAAAAAGACAAGGCCACAGTTGCACCAGTTATGTAACGTGGTTTAGGTCCAATGGGTCTGAACTCAAAATCACTTCATCTCTTGCCGTGTTTCAGACGATGAATAACTTCCAATTTGATCATGACTGAGGTCAAAGTCATCGATAAACGCCATATGTGATGTATTTTTATCCAAAGGGACCGAAAATGGGCTATAAACCCTGTCCAGATAATTTGCATCTTTTGGGTTTTAACCTTAACTATAACCGAAAAGGATAAGTTAACCGAGAAACCTCTTTCGTAGGTTCTTTTAGGCCCAAAAAGGACGAAAATGAGCTCAAAAATATATCGATAACTGTTTTTAGCTCAGCTTACGTTACACGTGAGCTGGGGTTTCCCCATCGGTTTGCAGACGGCGTCCGTTAGTTAGTTAGTTAGCTGTTTATTTGGTAAACTTTAGTTTCAAAATGCATCTCCTACAATTTTGATCCGATGTCATGATTTTCGGTGTGAGGCAACCCTAAAGGGTCATGCATACAGCTTGTGCTTTTTGTGTCGATCGCATGATTTTTTAATTTTGGGGGCATTCTTTGAAGAAAAATTTTTAAAATGCATTTCCTCCTACAATTTTGATCCGATGTCATTTATTTTTGATATGAGGCACCCCTAAAGGGTCGTCCATGCGGCTTGTGTTTTTAAATCCAGCCGACGTTATCGAACTGGGTTAGTCGTATCACTATAGGGGGGCTTGAATGGATGTGCGTTTGTTAAACTTTTTCTTTAAAATGCTACTCCTCCTACAGTTTTGCTCCAATAGTTTTGATGTTACGTTTTTGACGATTGACGAAAAACTGACAAAATGGCGGCACTTTTTGTGCCCATTTTGACACATTTTTTTTAAATGCTACTCCTCCTACATTTTTACACCAATCGTTTATATGTTACGCAGGGATGCTCCCCAGGGGCTCACCTACCAGGCTATTTTTTTTCGCGGTTCGCCAAAAACTGCCGAAATGGCGGAACTTTGAAGTTTGGCAAAACTGGAAATGGTAGTAAATACCTGAATTGTCAAACCATTCATTTCTCTCTGTCTTTTTCAAATAGTTATAAAATTTTAATCGAAAGTTTCTTAGGTGCTTCTCCACCTGGATTTTGCTTTTTTGTCGCAAATGACAGAAAAAAAAATGCCGAAATTGTGGAATTTTAAAAGTTTTGTAAAATTGTGTAAATGTCGGTAAATACTTAATCGTTAAAACCCAACCTCTCCAACACCCCTTTTCCGGTAGCTTCCGAATTCGAATTAAATGCATTTTACATACTTCATTTTTTGGCCTAATCGTTACAGAGTTTTTCTCTCTTTCCTTGTTTGGTTATTCGGCTGGGGCATGTCCTTGGACATGCTTGTTTAGTCGATGGGACAATTTTTGTATTCGTTGGAGAATTTTTGAAGCAAAAATTTCGAAAATAATTCAAAATACATTTCCTCCTACAGTTTTGAACCGATTTCATTTTTTTTGTATGAGGCATCGCCAAGGGGTCGAACATACGGCTTGCGCTTTTTTAGTCAATCTGACTATTTTTGTATTTTAGGGACTTTTTGAAGAAAAACTTCAAAATGCCTTTCCTCCTACAGTTTTTATCCGATTTCATTTATTTTTGGTGTGAGGTATCCTTAGGTAGGTCTCGCATACGGCTCGTGCTATTTGACTCGACTTGGGAATTTTTAATTTTGGGGGAATTTTTTATGAAAATACCTCAAAATGCATCATACTACAGGTCATAATTTATTTTGTGGCTGCGGCATGCTTAGGGTCTCGTGAATACGGCCTGTGCTTTTTGAAGAAAAAATTCAAAATGCATTTCCTACTACAGTTTTTACCAGATTTCATTTATTTTTTGATAGGGGGCTCTAGGGGCCTCTAGGGGCTCCTGCTTTTTGAGTGAATTGAAAAACTTTTGATGTGTGTCGGAATTTTTTGAATATTAAACACCGGATTGTGAATCATATATAAATTGAAGTTGTTATTTTGAAAATCTGCCAAATATTTACGCTGTCAAAAATCGTTAATTTTTCTCTGCAACTTTTTCATGCATTTTGCTTTTACTCCTTCACGACGGACCCTGCCTTAATGAGGCTCTAGTTTAATCAGAGGAAATTGAATAACAAGTTTAAGTGGAAAATATTTGTTTTATTTGAGAAATTACAGTGCACTGGCACAAGATCTATATTATTAGTTTACAAGTTTCTAATTTTAAGCGTTTAAAATATCTACAGTACGAAAGTGAAAGCGCAAACATAAAATATATTTCCTCTCTGAAAGGTCATTTCTGGCTTTGCCTACCTTCAAAATTTTGCACATTCGGCTGACATTTCTGTTTTCGTTTGAAATTTTCGTACACCAGACCGGATGACTCCTTTGTGGTTGCGATTTTGATGGCCTGGAATCAGAAACAAAATTACTACTTCCAAGTCTATATGTTTTATTTTGTTATTTTGCAGAGCGGCATTATCTTATAGCCTTGACTACGTTTCTTTAAACATGGAGAGCATCGATATATGAGCACAGACGTTGATGCATGGCCGCCTCTGAAACTGTATGGGCCCGATTTCAAGCCTCCCGATAACCATCCTTTGGTACGCTTTGTAATTACCTGTACTTCGAGAGAAAAGAGAAAGGCTGCAGTGACTTCTCCGAATAATAGATAAAGCTACTAACTGGACTAAAAATTCACCAATGGCGACCACGGGAACTTTTCTAAATATTTCGAAATCTACTGATACTTCGGATCAAAATGAGGAAATTGTGAATAACGTTGTCAAGGTCGAGGTAAAGGATGAAACAAATGATAACCTCGGCCCACAAGCTTCAACAACGATTGAAATTATACCAACTTGTACCGAAAATGTTGGAAACGACTATAAAGTAGAATCAAGTTCAGAGTCTAATGACAATGCTAAACGATTCCCTTGTGATATTTGTGGTAAGAAGTTTCCAAGGCGAAGTAATCTCAGGATACATGTACGGTTTCATACTGGTGTTAGGCCATACAATTGTAATGTTTGTAATAAGGCATATTTCGCTAAAAAGAGTTTGGAAGAACATATGTATGTTCATGGGGGAGTAAAACCATTTAGTTGTAATATCTGTTCAAAATCATTTGTCTATGAAAGATCTTTCAAGTATCATGTTAGCCTCCATAGCGAGGATAAACCACATAAATGCGGTACTTGTAAAAAATCATTTGATTCCAAGATGCGTCTTAAGGAGCACACACGCTCTCACACGGAGCAGCCAATATCCTGCAATATATGTGGTAAGACATTTACCAGTACTAACACTCTTAAGGGACACGCTAGCGTACACACAGGAGAAAAGCCGTTCAAGTGTAGTGTCTGTGGACATGGCTTTCCCCGGAGGAACCAACTCGAGGCACATACGCGAAAACATACTGGTGAAAAGCCATTCAAATGCTATATTTGTGGACAGTTGTTTGCCCGCAAAGGCAGTCTTAATAGCCATATGACTAAGCACGCTGACATAAATCCTTTTAAATGTGAAGTCTGTGGAAAGGGATACAATTCAAAGAAATTACTTAAACAACATATGGAATGCCATAGCTTGGATAACCCATATTCCTGCGACTTTTGTGAAAGGCTGTATTTACTGGAGTCCAGCTTAAAGAGACATATGCGTACTCATACTGGTAAATAGTCATAGGAAATCAGGTTTATACATTACAAAATTTAAAAAGTTTACCCGAGACCGAGAAGTAGTAAAATTGCACTTCAGAACTTGTAACAAATCAAATTACTAACTTGCGTTTGGTGCTCACGACTTTGGCCGTGGTATTTTCTCTTCAAACACTTTAAAGGCTACAAAAGCATCAAGACAAATTACGAGCATCACTGTTGTGTCCTGTAAAAGTTTAATAAATATTTCTACCATTTATGGAGATTAGCGAACGAAGGATTTTGAACTCTATAAACAAGGGTTTTGGTTTGGTGTAATTTTAAAGAAATTAAAAAGAAAAAAAGAGGGTTGGATTAAATTAAACTTAGCTTGAGAAAAAGGATTATTTGTCTTCTGACCCAAGAGTAAATGAATAGAATACAAGTAGTTTATGTGTCTCAGTGTCGTTGAGTGTTGTGTCTTTAATGAAATTAGTTCTCAAATACAGAAAATGCACTTCATTGTTTTGATGTTTATTACGAAGCTAGGGAAACACGTGGTGAGTGGAAGGGATGCTGGGTCGAGACCATATCAAAAGACACTACACTTTCTTCCCTCCTTAATTGAAAGCTCACCTATATTCATTAAATTTAGAACAAAAAAATAAAGAAATAATAACTGAATTTCTCTTTTTTTATCTTACAAACAACTGACTTCCTTCGTTACGGAGTTATTTAGAGTACCTTTAATTTCTGCTATAACTAAACACTTTTTTTAAAAGTAAATTCCAAATTTAATTTCAAAATGGGTTTTTGGAAAGAGAGAGGGAGAGGGGGCCTAACAAGTGGCCTAACAGTAATTAACTGTTCACCACGTGTAGGACATGCAGGCAAAAAACTAAAATCCTTTGATTATGCAAATATGACTGTTTTTTGTAACTAATTACGTAATTACTCGAGTCATAAAACTATCCACTACTTTTAATTCATGCTATAGGGTATGCGACCGTCATTGAAAAATATATCTGGGCATTATGTTATGTTCATTATTACTGTTTATTCCGTTTATTTCCGTGTCTTACCAACGGTGTTATCATGCTGTGTGTATTTTGGCTCCGTCTGTTCATTAGCTGATTTGCGTTTACACTCGTTTTAACGTAATACGACATCGGACCGGTGCATTTTGTATTTACTCCACATTGCCATTTCTGATCGGTAGCGCGGTAATCACGAGCAAGGACACTTTCACCAATTTTAAATTCGCGCAGAAGAATGTTATTTTTGTTTGATTTATCCTGTTTTTCTGCCACCTTTTCTTGTAGACTCAGCCGTAAAAGATCCAACTTTGACCTGATCACTCTATTGAAAAACAACTGAGAAGGAATCTCTCCGGTCGTTGTGTGTGTGTGTGGGGGGGGGGGGGCTATACGGTACTTCATTAAGATGGAATCCAGCTTGAACTGCATGGTTTTCTTGTCTGATTTCATTGATTTTAGACCGTATTTAAGAGTGTATGAAGCGTTCCGCCAGTCCGTTATTTCTCGGAGAGTGGGAGGCTGAACAAATGTGTTTTATTCCCAGTCTGGCACAAAAGTCGCTGAACTTCTGAGAAGTGTATGATGTTGCATTGTCGCTGACAACTGTCCTTGGCTCACCGAACTTAGCAAACATTGTTCGAAATTTTGCGATGGTCGTTTCACTGTCTGTTGACGGTACCACTTCAACCTCAGGCCATTTGCTGAATGCGTCAACAACCACTAGGAATAGTTTACCCTGAAACGGGCCTGCATGGTCAATATGCAGGCTATCCCAGGGACGTTCTGGAAGTTTCCATTCAAATAATTCGCTTTCTTTGGGCATTTTAACATGCTGTAGACAACTCGGACAGTTTTTACACATTTCTTCGATCTTTTTATCTATGTTCGGAAAATACACGTATGACCGAGCCAATGCCTTTGTTTTGATAATCCCCATGTGCGTGTCATGTAAATCAATCAGTATTTGTTTTTGTAGCTTGCGTAGAATAATAACATGATATCCCCAAAAGAGACATCCCGATTGGGTGCTTAGTTCTTTTCTCCGCCTATAATACGGAGACAAGTCGTTTTCTATTTCACTCCAGTCGCCGGTTTGGCCAAAGGTGTAGACTTTGCTCAGTACTGGGTCACGCTGTGTGTACTTTTTCACATCTGCACTGTTGATTTGCAAGTCATTTAGAATGTTAATTTGACCGATTTCCTCGGAATCAGGCTTTTCTCCTGTTGGTGGAAGTGGTAGGCGTGAAAGCAAATCACAGGTTCGATTATGTGAAGTGCTTCTATACTGAACTGTATAATTCAATCCAGATCGCGTATCCTTGCAAGCGCATTGCAGACATCTGTGGCAGAGTTTTGGACGGATTAAAATTGCTCGTCAGAGGCTTATTGTCTGTCACGATGTGAAATCTTCTGCCAAACAGGTGGTGGATTAGCTCCTTTGTCGCCCAAAATATTGCTGTTGCGTCGAGTTCAAGTTGAGAATAATTCTTGAGGGATCTGGAGATAAACAAAATCGGTTTATTCACTCCATTTTCTTGGTGACTTAACACCGCTGACAATCCCACGGGGATTGCATCCGTTTGCAAGTACAACTCTTTCCGTGGATCGTACTGAGTAAGCACCCGATCAGATGGTATTTCCTGTTTGGCTACTTTTAAAGCGCGGTCATGCTTTGCCGTTCACTGCCATTTTGCGCCCTTCTCATTGGAGCGTAGAGGGGTTGCAGCTTGCTGTGATAGTAAGTCACAAGTCCGATCCATGACCGGAGTTCTTTGACGTTCTTGATCTTTTGGGCTTTGAGTACTGCTTCCACCTTGTTATCCCTTTCTAGTCCATTTGCAGAAATTTTGTGTCCACAGGATTAAGTGGTTGGCTTGAAAAATTCACATTTCTTTTGGTTGACTTTGAGGCCAAATTCTTCTAAGCGTTGGAAGACGGCTTGAAGATTCTTTAGATGACTGTCGTCATTTTCGCCCGACACTATGATGTCGTCTAAAATGCATTTTGTGAATTGTGTGCCCTGGAGAATTTCATCCATTACTCTCTGCCACTTTGCAGGGGCATCCGTTATACCGAATATCAACCTGTTGTATCGGTATAAGCCATGGGGGCGTTGAGAGCGTCACATATTTCTTGTAATCTTCTTGAATTTCATACCAAAGATATGCCTGTGTTATATCGATCTTACTGAAATTCTTCCCTCCCCGAAAAGGGCCAAATATATCATCATTGATTGGGAGAGGATAGTGCTCTGGCTCAATCACCCGATTAAGGGTACATTTGAAATCGCCAGATTCTTACTTCTCCGTTTCGTTTTGGGACGGGAACAATTGGCGTGGCCCATTCACTAAATTTCACTGGAGAGATAATGCCCCATTCCCCAGCCTTTTTAGCTCTTTTTCTACCTTTTCGCGTAGTGCGAAAGAGACGATCCTGGCTTTCATAAAGATAGGTTGAGTTTGGTCCTTCATAGCAAATTTTGCCGACGGTCCCTGTTCCGATACCTGGTTGAAAGATGGCGTGATGTCTATCAATCAGCGCTGTCACTCTGGAATCTTGTGATGCTTGTGTTGCAATCCCGGGTGTGTCAATTTTCTTTGCTAGGTGCAATGCGTTGATCTCGCTCCAATTAAGCCCAATTACTTCCAAAGAGCGCATTTCTGCCACAATCTACAACGTATAGCTGTAGTCCCTTCTTGTGGTTGCCATGGATTTGAACAATGACCTTCAGTGTACCCATGGGCTGCATGGGCTAAACGTTCTCAGCACTGTCTTCGTGGGTTTTAGTTTACAGTCACCGACATGTTTATCATACACACGTTTCGGCACCAGGCTTCTAGGACACCCTGTGTCTACGCTCAAAGTCTCAAAGGTACCTTATTCACACGTGGTCGTACAACTATTTTGTCGGCATTCGTAATGGAGTTGATTTCAAGGCTAAGCACTCCTAATTCACTATCGCTTGACGTGTCAGGATCCACTTGATGAACACGTGACTTTTGGCGTCGCTTTTCTTTGTTATGTTCTTCTGGACGCTTCCTGGGCTTGTATTCACTGTGTTTGCTTTTGCAAGCCCGCTTGATGTGACCGCGTTTGCCACAACCATTGCAGGAATATTAGTATAATAATAGGAATAATAGTAGCACTCATCTGGTGTGTGGTTCTTCCCATTACACCGATAACATGGTTTAGCCTGCTTTTGGACGTTAATATCCGTTTTCCTTTTGTCTGACTTTTGTCGGGCACCATCTTTCTTTAAAAAGTTTACCGCTTTAGCTTCTTTGCTTATATCGCTTTGCTTATATCGCTGGCATCCGCCTGTTCAATGGCGACAACAATTTTCACAGCTTTGTCTAGATCAGATCCGATGCTAGCAGTTTCTTTTGTACATTTGAGTCTGCCAGTCCATATACAAAACAATCAACTAGTCTATTTTCTAAGTCACCTCCGAATTCACATTTCAAGCTAAGATCTTTCAGAGCTGCTAGAAAATCCTGTATACTATCACCACTTTGTTATTTGCGGTTTTGAAACTGAAAGCTTTCTGCGGTCTTGTTGACTTTTGGTGCCAAACGAACGCTTCAAGTAGCTACGGGTATGTGCGATCGGCCGGTGCGTGTGGAGATACAATATTTTTCAGCAGCTTGTAAATCTTAGGACCGACCAAACTCAATAGAGCAGGGGCCTTTTTCTCTACTAGTATCTCGTTAACAGTAAAAAAATTGATCCAAACGATCTATATATGTTTCTATGTCCTCAGTGTTTTCATGGAACGGATCAATGTGACCGATTTGGCCGACGTATTTAACATTTGCTTCGGCCATTTTTCTATCTTTTTAACAATATAGGTGATACCCGATATTTTTCTGAATACTTATCCACTGTTTTTACATTTTCTTTGTTAACTTTTTTTTGCTCTAGCGTAATTTGCTAATATTTCCACTTCATAAATTAAAATCATTTAGGTTTCAATCGTCTGTTCACATTAAATTTTCATAAGTTCCAAAATATTTTTATCCTAGTCGCCAAAATGTTGTGCTTTTAATGAAATAAGTTCTCAAATAGAAAATGAACTGCGTTGTTTTGATCTTTATTACGAAGCTGGGGAAACACGTGGTGAGTGGAAGGGATGCTGGTTCAGGACCATATCAAAAGACACTAAATGAGGAATAAACTTTTAGGTTAAGTGTTGTAACATTTGAAACATTTTATTGATGTGTTTCTTTTACAGCTTATTATTCCTACTAATTTGAGTGGTAATTCCCCTGATAGTAAATATTTAAATTAAATAATTATATGACTACTGTTACGATATTTAACTTTTAATTTATTAAGCGGGGAACGTCTTTCCTAACGTCTTTTAGGCCAAAGCGGAAGAAAATTAGCTCCAAACTAGACCGAAATTCGCACAGCGAATTAGACCCCACTTGAAATGATAACTTAAAACGGAACGTAGATGATATTACTTATTGTTAACAATTTTCACATGTCTGAATGTAGAATATCCTCCTAAATACTGCCAACTATACCGGTAAGGTCAAGGTAAAAAAAAATTTATCAGGTGTACCACTTCAGATGACCTCTATTCATGTGCCAAGTTTGGCTGGTCTAGTTTCAACGGTCTTGGTGGACATGTCTGGAAACTTATTCCTCTATCTCTTACCGTTTTCGAGATAAGGGCCAACTTCCGGTTTGGTGCTCGAAAGTGACCTGGAGGTCAAGGACATCGGAAGTTATACCTTACGTATCGTCGTATAGGGGGTGGAGGTCGAAAATGAGCTCAAAATCGCTCTATCTCGTACCGTTTTCGAGATAAGGGCCAACTTCCGGTTTGGGGCTCGAAAGTGACCTGGAGGTGAAGGACACCGGAAGTTATACCTTACGTATCGTCGTATAGGGGGTGGAGGTCGAAAATGAGCTCAAAATCGCTCTATCTCTTACCGTTTTCGAGATAAGGGCCAACTTCCGGTTTGGGGCTCGAAAGTGACCTGGAGGTCAAGGACACCGGAAGTTATACCTTAAGTATCGTCGTATAGGGGGTGGAGGTCGAAAATGAGCTCAAAATCGCTCTATCTCTTACCGTTTTCGAGATAAGGGCCAACTTCCGGTTTGGGGCTCGAAAGTGACCTGGAGGTCAAGGACACCGGAAGTTATACCTTAAGTATCGTCGTATACTTTTGGTGCCAAACTAACGCTTCAAGTAGCTACGGGTATGTGCGATCGGCCGGTGCGTGTGGAGATACAATATTTTTCAGCAGCTTGTAAATCTTAGGACCGACCAAACTCAATAGAGCAGGGGCCTTTTTCTCTACTAGTATCTCGTTAACAGTAAAAAAATTGATCCAAACGATCTATATATGTTTCTATGTCCTCAGTGTTTTCATGGAACGGATCAATGTGACCGATTTGGCCGACGTATTTTACATTTGCTTCGGCCATTTTTCTATCTTTTTAACAATATAGGTGATACCCGATATTTTTCTGAATACTTATCCACTGTTTTTACATTTTCTTTGTTAACTTTTTTTTGCTCTAGCGTAATTTGCTAATATTTCCACTTCATAAATTAAAATCATTTAGGTTTCAATCGTCTGTTCACATTAAATTTTCATAAGTTCCAAAATATTTTTATCCTAGTCGCCAAAATGTTGTGCTTTTAATGAAATAAGTTCTCAAATAGAAAATGAACTGCGTTGTTTTGATCTTTATTACGAAGCTGGGGAAACACGTGGTGAGTGGAAGGGATGCTGGTTCAGGACCATATCAAAAGACACTAAATGAGGAATAAACTTTTAGGTTAAGTGTTGTAACATTTGAAACATTTTATTGATGTGTTTCTTTTACAGCTTATTATTCCTACTAATTTGAGTGGTAATTCCCCTGATAGTAAATATTTAAATTAAATAATTATATGACTACTGTTACGATATTTAACTTTTAATTTATTAAGCGGGGAACGTCTTTCCTAACGTCTTTTAGGCCAAAGCGGAAGAAAATTAGCTCCAAACTAGACCGAAATTCGCACAGCGAATTAGACCCCACTTGAAATGATAACTTAAAACGGAACGTAGATGATATTACTTATTGTTAACAATTTTCACATGTCTGAATGTAGAATATCCTCCTAAATACTGCCAACTATACCGGTAAGGTCAAGGTAAAAAAAAATTTATCAGGTGTACCACTTCAGATGACCTCTATTCATGTGCCAAGTTTGGCTGGTCTAGTTTCAACGGTCTTGGTGGACATGTCTGGAAACTGATTCCTCTATCTCTTACCGTTTTCGAGATAAGGGCCAACTTCCGGTTTGGTGCTCGAAAGTGACCTGGAGGTCAAGGACATCGGAAGTTATACCTTACGTATCGTCGTATAGGGGGTGGAGGTCGAAAATGAGCTCAAAATCGCTCTATCTCGTACCGTTTTCGAGATAAGGGCCAACTTCCGGTTTGGGGCTCGAAAGTGACCTGGAGGTGAAGGACACCGGAAGTTATACCTTACGTATTGTCGTATAGGGGGTGGAGGTCGAAAATGAGCTCAAAATCGCTCTATCTCTTACCGTTTTCGAGATAAGGGCCAACTTCCGGTTTGGGGCTCGAAAGTGACCTGGAGGTCAAGGACACCGGAAGTTATACCTTACGTATCGTCGTATAGGGGGTGGAGGTCGAAAATGAGCTCAAAATCGCTCTATCTCTTACCGTTTTCGAGATAAGGGCCAACTTCCGGTTTGGGGCTCGAAAGTGACCTGGAGGTCAAGGACACCGGAAGTTATACCTTACGTATCGTCGTATAGGGGGTGGAGGTCGAAAATGAGCTCAAAATCGCTCTATCTCTTACCGTTTTCGAGATAAGTGCCAACTTCCGGTTTGGGGCTCGAAAGTGACCTGGAGGTCAAGGACACCGGAAGTTATACCTTACGTATCGTCGTATAGGGGGTGGAGGTCGAAAATGAGCTCAAAATCGCTCTATCTCTTACCGTTTTCGAGATAAGTGCCAACTTCCGGTTTGGGGCTCGAAAGTGACCTGGAGGTCAAGGACACCGGAAGTTATACCTTACGTATCGTCGTATAGGGGGTGGAGGTCGAAAATGAGCTCAAAATCGCTCTATCTCTTACCGTTTTCGAGATAAGGGCCAACTTCCGGTTTGGGGCTCGAAAGTGACCTGGAGGTGAAGGACACCGGAAGTTATACCTTACGTATCGTCGTATAGGGGGTGGAGGTCGAAAATGAGCTCAAAATCGCTCTATCTCTTACCGTTTTCGAGATAAGGGCCAACTTCCGGTTTGGGGCTCGAAAGTGACCTGGAGGTCAAGGACACCGGAAGTTATACCTTACGTATCGTCGTATAGGGGGTGGAGGTCGAAAATGAGCTCAAAATCGCTCTCTGTCTCTTACTGTTTTCGAGATAAGGGCCAACTTCCGGTTTGGGGCTCGAAAGTAACCTGGAGGTCAAGGACACCGGAAGTTATACCTTAAGTATCGTCGTATAGGGGGTGGAGGTCGAAAATGAGCTCAAAATCGCTCTCTGTCTCTTACCGTTTTCGAGATAAGGGCCAACTTCCGGTTTGGGGCTCGAAAGTGACCTGGAGGTCAAGGACACCGGAAGTTATACCTTACGTATCGTCGTATAGGGGGTGGAGGTCGAAAATGAGCTCAAAATCGCTCTATCTCTTACCGTTTTCGAGATAAGGGCCAACTTCCGGTTTGGGGCTCGAAAGTGACCTGGAAGTCAAGGACACCGGAAGTTATACCTTACGTATCGTCGTATAGGGGGTGGAGGTCGAAAATGAGCTCAAAATCGCTCTATCTCTTACCGTTTTCGAGATAAGGGCCAACTTCCGGTTTGGGGCTCGAAAGTGACCTGGAGGTCAAGGACACCGGAAGTGATACCTTACGTATCGTCGTATAGGGGGTGGAGGTCGAAAATGAGCTCAAAATCGCTCTATCTCTTACCGTTTTCGAGATAAGTGCCAACTTCCGGTTTGGGGCTCGAAAGTGACCTGGAGGTCAAGGACACCGGAAGTTATACCTTACGTATCGTCGTATAGGGGGTGGAGGTCGAAAATGAGCTCAAAATCGCTCTATCTCTTACCGTTTTCGAGATAAGGGCCAACTTCCGGTTTGGGGCTCGAAAGTGACCCGGAGGTCAAGGACACCGGAAGTTATACCTTACGTATCGTCGTATAGGGGGTGGAGGTCGAAAATGAGCTCAAAATCGCTCTATCTCTTACCGTTTTCGAGATAAGGGCCAACTTCCGGTTTGGGGCTCGAAAGTGACCTGGAGGTCAAGGACACCGGAAGTTATACCTCACGTATCGTCGTATAGGGGTTGGAGGTCGAAAATGAGGTCAAAATCTCTTACCGTTTTCGAGATAAGGGCCAACTTCCGGTTTGGGGCTCGAAAGTGACCTGGAGGTGAAGGACACCGGAAGTTATACCTTACGTATCGTCGTATAGGGGGTGGAGGTCGAAAATGAGCTCAAAATCGCTCTATCTCTTACCGTTTCCGAGATAAGGGCCAACTTCCGGTTTGGGGCTCGAAAGTGACCTGGAGGTCAAGGACACCGGAAGTTATACCTTACGTATCGTCGTATAGGGGGTGGAGGTCGAAAATGAGCTCAAAATCGCTCTCTGTCTCTTACTGTTTTCGAGATAAGGGCCAACTTCCGGTTTGGGGCTCGAAAGTAACCTGGAGGTCAAGGACACCGGAAGTTATACCTTAAGTATCGTCGTATAGGGGGTGGAGGTCGAAAATGAGCTCAAAATCGCTCTATCTCTTACCGTTTTCGAGATAAGGGCCAACTTCCGGTTTGGGGCTCGAAAGTGACCTGGAGGTCAAGGACACCGGAAGTTATACCTTACGTATCGTCGTATAGGGGGTGGAGGTCGAAAATGAGCTCAAAATCGCTCTATCTCTTACCGTTTTCGAGATAAGGGCCAACTTCCGGTTTGGGGCTCGAAAGTGACCTGGAGGTCAAGGACACCGGAAGTTATACCTTACGTATCGTCGTATAGGGGGTGGAGGTCGAAAATGAGCTCAAAATCGCTCTATCTCTTACCGTTTTCGAGATAAGGGCCAACTTCCGGTTTGGGGCTCGAAAGTGACCCGGAGGTCAAGGACACCGGAAGTTATACCTTACGTATCGTCGTATAGGGGGTGGAGGTCGAAAATGAGCTCAAAATCGCTCTATCTCTTACCTTTTTCGAGATAAGGGCCAACTTCAGGTTTGGGGCTCGAAAGTGACCTGGAGGTCAAGGACACCGGAAGTTATACCTTACGTATCGTCGTATAGGGGGTGGAGGTCGAAAATGAGCTCAAAATCGCTCTATCTCTTACCTTTTTCGAGATAAGGGCCAACTTCCGGTTTGGGGCTCGAAAGTGACCTGGAGGTCAAGGACACCGGAAGTTATACCTTACGTATTGTCGTATAGGGGTGGAGGTCGAAAATGAGCTCAAAATCGCTATATCTCTTACCGTTTTCGAGATAACTCATTGTTTTTCTTAAATGACGTCTTTCGCGATTTCAAGGTCATGGTCAAGGTCAAGGTCAAAAATTTTTATCGTTTGCTTCAGACCACATTGCTTTTTATATATGTGCCAAGTTTGGATGTTCTAGCTTCAACGGCCTTGCAGTAATTGCCTGAAAACCTTTTGACCTTTTTCGCGATTTGACCTTGACCAGTAAGGTCCAATTCAAAAATCTTTATCAGGTGCACCACTTCAGATGACCCTCCATACATGTGCCAAGTTTGGTTGGTCTAGCTTCAGCGGTCTCGGAGGAGATGTCTGGAAACCGATTCGGCGGAAGAAGAAAAAAAATTTTAAAAAAGCGAGAAAAAAAAGGAAAAATAGGTGAAGAATTCGACACAATCCATCCCCATTTGGCATTTTCAATGCCAAGTGGGAAATATCCGTATAACTGTTTTTGATTTGAAGATCAAATTTTGAGTGTAAACCTTGACCATTTCCAACAAGATTGCGGTCAACAATTTACCGTGTTGTTCTCTCACGTAGCATAGCTTAAGGATAAAAGTAGAGAGTAAGCTCAAAAAGCTCTGTTTCTATTTGTTTTGGAGAGAGTGGTCATCATTCGTGTTTTTACCTTAACCGAGAAACTCTTGTCACTATGTCTACAACCCTTTTGGGGATAATGATCAGCTCCAAGTTATTTATGTTATGTTTTACCTTGTATTTAGTACTGGCATCGATTTAATCAGTTGGTGCATTTTATTCAAAGGTGATTATGATATTTTAATCTTAATAAAAGATTTTGTGGTCTTGAAAATATACTTTTGCTAGTAAAAATAAAATTATTGACAACAAAATATTTATGGATAAAACCTGCAATAATTCATTCATACCTTTAAATTCTGCTGACAAATAACGGTAAGTGTGAAAAGAGGATTCCATATAAAGCGATTATCATTATTGTTATTAATTTTAATGTGATTTATTGTTATTATTTCATTTATTAGTTTATATTTATAATTGTAATTATTATTGATTAATAATAAATACTAAGTTAATAAAGATTTAAAAAAGTAGTAAATTCTGGTTTCAAAAGTTTACAAAATATGTGAAGATACAAGTTTAAAGCAACTTGTTCTAACTGTTATTATTTTTATTGTTATTATTATTAGACCTCAACCGGGCGAGGTCGGGGTTTTTATAGGATTGCTCTCTGTCCATCCGTCCGTCTCCGTCCGTCCTTGTGTCACACTTTGGATGCTGTTTTGTTTCCACGCAAATTCTGCGAAACTATTTATCTTGCAACCATGCACAGTGAAAATATATATATTGAAGTTGTGCAACGTCATGTATTTTGCAAATGGTAAAAAATTGCCAAAATGGCGACTTATCAAAAATTGTGATTTTTTGAGAGAACTGCAATGCAAGACTTGGGTGCTTTCCACGCGAATTCTCCAAAACTATTTATCCTAGGCATGTGCTACCTTGCACAGCGAAAAAGTATATATATATATATATTGAAGTTGTGCAACGTCGTATTATTTTTCAAATTGCTCAAAAAATTTGTAGGACCAGTAGATATCCCAGTAATCTTCTCTATTAGTTATCTCTATTAAGTAATGTTGTTTTCCTTCCAATCATTGCTATCGGCTGCTGATTCCTATATTCGACGATTGCTTCTTAGTCCCCCGCCGCCGCATAGCGCGGAGCGGGGTACTGTAGTATTCGGGTCTGTCCGTCCGTCCTTGGCGACACTTGGAAGCATAAATTTGTGCACGCGATATCTCACGCTGTTCAGCCCTAGTTTTTTATTTTTGTTACAGTGAATATATATATATATATATATATATATATATATATATATATATATATATATATATATATATATATATATATATATATATATATATATGTATATGGAAATTGTGCGACGTCGCATTATTTTTCGATTCAACAAAGAAATGGCGAAATGGCGACTTGTTGAAAATAGGCAATATTTTAGTATTTCTGTTGCCTACAGTGCAACTTTGTGCAAACGATATCTCACTCGCTATTAAAGCCTGGCTTTTGATTGTTGCTACAGTGAAAATACATATATTGAAGTTGTATTTTTCGATTCGACCAAAAAATGGCGAAATGGCGACTTGTTGAAAATAGGCAATGTTTTAGTATTTCTGTTGCCCACAGTGCAGCTTTGTGCACGCGATATCTCAGCCGCTATTTAACCCCGGCTTTTGATTGTTGATACAGTGAAAAAATATATATATATACTGAAGTTGTGCGACGCCGTATTATTTTTCGATTGGACCATAGTTCGTGGCGGGGGACATTCATCACTGTTAACGTAACTTTTGTTATTATTATTATTATTATTATATGCTATATAAAGGTGCTAGTCACGTTATTCTTGTTGAACCATTTATTTATTATTGCTTTTGTTATTTAATTATCATTATAGTGACATTTAGTGACGTAGACCAGCCTCATACTTAGGACTTTAAAACGGGGACTCCTCCTTGCTACCCTGTGAGGCACTCTACATGTAAGGGTTAGAAGGAGGGCTGGAATGCCCCATTTCAGTAGAATGTGGCACCATTGCAGTTGAAAGGGATCTAAAGAACAATACAATACAATTAGTGACATAGAACTCGGCAATGCTGCGTAAGTTGCGTGAGGTGCGAAAGTTTAAATTCTAAGTTTTTCATCAAGTCTTTTATTTATTCTTGGTCAAGAATCATGTACTTAAAACATTCTTAAAACCCTACAAGAGTTTATTTTTGTCTTGTCTGGGAATCGTCAATATTGTGTGTATTTAGAGTCATTATGATGCCGTGTAATTGGATATCAGTTGACAAATATAAGCTGTTGCCTATGAAATGCAAAACACAAGTATGGTGGGTAATAATGGCTCTTTTAAGATTTCGTTAATCATTGTGTCTGTAACATATCTATTAAATCCATCCATTAAATCCTCTCCTGGTTATGTGTCCATCAGGGTGACCACCGGCATTTTCTAGTCAGGGAAAACTCAGGGAATTTGAAAATTTCAGCAAATCTCAGGGACATCTCAGGGAATTTAATTTTTGGACAATTCCAGGTTTTCCAAGGTATTTCAACGTAAATTTTTCTTTTTACAAAATTGGATAGATTTGATAAGATTTTGTTGAAAGTTGTCTTTTTCAAACCGTTTGAGAGAAACAGTAGGATACGGAGTCAATGGCTATTGTTTTTGAACCAAAGCATGTAAATATTGGAATTTCGGAAATCTGTGCTGTCAAAATTAATTTTCTGGAAACTCAGGGAATTTCGTTTCAGATTCCAGGTTTTAAACCCCCACTTTTAATCTACTGTTATGTTTCAATACTATTGACCTGCAGTATAAGCAGACAATAAAGACCTTCACTGAAGGAACTGAGTGCTGTCAATATATGCTATGTCTGTTGTGTATTGAGCCAAATGTATCACCCATCTGTGCGTTAATGTAGTTCTATGTGAACCAACTACACTGACTTGCACTGTCAGCGAATATGACGGGCTTCACCTTTAGCAGTACTGTGTACATGGTATTATTAAAGGCAAAAAGTTCTGTTTGGTACATGGTAAAGCGTGCGCTGTGTCTTCTGGTTAGACAGAAATGAAAGGATAGAAAGGAAAACTATCACAGACACACATACTATCCACTGAAATCTTAGCATTGGTGAACGACATTTTATATTATATTTTCTGAAATATATGCTGCATTTAGCTTATGTGAAAATCTTTCAATAGCACAATAAAACGTTTTGACGTACTGAAATGAGACTAACAGATCGACTACGATTTTGTATTGACTTCGCAGGATATTCTAAAGTAAACGATTTTGTATCCGTTTGACTGTCTTAAACTTCTGTAAGTATCGAAGTTTGTTGGTTCTTTTTAGAAGGGGATGATCCGTCTACTGTTTTTGCGTGGGCCCGTATATAGTATGTAAACGTTCACTTATAATGCTTCTTCTACTTTGGGTTTGGGTTTTCGGATACCGCTCTTGAAATCTACTTTTGCGACCTGCCAAAAATCGGCGAAACATTAATTTTTTGGGTTACTAATTTTCAAGTTTGATGGTAATGTCTTGTCAATTTTTGTAAAATATATGAACTTTCTTTAAATATACTTTCTGGCGATCAGTTAAAATTATCCAAATTATGCATAAATATTCACCAGTCAGTCTTCTGTTAAAATGTACTTTTGTGGAGATCCGCGCGAAATTGACTTAATTGGGGCATTCTGAAAACTTTTAGCGATTTTTTAAAAATGCTCCTTCCACAGTTTTGATTGGATTTCTTTTAATTTAATGAAATGTTTGCTTGTGGTTCTCTCTTTAAAAGTTTTTTTTTTTTGGCGATCCAGCGAAAACTGGCCGGAGTTTGAGTTGAGGCGATAATATATATAAGTCATAACAGGTGCGAGTTATTATTTTATTATTGTTATTGTTGTTATTATTAATATATGCAAAAATATCTCAGTTCGCCGGTGCTTGATATTTCCTGACTGCTGCTTGAGCACTTGCCACACGGAAGGCGAATTTTTTCATTGTTTTCATTTATAAGATTTATGTGTAATATTTATAGTTCCGCTCCCATAGCTCTGGTTTACGTTGTCGCCTGCAAAGCAAGAGGTTATGAGCCCCAGTCAGGAATCCAATTATTTTTGTGTTTATTTCATTGCGTGCTATATTTTTAGTACTGCTAAGTGTGTGTAATAATATTTAATACTTTTCGTATTAATACTTAAAACATTGAAGGTCGTGGGTTCAAACCCCAGTCGGGTCATACCTAAGACTTTAAAATTTGGACTCCTCCCTGCTAACCTGTGAGGCACTCCAATTGTAAGGGTTAGAAGGAGGGCTGGAATGCCCCATTTCAGTATAATGTGGCAGGGAAATCCCGATATGACCATAGCAGTTGAAAGGGATCTAAAGAACAATACAATACAATAAAACATTGTGTTACTACAATAGAATTATAATATTTTTTATCGATTCAATAAAATCTGGCCAAATGCTTTAAAAGAAACACGCAAATGCTTTTCGTCTCAGAGATCTCAGAAATTTTTCGGTTACCAGTTTTCAAAATGCTTCTCCCACAATTTTGATCAGATGTTCTTCAAATTTTGGGCGAATATTCTCTAGGTAGGCCTCTTGAAAAATTACTCATTTTGGTGATCCGCCAAAAATTGGGTAAATGGAGGCATTTTTAAATTTTTTAGTGTCTACTTTTCAAAATGCTTCTTCCACAGATTTGATCGAATTCCTTTCCAATTTTGAACAGTTGTTCTCTAGGTGGGCCTGTCTTTTTTATTAGATTTTCTTGAAATTTTGTGCGTATGTTTTTAACACAGTCCTCCTTTGAAATTTGATACGCTACAAATTGGCAAGATGGAGGCCTCTCTTGCAGTGTTCCTTTTTTCTTTCTTTCTTTTTTTTTTTTTGGCGATTCGCCAAAAATTGGCCAAATGGGAGGCATTTTCTTAATTTTCAAAAATGCTTCTTCCACAGCACAGTTTTGATCGGATTCATTTCCAATTTTGAGCATTTGTTCTCTAGGTAGGCCTCTTTTGAAAATTACTTGCTTAGGCGATCCGCCAAAAATTGGCCAAATGGGGGTCATTTTTCAAATTTATTGATGTCTAATTTTCAAAATGCTTCTTCTCTCACAATTTTAATGATTCCTTTTCCAACTTTGTACAATGGTTTTCCAGGAAGACGTTTCTCGAAAAAAATATTCTTTTTGCCGATCCGCCAAAAATTGACCAAATCGGAGCATTTATGAAATTTTTGGTTGCCAATTTTCAAAATGCCTCTTCTCGAACAAATTTAGTCAGATTTTCTTTAACCTTTGCATGAATGTTCTGCATGTAGAACTCTCTTGACATCTTACTGTTTTTGACGATCCGCCAAAAATTGGCTAAATAGAGGGCATCTTTTTAATTTATTGGCCTTTAATATTGAAAATGCTTCTTCGAAGAAAATTTTGATTGAATTCCCTTCCAATTTTGTACGATTCTCCTCTAAGTAGGCCCCTCTTGAAAAATTACTTTTTTTGCCGGTCCGCCAAAATTTAAAAATGCGGACCGCATCGACGCAAGTTAAACATGCGTACTCTTTCGAAATGCGAACCGCACATCGACGCAAGTTAAATAAATATGCGCACTGATCCGAAATTCTAACCGCCCATCATCGCAAGTTAAATAAATATGCGCACTGGTCCGAAATGTGAACAGCGCATCAACACAAGCTAAATGAATATATGCACTGGTCCGAATTACGAAACCCTCATCAATGGAAGTTGAATAAGCATGCACATTGTTCCGACAGCGACACGAGTTAAATAAACATGCGCACTGGTCTAAAATAAGAACCACACATTAAAGGAAATTAAAGAAACATGCACATTGGTCCGAAAAGTAAAAAGCGCATCAACACAAATTAAACAAACATGCACACTGTTCCGAAATGCGAACCACGCATCGACGCAAGTTAAATAAACATGCGCACCGGTCTAAAATAAGAAACGCACATCAAAGCAAATTAAAGAAACATGCACACTGGTCCGAAAAGTAATGAGCGCATCAACACAAGCTAAACAAATTTGCGCACTGGTCCAAATTGCAAACGGTTTATGAACGGAAGTTGGTCTGAAATGCGAGCCGCGCATCAACGCAAATTATGTAAACATGCGCGGCAATGCATGTTAAATAAACCTGCGCACTGGTTCACTTTGCAAACCGCACGCCAACGCAAGCTAAATAAACATGCGTACTGGTCCGAAATGCGAACAAAGCATAACAGAGTTAAATAAACATGCGCATTGGCCGAAATGCAAATCGCACATCAATGCAAGTTTAATAAACATGCGCACTAATCCGAAATGCAAACCCCGCAAAATAATACATGCCAAAACATTAAAACCTAAGTAATAATGTTTTAGACGCGGCATTTTCTTATTTTCAAAAGGCAAACGTTATCACATGCGTTTGGTCATATCATCCACTGGTCATTTCTGCTTCTTGAAATAATTGTGTATGTCCGACAGTACATGTGAACACTACATGTGTGTGGATACAATTTCGATACGTTGTTCGAAGGTATCTCTGGTATACTACCCAGTCTACCAGAAATACACACGGATCTGTTTCCCATTGTTCTGGGAAACAAATCTTTGTATGTATTTATCGGCCTATGTTCGGATCCATTGCTAAATTAATTATTTAGCTCTTTGCCACCTCGTCTTTTAAAGCCCAATGTTTCAGGGCAAATTCCCTTGTTCTTGCACGCTGGAATTGGGACTTGTACAATGTGGCTACCACTTTTGGCAACCATGCAAGTTTATTCATAGATTCACTAGATGTCGGCCGGGCACATTGTTTAGCAAAGTGTCTTATTAAAACATAGACCGTATTCGGTACTTAGTAGCGCAAATCATGGAACCAAAAATTTATTACCCTATAGACATTTGTTATAAGTAAAGTCATGTTGGCAGTTCCATAAAAACTCCACGTAACACACTCTGCTTTTGACGTGCTTTTTTCCAGTTAACACTCTAAACAACGTCGAAAAAGCGTCGATTTAAGATTTGTAATATTAACATTAACCCAACCAAGTGGCAACATTAAATCTGGTTGTAATATGATTTTGATTGGTCGCAGCCATAGATGGACGACTAATATCAGACGTTTAATTTGTGTTACCTTTTTCAGATTCCTTTCAACTTGAGTTTTGAAACATGGAAGAAACAATTACATTCTGAAGTCAACTCTTTATTGCTAACAGCAGAATCACCAATGGCGGCCTTCGATACGTTTTTACCTCTTTCGAAATTTGTTACTACTGACGATCTAAATAACGGAATCATGAGGGTCAAGTGCGAAGAAATACACAAATCAAAAGGTGTCGTCGCTAAAAAAGGATTCCGAAACAATTGCACTGATACAAAGCTGTGATGAAAATGCTAGAAACGACCAGCAAAAAGAATTACTGGCACAATGTAATAAAGATGCTCAGAGTTTCGTAACTAAAGGTATTATCAATCGGTCATTTTGCTTCTTCCAGACTTCTGCTACAAGGGCAAATCAGATCTCAGTGAAATATATTTGTCATCATATTTATTCTACTTAATTCTACTTCTTAAGTTAACTGTTGTTCTACTGATTCTGCTTTTGTTACCGAAATGTTTTGGAGGTCTGCCAAACCATCGCATTCGTTTGATCAAATATATTGCGCCAAGGTCCTTTGTTCACCAAAAGGGCTACAAACAATAGTGCGAGTTTCACATACACCCCAACATCGATAAAAAGGCTTAGATCAGTTGGTTAGAGCATTGATCCAGTAATTCCAGGGTCCCTTGTTCGAGTCCAGCAAGGGATGTTAAGCAGTTGATGGATTTACGCTCCAATTTCCTCAGGTAGAGGTCTACAAAGAAAGAGACCGTTGGCTATATGCTGAGAAGAACTCAACCAGAACACGCGCTAGCACCAAACATCCGTGTTATACACACTAGAACCCAACATCCGTGTTATACACGCTAGCACCCCAAAATTCGTGTTATACACGCTAGAACCCAACATGCGTGTTATACACGCTAGCAACCCAAAATTCGTGTTATACACGATAGCATCCAACATCCGTGTTATGCACGCTAGCACCAAAAATTCGTGTTATACACTCTAGAAACCAACAACCGTGTTATACACGCTTGCACCCAAAACCCGTGTTATACACGCTAGCACCCAACAACTGTGTTATACACACTAGAACCAAAAACCTGTGTTATACAGGCTAGCAACCAAACCCCGTGTTATACACGCTAGCACCCAAAACCCGTGTTATGCACGTTTTATGCGGAAGCTGACCATTGTGCCCAACACCCGTGGTATACACGCAACCAACACCTGTGTTATCTTGCCTTCTTATTCCAGCAGATGCCAGATAAAACTATTGTAAAGCCTCATATGATCAATTGATATCCACACGGAACCCACCAAACAACCATCTCGTTATTTCCAGGAAAATATCAAGTCCTTCGAAATGTTCAACATGACATTGATATGGTCAACATAATAGTGATCTGGCATCAGGATTTTGCATGTAACAACATAATTTTGACAAAAACACAGAGGTCATCTGAGAACAATTTTGATTGCTGTCTATTCTGTGTTACTTCAGCCGCTTCACCCATGGCGTTGGTTCGGCTGTCTGTCTCCTTCCGGTCGTGCGTATGTGAACGTTGACCGTAATCTAGAAGGTCAAAGTCAAAAAGTGTAAAAAAACCGGAAGTTGACCATTATCTCGAAATTTACCGTTGTCTCGTACTGTTAGAGGAGCGATTTTAGGATAATTTTTGACACTTTCCATCAAGGTCAAGGTAAATAAACGTTTGGCCAATATCTCCAAAACACTTCCAGATTCAGCGATATCGATATTATTTTCGATATTTTAGACCCAAATGACGTCATATAAAAAGTAACTCGGATACATTGTCCTCGGTCACGGTCGATGTCAAAATCGGAAGTTAGAACTTACCGAGAAAACGATTCCTGGCCCTTTCGCCTAAACAATGTTGCACAAGAGGTGCCTCGATGTCCTTGACCGAAAAGGTCACGATCAAGGTCAAAAATTGGAAGTTGACCATTACTGAAAATTTTGAGCTCATTTCCAATCCTTTGGACCTAAACTATGTTACAGAAGAGGTATCTCGGTGACTTTCACCTTCTCGGTCAAGGTTCAAAACATGAGGCTGACCATGATCTCGAAAATGGAAAGAGACAAAGTGATTTTGAGCTTATTTTCAATCCTGTGTATATAAAGGATGCTACAGGAGAGGCACCTCAGTAAATGTAATCTTCTCGGCCACCGTCGAGGTCAAAAATCGGAAGTTTACTATCATCTCGAATACGGTTAAACACGGATATCGAGCCAATTTTTCACAATTGTGCCTAAACGACGTTACATAGGAGACATTTAGGGGGCCTTGACTTTTTCGGTCACGGTCAAAGTAAAATATCTTACGTTTTATCTCAAAATCTGTTAGAGATGGAGATTTTTAGCTCATTTTCGACTTTTTGACCCTATACAACGTTACACAATAGGCATATCGGTGGTTTTGACCTCGTTCACGGCCAATGACAAAGCCGGAAGTTGACTGCTATCTCCAAAAAAACCGGAAAACAGATTTTCAGCTCATTCTCGACTCTTTGGGCAAATAGAAGATATATCGGAGGTACCTCGGTGACTGACATCACGGTCAAGGTCAAAATCTGGAAATTGGCCGATACCTTAAAAATAGTTGGCGAAAGAACGCTTTTGAGCTCATTTTTGACCCTATGGACTTAAGTGACATTATATAAGATGTACCTTCGTGACCATGATCAGGTCGTGGAGGTCAAAGTCGGTGTCAAAGCAGGGCATGACCAAGGTCAAAAACATGCAGTTGACCATTATCTCAAAAAGAGATTTTAAAGTTATTTTCGATGCATTTTGCCTAAGAGACGTTATATCAGAGGTACCTTATCAGCGCTACCTGCATGACCTGTACCGTCTTGGTCACATTGAAAGCTCAAAACGGGAAGCTGGCAATTATCTCGAAAACGGTCAGAGATTTTAAGCTTATTTGCGACCCTTTTGGCCTAAAATCATCTCATATAATCGGGCGACCTAACTGCCATCAAGGTCATGACAAAAAAACCGCAAGTTAACTATATCTCAGATACGGTTCTACCGTTTGGGCTTAAATGACGTTACTTAAGGTGGCCTTGACCTTATCGGTTACGGTGTAGGTCACAGACCGGAACGTGACCATTATGTCTAAAACGGTTGCATAACAGGTACTTTGGTGATCTTGAGGTTTTCCGTCAGGGTCAAGATAAAAATAACTCAGATACCTGGATCCCCTCGGTCACGGTAAAGAAACAACAGCGGAAGTTGGCTATTATCTCGAAAGCTGTTAAAGAAAGAGTGATTTTGGACTTATTGTTAATCATTTGAACCCAAAAAGTGACCGCGATGACCTTGACCTTCTCGGTCATGATCACGCTCAAATACCGGAAGCTGCCCATTGTCTTTTTCTCCTTTCTTAACTCTATGGACCCAACATAGTTTACTAAAGAGGTACGCGGGTGACTTCGACCTCGGTATTCGTGTAAACTCGCATTTTCTTCTTTTTTTAAGAGAGTTATTACGCTATATAATAGCGGGATTCGATCTAGTTATTATTATAATAATTATTATTATTATTATTATTGTGTTGTTAATGTTGTTGCTGTTGTTAATTGCTGTAATTTTAATTATTAGTATCAGCACACTAATTAATGTTGTGTTAATGTTATCATTTTTCCCACTTGCAAACTTGGTTTGCAAACTAGTATAGGTCTCCCAGATAGCAGTCCCACATGGGGACTATGCATCATATATGTTCGTATTCCCACGTACCCACGCATAAATAATGTGTATTTTGTTGGGGAATTCCCACGTAGTTACGTGGGATTTAGGAGAATTTGAGACTCTTTCCGATGTGTATTATGCACATGTGAACCAATGCATTTTATACGCATATATTTCCATGCATTTTATGTGTGGGAATTCCCACGCATATTAAGCATGGAATTTTAAGGGGACGACCCACCCTGGACATATATGATAACTCCATCGAATACACAGACATGTACCTTTATAACTATATCTCATTTACAAAGTGCTCCTTAAATGAATTTTAAGCATAAAAATTTTAGTGAAATTGGTATTTCCATGTCTAACTTTCTATTATACTTAGAAAAAAGGCATCCCTCCACCAAAATATGCAGAATGTAGCAAAATTTAAATATATTATCGCTCAATGGCGGCTGTTTCCGGTCTGCGATAATAAGCCCACATTGCCAGACTGCGCATAATATACGTATATTTTACATGGGAATGCCCATATGGGAAATTCCACGTAAAATATACGTGTAATATACAAATGACTTCTAATGAAATTTTACGTGGGAATTTCAAAAGTATAATATACATATAATATGCGTTAATTACCCATGCATTTTAGAAGTGGGCAATTCTACGTATATTATACAGTGGAATGCCCACGGTGGGCATTACGAGGGAAAAACCATGCAGTTTACGCGTGTATCTACCCGTGCATTTTATACATGGGAAAGCCTATGTATATTATATGTAGAGTTTACACGGAAATCAGACCGTGGGAATGTCCACGTATATTACACATGTTTTCTATGTGGCCCTGCCAACGTCCCACATTCCCACGTAAATCCCACCCAAAAACAACGCGCTTTATACGTGGGACGAAAAATTCTGCTAACTGGGCTGTTGTTTTTCTCGAAATTTCTGCCTTTTTTCCCTTTTTTTTTTCTTCTTCTCTTTTTTCCGTCTCGGAGGTTTCCAGAAAACTCCTCCTACGCTATTTGACGTAGGACGCTGAAATTTGGCAGAGATAGAGGGTGATGAAATGTGGTCGCAGTCAGGGTTAGTGATAGAGCGATTTTGAGCTTATTTTCCACCCTGTGGGCTTAAACAACGTTACATAAGAGGCACCTCGGTGACCTTGACCTTCTGGGTCATGGTCAAGGTTAGAAACCGGAAGGTGACTATTATCTCAAAAAGGGTTAGAGATTTTAAGCTCATTTTCGAGCCTTTTTGCCTTTCAACCTTCTGGGTCACGGTTAAGGTCAAAAACCGAAAGTTGACTATTATCTCGAAAACGGTTAGAGATAAAGAGATTTTGGATTCATTTTGAACCCGTTGGATCAAAGCACCGATAAAGAAGGGATACTGCGTAACTTCGAGGTTTTGTCTAAATTTAATACAAATATTTTCTGTACTGGTTTCTGCACGTGGGTCAATTGCGCTATGTAGCGGATTTTTTTTCTAGTTAATTGTTGCTGTTTTATGGTATTATTATTATTATTATTATTATTATAATTATCCTTTTCAGCATAGATATCATAGATATATAAACTAAGGTGATAGTCGAATTATTAATGTTGAACCATTTATTTGTTATTACTTTTGGTATTATTATAATAATTATCACTATATAGTTATTGTTGTTATTATTTATGTTCATTACTTGAATAGTACGTTGCAATTTCATTATTTTAATATTTTACTATATTTTATTAAATAATATTTTTGGTAACATATATTTCTAGAAACAATGGTCAAATAGGTTTAACGTTGATATGATCACATATATAAAGCTGTCACATCGGGCCCTTTTGTTTTATTTTACTTTTTTCTTACTACGGATATTTATGTTAACACGTGCGCACATTGTGCTCACAGTGTTCTAATTGTGTGCATTGTGTTTTCAACCGAGTGTATTTACCAGAGCTGTACGACATCTCTCTCTCTCTCATTTATAACACACATGTTGTCAGCCCGCGGCGCAAGCCATTAACAAATTCATAAACCCTCCGCTGACAGCGTTGTGTGTTGATCATTTCTTGCCTTGTCTGCTTCTAAACTGACTCCCCACTCCCTCCCCCGTCCGCCCCCCCCCCTCGCCCTCCCCTGCTTGTCTGCCTTGTGTATTTAACTTCATTGTATTGAGCCACATCTGCGTGCTGCATTCTGTGTACTCGCTCCTTCTGTGTATGTAGCGCAATGAGAACGGCCTTCACCTTAAGTACTGGGGGTATATCAACAGCTGCATGTGTTTTCATGATGAGCGAACGGAACACAAGTATCTGGTTAGGCACATAACAAAGAATGCATTTTCTCTCCACAACAAAGGGAAAAGTTATCGGATATATGCTATAATATGCTACAATAAAGCTTAACATTAGTTGGTGATGTATTGTATTATAATTGATGAACTTTGCAAAACACTGAACTACAGTAGAAACTGGTAGGAATCGACAACTTTGACTGTCTACTCGTAGCTGTATCGTCTTAAAAATCTGTTTAATTAATTGAATTACTCGGATACACGGGAAAGTGCTGTGATATTACCTTTGAGTTTCTCTCAGACTGCAGTAAGTATATGAAGTTTTATTTGAGATTTTTTTTCCACAGAAAAATAGTAGTATTGGGAGGGTAGGGGCGGGGGGGGGGGGGGGGGAGATATCCCGGCAATTCATCTAAATGAGGGGGCTACGACAATTCATCTAATTTGTGTAAATAGAAAAAAAAGGTATACAAACTGAATCCGGGACAGAAGGGCACTGGACAAAAGGGACTTGGACATAAGGGCCTTTCCCAAAACGGCCTTTCCCCAAAGGGCCTTTCCAAAAAACGGCCCTAAATGAAAAGTTGGACAAAAGGACTTTGAGAAATTTTTTTGGGACATGGTTCTCAAAATTATTATTATTTTTTTTTTTGTGTAATAAAATAACTCCAAAAACGAAGCTTATTGATTTTATTGCCTGATTCATCGAGACAAATTTTTGGCTGTCCTTTATTTCTTTGTCGTATATCCATGATTGCTGTTGGTCACAGTTCAAGTAAAGACCTCAAATTCAGAACTCGCACACGGCAAGACACTGACACGCCAGGTAAACGGTCATCTGCCCCCCCCCCCGGTCAACTGCCCCCCAGTCAACTGCCCCCCTTTTTTGCAACCCGGTCGACTGCCCCCCCCCCCCCTTGCAATTGACGGGGTCGTCATCTGCCCCCCCCCCCTCCTTTTTTTAGTGGAAAAAATTCTTTAAAAATTAGACAATTGTCATGTCCCCGTCTACTTCGTCTCTGAAACAATTGATTTTCATTGATCTATTCACCAATATTGATCTTAGGAGAGACTGATCCTAAGACTAATTGCAATTCTAATTGCAATTAGTTTCCTATTGGTGAATTGCAATTTACCGAGTTGCAATACATTCAATAAAATGAATATAAATTTATTTGTTGTGTCTTTGTAAGCCAAGAACCCAAGAAAAATAGTAAATGGAGGGGGCAAGAGACCACCCCTCCACTTTGAGGGAAGGGGGGGGGGGCAGTCGACCGGGTTGCAAAAAAAGGGGGGGCAGGTGACAAGGGGGCAGTTGACGGGGGGGGGGGGGGGGTAGATGACCGGGATTCGACACGCCAACATCATCCGGCTTGGCGCGTGTGTTTAAACAGCAAAGTGCCGAGGAACGAAACAAAGGGCAGAGATTATCTTTTGTGGCACAATGACTCCGAAATCTGGCATCTAAAGACAGTGATAGGAAGTAATTGAAAGAGTCTTTACAATGAGTAAAACATCAAGGCAGTGATTAGTACAAACAGGGATTAATCTGTGGCACAGTGCTTCGGATATCTCAAGAGAGTGATGGGTGGGTAGTTATCTTTAAAAACACGATGAAGTTTGTTTTTTTTTTTTACTTGTTATTTTATTACATATGTTATTAAATAAATAAAACTCAAAATCCTAGAAAAAAATCTCAAGGCCTTTTTGTCCAACTTTTCATTTAGGGCCGTTTTGGGAAAGGCCTTTTTTGGGTTATCATGCATGTCTGTGACATTTTAAAACGACCTCTAAAGGCAGAGTGTTCATTATGAAATAACGTGGAGTGAAATGGAGGAAAACTGAATGAACCCCCCTCCCCCCCCCCCCCCCGCGGACCGCGTTTGGCCTCGAAATTCCCCGAAATTGCCGCCCCCACTCCTTTCTCCGCGTTTTTTTTATTTATCATACGCAGTCACACAACCCTCCTCCCTTTTTTATCATACGCATCCCCTCCTCCCCGCCACCCCCACTCAATACCGTGGACCATTCAATTGATCCTGCCTTTAAAATGTTAAACTAGACTAGATAGCGGACGACCCATTTTCAAAGACGAGAAGAGGAAATGTATGTTCTAGATGTTGAGAGAAAAGGTCGCCAGTCAACGAGGTGTCTCTTAAGTAACGTGTTTATACCAGAGGAACCCAAACTCACTGCGCAACCTCTTATGTGACGCCTTTTAGGCCCAAAAGTTGAGAATAAGCTCAGAGTCGCTCTATCCCTAACCGTTTTCGAGATAATGGTCTGGATTTACTGTTTCACAGATACGACAGAAAAAAATCAACCCAACATGTCTTGGCTTGAAGAAGACTTTAAGTAAATTGAATTTCCTATAATTTAAGACAAATGCCAGTTCTTTATTATGACCAAGGAAGTCAAGGTTACCGAGGTACCTCTTACACAACATCTTTTAGATCTAAAGGGTAAAAAATAAGCTGAAAATCTCAATATCTCTAAGCGTTTTCGGGATAATGGTCAACTTCGGATTTTGGACCTTGACCATGACCCAGCCGGTCAAGGTCACTGAGACAAGTCTTATATAACGTCTCTTAGGGCAAAAAAGGTCGAAAAGAAGCTGGAATTAAGTTGGTGTATCTGTAACTGTTTCGAGATAATGGTCAACTTCCGGTTTTTGACCTTGGTTATGACCTGGAGAATAAAAGTCACCGAAGTGCCTCTTATATAACACCTTTTAGACCAATCGTGTCGAAAATAAGGTATCTCTAACCGTTTTCGAGATAATGGTCAACTTCTGGTTTTTGATATTGACCATGCCTGTGAAAGTCAAGGTCACCAACAGGGTTGGTTTTCTTCCGGGAAGAAAGGTATTTCTTCCCTTCCCTGGGAAGAAATAGGGAAGAAACTGGGAAGAAACGGAAAGAAATACCTTTCTTCCCGGAAGAAAAGGAAGAAAGTGGGAAAAAACCTACTTTGTCAAGAAAACATCAATGCAACGTACTATCTATTAATTGATTTTACAGAATCAATATTTAGTGTGTTCTAATGTACTATCAAACAAAAAAAAAATGAAAAAGAAAGAAACGAAAAAAAAAAAAAACACAAGGTAACACCAAACACACAATGAAGAAATAATGATCTTATACCATGCGTTTGCAAGTGTGCTGGTTTCTCCCTTTTCTTATCACCCCCTTTTAATCTTAATACTTAATCCCCCCATTTAAGGTAAACACAGCCTTTGTCTTTTGTTTTCACTGGCATATTAAGGGCAAACAAAATGATACACTAATTTCTCATGCGTAAAGTCCAAGTTTAAACACTTGACCAAAAGTACTCAGGCTATTACAGCGTAGCCAGCTTTTCAACACACATTGAAACAGAAGTCTAAATTTCTATAATTGTCATTGGCCAGTTTGTGTGTAGATTCGTGTTCCCTTTGTTTTCTTTACATGAAAGAAAAAGATGTGGATTCGCGTCCCCTTCCAAATCGCGGTGCGCAGAATTGCACATGTTTCCGGAGTGCATAAAAGGCGGAGATGATGGCAACCAAGACCTTTTATCTAATCTTATTTATTACATAGAAGTTTGATATGTGAATTCGCACCTATTTAAGAATTACTCCGAGTGCAGCTTAAGCAAATGTTTTGAAAGAAATTCCAAATATTACACCTTTGAAGGTTTCTTCCATTTCTTCCCTGAAATTGGAGGGAAGAAAGTATTTCTTCCCTTTGGGAAAAAACCCGGAAAAAGCATGGTTTTTACCCTCCATGGAAGAAACATACCAACCCTGGTCACCAAGGCATATAACGTTTGTTAGGCCCAAAGGGTAAAAAAAAAAAAGCTGAAAATCGATCTCGAACCGTTTTGGAGATGATGGTCAACTTCGGTTTTTACCCTAGATCATGACCTAGGAAGTCAAGGTCTCCGCGAAAGCCGTTATATAACACCTTCTAGGCCGAAAGCTCGGAAATAAGCTAAGATTCGCAGTACCTCTAACCATTTTCGAGATAGTGGTCAACTTCCGGTTTTTGACCTTGACCATGACCATGACCAGTGCGTCGTACTTCCCATCCTTTGGACTCCATGGTCAGAAATGAGCTCCAAATCTCTCCCTCCCTCCCTCACTCCCTCCCCTCCCTCCGTCCCTCTCTCCTCCCCCCTCCCCGAGGTATTGATCGACCTATGGTTTTTCATCTTCAGCGTCACCGAGAATGTCAAGGTTAATCTGATACCTCTTATTAGGCTGGAAGGATGGAAAATAGCTCAAAGTCGCTCGATTTGTAACCGTTGTCGAGAAAATACTCAACTTCCGGTTGGAACCTTGAGCGTGACCGAGAAGATCAAGGTCAATCTGATACCTCTTATATGTAACTTCTATTAGGCTGAAAGGGTCGAAAATAAGCTCATAATGGATGTATCTCTAACCGTTTTGGGCATAATGGTCAACTTCCGATTTTTGAACTTGACCGTTACCAAGGAGTTAAGGTCACCGAGGTACCTCTTATATAACGTCTTTCAGGCCCATAAGGTCGAAAATGAGCTCAAAATCGAACCGGTTTTTCGACCTTGACCATGACGGAGGAAGTCAAGGTTACTAAGGAACCTTTTATGCCTTTACGCCCAAAGGATAAAAAATCAGCTCTAAATCGATGTATCACTGACCGTTTCGAGATAATGGTCAAACTTCCGGTTCTTGACCTTGACCATGACCGGGGAGGTCAAGATCACTGAAGTACGTCTTATATAGCGTCGTTTAGGCAAGAAAGGTTGAAAATAACCTGAACATGGCTGTATCTCGAACGGTTTTCGTGATGATGATCAACTTCCGGTTTTTCACTTTAACCATGACCGAGGAAATCATAAGGCAATCGAAGTAATAGAACATCTTTTAGGCACAGAGGTTTAAAAAAAGCTGAAAAAGGGGGTGGTGGTTAGCTCAGTTGTTAGCTCAGTTGTTAGAGCGTTGGTATGGTAATTCCAAGGTCCCAAGTTCAATTCCAACTCGGAATGTTAAGAAGGGGATTGACGTTCGCTCCGATTGCCTTAGCTAAGTGAATGCGGGGCGGATGGGGGGATGGGGGTGGGGGTGGGGGGATGGGGTTAGATCAGCTGTCACGGTTAACGCCCACTGAGGCTTTGGGCCATCCTTTGAAAAATAGAAGCTGAAAATGGTTGTATCCGCAGGCTTTTTCGAGATAATGGTCAACGTTCGGTTTCGTAACTTGATCGTGACCGATAAGGTCAAGGTCAGTGGGGTAACTCTTCTATAACGTCGTTTTAAGTGCAAAAGGTCGATAAGAGCCTCACAATTGCTGTATCTCGAACCGTTTTCGACATACTGGTCAGCTTCCAGTGGTTTTACCTTCACCGTGACCGACAAGGTCAAAGTCACCCGATATGTCTGATGTGAACGTGTTTTTGGGAAAAAGGGTAAAAATAAGCTCAACATCCCTCTCCAACAGCTCTCGAGATAGCGGTTAACTTCCGTTTCTTTTTAACATTTACTGTGGTCGAGAAGGTCAAGGTCAACCTGATACCTCTAGTGCTAACTTGATTGGGTCAAAATGTGCAAAAGGAGCTGAAAATCGTTCTGTCTGTGACTGTGTTCCAGAAGTCTACCTTTCTGTTTTCGCTTATATGCTTAATCTTGATCGTGACACTTTTTTTTCTTTAAGAAACCATGGTATGACTAGGCGTATGGGACATTATGTGTTTAGAAGATTGTTAAACAAGAGATGTAGTCTTACGGCGAGAAACAGAATAACGTTGTTTTTCATATGTGGCTGCGGGGAAGTAAATAAAAACAAATAAATAAAAATAAATAAATAATAATAATAATAATAATAATAAAAAAAACGAAGCTGCCGGTGCGGGTCTAAAAAAAAGAAATCAAATCAACCGGGTGCGAAAAAAATTCATCCTAAATTGCTACTGCTCGAGCGTTCGGCGCTCGGAATGGAATCGTTTTCTTACGAGGATGGCCGAAGATTCGATGGGCGTTCTAGTTTGAATTCTGTGATCCGTGAGCATTGCATTTGTTCATCCTTTTTTCAACTGCAACGAACGTCAATCTCCCCGTCTATCATCTAGAAGAGATTTCGGTCTAGAACTCTTTGAACTGTCAGACGTGTGGTAATCTCCGATCCATTAATTGGTTTTGACAGAAGTTGCCCTATCAGCATGCTACGTGCACCAAAAAAAAAAAAACAAAAACAAAAAAAAAAAAAAAAAAAAAAAAAAACAAAAAAAAAAAAAAAAAAGAAAACGAAACTGTTTCGACTTGTTTTAGGTGACAGTTCAAGGACAATGACCACAAAATTTATGACGTAATGGCTTACCCTGGGCAAGAGAAGAGAAAGACTGTGCTAAAAATAGAATTCCAGTTACTGACGAGAGAATCCTGAATGATGACCTCCGAATCGTGTGGAAATGTTGCCGTGTCTGTGCACACTGGGATTAAACGCGAGGAAATGGACCAATCAGATGACGTGGCCGGCGATGACGTCACCGGCGAGCACGTGTTGAACACGATTGATGCCATACCCACGCATGCAGAAGCTGCTGGAAACAATGACCAAATGATGGGCCACAAAGACAGAAAGCGCTTCGCGTGTCACACGTGTCATAAGACGTTTTCGAAGCGTGGTAATCTGAACGCCCACATGCGAGTCCATACCGGCATTAAGCCACATAAGTGTCCCAGCTGCAGTAAGGCCTACTACACGAAAAATAGCCTGAAGCAACACATGCATGTTCACACGGGCATTAAGCAATTTAACTGTAAGATTTGTCCAAAATCATTTACTCATAAGGGTTCTTATAAAGAGCATATGAACGTTCATAATGGAGTCAGACCATATAAGTGCACTACATGTGACAGGGCGTTTGTTTCCAAACATCGTCTTACTGAACACATGCGCAATCGGCCCAAACATCCGGTTCCATGCGATACGTGTGGTAAGATATTTACCTCTATTGGCAACCTTAGGGTACATATACGAAGTATGCACAACGGTGTGAAACCGTACAAATGTACTGTTTGTGAGAAGCTTTTCACAAGGAATAGCGCTCTCGAGGTACATATGCGTATACACACTGGTGAAAAACCATTCAAATGCTATATCTGTGGACACATGTTTCCCAGCAAAACTCACCTGAGTGGTCACGTGATCAAGCACGCGGAGATGAATCCCTTCACGTGCGAGGTGTGCGGCACGGGATGCCACTCAGGCAGAAGACTTCGGGAACACATGCGGAGTCATACTGGCGAGAAACCGTATTCCTGTGACGCCTGTGATAAACAATATGTGTCGAAAACAAGTCTGAACAGACATATGCGTAAGCATACGAAACAAGAACCAAAACAAGAAGAAGAAGAAGAAGAAGAAGAAGAAGAAGAAGAAGAAGAAGAAGAAGAAAAAGAGTTGAATATAACTTCCGAAAAACTATAAATTCTAGTGTTACTGAGCTCGTCATTAAAACACAGAATCGCATATTTTAACAAAAATGTTCTTATGGTCTCCTTTGTTGTAATATTTTCTGGAATTTCGTATGGAGGAAAAAATACACGCAATATTATGTTTTCACTGCTTCCCATATGTAGAAACAGTCTCGCGTGATTTTTTTTTTTTTGTTTGTTTTTTTTTTTTTTTCGCTGAAAAAAAAAACTGACGTGATTTTGATTGTTTTCGCTGAAAAGTCGTGCGTGATTTAGTTTGTTTTCGGTGACATCACATGGTCCAGTCACTGAAAATTAAAAAAAAAAAAATTAAAACAGTAACCATGTCGTTTGTAAGAAATCTGCAGTAAATTATCGACCGGTTAGTCAGTCTTAAAAAAACTCAAAGATAAACAAAAGATTCACCAGGAAAACATAAAACTTATTGGCAGCGGGCTCACACGAGTTTGTCATTAACCCTAAATTGACTTTCAGATTTTGTTCAAAATCTCTACATGCATAATTTAGTTACTATGTTCAGACCTAAATATTTATTTAGTTAATAGATTATTTTCTTTCTAAATATCGTGTTTGGTATTGTTGATATTTGCAGGCGTTCACTTTATGGTTCTGGTTCAATATATATATATATATCTATGCTTGTTAATGACTTGTACAGCAATACCTATAATAATGATGATAGTCAATGTAATAGTTATTGTTATTCCACACCATTATACCGTGTGTAAGAAATACTTTTTTTTCTACAGATTGTCACATGTTTGTATTTTCGCATGGTGTGTGTGGGGCTTTACAGGAAACGTTAGACTGAAACCTATCAAGCTTGGCCATTCCGTTTCTTGTAATATGATAAATCGTGTTTATGATGTAAATAAAGCCTCTGTGGCATCTTGCCTGCCTTAGCACAAGTTAGCAGCTACGATGCACGTTTATTAAAAAAATGTGTATACAGTATTCTGAACATTAATTAGCATTGTTTATATTAGAGACCTTTTGCAAGAAGTTACGTTTTCAAATGTTACGTCTGAAAATACTTACAGAATGAAAAGTAACATCTTTTGGTAAAAAGTATTTTGCAAGAAGTAAAATTTAGCTTCACTAGAAAGGAGTAAATGCTCACGAAGTTTTTTTTTATAAAGAAGTATGAATTAGATTATATGACGTTCTTATTTCAGACGCGATTCAGTTTCCATAACTCTGAAAAATGGAACGAATCTTTATTTTAGTCAAATGGAAGTATATGTATTCAAATTCGTGAGGAATTTTATGTCAAAATTTACAGCGAAAATTTTGTAATTCAAATTTGAATAAAATATTCAACATGTATACTAGGGATTAAGTAAGATGGTTCATTATACCTGCGTACTAAGTAATGGCAAAATTTTATTATTCGAGAAGTAATGTTTTATTTTGAATCGTGTTAAAACTTTTCAAGAAACGGTTCATTTTGCACACGGCACGCTCAAGAAGTGAAATGCGACGGAAAATGAGTTGTTTTTTTTTTAACTTCTTGCAAAACGTCTCTAATATGCTGCTAACTCTTTTCAAATGTCTCCATGCATTGTGTTCACAACCGAATGCATTCACCCCATCTGCACGCCATCCCTACTGCCGCCCCTCCCCCCCCCCCCCCCCCCGTCCTTTGTATGTAGCTGCTGCGGGCCTGCGCTGAAAGCATGGAGGCGAATAACTTGCCTTGTCGGCCTTCATATGAATCGATAAGCACTGGTTGCATCTGCAGCTTCATGTATTGACCCGCCTCCCCCTCCCCCAAACACCTCCCTCGTTATGTGTAGCCAGAGAGGTTTCAAGGGTTTATAAGCTCTCTGGTGTAGCTGCTGTTGGCCTGTGGTGCAAGCCATCAATGACGACCTTCACCTGTTCTAGAGCACGTAATTAAATACAGCGGCCTTTATAGAGCTGATTGATACGAAGGCATTCCAAGAAGCACAAAGTATCGGGTTCAGTACATGAATAGTGTTGTGATTGCCTTTTCTGTTGTAAATATACTACCAGTTGGTGATATTTTGTGCCATAATTGATGATATTTATGATACACTAAGCTGTAATAAATAGCTGCGAAATGAGTGTATTCTTTTAAAATCAAAATAAAACTGCAAAAGAATTATGTGGACTATCTGAACTATCGATTGAATTATGCAGACATGCGAAAATATAACTGTTAGTTATCATAGACGTTCGTCTCCTTCTTAGACTGAAGTAAGTATAATTTTTTTTTTTTGGGGGGGGGGGGGGGGGGTGCACAAATTAATCACTGTTGGGGGGATGTTCTGCTTAACGCTTGATGCCTAAACCTGTTCTGCAGGCTTTTTGACACAGCGTTGACTACGAGGCAAAGAACATTCAAATTGAACAGCACATCATAATTGGTTAAATTACAAATTGATCTCTTAGCTACAGAAGATTACCATGACGTATAAAAAGAATCACATGAATGGTGAATGGTGAGTTGCGGGAGTGTCTAGTTTGTATATAAGCCTGGAATAAGCGGTGAAAATGCTGCTTTCACATTAAAAGAATATATTTTCAGTTTTGCCAATTACGATGTGCTGTTCGATGTAATGTTTCACTCCTTGTAGACCTCGCATCAATAAATTTTGTGGGGTATTGGTTTGGCCTTAAACCAAACCCACTTTCACCGACGTCAAATCAACGTCTTTGCTTTGGGGCGTCATTGAATGGATGCAAGCAGTTCGACGTTGTATAGACGTCGGGCTCACGGGTTAATAATGTCATTTTTGGCCTAGCTCAGTAAATGTTCACGAAATTTGATTTTGACTTTTGACAGAAGGGTAACCCCGATACCTTTATGATTGTCGCTGTCTCTATATACAACGTCAGAAGATGTTCCGTCTTCAGTTTACAACCTTTCTGCAACCTTTCTGCAACGTTGATTAGACGTCGGATAATCGACTATTATGAGACGTTATTGCAACGTCATAATGCAGTGTTGTCACATCATCCTTTTTTTTTTTTTTTAAAGATTTATCTTTTTTTATGTTGATACTTTTTTAAATATTTGTCTGATAAATTGAAAAAAAAAGGAAACACAACGAAGCTGTTTTCCAAGGATTCATTAACAAAATAATTGGGAAAAATCGAGACAGTCCTTTAGTAATATTCAGGACAATTTAGAAGTACATTCACGTATGCAAATAGTTTTAATCACTGTGAAAACGAGCAATTTCAATAAGTAATAATACGAAGCGTTGATTTTATGTTTTCGCTACCGTAAAAAAAAAAAAAAAAAAAAAACGAAACAAAAAACAAACAAACAAAAAAAAAAAAAAAACAACAAAAATTTTCGATGTCTTTACCCAATATACCTGTGATGGCCATCTTGGTTTTTGCTTTTTGATCAAAACACACGTTCTACCAGGTCCATTTGTGTGATTTTGTTATCAACTTTGTATAGGCGTCAGGTAATCGACTCCAAAAGAAGACGTTATTTCAAACGTCACAATGTGTGGCTTTGTTATCAACGTTGATTAAATGTCGCACCCGAAATCGAAACGCGTCTCTCTGCGAATGCCGACTACCCAGCGTGTAATCGACGGTGTGAAAAGGTTGTAAATGAAAGTGCAAAGTCGAGAGAGCAACGTTTCTATAGACGTCTGAATGGCCATGTCAACATTGACAATTATATGGTGTTGCTGCCACCCGTCAACTAAAAGTACTCGAACCCTTTAGTCATCTGGTAACGCAGGGATATTATAACGTCAAAACTGTCGCTGCTGAAATTATTTGCGTCCTCATTTTAGTCTGGTATCAAATGTCATTTCATGGCTTTCATTTCTCGTGAGTGACAATTAACATGCTTAGGTTCGTATTTGGTTGTGACCAAGATGTTTTATACAACGCCGCGCCAAAGATGTTGATTAAACGTCGGAAAAAGTTTATTTTTATGATCGCGACTAAAAGCAGCGTATAAAAAAAAAACGTTGCCTATCCAATTTTTTATCCCAACGGATCAGAAACGGGTGGGGTCAAAGGTCGCGAGAAATCACAATTGGGTTTATATGTTGCGGTTTATTTTGTCGACCTATCGACCTCAAATCGACCAACCTTAGAATGTTTGTCGGGGCTAGTGTTCTCATATGAACATACGGCGTTGAATAGACCTTGGGTCGATCTCACGACCAAACGTCGTTCTCCTTTCAACGTTGCAGAGATATTGGGTTCGGGGGGGGGGGGGGGTGGCATTGAATAGATGACGCGGTAACAACGTAAAGTAGATATCGGGATAATTGTCATTATACTGACCGTGATAATCATAAAAGTCGCATGCTCACCCTTTTTTTGTCAAAGTAACCCTGCCATTAGGTAACGAAAAAATATATACAGAATGACAATTTCAAAGAACATCTTTCGGAAGACGAAAAAAAAAAAAAAACGTGCTCCTTATTTTCTCACACATTTACCTTCTTTTTGACCTCCTATTTCCCCCAAACCTATAGCATCATTGGGGTGTCACTTCTTGTTGTTCCTACCCCTCTAAAACATCTTTTTTTTCTTGACCTTTATTCAAAGTGTGCTAAGGACGTTGATTAGACGTCTGGGGATATTGAACACAGTCAAACAGCTACGTGTAAACAGTGTCGGGGGGGGGGGGGAGGGGGGTGCAATTGCACGTCAACTTTGGGTCCAAGCCGTTTAATAGAAGTTGAGGATAGTGGGTATTTTGTCAGGACGCTGCAGTGCTTGGTCTGCGCTGTTTGCCATGATACCGCTCCGGTCTGTCATGGGTCCTGCTTTGTCAGTTGATGTGACATTATACGTGTAGAGGACTATGCGGTGGGCATCAAGTGACGCAAAGTGAAACAACCCCATGAATCTTCTATGTCAAATTATGCGATGTTTCTTTCATAAAATCTCAAAGTGTGCCAATACGAGATTGTAAAATATTGATGAAACTGAACCGATTTCCGTTA
Source organism: Protula sp. h YS-2021 (assembly GCA_949752745.1). Lineage (NCBI taxonomy): Eukaryota > Metazoa > Annelida > Polychaeta > Sabellida > Serpulidae > Protula > Protula sp. h YS-2021. The sequence goes on from OX457027.1 coordinate 7,867,582, forward strand.
GAGAGCGGAGTGATCATCCTGTATAAACCACAAAAAAAAAAAAAAAAAAAAATATATATATATATATATATATATATATTGAGCGAAGAACAATGTCAACGGTGTGGATAATGATCAACATCCCGGTTTTCCAACCACCTATGATATGTGCACAGTCCCACCACCCTGTCCCCACCTCTCCCCCCACCCCACCCCGATGGCGTGTGCACTAGACATCCACCCGTTCGATAATGTACGCTACACCCAGACCCACACCTGTCACTACGGTACAGTGGTGTGTTCACACTCTCCCCCCGCGATGTGTGCACAGAACAACACTCTCTCCCACGATGTGTGCACAGAACCACACTGCCTCCCCCCCCCCCCCCCCCACGATGTGTGCGCAGAACCACACACTCTCCCTCCACGATGTGTGCACAGAACCACACTTCCCCACGATGTGTGCACAGAACCACATTCACCCCTACGATGTGTGCACAGAACCACACTCTCCTCCAACATGTGTGCACAGTACCACACTCCCCCACGATGTGTGCACAGAACCAGACTCTCTCAAACGATATGTGCACAGAACTACACTCTCCCCCACGATGTGTGCACAGAACCAGACTCTCTCAAACGATATGTGCACAGAACTACACTCTCCCACACGATTGTGCACAGAACCATATTCACCCCCACGATGTGCGCACAACCACACAATTCCCCACCCCACAATGTGTGCACAGAACCACACTATCCCCCACGATATGTGCACAGAACCATCTTCTCTCACACGATGTGTGCACAGAACCACACTGTCCCACACCATATGTGCACAGAACCATACACCCCCTCCACGATGTGTGCACAGAGCCATACTGTCCCCCACGCTTTTCTTCCAACTAGAAATGCTTCCATGGGATCACGGATGCCTGACAATCAGATTAATAGTTGAATACCTTATCAACCAGAACAGATGGTGACCATTATAGTATCATTAACTGTAAACGACAATGTTTAACCGCTAAAAATCAAGTGTCTAATTGAAATTTTTATATTTGTTTTAAGCCTTTTACATGTGAATGATTTCCTGTTGAGCATATTTAAAACGATTGTGGTATGGCAAGGCGTGAAACATAAGAATGGTATGGGTTTCTGTTGTTTTTTCAGATCGCCATTACGCTATAGCCTTGCATCAGCTACGGATTTGGAACGTGGAACGTACGAAAATTTGATTGTTTCTGCTTTTTTATGTGAAAGTTCAAACTCAACACGACCACAGGACAATTTCTACAAAATTCACCACGATTAATTTCCATTATCACTAGCCGTAATTAGAAAAAGGGTGTGGTATCTTTCAAAAGAACTAGTAAAGCCAATGACTATGGAACCAGCAATGGTGGCCTCCGAAACACTTAGAGATATTCCCGTATCTAATGCTATTGGGGTTAAAATTGAAGGAGTCAAGTCAAGTGTTAAGTGTGAGGAAATGGATCAGTTAGGTGATGCCGCCGACCAGGACGTGCTAAATACAACTAACATTATACCAATGTACACGGAATCTGTTTTAAAAGATGAGCAAATGGAATATTGTTCGGAATCCATGAAAGATGCTAAGCGATTTGCATGTCATACTTGTGACAAAACATTTGCAACGCGTTATAGTCTGAAGAAGCATATGCGAGTGCATACTGGCTATACACCGTTCAAATGTGATAGTTGCGATAAGGTCTATTCCACGAAACATAATCTGAAACAACATATGTACATCCACACAGGTATTAAACCATTTAGTTGTAAGCTCTGTCCAAAATCATTTGGCCATAAAACATCATATAAAGAACACATGAACATACATGCTGGAAACAAACCATATAAATGTGATACTTGTGGCACGGCGTTTGTTTCCAAAAATCGTCTTGACAGACATCTGCGAGATCACACCAGTCAGTCGATCCCATGTAGCGTGTGTGGTAAGACATTTACCTCCAATGGCTCTTTTAGACTACACACACGAAATATGCACAGCGATGTAAAACCATACCAGTGCACTATTTGTGAAAAGCCATTCACACGTAGTAGCCATCTTGTTATACATATTCGCAAACACACTGGTGAAAAACCATATAAATGTTATATTTGTGGCGGCACGTTTATCAGCAAAGGCAATCTTAACGTACATTTGATCAAACATACTGAGATGAATAATCCTTTCACGTGTAAAGTCTGCGGGAAGAGATACCGCTCAGAGAAAAGACTTGAAGAACACATACGAAAACACACTGGTGAGAAACCGTATTCCTGCGACTTTTGTGATAGGCGGTACGCCTTAGAGACCACGTTAAGCAGACACATGCACATACATACTCAATAAGTGTCATATATGAGTTGTTAATAAATACCCAAATGAAATACATGTGAGAACTGTGAAACCATTTATTAAAAAATAAAATAAAGTAAAATATGCTCATTTTCTCTTTGCTTAAAAAAAAACACAACTAAGCTAATTTCTCATTAACTTGCATGCATAGAAACAATCTCGTGTGATTTTGTTTTGTTTTCACTTGATTAGTGTAGTGATATCACACATAGTATAGACGACCAAGTCACCAAAAAGATATGTAAAAAAGTAACTCTACCGGGTCTAAGAAATTTCCTGTAAAATATTGATTCCCGATTTCGCAATGATTCATTCGCCATCTAGCGACAGAAAAAGGAACACAGGTCAAATGCCTCCTTCTTGAAGTCTTCACTTAGAGAAGGGGTATTCGAGTTTCAGTACCTTCAAACACTGTTGCATGAATCTATATGTTTGTATCGCAAATAAACAAGTGAATTTTCAAAAGTTATTTTCACTTACCATTATTGCATTTTATTTAGATTATGAGCATATTGACGAATTTTGTGGGTGATAATATATGATTCTTACAGGAACCAATTCTCGTAGGGCTGTGTGTTCTGTTTAGGTATTTTGATTCATAAATTCTAATAAAATGTTATCCGGATTTTTTTTTCTAAAATTCTAGCACTTTAAATGTGTGTTTTATGATTTTTGTAGGTAGATATATATATTTATACGTCACATATTTAAGTATTATTAAATTTTATGGTCAAGAAATCCCGAATAGGCTTATTTTAGAAAGGTCTGAAAAACTATTTACAAAACCTTTATTTGTTTAATCAGAACCCTGGAATGCCCTCAGTACTGCTATTTACATCGTAATCAATCTAGAAAGGTTTCTTTCGTAGGGATTTTGGTCTATTATAAGGAAAGAAATGCAGTATTCAATTTTAGTTCCCGTTTATTTCAAGCAGTTCAAACGGCTAAATATGCACTATAGACAACTTAAGTGAAGTAGTTTTGTAAGATATTTCGTAAAACAATGTATATAAAAGATATACAAATAGTTCAGGTCTGCAAAATACTGTTACGTTTCTGCTGTTTTACACGTCTCATTTTTTTGCTGCCGAATGAAGGCTGAAGACCCTGAAATTTTGGTGACATTCGAGCCTCGTTCTGAACTGTAAATAAACAAGTCTGTTGATCATTGCGAAATGGTGAATTGCTCGGAGAGGCTTAAAAAGAAGAAAGAAATGACTTATCGGTAGACAGAAAATTACTGAAAATTGCTTCTCCGATTTTAGTGGAGTTTTTTTTTCACAGCACAAGTATAATCCTATACTCCTGCTTCCCCTCTCCCCCCCCCCCCCCTCATTTACATGTACCTGCTGCGGGTCTGCGACCTAAGCCATTAAACAGTCTGCGCTGAAAGCGTAGAGTGTTCGCGGGTACTGAGTGTTCGCGAGTACTGTCTTTTGCGCCTTAATATGAGTGCGCTGATAAGCAGTAGTTGCATATTTAGCATCATGTATTGAAGCCCTCTCCCGCAAAGAGTCAAAGACCTCCCTCGTTGTGTGTACCTGCTCCTAGCCTTCGCTGCAAGCCATCAATGACGACCTTCACCTCTTCTAGAGCACGCAATTTATTACAGTTGCCTTTTTAGAGCTGATCGATATGTGATATTACTCGAAGCACAAAGTATTTTGTTAGGTACATAGATAATTATGTCTCCCCGACCAAGGGGAGACATAGAGTGTTTGTACGTTCTGTGTGTTTGTGTATGTGTGTGTGTGTGTGTGTGTGTGTGTCAGTCTGTTGTGAACACAGTGTTGTGTGCAAGATATCTCGAGAACGAAACGTCGGATCAACTTCAAACTTGATCGAATTATTCCTTGGTAAGGTCGGACGGTTCTATCAACTTTTGACGCATGTCACGTGATTAGGGCAAGCGTATGACGTCAATACGTAAAAATCTTGTGTGCGAAATTTCTCAGCCGCTGAACATCGGAGAAAGTTGAAACTTGGAGGGATTGTTGCTTGGTTGGTCCGAAAGACGCTGTAGATTTTTTTCGCGAGTAGAAGGAACGAATGCGACGTATGACGTCATCACGTAAAATATGTATATATTTTAACACTTGACAAGCCTTTGGCTTGCAAGGGTTATATGAATTTGTGCGAGCAAAATTCGCTCTCACTGCGTAAATAGATAACACGACGTATGCTAGATCAGTCAATAAAACCTTAAGTCAACAGAAACCAAACACTACTCGGCCTATAAGACGTATTCAAGCTGTGTTGTTTGCAATATATTATTCAAGAAATAACCCATTGAAGGAAGTATTTTTGCGTTTTAATTTTTGTCAAGTGTTTAACATTTCGCTAGCGAAGTGAGGTTCTAGTTTGAACAAGATCTTGTGTGCAAAATATCTGGATAACGGAAAGTTCTATCGACTTGAAATTTTATATGGATATTCTTTTTGTCAGTCGGACGGTTCTGTTAACTTTTTACGCATGTCACGTGATCAGGGCAGGTGTATGACGTCATTACGTTAAAGTCTTGTGTGCCAAATTTCTCAGCTGCTGAACATCGGAGAAAGTTGAAACTTGGTGGGATTGTTGCTTGGTAGGTCCGAAAGACTATAGAATTTTTTCGCGAGTAAAACGAACGAGTGCGGCGTATGACGTCATCACGTAAAATATGTATATATTATAAACAAGGTCTTGTGTGCAAAATATCTCGATAACGGAAAGTCCTATCGACTTCAAATTTTATATGAATATTCCTTGGGTCAGCCGGACTGTTCTATCAATTTTTGGCGTTTCACGTGATTAGGGCAGGTGTATGACGTCATTGCGTAAAAATCTTGTGTGCGAAATTTCTCAGCTGCTAGACGCCAGAGAAAGCTGAAACTTGGTGGGATTATTGCTTGATAGGTCCGAAAGAAACTTTAAATATTTTTCGCAAGTAGAACGAACGAAAGCGGCGTATGACGTCATCGCCTTAAATATGTTTATTTTGAACCAGATCTTTTATGCGTAATATCTCGATAACGGAAAGTCATATCGACTTAAAATTTTATATGGATATTCCTTGGTTCAGTCAGACGACTGTTTCAACTTTTGACGGGTAAAAATTTGTCTGTTCTTAAAAAAAATATCTCGACATCGGAAAGTCGGATCGACTTTAAATTTGGTTTAGTTATTCCTCGGTAAGTCACACGGTTTTGTTAAACATTATTAAATTCGTATAGAAAATCACGAAAGGTGCATAACGTCAACACTCCCCCCCACCCCAGCCTTCCTATTTTTGGCTGCTTTGTTATCTATGCATGGGTGTTAACTGCGCTGGGGATTTCGGAAGATTTCCCGGAAGATTCTCTGTGTTTCTGCATTCTTTAGAAAGCTTCAAAACAGTAACAGCATTATTGACGGTCCATTGCTATTTGTTATTGCCTGAAATTGAGCTTTTTGTACATTTCTCATCTATGGCTGTTACGTAACATGCCACTCAGTCAGGGGTCAGTGTCAGTTGCGATGCATGATGGAGTCGTTATCTACGAGGTCACGGAATGCTAGTGTCGTATTATAGCTCTAAGCAGCTCTAGCTATTGATTTTTTTCTCCGCATACTTGATTAGGTTGCCAAGATGGATGCGCTATATATAGGAGCCATGTTGTATCGATTAGCATTGTTTGTTGAAGCATTTTTCGCTATTAAATTGGGTCATCCGATATCTTGTGTTATGAGGAGCAGCTCACCATTTTGCCAACGAAATGCCTCCCCCTTCTCCCACCGAGGTGCGTCATCTGATGCGCAGTTATGAAGAATGCATTCCTAGTGCTATTTGGCCGATGGGAATGTGCCAAGACAAGGTAGTCTATCATGGCTATAACTACACTTAGGGTACAGACCGTTATCGTTGCCTTGGGTAAAAGGGTTAGAGTTGTGTTTATAGTCGGACCTACTGTAAATAGCTGGGGGAGGGGCGTGTGGAGGTTGATGGTTAGCAAAAAACAAAAACAAAAAAAAATCCCGACCGCCTTCAAGACCTGGATAAAAAGATGTAAAGTAAGAACCGTTTGTCGTGACCCCTTCCACATTCAGGTAAAAAGACGTACGGTAAAACCTGCCTGTCTTGACCACCTTCCAGACCCGGATAAAAATGTAACGTACAGTAAAACTGCTATAGTGACCAACTTCAGATCTGGATAAGAGGGGCTTACAGTAAAACCCGTTTTAGCGACCACCTTCCAGACTCCGATGAAAAAAGATGCTCATTTATATCTGTTTCAGTGACCACAATCTGTTTGGTTTATTTTGAGTTTTTTACAATGAATGAAGGTTATGTTTGCAGAAATGAATATTGTTTTCAGTTTGGGGGGAGGGTCATGGGTGTAGTCGGGTAGACATTTGTTTTTGTTCACGAAAAAAAACAAGAAACTAAGTAGGTATCGATTGAAAGTGTGTAATATAAGCCTGCACTCTTTATGTTTTGTGTGCACTGGCCGTTCTAGTAATATGATTGCCTTTACTGTTGCAGTAAGTTTTGCTGCAACCATTTTAACGGTAGTTGGTGATATTTTGTGCTATAATTGATTTCATTTATGATACACAAAGCTGTAATAAATAGCTGCGAAATGAAATGTATCCTTTTAAAATCAAAATAAAACTGCAAAAATAATTGTCTGGACTATCTAAAATATCCATTGAATTAGGCAGGTATACGAAAATATACCTGTCGTTTATCATAAGCGTTCGTCTCCTTATACTGAAGTAGGTATAAAAGTTTTTTTTTTTGAAGTTTTAGCAAAAGTTAATCACTGTTGGGGGAATGTTCAACCTTACTGTGCTTATTGCTTGGCGCTTAAACCCCAATACCTAAAACCTACAGGATCTAAGACGCAACGTTGACTAGACCTTTTATCAATAATTTTTTTAGGGCATTGGTTTGGTCGCAAACCACACCCACTTTACCGACGTCAAATCAACGTGTGTGGCTTTGTTATCAACGTTGATTAAATGTCGCACCCGAAATCGGATTACGTCGGGTTTTGGCTGATTAAACAAGTCGAAGCGCGTCTGTCTGCGAATGCCGACTACCCAGCGTGTAATCGACGGTGTGAAAAGGTTGTAAATGAAAGTGCAAAGTCGAGAGAGCAACATTTCTATAGACGTCTGAATCGCCATGTCAACATTGACAAGTATATGGTGTCGCTGTTACCCGTCAACTAAAAGTACTCGAACCCTTTAGTCATCTCCTAATGCAGGGATGTTATAAAGTCAAAACTGTCGCTGCTGAAATTATTTGCGTCCTTATTTTAGTCTAGTATCAAATGTGATTTCATGGCTTTCCTTTCTCGTGAGTGACAGCATGCTTAGGTTCGTATTTGGTTGTAACCAAGATGTTTTATACAACGCCGCGCCAAAGACGTTGATTAAACGTCGGAAAAACTTTTTTTATGATCGCGACTAAAAGCAGCGTATAAAAAAACGTTGCCTATCCAATTTTTTATCCCAACGGGCCAGAAACGGGTGGGGTCAAAGGTCGCGAGAAATCACAATTGAGTTTATATGTTGCGGTTTATTTTGTCGACCTATCGACCTCAAATCGACCGACCTTAGAATGTTTGTTGGGGCTAGTGTTCTCAGATGAACATACGACGTTGAATAGACCTTGGATCGATCTCGCGACCAAACGTCGTTCTCCTTTCAACGTTGCAGAGATATTGGGTGGGGGGGGGGGGGTGGCATTGAATAGATGACGCGGTAACAACGTAAAGTAGATATCGGGAGAATTGTCATTATACCGACCGTGATAATCGTAAGGTCGCATGCTCACCCTTTTTGTCAAAATAACCCTGCCATTAGGTAACGAAATATATACAGAATGACAATTTCAAAAAACATCTTTCGGAAGAAGAAAAAAACGTGCTCCTTATTTTCTCACATATTTACCTTCTTTTTGACCTGTTTCAAAAGTCACCTCCTATTTCCGGAAAGTTATAACATCATTGGGGTGTCACCTCTTGTTGTTCCGACACCTCTAAAACATCTTTTTTTCCTTGATAATTATTCAAAGTGTGCTAACGACGTTGATTAGACGTCTGGGGATATTGAACACAGTCAAACAGCTACGTGTCAACAGTGTCGAGGGGGGGGGGGGGGCAATTGAACGTCAACTTAATTTGGGTCAAAGCCGTTTAATAGAAGTTGAGGATAGTGGGTATTTGGTCGGGACGCTGCGGTGCTTGGTCTGTGATGTTTGCCATTGGTTCTGCTTTGTCAGTTAATGTGGCCTTATAGGTGTTGAGGACTAGGCGTTGGGCATCACGTGACGCAAAGTGAAACAACCCCACGAACCTTCTATGTAAAATTATGCGATGTTTCTTTCATAAAATCTCAAAGTGTGCGAATACGAGATTGTAAAATATTTATAAAACTGAACCGATTTCTGTCAGAGAGCGGAGTAATCGTCCTGTATAAACCACAAAAAATTGCTATATTGAGCGAAGAACAATGTCATCGGTGTGGATAATAATCAACATCCCGGTTTTCCAACCACCTATTATGATATGTGCACAGTCCCACCACCCTGTCCCCACCTCTCTCCTCCCTCCACTCCGATGGCGTGTGCACAGACATCCACCCGTTCAATAATGTACGCTATGCACAGATCCGCACGCGTCGCTACGGTAAGGTGGTGTGTTCACATTCTCCCCCACGATGTGTGCACAGAGCCAAACTGTCCTCCCCGCGATGTGTGCACAGAACCACACTGTCCTCCACGATGTGTGCACAGAACCACACTGTCCTCCACGATGTGTGCACAGATCCAAACTGTCCTCCACGATGTGTGCACAGAACCACACTGTCCTCAACGATGTGTGCACAGAGCCACACTGTACTCCACGAGGTGTGCACATAACCACACTCTCCCACACGATGTGTGCACAGAAACACACTCTCCCACACGATGTGGGCACAGAGCCACACTGTCCTCCACGATGTGTGCACAGAGCCACACTGTCCTCCACGAGGTGTGCACAGAACCACACTGTCCTCCGCGATGTGTGCACAGAACCACACTGTCCTCCACGATGTGTGCACAGCACCACACTGTCCTCCACGAGGTGTGCACAGAACCACACTGTCCCCCGCGATGTGTGCACAGAACTACACTGTCCTCCACGATGTGTGTACAGAATCCCACTGTCCACCACGATGTGTGCACAGAACCACAGTCTCCTCCCCACGATGTGTGCACAGAACCACACTGTCCTCCACGATGTGTGTACAGAACCACACTGTACTCCACGACGTGTGCACAGAACAACAATCTCCCCCACGATGTGTGCGCAGAACCACATTCACCCCCACAATGTGCACAGAACCACACTGTCCACCACGATGTGTGCACAGAACCACACTGCCCTCCACCATGTGTGCGCAGAACCGCATTCACCCCCACGATGTGTGGACAGAACCACACTGTCCTCCACGATGTGTACACAGAACCACACTCTCCCCCACGATGTGTGCACAGAACCACACTCTCCCCCACGATGTGTACACAGAACTACACTCTCCCCCACGATGTGTGCACAGAACCACACTCTCCCCCACGATGTGTGCGCAGAACCACATTCACCCCCACGATGTGTGCACAGAACCACACCGTCCTCCACGATGTGTGCACAGAACCACACTGTCCTCCACGATGTGTGCACAGAACCACACTGTCCTCCACGATGTGTGCACAGAACCACACTCTCCTCCCCACGATGTGTGCACAGAACCACACTGCCCTCCTAGATGTGTGCGCAGAACCACATTCACCCCCACGATGTTTACACGGAAGTACACTGTCCCCCACTCTTTTCTTCCAACTAGAAATGCTTCCATGGGATCACGGATGCCTGACAATCAGATTAATAGTTGAATACCTTATCAACCAGAACAGATGGTGACCATTATAGTATCATTAACTGTAAACGACAATGTTTAACCGCTAAAAATCAAGTGTCTAATTGAAATGTTTATATTTGTTTTAAGCCTTTGAATGATTTCCTGTTTAAAACGATCGTTTGGTATGGCGAGGCGTGAAACATAAGAATGGTATGGGTTTCTGTTTTTTTTTTCAGATCGCCATTACGCTATAGCCTTGCATCAGCTACGGATTTGGAACGTGGAACGTACGAAAATTTGAGTGTTTCTGCTTGTTTTATGTGAAAGTTCAAACTCCACACAATCAAAGGAAAATTTCTACAAAATTTACCACCATTACTTTCCATTATCACTAGCCGTAATTAGAGAAAGAGTGTGGTATATTTTAAAAGAACCAGTAAAGCCAATGACTATGGAACCGGCAATGGTAGCCTCCGAAACGCTTAGAGATATTCCCATGTCTAATGCTATTGGGGTTAAAATTGAAGGAGTCAAGTCAAGTGTTAAGTGTGAGGAAATGGATCAGTTAGGTGATGCCACCGACCAGGACGTGCTATATACAACTAACATTATACCAATGTACACGGAATCTGTTTTAAAAGATGAGCAAATGGAATATTGTTCGGAATCAAACAAAGATGCTAAGCGATTTGCATGTCATACTTGTGATAAAACGTTTACAAGGCGTGATAATCTGAAGAAGCATATGCGAGTGCATACTGGCTATTTACCGTTCAAATGTGATAGTTGCGATAAGGTCTATTCCACGAAACATAATCTGAAACAACATATGTACATCCACACAGGTATTAAACCATTTAGTTGTAACCTCTGTCCAAAATCATTTGCCCATAAAGCCTCATATAAGGAACACATGAACAGACATGCTGGAAACAAACCATATAAATGTGATACTTGTGGCAGGGCGTTTGTTTCCAAACATTGTCTTGGCAAACATCTGCGCTATCACACCAGTCCGCCGATCCCATGTAGCGTCTGTGGTAAGACATTTAGTTCAAATGGCTATCTTAGACTACACACACGAAATATGCACAGCGATGTAAAACCATACCAGTGCACTATTTGTGAAAAGCCATTCTCGTGTTGCAGTCATCTTGAGATACATATTCGCACACACACTGGTGAAAAACCATATAAATGTTATATTTGTGGCGACACTTTTTCCAACAAAGGCAATCTTAACGTACATTTGCTCAAACATTCTGAGATGAATAATCCTTTCACGTGTCAAGTCTGCGGAAAGCGATGCCGCTCAGAGAAAAGACTTGAAGAACACATACGAAAACACACTGGTGAGAAACCGTATTCCTGCGACTTTTGTGATAGACGGTACGCCTCAGAAACCACGTTAAGCAGACACATGAGGACACACACTAAATAAGTGTCATATATGAGTTGTTAATAACTTCCCAAATGAAATACATGTGAGTACTGTGAAACCATTTATTAAAAAATAAAATAAAGTAAAGCATGCTCATTTTCTCTTTGCTTGAACAAAAAAAAACACTAAGCTAATTTCTCATTAACTTGCATGCATAGAAACAATCTCGTGTGATTTTCTTTTGTTTTCACTGGATTAGTGTAGTGATATCACACATAATATAGACGACCAAGTCACTAAAAGGATATGTAAAAAAGTAACTCTGCCGGGTCTAAGAAATTTCCTGTAAAATATTGATTGCTCGGAGAGGCTTAAAAAGAAGAAAGAAATGACTTATCGGAAGACAAAAAATTGCTGAAAATTGCTTCTCCGATTTTAGTGGATTTTATTTTCAAAGCACACGTATATATCCTATACTCCTGCTTCCCCCCCCCGCCCCCTCATTTACATGTACCTGCTGCGGGTCTGCGACCTAAGCCATTAAACAGTCTGCGCTGAAAGCGTAGTGTTCGCGAGTACTGTCTTTTGCGCCTTGATATGAGTGCGCTGATATTTAGCATCATGTATTGAAGCCCACCCCCGCAAAGAATCAAAGACCTCCCTCGTTGTGTTTACCTGCTCCTAGCCTTCGCTGCAAGCCATCAATGACGACCTTCACCTCTTCTAGAGCACGCAATTTATTACAGCGGCCTTTTTAGAGCTGATCGATATGTGATATTACTCCAAGCACAAAGTATTTGGTTAGGTACATAGATAATATTATGATTGCCTTTACTGTTGCAGTAAGTTTTGCTGCAACCATTTTAACGGTAGTTGGTGATATTTTGTGTTATAATTGATTTCATTTATGATACACAAAGCTGTAATAAGTAGCTTCGAAATGAAATGTATTCTTTTAAAATCAAAATAAAACTGCCAAAAGAATTATCTGGACTATCTAAAATATTCATTAGATTATGCAGGTATACGAAAATATACCTGTTGTTTATCATAGGCGTTCGTCTCCTTATACTGAAGTAAGTATAAAAGTTTTTTTTTGAGGTTTTAGCAAAAGTTAATCACTGTTGGGGGAATGTTCAACTTTCTGTTTATTGCTTGGCGGTTAAACCCCAATACCTAAAACCTACAGGATCTAAGACACAACGTTGACTAGACCTTTTATCAATAATTTTGTGGGGCATTGGTTTGGTCGCAAACCAAACCCACTTTACCGACGTCAAATCAACGTCTTTGCTTTGAGGCGTCATTGAATGGATGTAAGCACTTCGACGTTGTATAGACGTCGGGCTTACAGGTAAATAATGTTATTTTTTTCGCTCACCGGGAATTGGCAGGTCGCATCGAAGAGTTTTTTTTTTTTTTTTTTGCTTACTTTTGTAAATATCTATGAAATTTGATTTTGACGAAAGGGTGAGCACGACACCTTAATTATGGTTGTCGCTGTCTAGATTGCGATTCTAAATTACCATTTTTTCGAAGTAATGCAACGTCAGAAGAGACTTTTGTTGCGACTTCCATTTACAGCTTTTCTGCAACGTTCATTAGACTTCGGATGATCGACGCCCAGCGAACGTCGGCAGAACGACGTTGTGTCATCTTTTCTTATCAAATAAAATTCAACATTGATTGAACGTCAAGTGCAAAGTCTGTCAAACGTTATTACAACGTCACAATGTTTACTTGGCACGGTACGTCGCAGAACGTCTTAGTAACGTTATGTTAAACATGTAATAAGTAACGTTTTTTTTATACTTTCCAGACCATAACAAGTGTGTCGCACGGACGGACAGACGGGCAAGTAAAAAAAACCTATGCCTTTCCTAAACTAGTCATACTTTTTATGACTAGGTAAGGAAGGGCATAAAACTGCACAAATTAGTAAGGCAGGGCTTGCTAGTAGTCGACGCCTCATTTTCCAGGAAATGCCCTCAGAATCTGAGGAATCAGACTGGCAGGAAACTTTCAATTTCGTTATACATCAATATATATCAAAGTATTTTACCTAAAATTGGTTTCCCGTGAACTCCTGGACTATGCGTCGACGGGGCGTCAAATTTAGTACACGCACAGATAACCCTACAAAACTGCCGACGCATAAACGACGTCGTTAATCTCTAAATTACATCGGCAGCGTTGGCAGCGGATTTGAAACATCGTTTATACGTCGGATATACGGTGGAATATATACGCATTTTTAGAAACATCGTATATGCATCGAAAATGCGTCGGAAAAAAAGATGCCGATATTGCCAACGCGTATTATACGTATTTTTTTAAACGTCTATAAAACGCACATTTTCCTATGTATAAACGACGTCGGAAATACATCGGAAAAAAGATGCCGATATTGCAATCGTATATTATATGTATTTTTTTAAACGTCTATAAAACGCATATTTTCCTATGTATAAACGGCGTCGGAAATACATCGGAAAAAAGATGCCGATATTGCCAACGTGTATTATACATATTTTTTATACGTCTGTAAAACGCATATTTTCCGATGCTTATTCGACGTCGGAAATTTATCGATTGACGTTTTTTAGGGGGCATTATGAAGAATCAATAGTGGAGCATTATGAATATACTTGAAAATTATCATTTGCCTCAATAAACTATCCCTCAGCAAACATAAAGGAGGAAAAGACAATACAAATAACTAAATTTAAAAGCGCCAGTGGTAGCAAAAAACGAAAATGTAAGAAGTAAACTTTTTGGGACGAAATAGAAACGTTAGACCACTTAATTAAACTGCCGAGGCAGCACCAGCCGCCGTGGAGTAGAGGTATGTTCCGCGCCTAGGATGCAAGAGGTCCCCGGTTCAAACCCGAGTAAGTACTAGTGTTCAGTTGTGATATATAAATATGCTATGTTGTATATTAATATGCTATGGTGTATGTATGAATATGTGAATTATGAATGGTTGGTAAGGGTTCAATGGGTCAGTTAAGGTTAGAAACTATTTTTTTAAATGTGCACACGCACTTTTTATACGTCTAAAAACGCATATTTTCCTATTGTCACTTGGTCGGAAATGCGTTGGAAAACCTCGGAAATATGCATTTTATGCGTATAAAAATCATCGGAAGTTCGTTGGAAATGCATCGCAATATAAACGTATAACCGACGTATAGCAGACGTATAGCCGACGGTTGGTAATACGTCGGATATGCGTCGAATATATGCATAAACAACTTCGTCGGAAAATATGCGCATAAACGACTAATAAACGATGAGCAAAACGGAAAAAATATGCGTATATCCGGCGTATGTTGCCGATATTGCCGACGCATTTTTTATGCATCTCCGACGTCGAGGAATTTATAGGGAAAGTCTCGGTGGAATTGCAAAAGTCAAGGTCTAAATGAGATAAAAAATTTTGCAACCTCTATTTATCTCAAAACGTCCTCGAAAATAGGACTCAGATTCCTGTTTGAATAACATGTGATTGTGTAGGGAGTAAATCGGTTATGTGTAAAATGCAAGCAGAGCAACTGAAATTCAGTTTAACTATTTTTTGTGTTCTGTGGCTAAAAATGGATGAAAAATATAATTAAGAGAGAAGAAAATAACCAGTTTGAAGCAAACTCATTCTTGCATATCATCGAAGAAAGTTGAAGTTGATTTCACTGTAAAGTATAGGAACCTTTTGTGTGTATAGGACAGGGCTATTATCCATGAATGAAACCTCATTAGACCTTCTGGCCCTTTTCACTGATAATATCAAAATGTACGAATAGAGTTTCTGTTAAATGAAATGGGAAGTACATATTTTGTTTATTTATTGGTTATGCGTTGCCAGAACTGCTATATGTCAAGTATCGCAGTTATGTAGCCCAATTATGGTTGCAAAGTAGCTCAAGTGCATTGACACAGTATGAGCAGTCGAGATTTGACGTCTACAAATAAAATTTTCATTGAAAATTTCATATTTATTTAAACCTTTGTACATGTAGTGATCTGTTGAACACTTTAAAATGATATTGTGAAATGGACAGGCGTGTAACATAAGAATGGTATGCGTTTCTGTTGTTTTTCAGATCACCATTAGGCTATAGTCTTGCATAGGTTTGTTAGATTAGGCTGAAACGTGGTAAGCATAACCCACATATAGTACAAATGTTTACTGCGAGGTTTCTTTACATTTCCGTTGAAAATGTATTTTTGGCGATTTTTTTTTTTAATTTTTTAATTTTAACTTTTTGGCCATATTGTTACGATATCTCCGAAACGGTTTGTTGGATTAGGCTGAAACTTGGCAAAAAGAACTCACAAAACGTGTAAATGTTTACTGCGAAATTTTTCTTCATTTCCGTTGGAAATGTAGTTTTGGCGAATTTTTCAATTTTTGATTTTTAACCTTTTTGGCCATAATTGTTGCAATGTCTCCGAAACAGTTTGTTGCATCAGGCTGAAACATGGCAATAAGAACCCGTATGTAGTGGAAATGTTTACTGCGAAGTTTTTCTTAATTTCCGTTGAAAATGTATGTTTTGCGAATTTTTCAATTTTTGATTTTTAACTTTTTTTGGCCATCATTGTTGCGATGTCTCCGAAACAGTTTGTTGAATCAGGATGAAACATGGCAAGAAGAACCCGTATGTAGTGGAAATGTTTACTGCGAAGTTTTTCTTCATTTTCTGTAAAAATGTATTTTTGGCGATTTTTTTTTTAATTTTTTGGGCTCGCCAATGTTGTACTTTTAAGCAAGGAATTCTTTTCCACGTGACTGATTGGGGGAAGGGGGAGACATGTCCGTTTTTTGTTTTAGCAAAAACACTGGCCAATCTAGTTTTTTTGTCCTCATTTTAGTCTAGTATTAAATGTCATTTCATGACTTTTATTTCTCGTGAGCGACAACGTGTTTAGGGTCGTATTTGGTTTTGGCCAAGATGTTTAATACAACGCCGCGACAAAGACGTTGATTAAACGTCGGAGAAAGTTTATTTTTATGATCGCGACTAAAAGCAACGTCTAAAAAACGTTGCCTATCCAATTTTGTATGCCAACGTCGTGTCAAAAACGGGTGGGGTCAAAGGTGGCGAGAAATCACAATTAGGTTTAATGTTGCGGTTTATTTTGTCGACCTATCGACCTCAAATCGACCGACCTTAGAATTATGTTGGGGCTAGTGTTCTCATATGAACATACGACGTTGAATAGACCTAGGATCGATCTCGCGACCAAACGTCGTTCTTTCGACGTTGCATAGATATCGGGGGGGGGGAGGGGGCAGTGGCATTGAATAGATGACGCGGGGACAACGTTAAGTAGATATCGGGAGAATTGTCATTATATCGACCGTGATAATCATAAGGTGGCATGGTCACCCTTTTTGTCAAAGTAACCCTGCCATTAGGTGACGAAATATATACAGAATGACACTTTCTATGAACAACTTTCGGAAGACGAAAAAAAAACAAAAAAAAAAAAAACCAAAAAACGCGCTCCTTCTTTTCTCACATATTTACCTTCTTTTTGACCTGTTTCAAAAATCAAGTCCTATTTCCGGAAAGCTATAGCATCATGGGGGTGTCACTTCTTGTTGTTCCGACGTCTCTAAAACATCTTTTTCTTTTCTTGCTTATTATTCAAAGTGTGCTAACGACGTTGATTAGACGTCTGGGGATATTGAATACAGTCAAACAGCTACTTGTAAACAGTGTCGGGGGGGGGGGGGGGGATTGCACGTCAACGTAATTTGGGTTAAAGCCGTTTAATAGAAGTTGAGGATAGTGGGTATTTGGTCGGGACGCTGCGGTGCTTGCTCTCTGATGTCTGCCATGGGTTCTGCTTTGTCAGTTAATGTGGCCTTATAGGTGTTGAGGACTAGGCGATGGGCATCACGTGACGCAAAGTGAAACAACCCCACGAACCTTCTATGTAAAATTATGCGATGTTTCTTTCATAAAATCTCAAGGTGTGCCAATACGAGATTGTAAAATATTTATAAAACTGAACCGATTTCTGTCAGAGAGCGAAGTAATCGTCCTGTATAAACCACAAAAAATTGCTATATTGAGCGAAGAACAATGTCATCGGTGTGGATAATAATCAACATCCCGGTTTTCCAACCACCTATTATGATATGTGCACAGTCCCATCACCCTGTCCCCACCTCTCTCCTCCCTCCACTCCGATGGCGTGTGCACAGACATCCACCCGTTCAATAATGTACGCTATGCACAGATCCGCACGTGTCGCTACGGTACGGTGGTGTGCTCACATTCTCCCCCACGATGTGTGCACAGAGCCAAACTGTCCTCCCCGCAATGTGTGCACAGAACCACACTGTCCTCCACGATGTGTGCACAGAACCACACTGTCCTCAACGATGTGTGCACAGAGCCACACTGTACTCCATGAGGTGTGCACATAACCACACTCTCCCACACGATGTGTGCACAGAAACACACTCTCCCACACGATGTGGGCACAGAGCCACACTGTCCTCCACGATGTGTGCACAGAGCCACACTGTCCTCCACGAGGTGTGCACAGAACCACACTGTCCTCCGCTATGTGTGCACAGAACCACACTGTCCTCCACGATGTGTGCACAGCACCACACTGTCCTCCACGAGGTGTGCACAGAACCACACTGTCCCCCGCGATGTGTGCACAGAACTACACTGTCCTCCACGATGTGTGCACAGAACCACACTGTCCACCACGATGTGTGCACAGAACCACAGTCTCCTCCCCACGATGTGTGCACAGAACCACACTGTCCTCCACGATGTGTGCACAGAACCACACTGTACTCCACGAGGTGTGCACAGAACAACACTCTCCCCCACGATGTGTGCGCAGAACCACATTCACCCCCACAATGTGCACAGAACCACACTGTCCTCTACGATGTGTGCACAGAACCACACTGTTCTCCACGATGTGTGCACAGAACCACACTGCCCTCCACGATGTGTGCGCAGGACCACATTCACCCCCACGATGTGTGCACAGAACCACACTGTCCTCCACGATGTGTACACAGAACCACACTCTCCCCCACGATGTGTGCACAGAACCACACTCTTCCCCCACGATGTGTGCGCAGAACCACATTCACCCCACGATGTGTGCACAGAACCACAACGTCCTCCACGATGTGTGCACAGAACCACACTGTCCTCCACGATGTGTGCACAGAACCACACTGTCCTCCACGATGTGTGCACAGAACCACACTCTCCTCCCCACGATGTGTGCACAGAACCACACTGCCCTCCACGATGTGTGCGCAGAACCACATTCACCCCCACGATGTTTACACGGAAGGACACTGTCCCCCACGCTTTTCTTCCAACTAGAAATGCTTCCATGGGATCACGAATGCCTGCCAATCAGATTAATAGTTGATCAACCACAACAGATGGTGACAATAATTATTATAACAGCATTAACTGTAAACGACAATGTTTAACCGCTAAAAATCAAGTGTCTAATTGAAATGTTTATATTTGTTTTAAGCCTTTGAATGATTTCCTGTTTAAAACGATCGTTTGGTATGGCGAGGCGTGAAACATAAGAATGGTATGGGTTTCTGTTTTTTTTTTCAGATCGCCATTACGCTATAGCCTTGCATCAGCTACGGATTTGGAACGTGGAACGTACGAAAATTTGAGTTTTTCTGCTTGTTTTATGTGAAAGTTCAAACTCCACACGATCAAAGGAAAATTTCTACAAAATTTACCACCATTACTTTCCATAACCACTAGCCGTAATTAGAAAAAGAGTTTGGTATATTTTAAAAGAACTAGTAAAGCCAATGACTATGGAACCAGCAATGGTGGCCTCCGAAACGCTTAGAGCTATTCCCATATCTAATGCTATTGAGGTTAAAATTGAAGGATTCAAGTCAAGTGTCAAGTGTGAGGAAATGGATCAGTTAGGTGATGCCACCGACCAGGACGTGTTTAATACAACTGACATTATACCGACGTATGCGGAATCTGTTTTAAAAGATGAGCAAATGAAATATTGTTCGGAATCCATGAAAGATGCTAAGCGATTTACATGTTATACTTGTGACAAAACGTTTACAAGGCGTGATAATCTTAAGGCGCATATGCGAGTGCATACTGGCTTTAAACCGTTCAAATGTGATAGTTGCAATAAGGTATATTCCACGAAACATAGTCTTAAACAACATATGCACATCCACACAGGTATTAAACCATTTAGTTGTAACCTTTGTCCAAAAGCCTTTGCCCATAAGGGTTCATACAAAGAACACATGAACATACATGCTGGAGTCAAACCATTTAACTGTGATACTTGTGGCAGGGCGTTTGTTTCCAAACATCGTCTTACCGAACACAAGCGCAATCACACCAGTCAGCGAATCCCATGTAGCAGCTGTGGTAAGACATTTACCTCCAATGGCTCTCTTAGACTACACATACGAAAAATGCACAGCGATGTAAAACCACACCAGTGCACTATTTGTGAAAAGCCATTCACTCGTAGTAGCCATCTTGAGGTGCATATGCGCACACACACTGGTGAAAAACCATATAAATGTTATATTTGTGGCTACACGTTTTCTAATAAAGGCAACCTTAACGTACATTTGATCAAACATGCTGATATGAATCCTTTCACGTGTAAAATCTGTGGAAAGCGATGTCGCTCAGACAAAAGACTTGAAGAACACACACGTAGTCATACTGGTGAGAAACCATATTCCTGCGACTTTTGTGATAAGCAGTACGCATCAGAAACCACGTTAAGCAGACATATGCGTAGGCATACTAAATAAGTGTCATAGGGGTTGTTAATAACTTCCCAAATCGAATACATGTGAGCACTGTGAAACCATTTATTAAAAAATAAAATAAAATATCCTCATGGTCTCTGCTTGGAATATTTTACACAATTTCTTCGGAAAAGAAAAACTAATTTCTCATTAACATACATAGAAACAATCTCGTGTGATTTCGTTGTATTTTTTTACAGAATCAGTGCAGTGAAATCAACATATATTAGACGAGTGAGTCACTAAAATGATAAAAAAGTAACCCTGACGGGTCTAAGAAATTTTTAGTAAAATATCGATTGCTCGATCAGGCTTAAAAACCGAAGAAAGAAATGATTTAGCGGAAGACAGAATATTACTGAAAATTGCTTCTCGGACTTCTTCAGTGGATTTTTTTTCGTTGGATTGTATTTCACTGATTTCAGTCACAAATATTTAATTAGCCAATACAATGTCTTCTTTTTATTATCGTGTTTTGTTATTGTTTGTTCATGTAGGTGTTCAGTTTATGGCTCTCTATCAGACACTGATATTCTTGAAAACTTGTACAGCAATTGCTCTGGTAATAAAAATATTATCTAATAGTTTAATTTCCCTTCATTTTGTTATACATTGTTGTGAACAAATATTGAAATAAAAATATTCTAACATGTTTGTATTTTCACATCGTGTGTTGCAAAAATAACTTGGTCAAGCTTATAAAGTGAGATTTTTCTCAAC
The DNA here is from genome assembly GCA_949752745.1 of Protula sp. h YS-2021. Classification (NCBI taxonomy): domain Eukaryota; kingdom Metazoa; phylum Annelida; class Polychaeta; order Sabellida; family Serpulidae; genus Protula; species Protula sp. h YS-2021. The sequence continues at coordinate 7,888,732 of OX457027.1, forward strand.
AGTTGCCTTTATTAAACGTCAGGTTCTGTTGGGCGTTTACGAAAGAGAAAATCTTTTGTCAGTTACATTAAGTGTTAGCTACAAGGCAACATCATTGATGAGCCTTAAAAGAGATTTTAAAATTTTTCAAAGCAAAACATAAAAAAAAACAAACAACATGGTGCGCAACAGTGAGTATGTGAAGTACAGAAGGGGAGCAAACGGCTTTTGCGTATACGGTTAGGCTATATTTTTGGATAACAATTCTAAAAAAGAATTGCATATATTTACATCTTAATGTTATTTCATTGTACCCGGTCTTGTAATGGAATAAATTCATTTAGGCTAGAGTAAGTTACATTTAGGCTAATTTGTTAAACTACATGAACAGTGCGAAGTAAATCTCAATAATTAATCCATAATTAATTACCTATGTGTTCATGATACATGGAACGAGTTGACTTTTATTTAAATGCACTTACATTCAGAAGGATTGTTGTTATTTTTCTGGTATTTAATGATTTTAAAGTTAAAGTGTGTTTCACTTCTCATGTGATATGTAAGTAAAGATACAGGAAATGGGCATTGTGGGGGAAGGGGGGAAGAGGGGCAAGTAATGACACATCACTGTTGCTTGAAACTGAGACCGGTCCTAAAACTTCCGTGTAATTTTACCGTTTTTACTTATTCACATAACATACGAAATGCACAAGCCACACTCTCCAGGTTACAAACAAGACATTTTTGGGGTCTAGGACAATACCCCCCTCCAACACAATACCCGCGGATGATACCCCCGGACAATACCCCCCAGACCATACTCCCAGACCATACTCCGCCCTAGGACTATACCTGCCCGTGCCAATACCCCCTGCCCCACCATCCTTTGTTTTATCTTCATTTTAAAGATTTTCATTAACTAACAGCAAGCTAATACATCAAACTAATACAGTTCCACAACGCTAACAACTCATGTGATTCATTGATAAAAGCTTTTGTACATAAAAATCCTCTGTGATCTAGTTAATGCAATTATGGAACGTATGCAATTTAATGTATACGTTCCATAATCGCAATTATGAACTCGCATCCCAATTTATTGCAATTAACTGCTGCCCAACGGAGTTGTAGCAATTTATGCTGAGCCTGTTCAGAGTTACAACATTTATTGGTTGATCTATACGGAGTCATAAAACTAGGAACATTTATGGCGACTTCGCAAGCCGCAACATACTGGACTACCTTCGTGAAATAACGCACAACATCCAGTTTTGAAAGATGTGGACTATGAACTTGCAGATTTGACTTTGATGAGACGCAGATTTGATATATCGATGTAAAGATTGAACACAGTGTTGGAGAGAAATAAAATATTTCACTGTACTTTTTCTTTCCATTTTCTTGTAACGTTCAAAAATTGGAAATATTCTGGTGGGGGAGGGGGTATTGGCACGCGGGGTATTGTCCTGGGGGATATGGTCTGAGAGGTGTTGTCGGGTGTGGGTACCATCGGGGGAGGGTATGGTTCCGGGGGGTATGATCCCGAACCCCCTTTTTATCAAATGTCCTTTTTCCATTTAACGTCCATCTAAAATAATCTATTTTTATACTCGTTTGCCAATGTAATATTACGTGTTTACTCGGTGAAACACGGCACGTTTTGATTCTGATCACTGAAATAAAAAGAAATTGGCGACACAATTAAATATAGCACATGAAGGTGTTTCCTAAAGAATGTGGTGATGATCTTAGATACACAAACAAAAGATAACAAAATATGAAATATTGCGCATATTTAGAACCCGCATGGTGCAGTGGGAACAAATTTCAGTGGATACATGGAGTTTGCGTCATTGTTTTGATGATACCACATTCATACAAAACGATATTGAAATTAAATATGTTTAGACTTATAAAGCATACGCGCTGTCCGATGGAAACACTAAATCAATTAAAACTAAGTGATTGTGATTAATTATCAGAGCAACAGAACTAAATCATTTCTCTAGACTAAATTGTTCACATCAAGAACATTCAATTCAAATAAAAACAGGAAGGATTTTTATCTTCTGCCATTTGATTTCTGTTTAAACTAAAATAAATCAGTGTCTTCGTATTTAAAAAGTTAATAAAAGTTGTCAGAAATTACAGCTAAAAAATCCAGCCCAGCTCAAATTGACGCATTTTTGCGCTGTATTATCACCATGTCACATGCAAAAATTTTGTATGATCACTAATGTGTGAAGTGATTTCTGAAAAAAGGTAGAGCTTTCAACTGCCGATGGTAAGAATTTTTTTCAAGGCTTGATTTTATCTTGTGTCATTTAAAATCCAGAATGTGTGAAGTTATTCCTTATACAAAATAAATTTAGGTTCAATGTTTCAGATTGTGCGTCATTTTGAAATTTGATAAAAAGACTTTTCATGTAATATTTGTTATTGTATATCGATTAAGTTCTGCGCATGTGAAATTAGCCCCTAGAAACGTCAACTTCAGCACAAGCAGTGGCATGCATTCATCAGAGAGAAAAATGTTAAAATAAGTGATTTTTAAAATACTGATCAAGTGAAGCCATGGCGACCCTGTGTTTGCGGGTAAGTTCCTCTCATTGATCCAGACCATGTGATCAATTGACCTAAATGTAAATGTTAACGACACTCATGCATGCGTACGCATTTTGCTGTCATTAACAAACTTATATTGCACATCACAATGTATATTTCAGACCTGATCCAATACGGCATAGAAGAGGCATCTTCGCAATTTGGTTTGCACTCATATCTAGGAATAGAAAATTAATGGGCACATTAAGAACAGCTCGATGAAACTTTGTGGTGGCAGCGCTAATTGAATTGCTGGAACTGAATTTGTTGAACGTCACATTAGCTGTGTCGTGATGTGTATCTGTGAATGTCTTGTTAGTGACAACGGCCTTCACCCAAACCGCTGAGTGCTGATCAATACGCGCCTGTTATATGTGCTTGATCAAAAAAGCTTGGTCTGTACTGAAGTACACAGCAAGAGTATACAGAGAGAGAAAGAGGGAGGATCACAGGTTTTGCGACGCATTGTAGGTACTTTGGCCAAGCTAGCTATCTGCGAAAAAGAAACGAAAGACAATAACAATTGTAGTAACAATAATTTGTAGATCAACGTTATTTGTCGGTGTCATACATCGCCACTGAACTAAAGAACACATCTTTGGATAGAACTGGACTATGCAAAATTGTAGCTACAAAGTGAGTTTGTTGTCTGTTGGCGGTGCCTCAGATTTCTTTAAATTTGACGAATGTATTCACGTTATGTACACCCACTTTTTCATTGACAGATATGGAAATCAACTGTTTAATTCATGGTGTGTGTAAACTAGCTACTGTTCTGTGTTGTATAGCCTGTAATGTTTTTTTAGCATAGTTGGACGTGAGAGGATATATAGCTTTATAGATGGGAACGCATCTATAATGCTTAGGCAAAAATCAGGGATAAATAGTACAATAGAAAAACTAAATCAAATCTGTTTCGGCTTTTTAACCCAGCCGATTTTGCCGGACTGGGTTAGCCACATCACTATAGGGGACTTGACTGTATTTGTGTATGTCCGTATGTTATTTTTTCTTTAAAATGCTACTCCTACAGTTTTGCTCCAATCGTTTTGATGTTACACAGGAATGTTCCCTGGGTGGTCCCCCACCTGGCTGTTACTTTTTGTATGATTGACGAAAAACATGACAAAATGGCGGCAGTTTTTGTTCCCGTTTTGACCCATTTTTAAAATGCTACTCTTACAGTTTTACACCAATCGTTTAGGTATTACGCAGGGATGTTCCCCAGGGGTTCGCCTACCAGGCTATTATTTTTTCACGGTTCGCCCAAAACTGCCGAAATGGCGGAACTTTGAAGTTTGGCCAAAGCTAGAATAAATGTTATTAAATCACTGAATTGTCAAACCATTCATTTTTCTCAGTCTTTTTTCAAATAGTTATAAAATTTTAATTGAAAGTTTCTTAGCTGTTTCTCCACCTGGACTTATTTCGCAATTGACAAAAAAATGCCGAAATGGTGGAATTTAATTTTTTTTGTAAAATTGTGTAAATGTGGGTAAATACCTGAATCGTCAAATCCCAACCTCTCCAACATCCCTTTTCGTGTAGCTTCCAAATTCGAATTAAATACATTTTACGTACTTCATTTTTTGGCCTAACATTATTCGTTTCAGTTTTTCTCTCTTTCCTTGTTTGGTAACTCGGCTGGGTCATGTCCATGGACATGCTTGTTAAAAGGATGGCCGAAAGTCTGAGTAGGCGTTAATTTGGAATTCTGTTATAGGTGCTCTTACCAACAGCAGCTGGTGAGCTAAGGCGACTGGAGAGAACGTCAATTCCCCGTTTACGATCCTGAGCTGGATTCGAACTCACCAGACCAACTGTGTAAAAAACCCCATGAAACAGTTGGATAGAAACTTAGTAGTTGTATTATTCACAATACAACTGTTTGGCTTGTTTTAAGTCCGAGTTTAAGGTGAAAATGGGAAAGAAACAAGCAGTATAAAATTTTGGCACCCGATGTTATTGCTTACGAAAAAAAAACAATCGATTATGTAACCTTGCCCAAAAAGAACAAGGCTACAGACTGCGGATTCAACAATGGCAACCTCCGAAACGTCTAAAAACCGTCCAACATTTACTGCTATTGGAGTTCAAAGTGAGGAAGCTGTGAAAACAGTTGTCAAGTGTGAGAAAATCATTATGCCAACGTACGCCGAAAATGTTGTAAAGGATAAACAAATGGAATATTGTGCAGAATCCAGTGAAGAGAGAAAGCGATTCGCATGTAATACTTGTGATAAAAAGTTTGCAAGGCGTAGTACTCTTAATGCTCATATGGGAGTGCATACTGGCATTAAGCCATTCAAGTGTGATAGTTGCAATAAGGCATATGCCACGAAAACTAATCTGAACCAACATATGCGCATTCACACAGGTATTAAGCCATTCAGCTGTCACCTTTGTTCAAAGTCATTCGTCTACAAGAATTGTTATAAAGAGCACATGAACGTTCATATTGTAGTTAAACCATTTAAGTGTACTTCTTGTGGAAAGAGGTTTGTTTCCAAGAAACGTCTTTCTAATCACACGCGCAGTCACACTAATGAGCCAGTTACATGTAGTATCTGTGGTAAGGCATTTACCAGCAGTGGCAATCTTAAGGTACACATACTTAATATGCACAACGGTGTAAAACCATACAAATGTACTATTTGTTCAAAAGCATTCAACCGGAGAGATCATGTTGAGATACACATGCGTGCACACACTGGTGAAAAGCCATTTAAATGTTATATTTGTGGCCATTCGTTTTCCAGCAAATGCGGTCTTAACGTACATATGATCAAGCACGCTGAAATAAATCCATTCGCGTGTAAAGTCTGTGGAAAGGGATACCATTCAGATAAAAGGCTTGAGGAACACATGCGAAGCCATACTGGTGAGAAGCCATATTCCTGCGACTTTTGTGACCAGCAGTATGCGTCAAAAAACAGTTTATTCAGACATATGCGAACGCATACGAAATAACATTCACAAAAAACACATAAATTCCGTGACTCAGTAAATGGGAATATTGTGGCACTCTTCATTAAAAACATCATTGTGCAGTTGCACAAAATATTCCCATTGTTCTTTGATTGCAATTTTTGGCAGTACAAATTCTTACAGAGATAAACATATGCTCCATATTACATTCGCACCTGGAAACTTGGTTGATTGCTGCTACTGTAAAAATATCTTGATATAAAACATAAAGTAAGAAGTGACCCTTCTGGGTCTCAGAAAGGTGCAGATTTTCAAAATCAGAAATAATTTTACCCGAAAGACAAACAATTATGGAAAATGGCCTTTGGAATATTTTCTATAGCCAAAAATTGGCGTCCACAATCACATGCAGAATTAGTTATTAATTAAAGTCACATAAATAAATGACTGGATTGTTTTCTTTCTCAATATCATGTGCTGTTGTTTGTGTAAGAAGACGTTCATTTCATGGGTGTCATTCAATAATAATTATTTTTTGATACCCACAACTGCTCAGATAATTAAAATCATTTACTTCAATTCCACCTTTTTATGGTGTAAATAGTGAAATAAGAGAAAAACGGAAAATATTTCTGTCCTTAATTACATGCCTTATCTCATCGTAAGTCATTAAAATATTATGATAAAATTTAGAAAATTGAAGATTTATCAATAATTGCATTTTTAAGACCTGCAGGGTGGGGAAAGGTTAATAGTTCGCCCATTGCGTTCTGTTCCGTGCATGACGTAAGAGGCGACTAATTTCTTTTACTATTTTTTCATTCTTGCTTCTTTTAACCACCTTTTTCTAATATACCCGCGTCCTAATATACCCGCCCTAGTTGTCGAACGGGAGGTTAAACACTAAACAAACAAACCTCTTGTGAAGCAGCTTAATGAGTCGGTTATCTAACACTCGTCCTGAAATATTCCGATACTTGAGCAGCACAGAAGATTAACTGTTTTTCTATAACATCCAAATGTACACAGAATGACACATGCCTGTGCTGCAAGCCAGCAGTAAATGCCTTCACCTTTAACATTGATCAATATACTGCTTTGGTTTGTGCTTTAATAGAAATGTATTTGGCATGTGGCCTAACAGCCAGTATTTGAAGTATGTAAGGTGAGGAAAAAGCTTGCGTGTATAGGTTTAGATAACATAAGAGGATAACAAAGAACATTAGTGGAAAATAGACGTGTGTATTCACATGTTAACGTTATTTCACTTTATTGTGTCTTGTAATATAATGAATACTTACTTGTGGAATGATATAAATAACTGGAAAGCAAATCGCCATATAGTCAAAGATTAATTACTTATACGTTCTGTGATTATGAAAAGGGTCGATTTTTTGTTATTTAATTTAACAGCATATGTAAAACCAAAGGTGAGGTTTACAATGATCCTGATTCTCATTTCAACAGAAGTAAGTACTTAAATTTTATCGATATTTTTCATAGATATGATTTTTAAGTTAAGCATGTAAGGGCCAGATTCTAGCTATTTTTCTTCTCTTCTTCTGGATAAGTGTCACATTATAAGGAAAAAGTTCTTTAAAAGATGTAGGTTGCTATGAGTGTTATCAATTTTTCTAAGAAAGCTTTCAGTGGTCACAGTGAAACATCATTTTCTATCCATTTGCATTTAAAACTCAATTGGTCAGGCTTATTAATGCGTTTGTCCTTAAATTCGAAACTTGAGTAATATTGTATATTTCTATGTATTCTTTGTGTGTTATTGTGAAATCCGGATTGTTTTGCATCCACTTTGCTTGGAATTAGGTAATGTGTAAGTTTCTTCGTTTCTTGTGATTAATCCTTTCATCTATAAAAGGTCCAGCAATTCGTTAATTCCTCAATTATAAACTCACAAGTCAAAGAGTATTTTGTCATAACAATAAGACAACAGGTTTTGAGTCTTGCTTTGGGGCGGGGGGGGGGGGATAAAACCCACATAAATAAGGTAAGGATTAATCATTTTAATATTCGTGGTTTTTGTAATCAGTTACGTTATTAATACTGTCTTTAATTAGCGTTCAGTGTTTTAATTCAGATCATAATCTGTTAATTTGGAAAAGGTCAATTTTGAGGCAAAATTAAAGGTTAAACTTAATTAGGTTTTCTCATTTAGCATATCATTTGTTAGTTTATTTCTTAATTGGTTATCAATGTTTATTTCAGTTAATCTCACGATCACTCGCGAACTCACGCATAGCTAAGTTCAAGTCTCAGAGTCTTAGCTCGTTTATGGTGTGCATTGCGTATTTGTTGTAAAGAAGGTTTTATAACGGCTCTTTATTGTCTCCTTTGATAAAGAAGCGGCCTTTTAGTTGCTTCAAAGCATTTGTCACCATTGGTGAAGTTTCTAAATAAAAAATGATAGCAAATGGAAGGAGACTTTTTTTTTGGGGGGGGGGGGTGGGGGGAGGAGGTAAAGAGTGACAGATAAATTAGATAACACGCAGAAAGTTCTGACGGACGTTTGGTCTAAGTTTCAATACAAGTTAGTTTTTGCTAACACGATTAAATTCCTATAATTCTTTTTCTTTGTGGTTTTTGTGCAAACAAATCCACACTGTTTTGCCTCTTTCAGGATCAGGAAATGAGCATGCCATTTAAACACAGTGCCATGTCTACGAATTTTTAAAACAACCCCTTTGAGTGAAGTGCTGAATTCATTGAGCTTAAAAACTTTTTTGTGACTGGGCATCAAACTTAAGACGAAGGTGAGCATTTAGAGTGCCGTCGTTACCTCCACACTATACGTGAACTCGACCTCAACTTTCGCATTGCTTTCCACATGGTCCTCCGCTTGAGCCTCCACATGGCCTTCCGCATGAGCTTCCACGTGGCCCTTCCCCATGACCTCCATTGTGGTTTTCCAAACAGCCTTCCACATGAACTTACGCATCGCCTTCCACGTGGCCTTCCATTTGGCTTCCCCCGGGGCTTTCCGCATTTGTTTGTACACCCCTTTCAAAGCGGATGACCGTTAGTAATGTAGAGATCACACTGATATTTCTCCGGGATGCTGAGTTTGAAACTTTATAGCTAGAGCATTGCTGTTTTTGTTCTGCATTACTGTACTGTGTAGCAAAGACTTTTTGCGTTCTCTATAACTGAGAGAACCCAGTAAATGGGCATAAATACACCGGGCCGGTTAGATTCGTTACTCAATACTGGTCCTATTCTCATCATTAAAGGTGTAGTGAACATCAAGCCATGTTATTGTAGCTTGTAAATAGGAATAAGAGCTTTATATTGGTAATAATTTATAATGGTAATAAGTTGCGTAAGTATTTTAGAACCGTTACATACGTTGCAAGCATGTTTGCAAACTTCGACAGTACACACGTTTATTTTATTTAAACGTGTTTTATTCAAGCATGTTGTATTCACTATGCAAATCCGAATCAGCTATTGCGTGCAATAAATGGTCTCAAATTTCAGCCATTACGCATAATAGCTGAACATTTCAGGAATTTCGAAAATGAATGACGGTCACAAGCATCACGCCTGAGACCTAAAAAGTTTAGCTGTTACGCGTACTGACTGAATACGCTTGTTCACTGTAATATCTATTTCTGTGTCCCTTTCTTTATCCCAAGTCACTCTTTCTCAGTCTGTCCGTTTGATGTCAAGATCCGAAATGGTTCGATCCTGGAAACTAATTTAATTTTTGTTAAATTTGACATATCCGGTATTGACTGTGTAAATAACTAAAACATGTTTGTGATATATTTTGAATGATTTTTGTTTTATATTTTAGGTGGCACCAACAACAGGTCACAGCACACGTACGAAAAGGAAAGATCTTTGTCAAATACAAAAGCAATGATGTCAGTAACAAATGAACCGACGATCTCTGGAGAAAGAGGTAATCCAGACTCTGAAGACAGGAGTGATCCAGACTTAGAAGGCAGGAGTAATACAGACTTAGAAGACAGGAGTGAACCAACCTCTGAGGACATGTGTAATCTGGCGTCTGAAGACAGGAGTAGTCTAGCCTTGGAAGAGAGGAGTCATCCAGACTCTAAAGACGGTAGTAATTCAGGCTGTAAAGTCAGGAGTAATCTAGCATTTGGCGACAAGAGTGATCCAGACTCTGAAGACAGGAGGGATTCAGACTTTGTTTCTATTAAAGAAGAATGTTTAAATTCAGACGGAGAAGGCAAATATGATTACAAAACTTTAGATCCTGGTGAAATGGCAGTTTACGATAAAAAGGAAGATCGTTTTAGCTTTACAGAGCTTTCGGTTCTGCCTGACGACTCGCCGTTGTCGATTTGTAATATTGCAAAGTCAGCAACGAGTTTGGATAAAAGCCAGTCAATCACCAACGCTATTGTTACGGATTCAGACGTAAGCAAAGTAGATATCACTGAGCAGTCTTTCCAAATAAGTATTCCAATTGATGAGGGAAATGTAAGTAAATACCAAGAAATAAAATCCGAGTTAGGAGGACATGAAGATCAGGGTCTCGAGTGTAATACTGGTGTGAAATGTGTTCCTAGGAAATTGTTTCTGACAAGACATATGCGGGTTCATGCCCAGAGCACAAACTTTCAGTGTACTACTTGTGGAAAACATTATACCAGAAAGTTTAATTTGTTGAGGCATATGCAAACTCATACTGGTGTTAAACCATTTCAGTGTGTTACTTGTGGGAAACATTTCGTTAACAAGTGTGATCGTACAAGGCATATGCGCATTCATACTGGTGACAAACCCTTCACATGTACTACTTGCGGTGTTAAGTTTTCCGAGAAGGCGCCTCTTGTGGAACACATACGTCGACACACTGGAGAAAAACCATTCAAGTGTTATATCTGTCAAAGAACATTTGCCGCAAAACTGACACTTACGCGGCACATGAAAACGCATTTCAGGACTACTTCATTTGACTGTAAAATCTGTAGTAAGAGCTTTGCTTCGCGCACTTCGTTGAAGGAACATGTGCGATCTCATACAGGTGAGCAATTTTCACGAAGTTTGAGTATTTCTGTGGAAAATGTAAAAACGTACGAGAAAATGAAATCGAGTTTATTGGGGCATGCAGGAAAGCAGCGATTCAATTACGATACTCGTGGTAAACCACATGCAATTCATATTAATCTTGGGAGAACATGTTCGCACGCATACTGGTGAAAAACCATTCGATGCGTTACGTGTGGAAAAAGCCTTTTGAGAAAATCCTGTTGGACAAGGCATATGCGCTGTCATGCTCATTATAGTTCATTACAGTGCATTACATGTGGGAAAAATGTACGGAGAGGTTCACTCTAACGAGGCATATGCGTATGCATGCTGGTGATAAACATGTTTTATTCAAACATGTTTTATTCACCATGCAAGTCCAAATCAGCTATTACGTGCAATGACTGGTCTCAAATTTCAGCCATTACGCATAATAGCTGAACATTTCAGGAATTTCCAAAAATGAATGACGGTCACAAGCATTACGCCTGAGGGCTAAAAAGTTTAGCTGTACTGATTGGTTGTGCTTGTTCACTGTAACATATCTATTTCAGTGTCCCTTTGTTTACCCCAAGTCAATCTCAGTCTCTCCGTTAGATTTCTAGATCCGAAATGGTTGCATCCTGTCGATTAATATATATATATATATATATATATATATATATATATATATATATATATATATATATATATATATATATATATATATATATATATATTAGGGAGACCATCTGGAATAAATAATATATGCTTTTTAGCTTGTAGTCAAGTGGCAACACACAAATTTAATTTTAAAACAAAAAAAATATTATATTCACTGTGCTATAGAATCATTCGTTTTTGTTTCCTGTGTAGTTTCATAACGTTTAAACACGCTAAGAATTAAGGAGACCTACTTTTGGTCTCCTTAAATTTTTGGTCTCCCTAATACTGTGGTTTTTAGCAAAAATGGTCCCGGTATTGCTGGAATGACATGGGAATATATATGTATATATATATATATATATATATATACATTTAATATTCACAAACCCGGTATTGACTCTGTAAATAAATAAAACATATTTGTGATGTATTTTGATAAGATTTTTGTTTTATATTTTAGATGTTGCCTACAACAGGTCACAGCATACTTACGACAAGGATAGATCTTTGTCAAATACAAAAGCAATTATGTCTGTAACAAATGAACCGACGATTTCTGGAGAGAAAGATAATCACGATTCTGAAGACAGGAGTGATCCAGACTTAGAAGGCAGGAGTGAACCAACCTCTGAAGACAGGTGTAATCTTGCGTCTGAGGACAGGAGTAGTGTAGCCTTGGAAGAGAAGAGTCATTCAGACTCTGAAGACGGTAGTAATTCAGGCTGTAAAGTCAGGAGTAATCTAGCATTTGACGACAAGAGTGATCCAGACTCTGAAGACAGGAGGGATCCAGACTATGTTTCTATTAAAGAAGAATGTTTAGGTTCTGATGGAGAAGAATATGATTACAATATTTTAGATCCTGGTGAAATGGCAGTTTACGCTAAAAAAGAAGATTGTTTTACTTTTACAGAGCTTGCGATGCTGCCTGAGCAATCGCCATTGTCGATTTGTAATATTGCAAAGGCTGCAGCCAGTTTGGATAAAAGTCAGCCAATCACCAACGCGAGTGTTACGGATAAAAACGTAAGCAAAGTGGAAGTCACTGAGCGTTCTTTCGAAATAGGTGTACCAATTTGTAATGGAAATGAAAATAAATACCAAGATATAAAATCCGATTTAGGAGGATATGAAGAAGATCAGGGTCTTGAGTGTAATATTTGTGGGAAATATCTTGCTAGAAAATCGTTTCTGACGAGACATATGCGGGTTCATGAACGGAGCTCAAACTTTCAGTGTACTACATGTGGAAAGCACTGTACCAAAAAGTTTAATTTGCTGAGGCATATGCAAACTCATACAGGTGTTAAACCATTTCAGTGTGTTACTTGTGGGAAACATTTTGTTAGCAAGTATGATCGCACAAGGCATATGCGCATTCACACTCGTGACAAACCGTTTACGTGTACTACTTGCGGTGTCAGGTTTTCCGAGAAGGCGTCTCTTGTGGAACACATACGTGTACACACTGGAGAAAAACCATTTAAGTGTTATATCTGTCATAGAATATTTGCCGGAAAACAGATACTTACGCGGCATATGAAAACGCATTTCAGGACTAGCTCTTTTGACTGTAAAATCTGTAGCAAGAGCTTTGCTTCGCGCACTTCGTTGAAGGAACATGTGCGATCTCATACAGGTGAGCAATTTTCACGAAGTTCCAGTATTTCTGGGGGAAATGTAAAAACGGACGAGAAAATGAAATCGAGTTTATTGGGGCATACAGGAAAGCAGCGATTCAAGTGCGGTACTTGTGGTAAACTAAATGCAAGTCGTATTAATCTTGAGGAACATGTTCGCACTCATACTGGTGAAAAACCATTCGAATGCCTTACGTGTGGAAAACGCTTTGCGAGAAAATCCTGTTGGACAAGGCATATGCGCTGTCATGCTGATGATAGCCCATTCCAATGCATTACATGTGGGAAAAAATGTACGGACAGGTTCACTCTAACGAGGCATATGCGTATCCATACTGGTGATAAACCATTCCGGTGCGTTCGTTGTGGTAAACAGTTTGCCAACCAGTCTGATCGTACAAGGCACATGCGCATTCACACTGGTTTGAAGCCCTTCACGTGTACAATTTGTGGAGCCAAACTTTCCCAGAAGCTGTCTCTTGAGGCACATAGGCGACGACATGCTGGTGAAATAGAAAAACCATTCAAGTGCTATTTTTGCGAAAAAAAATTTAGCACAAGACTGCTGGTTTCACGCCACGTGCGAACGCACTATGGGATTGATTGTTTCAGTTGTGAAGTCTGTGGAAAGTGCTTTGCTAGAAGTAGTTCGTTTAAGGAACATATGCGGTCTCATACCGGTGAGAAGCCATACACTTGCGACGTATGTGGTAAACAATATTCACGAAGGTCGAGCTTGAAGAGACATTTGCCTAGTCATACTAAATAACAATGATATTCATGATAAAGTGATATTCATGCCACGAAATGGTATCACCATATGTAATAGCATCATCTCATTGAGTACCATTTGTATCACTTCCCTAGACCTTGTTGTGAAAGAAAGAACATGCGGAGCTTAACATCTGAATTAACCACATTGAAAATAAGCAACGTAGCAGTTTATTGTTCTTTTGCTTATTTGTGCATAAGGTAGTCCTCTTGCTATAAGATCATAGTTGCCGTTTCTTCGTTTTGCTAATAAGCGGACCGAAAAAACCCGAGTGGGGGGCACTTTGTATCATGTGTGTTACACGAGTCCAAAATAAACGCGGTGAAACCGGGGTAATTTTCATTCAAGATTCGGCGTTTACAGCAAAAGGAGGGTTTTAGATTAGCACTCCGCGTTATTTTGTCGTTTCAAAAATCCATGGACACGCATGGTAACCAGTCAATATCTGAGTGGGCACCCTGGGATGTTTTTGTTAGTTGTGTGAAACATTCAAAATCTTTTTCTTTAATTTAAAGAAATAGTTGATTAAAATTTAAAGCAACTTTCGACATATTCAACCAAAATTAAGCATTTGATAACAATAATAATAATAAAGGTTTATTTATTGCAACTTAGTCATAGCTACTACTACAAGTTGGATAGTACAAATACTAAAACATGCATACATTTGCAACAAACTAAAATAGATTATATAAAAAGGTGGCGCAAACATTGTACAATAATACTGTTAATGATACTAGGAATTACAATACCACCTGGTATTTACTGGAAGTAGCTTAAACAGTATGGCACGAAACTATTTTTATACCTTTTGGTCTTACATTAAGGTTGGGGATATTTTGAGGCTTTGCGGAGATAGCAGTTGATATTTTTTGGTTTGGGGAGGATGCGGTGCAGCTGATGTTCTGGACTTCGCACTTTATCAAAGAAATGTTTTGTTATGACAGTTCGTCTGACTTCCAGAGCAGGGAGTTCTAATTTAGCTAGGGCAGAGCGGTATGATAGATTTGGAAAGGCAATGCTTAACACTCTTTTTTGTATATTTTCAAGTTCTTTGGTTAAATAGTAAAGCCAGGGTGCTATACAGGTGCTGCATATTCCAGAAGTTGAAGAATGGTAGAGATATATATTTGTAAAAGATCAGCAGGGCTAACACTTGCTCTTTATAACGAGTACATTTGATATATTCGGGAGTCTGCTTTCCTGCAGATTAATTCCACGTGTTCGTACCACCTTAGATCGTGTGAAATAATAAGTCTTAGGAGTTTAGTGGGTAGGACGCGCTCAATAGGGTCACCGTTGATAACAGTTGGGTCAAGACAGGGTTTTTTTTTGTTTTGAAACACACAACCATCTCATTTGTTTTACTACTATTAATTTTCATTTCATTTTTGATAGACCATTGTGTAGGGGAAGTAGCTCACTCTGGAGACTATCAGTTTGACTCTTACAAATGTCGAAAATGGTAATATCGTCCACAAACTTGTAGGCAGGTAATTTGAGCCGAAGGTCATTTATCATAATTAAAAACAAAAGAACTCCAAGTAGAGTACCTTGGGGAACGTTTCCCCAGATATCGCGGCGATCGGATTTAAAACCACCAATTTTTACCTCCTGGCGTCGGTTCGTTAAGAATGCACATATCCAGTTTATCACCAGTGAGGGAATTGAGAGAGCTCTAAGTTTTTCAACGAGAATCTGCGGGTTAATTCTGTCAAACGCTTTGATGTAATCCACCAGTAAAATACGGACAAAATTTCCTTCACTGCTGTTATCGGTTACCTGTAGCCATTCGTGTACCATAAGTAATAATGTGTGAGCCGTAGAACTCCCTTTCAAGGATCAAAATTGCAGGGGATCTATGTGATCGCGGATGGCGTCAAGGACCCACTGATATACAAAAAAGCTCGAGCTGTTTACATACGACGGGGGTTAGTGAGATGGGTCTGAGATGTTTTTGAAGATCAGTAGGTGGGTTCACCTTTGGTGCGGGCGTGACTGTTGCTGTTTTCCAAAGGGATGGCAAATGCCCCTCTCTTATGGAACTATTAAAGATGCATGCGAGCGGCTGAGCAAGAACCGCTGCACAGTCTTTGAGTATCCAGTTAGGTATGCGGTCGGGACCCTGGGCCTTTCTGATGTTTATATTCAAAAGTCTTTTAGCCACATCGTCTACAGATATCACGTATTTGTCTGGTACTATGGATGATATTGGTTCGTAATCCAGTTTGGGGAGATCCGGAGAGATACTGACGAAAAATGAATTTATCCCATCGGCAAGCTGTGACATATCTCCATCGCAGTGGATATCCACTAGGGGCTGCAAGCACAATGTCGGCTCTTTCCTGTTTCTACCACCCAATGATTTAATGGTATTCCACCACTGACGAGGGTTTGTATTTTTAAGCTCCTCTACTTGGCTTTTGTAGTAAATTTTCCTTAGCCTTTTGGCAGTGCGGTTCACGCGGTTACATAGTTGGTTATATACCGGTGACTGGCCAGAATTGATCGGGCAATTAGATTCTTAAAATAATCCGTGATCGATGGTTTTTCACTATCCTGTACTGATTTGGAAATCACAGGTAGGTAAGTATCCATAAGAGTGTTGATAGTACGGTTGAAGTGATCAAATTGTTCTTGGCAGGTTTTAAGGCGATACATTGGTGACTAGTTTGTCTTTTTCAGTTCGTCAACGAACAGAGAAATTTCATTACGTCCCATATTGCGAACTTGCACCCATGTAGCCTTTCGCTAGAAATGCAACATGTAAGGCGTTGGATGGAGTGCCACTGCGCTGTGGTCCGAGGTTGAGATAGGCTCTAGTATGTCCGGCTTATTGTACACAGACACCATATTTGTGTAGATTTTGTCCAGGTTTCGGTCACCCCTGGTTGGAGAAGTCACAATTTGTTTAAGGCTAAAATGGTTCACTAGAAAGCTGTCTTTGAAGTGGTTAAAAACACCTGTTATGACAATACCGGCTTGTGGGTGTTGTTTAAGAATATGATCTAGTGCATTTTAAATGTGAACAGAGGGACTAATTATTTGCATCAGGTGGTTGGTATGTATGTATTCTCTCACATATAAGATTATATCACTACAGTTAGATGTTGGGTAGACATTGCGATTTCACCTGGAATCGATATTGGATTATGGTCGAACACGAAACCAGAGAGTAATCTCCTGTAGTTAGAGTCAAGGGAGCTGTATTTAGAGTATCTGACCACTTAGGCTCAATCAGCATGCCGCTAAATTCTCATTTACGCCATCATATTTCCAGATATTAATTTGTATAGAAAACATTAATATTTGATTTTGTACATGTACTATTAGTACTATATATTAGATAAAAAAAATTGATTTATTAAAAGTTGTTTTGATTCTGTGAACAGAAATGCAGCGTCGATCAAATATATTGATTGTCGGAAATACAAAATTTCTCAGCCGATTGGGATGGTCTTTTTTGTTAGGACTTCAGTCCATTCTTGTTTTGGTCTATATTATCGGTATTTTAAAATCTGAACCGGTCTAATGCATATTTTTATCAATAGCATGTTTTGTTATTTTAAAAAGACAAAACAAACATGAAAAAATTCAAATTAAAGCTATGCTCTGCATCAGTCTAACAATTTTAAAACGGCAACTTCGCAAATGTAGCTTTTGGGTTAGGTAAATTAATGTGACAACAACGCTCTAGCTTTTCTATAAATACTTTTAGTTTTCCTGTAAGATAACATTGCTACGCAGAGGGGTTGCCAAGTGACAGGACAAGGATAACAATACTTACGTCAAAAGCTTTGATGTTTGGTTAATGATTTTCATTAAAATTGATTACTAGAATTTATACAGATTCTGACATAGCTGATGTTGCATCAGGCTTCTTGTTTACGTTTAAACTATCGTCCCCGTAGATTAAGCAATTGATCACTCCTCAGCCCAATACCCCCCCCCCCCCACAACCGCCCTCGCCACCACTCCTCATTATATGTACTTGTTATGCGCTAGAATCCAAGCCACAAGTGAAGACAGCATAGAAGGCGGATAAATACGGATTTGTGAGCGCCTATTGAGGTGAGCTTACACGTAGCCGAAGTGCACGGTGCTTGCACTGAGAACACAGGGGAAAAAAATTGCGTTACGCATTTTATTTGGCTTGGCTTACACTTGCATGGTAAAAAAACCGTAAGACATCCGCATTGACATAGCCACGTTCTCACAACTGGGATGGGGTGGGGGGGCGGGGCAAGTCTTTGTAACGGAGACTGGGACGAAGGATACTATGGCCCCACTCTTGAAAATTGGAGCGGGAGGGGGGGGGCCTCAGCCGGTTGCTTACGCCTATGAAGAAGGTTGCGGTTTGCCACGGGGCGTTTGCCGCCCGGCGATTTTGCCACAGGGCGTTTGCCACCCGGCGATTTTGCCACGGGGCGTTTGCCCTCCCCCCGGCGACTTGCCGCCGGGCTTTTGTCACGCGATAACTTGCTACCCATGCCATACATATTTTTTTTTAAAGCCTAAAAATACAAGTTCTATTCTTTCGTTAATGCCCAGCTTAAAGATATTTTCTTTGCATTAGCTTGAGTCATGTAATTATACGATGAAAGTCACTCCATTGATTCAGGTCCGTAGCGAGAAAATTTTTAGTGGGGGGGGGGGGGGGGTTCTAGTTTTCTAGTGTGAATTTTTTGGCGAAAGTACAAAGATTTCCAGTCTTTAATGGCTTTCGCGTTTATATAGAACCCCCTGGCTACGAGTCTGTGATTCCAGCTAGGCCTGATAACTGAATTGCCTGAAATCGAGTTCTCTAATTCCCATTTGTAACGTTCGATTGCAACTGGGCATAAGTGTGTAGTTTTCTGGAAATTTCTGCTCTTTTATTCTCACATGGCATCAAAGATACTATATGAGGTTGAAATGCATAGAATTCTTCACCTATTTTTGTTGTTGTTGTTGCTGTTATTTTCTTCAGTTTTCCACCAAAATCTTGTTCGCCCTTCTCCGACGTAACCGTTGAGCGTAGAAAGTTGAAACTTGGCACACGTACGTAGACCTACGTGAACTCTGTCTGTCTCGACTTCAGTGACCTTAAGCATTGTCTTCAAGGTCAGATTCAAGGTCAAATGTCATTTTCGGCCAAATTCTTGTTCGCGTTTCTCCGACGAAACGGCTAGTCGCAGAAAGTTGAAACTTGGCACACATACGCAGACTTATGTGAAGTGGATCTGCACTGAATTTATGTAACCTTTAGCACAGCTTTCAAGGTCAAATTCGAGGTCAAAGTTAAAAATAGCAATATCTCGAAAACGGTTAGAGAAAGAGTTTTCGACCCAAATTGTGTAAAACTGGTATAATAAGGTATCTTAGAGAGCGCGACAAGGTCGGCTGACGATCCACGTCGAAACTGGAATTTGGCCAATATCTCGGAAACGGTGGTGGTAGAGCGATTCGGAGCGAATTTTCGACCCTTTTGTTTAAAACACTTCTATGAAAGGGTATCTCGGCGAGCGCGACCCGGTCGGTTGACGATCGACGTCGAAACCGGAAGTTGGCCAATATCTGGAAAACGGTTAGAGATAGAGCGATTCTGAGCAAATTTCCGACCCAAAGGCCATAACACAATGCATAAAAGGCTATCTCGGCGAAGGTGACACGGTCGGATGACGATCGACGTCGAAACCGGAAGTTGACCAATATCTCGAAAACGGTAAGAGATAGAGCAAATTTGAGCAAATTTTCGGACCAAAGACCATAAAACACTATCATACAAAGGTATCTCGGTGAGCGCGACCCGATCGGGTGACGGTCGACGTCGATACCGGATATTGGCCAATATTTCGAAAACGGTTAGAGATAAAGCAGTTCTGAGCAAATTTCGACCAATAAGCGTAACATACTATACAAAAAGGTATCTGGGCGAGCGGGACCTGGTCGGATGACGATCGACGTCGAAGCCGGAAGTTGACCAATATCTCGAAAACGATTAGAGATTCTGAGCGAAATTTCGAACCATGAGCATAACACACAATATAAAAAGGTATCTAGGCGAGCTCGAGCTCGATGACAATCGACGTCGAAACCGGATGTTGGCCAATATCTCGAAAATGGTAAGATAAAGAGCGAATTTTCTATCCAAAGGTCGCAAAACACTATCATAAAAAGGTATCTCGTCGAGCACGACCCGATCGACGTGGATACCGGATATTTGACTCAGATTCCTGTTTGAATAACGTGTGATTGAGTCGGCTGACGATCCACGTCGAAACTGGAATTTGGCCAATATCTCGGAAACGGTGGTGGTAGAGCGATTCGGAGCGAATTTTCGACCCTTTTGTTTAAAACACTTCTATGAAAGGGTATCTCGGCGAGCGCGACCCGGTCGGTTGACGATCGACGTCGAAACCGGAAGTTGGCCAATATCTGGAAAACGGTTAGAGATAGAGCGATTCTGAGCAAATTTCCGACCCAAAGGCCATAACACAATGCATAGAAGGCTATCTCGGCGAAGGTGACACGGTCGGATGACGATCGACGTCGAAACCGGAAGTTGACCAATATCTCGAAAACGGTAAGAGATAGAGCAAATTTGAGCAAATTTTCGGACCAAAGACCATAAAACACTATCATACAAAGGTATCTCGGTGAGCGCGACCCGATCGGGTGACGGTCGACGTCGATACCGGATATTGGCCAATATTTCGAAAACGGTTAGAGATAAAGCAGTTCTGAGCAAATTTCGACCAATAAGCGTAACATACTATACAAAAAGGTATCTGGGCGAGCGGGACCTGGTCGGATGACGATCGACGTCGAAGCCGGAAGTTGACCAATATCTCGAAAACGATTAGAGATTCTGAGCGAAATTTCGAACCATGAGCATAACACAAAATATAAAAAGGTATCTAGGCGAGCTCGAGCTCGATGACAATCGACGTCGAAACCGGATGTTGGCCAATATCTCGAAAATGGTAAGATAAAGAGCGAATTTTCTATCCAAAGGTCGCAAAACACTATCATAAAAAGGTATCTCGTCGAGCACGACCCGATCGACGTGGATACCGGATATTTGACTCAGATTCCTGTTTGAATAACGTGTGATTGAGGCGGCTGACGATCCACGTCGAAACTGGAATTTGGCCAATATCTCGGAAACGGTGGTGGTAGAGCGATTCGGAGCGAATTTTCGACCCTTTTGTTTAAAACACTTCTATGAAAGGGTATCTCGGCGAGCGCGACCCGGTCGGTTGACGATCGACGTCGAAACCGGAAGTTGGCCAATATCTGGAAAACGGTTAGAGATAGAGCGATTCTGAGCAAATTTCCGACCCAAAGGCCATAACACAATGCATAGAAGGCTATCTCGGCGAAGGTGACACGGTCGGATGACGATCGACGTCGAAACCGGAAGTTGACCAATATCTCGAAAACGGTAAGAGATAGAGCAAATTTGAGCAAATTTTCGGACCAAAGACCATAAAACACTATCATACAAAGGTATCTCGGTGAGCGCGACCCGATCGGGTGACGGTCGACGTCGATACCGGATATTGGCCAATATTTCGAAAACGGTTAGAGATAAAGCAGTTCTGAGCAAATTTCGACCAATAAGCGTAACATACTATACAAAAAGGTATCTGGGCGAGCGGGACCTGGTCGGATGACGATCGACGTCGAAGCCGGAAGTTGACCAATATCTCGAAAACGATTAGAGATTCTGAGCGAAATTTCGAACCATGAGCATAACACACAATATAAAAAGGTATCTAGGCGAGCTCGAGCTCGATGACAATCGACGTCGAAACCGGATGTTGGCCAATATCTCGAAAATGGTAAGATAAAGAGCGAATTTTCTATCCAAAGGTCGTAAAACACTATCATAAAAAGGTATCTCGTCGAGCACGACCCGATCGACGTGGATACCGGATATTTGACTCAGATTCCTGTTTGAATAACGTGTGATTGAGTAGGGAGTAAATCGGTTGTGTGTAAAATGCAAGCAGGGCAACCGAAATTCAGTTTTAACTATTTTTTGTGTTCTGTGGCTAAAAATGGATGCAAAAATATAATTAAGACAGAAGAAAATAACCAGTTTGAAGCAAACTCATTATTGCATAGCATCGAAGAAAGTTGAAGTTGATTTCACTGTAAAGTATAGGAACCTTTTGTGTGTATAGCACAGGGCTATTATCTATGAATGAAGCATCATTAGACCTCCTGGCCCTTTTTACTGATAATATCAAAATATACGAATAGAATTTCTGTTAAATAGGAAGTACATATTTTTTTATTTATTCCCACTTGCAAACATAGTTTGCAAATGGGTATGCTTTGCAAAGAATTCCGGCGTTTATTCCTTCCTTTTTTCCGCCACGGAGGTTTCCAGAAAACGCTATTTGACGTAGGACGACGAAATTTGGCACAATGATAGATGGTGATGAAATGTCGTGAAATCCGCAAATTTTTTCGACCTTGACCTTCAAGCTCAAGGTCAAATTGAGGTCAAAAGTTTTTTTTACCTCAAAGTGCTTTCCAGAAAACTCCTCCTGCGCTATTTGACGTAGGAAGGCTAAATTTGGCACAGAGATAGAGGGTGATGAGATGTCGTGAAATCCGCAATTTTTTTTACCTTAAACGTCAAGGTCAAGGTCAAATTGAGGTCAAAATATTTTTTCAAAAACCTCTGCCATCACGAAAAATTATGTTTCAACACGTGTACGGTATCAGTAGGCAGTAACATTATGGATGGAATCTCGACATTCAGTGTCAAGGTCAAGGTCATGTGACTTTTGTATATTGAATTCCGTTAGAGAAAAATTGCCCATTATCTCGACAACCGTTAGAGATACAGCGATTTTGAGCTTATTTTCGACCCTTTTGGCCTAAAAGACGTTATGTAAGAGATACTTCGGTGACCTTGACCTCCGTCATGGTCAAGGTCAAAAACCGGAAGTTGACCATTATCTCGAAAACGGTTAGAGATAGAGCGATTTTGAGCTTATTTTCGACCCTTTGCGCCTAAAAAACATTATATAAGAGGTGTCTCTGTGACCGTGACCTCCTCCAAAGTCAAGGTAAAAAACCGGAAGTTGACGATTATCTCGAAAACGGTTAGAGATAGAGCGATTTTCAGCTTATTTTAGACCTTTTGGGCCTAAAAGACGTTATATAAGAGGTACCTCGGTGACCTTGACCTCCGTCATGGTCAATGCAAAAAACCGGAAGTTGACTATTATCTCGCAAACGGTTAGAGATAGAGCGATTTTGAGCTTATTTTCGACCCTTTGGGCCTAAAAAGCGTTATACAAGAGGTACCTCGGTGACCGTGACCTCCGTCAAAGTCAAGGTAAAAAACCGGAAGTTGACGATTATCTCGAGAACGGTTAGAGATTGAGTGATTTTGAGCTTATTTTCGACCCTTTGGGCCTAAAAAACGTTATATAAGAGGTACCTCGGTGACCGTGACCTCCTCCGTCATGGTCAAGGTCAAAAACCGCAAGTTGACCATTATCTCTAACACGGTTAGAGATAGAGCGATGTTTGGCTTATTTTCGATCCTTTGGGCCTAAGATACGTTATATAAGAGGTACCTCATTGACCTTGACCTTCTCCGTCATGGTCAAGGTCAAAAACCAGAAGTTGGCCATTATCTCGAAAATGGTTAGAGATAGAGCGATTTTGAGGTTATTTTCGACCCTTTGGGCCTAAAAAACGTTATATAAGAGGTACCTCGGTGACCTTGACCTCCTCCGTCAAGATCAAGGTCAAAAACCGGAAGTTGACCATTATCTCGAAAACGGCTAGAGATAGAGCGATTTTGAGCTTATTTTCGACCCTTTGGGCCTAAAAACGTTATATACGAGGTACCTCGGTGACCGTGACCTCCTCCGTCAAAGTCAAGGTAAAAAAACCGGAAGTTGACGATTATCTCGAGAACGGTTACGATTGAGTGTTTTGAGCTGATTTTCGACCCTTTGGCCCTAAAAAACGTTATATAAGAGGTACCTCGGTGACCGTGACCTCCTCCGTCAAAGTCAAGGTAAAAAACCGGAAGTTGACGATTATCTCGAGAACGGTTAGAGATAGAGCGATTTTGAGCTTATTTTCGACCCTATGGGCCTTAAAGACGTTATATAAGAGGTACCTCGGTGACCTTGACCTCCTCCGTCATAGTCAGATCAAAAAGCGGAAGTTCGCCATTATTCCGTAAACGGTTAGAGATAGAGCGATGTTTGGCTTATTTTCGATCCTTTGGGCCTAAAATACGTTATATAAGAGGTACCTCATTGACCTTGATCTTCTCCGTCATGGTCAAGGTCAAAAACCAGAAGTTAGCCATTATCTCGAAAATGGTTAGAGAAACGTTATATAAGAGGTACCTCGGTGACCGTGACCTCCTCCGTCAAAGTCAAGGTAAAAACCCGGAAGTTGACGATTATCTCGAGAAGGGTTAGAGATTGAGTGATTTTGAGCTTATTTTGGACCCCTTGGGCCTAAAAGACGTTATATAAGAGGTACCTCGGTGACCGTGACCTCCTCCGTCATGGTCAAGGTCAAAAACCGCAAGTTGACCATTATCTCTAACACGGTTAGAGATAGAGCGATTTTGAGCTTATTTCGACCCTTTTGGCCTAAAAGACGTTATATAAGAGGTACCTCGGTGACCTTGAGCTCCTCCATCATGGTCAAGGTCAAAAACCGGAAGTTGTCCATTATCTGAAAAATGGTTAGAAAACTGAATTTGATTATTTGAGATTACATTATATTTACTTCGATGTCCTTGTTCATGATAATAATTCGGAAGGTGACAATTATGTGGAAAGACTGAAAAATGTATCTTCGACCAGATAGATTGTAGCATTGCAAGTGGCTGTCATTTTGCTACGTGTAGCGAAATTCGGTCTAGTTGGTTATGCGTTGCCTGAAGTGTTATATGTCAAGTATCGCAGTTATGTAGCACAATTATGATTGCAAAGTAGCTCAAGTGCAGTCGAGATTTGATGTCTAAAAATCAAATTTTTCATTGCGAATTTCCCATTTGTTTTAAACCTTTGTACATGTAATGATCTGTTGAACACTTTAAAATGATCGTGTGAAATGGAGAGGCGTGTAACATAAGAATGGTATGCGTTTCTGTTGTTTTTCAGATCACCATTAGGGTAAAGTCTTGCATCAGCTACGGATTTCGAACGTGAAAGTGCGAAAATATGACTGTTTCTGCTTGTTTTATGTGCGAGTTCAAACTCGACACGATCAGAGAGAAATTTCTACAAAATTTACCAGCATTACTTTCCACAATCAGTAGCCGTAATTAGGTATATTTCAAACGAGATAGTAAAGCCAATGACTATGGAATCAGCAATGGCGGCCTCCGAAATGCTCAGAGATATTCCCATGTCTATTGCTGTTGGGGTTAAAATTGAAGGATTCAAGTCAGGTGTCAAGTGTGAGGAAATGGATCAGTTAGGTGATACCGCCGACCAGGGCATGTTAAATACAACTAACATGTATGTGGAATCTGTTTTAAAAGATGGGCAAATGAAATATTGTTCGGAATCCACCAAAGATGCTAAGCGATTTACATGTAATACTTGTGACAAAACGTTTACAAGGCGTGATAATCTTAAGGCGAATATGCGAGTGCATACTGGCTTTAAGCCGTTTCGGTGTAATAGTTGCAATAATGTATATTAACGAAACATAGTCTTAAACAACATATGCACATCCACACAGGTATTAAACCATTTAGTTGTAACCTGTGTCCAAAATCTTTTGCCCATAAGGGTTCATACAAAGAACACATGAACATACATGCTGGAGTCAAACCATATAAATGTGATACTTGTGACAGGGCGTTTGTTTCCAAACATCGTCTTACCGAACACAAGCGCAATCACACCAGTCAGCGAGTTCCATGTAGCATCTGTGGTAAAACATTTACCTCCAATGGCTCTCTTAGACTACACATACGAAATATGCACAGCGATGTAAAACCACACCAGTGCACTGTTTGTGAAAAACCATTCACACGTAGTAGCCATCTTGAGGTGCATATGTGCACACAAACCGGTGAAAAACCATATAAATGTTATTTTTTTTCCAATAAAGGCAATCTTAACGTACATTGGATCAAACATGCTGAGATGAATCCTTTCACGTGTAAATTCTGTGGAAAGCGATGTCGGTCAGAGAAAAGACTCGAAGAACACACACGAAGTCATACTGGTGAGAAACCCTATTCCTGTGACTTTTGTGATAGGCGGTACACATCAGAAACCACTTTAAGCAGACATATGCGTAAGCATACTAAATAAGTGTCATAAGAGTTGTTAATAACTTCCCAAATCGAATACATGTGAGCACTGTGAAACCATTTATTAAAAAATAAATATGCTCATGGTCTCTTTGCTTGGAATATTTTGCACAATTTCTTCGAAAAAAAAAATTCTCATTAACAGACATAGATACAATCTCGTGTGATTTTGTTTGTTTTTCACTGAATCAGTTTAGTGATATCAACATATATTAGACGACTGAGTCACTAAAATGATAAAAAAGTGACCCTGACGGGTCTAAAAAATTTTTAGTAAAATAACGATTGCTGGGTCAGGCTTAAAAACCGAAGAAAGAAATGATTTATCGGACGACAGAAAATTACTGAAAATTGCTTCTCGGATTTCTTCAGTGGAATTTTTTAAGTGGATTGTTTTTCACTAGCACAAGTATATCTAGTTATTGATTTGAGTCACAAATATTTAATTCTGTATCCGAAAATAAACATTTTCGGGATAAGAGAAGACCTGAGATGTGAGTAGATCGCCGATAGAGGTCATTGTGAGGTAAGATTGCCACGAGGCAAGAGGTCACGAAAGAATTAATTTAAAAGTTTTTCGTTGTAATCTTTATTTTAATTTATATTTCAGGTTGTTATTTTTTTGAGCTTTACGGAAAATAGTATTGCCTTTGTTATGGCTATTAATTTTCATCAACACGTGTTTCGGGAAAGCAAATGTGAATAAACTTGGAACTGCTTACAACCGGTGAGGTATATATAAAGACAGTTCATATTGAAATAAAATGAACAATTTTACTATGATTACGGCAAAGTTAGCCCATGCTTAAGTTTGTTTTCGAGTTTAAACAGTAAATCTCAGATTATCGCTCAAATAGTTAACCATATACGCGTACGGTATTGGCTGGAGTTAGGACAGTATTTACCTTTTAACTCCAATGTGGCTAAAGAAAGTGATTTTTTGATCAAGCTTTGCTTGATAATGCGTATGATAAAACTCAAAAGGGATAAAGACCGAAAGAAAAGAAGGTCAGCTAGTGTAAGTACTGGAAAATCAAGTGAAGAAAAAGACAAAGATAGTCTTTTCAGATCGGGCTCACATTCAAAAAATAGTGCTCGAGACACATGCGTGTGCCCCAAAAAGTTGAAACTTGATAGAAGTGACTTTTCTAAAAGAACTGAAGTCACAACTCAGACAAAAGAAAATATGACGGAGTATAGTAATTCAGAACCAAGTATTGCTAAAAGCAGTGATAAACGAACAACAGGCAAAACCAGTAAAACCAATACGAGTGAAAATGAGCTTATAGAGCTCAGGGAAATTGCAAAAATGCAACAAGAAAAAATTGGCGAATAGTTGAATCTGATTGAAACTCAATCCGCAGGGAACCAAGAACATGCTGAGCCAGAAAGTGTTGATATCGGTTACCCAAATGACTTCTCAGATTTCATTTCTGACAATGAAAGTGCTGATGAAAATTCAAATTTGGTAAAGCCAAAAAGCAAAAAGAGAAAAGTTCATGAACTGAGCACTGATACAGAAGAACAAATGAATTCAGATGATTCCTACGAAGAAGAACTTTTCTTTCGGGAAAACATGTCCACAAAGGAAGGACCGCCTTTTTCAGAAAAGCAAACAAAATTTGCGCGAAAATGTTTTGGCCAAGAGATCGAATCTGAGCATATCACTAAAATAAAAGAACCCCATCTTGAGCCCAAGAATATAGATTTATCGTCTCGGAAATTGGTTAATCCTGAGGTAAATAGAATCTTGAAAAAAAACAGTGAAAAGGAGAAAATGATCCAACACAGTGTGGGTGTTTCTGCTATAGCTAATTTCAAAGCGCTTGAACAAATCAAAATGAGTAAGGAGATTCCGAAGCATGTCAAATCTGATATTTGTTACACATTGTGCGATGCAATAACAGTAAATGGGAAGATGGATGATTTGTCAATGATTAGGCGACATCTCATTAAGCCAAATTTGAATAGCAAATACATGGCTTTGGCATCACTAAAAACATATGACAAATTTCTTTTTGGTTCTGATATTTCGAAATCACTCAAAGACGCAGACGAATGTACAAAAAACACGAAGGATATTGGCAAACAATATCCCTATGAAGGCCAATATTACAGCAGTGGATCGAGTTATCGACCGTATTATAACAGAGGAACCGGATACTACAGACCTTGGCGAGGTAGAAGTTTTTAAGCCGGTCCAGATACCAAAGAAGGGGTCATTATCAGTCGATAGGGCAGACGAGACCGTTCACACAAACAAGAAGAGGGCAGGAATAGAGCAGGGTAGCGAATCCCAGAACATTCCTGAAAGTAGGTACGAAATCGAGCAAAACATTGCTGTAATGCTGAAAAACTACAGAGTTGAGGCATCCTCTTTTAAAGCTGACAGACTTAAGAATCATTTAGAATTTTAGAAAACCCTCAGTACAGACCCTTGGGTTATAGATACAGTAAAAGGCTTAAAACTTGATTTGATTTAGGAAGTTAAACAGACATATGTTCCGAAACAAATAAAATTTTCCATAACGGAACAAGTTCAAATTGAGGAAGAAATAGCAAGAATTCTTGATCAAAAAATTATTTCACCAGTATCAAACAAACCAGATCCAGGGATATTCATCTCAAATATCTTTACAAGACCGAGAAAGGATTCCGGTGTTCGTGTTATTTTAAATCTCAAGCAGTTCAATGAAAATGTTGAATATCAATATTTCTAAATGCAAAGCCTTCAAACTGCCATTGATCTGATGACACCTGGGGCTTTTATGGCAAGCATAGATTTCAGAAACGCGTACTATTGTCTCGGCATATACAAACGGCATCGAAAATATCTACGGTTTAATTTTAAAAATCAAAAGTATGAATATAATTGTTTGCAAATGGGTTGAGTTCTGGACCAAGGGTTTTCACAAAAGTAGTGAAAAAGTTGTTTAGGAATCTGAGAAAGAGAGGATACCTCAATACTTCATCTATTGATGACTCTTTTTTGATAGAAAAAAAAAACACTTGCAGTTTGTTTTCGGAATGTAGTTGAAACTGCTCTTATTAGCACAAAAGCAGGGTTTATTATCCATCCTGAAAAATCAGTTTTGATACCTACTCAAATTTTAGTGTACCTTGTTTTTGTTCTAAATACAATAGAAATGACGGTAAAGCTAACAGATGAGAAAGTTAAAGATATTATACAGGTTATTTCACAGATTGTGTCTCAAGAGCGATTATCCATTCAAAGCGTTGCAAAAGTAGTAGGAAAGTTAGTTGCATCATTCCCAGGTGTTTCTTATGGCCGTCTGTATTATAGACGGATCGATATTGAAAAAAATGCTAGCACTTAAAAGGACAAAGGGAAATTATGAGGCTAAAATGAAATTATCGGACCAAGCAAAACAAGAATTATGATGCTGGTTGGAAACCCTGAGTCATCTTATGTAAGCGTTGCAACAAAAACCCCAAATTTGGTGCTTTGCTGTGATGCCTCAGACACTGGTTGGGGTGGCTGGGTAGACAATACAAAAACTGGTCACTGGACAGACCAAGAGCTCAAATTGTATATTAATGTCAAAGAGCTTTTGGCAGTGTTTTTCTCTCTCAAAAGTCTGTGTAATGGGAGAAGGTATATCTCGATTAAAGTGGTGTCTGATAATTCGACATGTGTGGCATACATATCAAAGCAAGGCGGAAGGAAATTAGATTGCTACAAGATTACAAGAGACATCTGGGAATGGGCAATTAGCCGGCATATATGGTTAATAGCAGCACATTTAACTGGGAAGCAGAATATAGAGGCAGATAAATTGAGTAGAATGTTTCACAGCAACATGGAATGCAGATTGAATCCACACATTTTTGTCAAAATTCAAGATCGTTTTGGTCCGACAAACTTTGATTTATTTGCGTCTAGACCGAACAATCAACTGGAAAATTATGCTAGGTGGAAACCAGATCCAGGAGCCAAAATATGTGATGCAATGAGTTTCAGCTGGAATCAGATTAAAGGATATGCCTTTCCTCCCTTTTCTCTGATAGGAAAGGTGCTTAAAAAGTAGAAAGCGAAAAATGAGTTCTGATTTTGGTGCTACCCGAATGGCCAAGTGAGTTCTGGTTTCCAAAAGTACTTCAAATGATGTCAGACTACCCGGTCTTCATTCATCCTACAGAACAAGGACGGTTGGAGAATCTTGTCAGCGACGAAGAGCAGCCCATCCGCGCCAACATGTCTTCAAGATCAGTGGTTTGCCACAAGACACCCAGAACTTTCGACAGAGACACGCCAGATTATCCAGGCTAGTTGGAAAGCATAAACCAAAAAGCAATACGGGACTTACTTACAAAAATATCAAGACTTTTGTAGTGAATGGAATGTTAATCCCCTGTCACCGACTGTAAACGATGTTCTCGAGTTCTTAAATGTGTTATTCAAGGAAGGGTTAGGTTATAGTTCTTTGAACACTGCGAGGTCGGTGCTAAGTACCACATTAACAGTCGATAATAGCCCAATAGGTGAGCATATGTTAGTAATTCGTTTTATGAAAAGAGTTTTTAACTTAAGGCCATCATTGCCTAAGCAACCGGAAATTTGGGATACAGACAAGGTTTTAGATAAGTTAAAAGAAATTGGACCAGCTGTGTCCTTGTCATTAAAGAAGCTATCGTGCAAACTAGCTTTGCTTATTGCATTGGTAACTGGTCAAAGAGTCCACAATCTTAGAGTTGATTATATGAGTAAAACTAATGACTTTTATGAATTTAAAATAATAGATGTTATGAAAACAACTAGACCTGGGTATCACACTGAACCTGTGAGAATTTTTAAGTTTAAAGACGATAAAAGGTTGTGTGCTTATCACTATTTAAGACAGTATTTAAAGAGAACAAAACAACTGGGAAACGCTAGTAGCAGGCTCTTTGTGTCGTACAAGAAGCCTTATAAGGAAATTTCAAAAGGAACTCTTGCTAGATGGATTGGAAATGAACCACATTTATGTGGAACTAGCGTGCAGAAGTATACTGCTCATAGTACAAGAGCGGCAAGTACTAGTAAAGTCTCTAGACACATGCCAGTAGATATAGTTCGTAAAAAAGGTACGTGGAGTAGAGAGTCAACATTTACTAGGTTCTATAAGGGACCTGTTACTCAAGATGGTGAATTTGTTAACGCAGTATTGCGTAGAAGCGAGCACATTCCGCAAGAAAGGGGGGGGGTCGAAGTCCATAAGTATTCATATGGAGGAGTATTGCAAATTGTTTGACTTGTTATAATTTTTTTTTCTTTTTTTACAGTCGATTATTAGGGAATGATCTTACATAGATTTGTTATTATCGAATTATGTTTGATACTTGGCTTAATTGTCAATTTGATAATTGTAATCTGGTTATTACTTCTAATAATAAAGTCGTTGATTTACGTTTGTGATTTATTTGTAGTGCAACAAACATGATTGGTTAAAGTCTCAGGTCTTCTCTTATCCCGAAAATGTTTATTTTCGGATACAGAATTTTAGGAATAAATGAGTCTTACCTCCGAACCCACCCTTATCTGTTCAGTTACGTTAGTAAATCATGTTTGTTTAGGGTAAAGTATGACCTCTATCGGCGATCTTCTCACATCTCAGTTCTTCCCTTATCCCTCAGTTTATTTTCAGATACAGAATTCAGACCAAATATCGTCTTCCAGGTAAGACTCATTTAATCCTAAAATTAGCCCATGCAATGTCTTCTTTTTATTCTCGTTTTTTGTTATTCTTTGTGCATGTAGGTATTCAGTCTATGGCTCTCGATCAAACACTGATATTCTTGAAAACTTGTGCAGCAATTGCTCTGGTAATAAAAAAGAATCTAATAGTTTAATTTCCATTCATTTTATTTTACATTGTTGTGAGAAAATATTGAAATAAAAATATTCTCTAGACTGACAAATTATAACATGTTTATATTTTCACATCGTGTGTTGTAAAAATAACTTGGTCAAGCCTATAAAGTGAAAATTTTTGCAAAAGTTGCCTTTTTTAAACATCAGGTTGTGTTGTGCGTTTACTAAAGACAAAATCTGAGTTTAAAATTTGACAAAGCAAAACATAAGAAAAACAAACAACATGGTGCACTTTTTAATTGGTGGTTGATGTTGCGCAACAGCGAGTATGTGAAGTACAGAACGGGAGCAAACAGCTTTTGTGTATACGGTTAGGCTATATATTTGGTTAATAAATGACGTTAGTCTAAAAAAGAATTGCATATATTTACATCTTAATGTTATTTCATTGTACCCTGTCTTGTAATGGAATAAATTCATTTAGGCTACAATAAATTACATTTAGGCTAATTTGTAAAATAACATGAATAATGCAAAGTAAATCGCAATAATTTATCCAAAATTAATTACCCATGCGTTCATGATACATGGAACGAGTCGGCTTTCATTTTATCAGAAGTAAATACAGAAGGATTGTTGTTATTTTTCAGCTGTTTAATAATTTTAAAGTTAAAGTGTGTTTCGCTTCTGATGTGATGTGTAAGTAAATATAAAAGTTACAGGAAATGGGTATTACAGCGGAAGGGGGGAAGTTAGACACATTAATGTTGCTTGAAACTGAGACCGGTCCTAAAACCTGCGTGTAATTTTACCGTTTTTACTTGTTCACATAACATACGAAATGCCAAAGCCAAACTTTCCAGGTTACAAACAAAACTTTTTTGGGTCTAGGACAATACCCCCCTAAGGCAATACCCCCGGATGATACCCCACGACAATCCCGCCCAACTCAAATTGGCGCATTTTTGCGCTGTATTATCCCCATGTTACAAATAAAAATTTTGTATTATCACTAATGTATGAAGTGATTTCTGAAAAAAAGTAAAGCGGTGAACTGCCAATGGTAAGACTTTTTTAAGGCTGGATTTTATCTTGTGTCATTTAAAATCCAGAATGTGTGAAGTTATTCCTTATACAGAAGATATCGAGGTGCAACGTTTCAGATTGTGTCATTTTGAAATTTGATAAAAAAGGGGTTTCGTGTTTGTTATTTGTTGTTTATTATTTGTTATTTATATCGATTAGGTTCTGCACATGTGAAATCAGCCCCCTCCCCGCCCCCTCCCCAAAAAACACACACACACAAACGGTAGCTTCAGCACAAGCAGTGGCATGCATTCATCACAGAAGAAAACGTTAAAACAAAATTTTCAAAATACTGATGAAGTGAAGCCATGACGACGCTGTGTTGATGGATAAATTCTTTTTGACATTTATCCAGACCATATCGTCAATTGACTAGAATGTCAATTTTAACGACACTCATGCATGCGTACGCATTTTGCTGTCGATACCTAACTTATATTGCACATCACAAAGTATATTTCAGACCTGATCCATTATGGTATAGAAGAGACATATTCGCAATCTGGTTTGTACTCATATCTATGCATGGAAAATTAATGGGCACATCACGAACAGATCGATGAAATTAATAGAATTTTGTGGAGGCAGCGCTAATTGATTTTTTTGAGCACCACATTAGCTGTCTCGTTATGTGTATCTGTGAATGTCTTGTGATAGAAGTTAGTGACAACGGCCTTCACCCAAACAGCTGAGTGCTGATCAATACGCACCTGTTATTATGCGTTTGCGTCATGTGTCCTTGAGAAAGGCTTGGTCTGTACTGAAGTACACAGCAAGAGTATACATAGAGAGAGAAAGAGAGAGGATAAGCATAACAGGTTTTGCGACACATTGTAGGTACTTTGGGTAGGCTAGCTATCTACGAAAAAGAAACGAAACAGTAAAAACTGTAGTAACAATAATTTGCAAATCAACGTTACTTGAAAAATTGTAGTTTTAAAGTGAATTTGTTGTCTGTTGGCGGTGTCTCAGATTTCTTTAAATTTGACGAATGTATTCGCGTTATTCACCAACTTTTTCACCAACGGATATGGAAATCAACTGTTTAATTCATGGTGGGTGTAAACTAGCACTGTTCTATATTGTATAGTCTGTAATGTTTTTTTTAGTATAGGCGTGGGGGTCGGTGGCCGAGTGGTTAAAGACGCTTGCCAGCCATGCTGTTCTGGCTCTGTAGCCCGGGTTCGAATCCCGCTCGTGGTCAGGAATCATGACAATTTGCAAAACCCCCTAGGGATGTCGGTGTGCCTATATAGTCCTCTAATGCAAAGTTAGGGTTGCATTATTGTTAGGCGTATGTGCCAGTAGACAGGGACTTCAGAGACACTATATGGGCATGTCGAAATTATAATAATCCTGAGTTAAAAAAAATGTAAGAAAAATAGATAAATAAATATACATGTATGCGCACATTGTAAACCGGTTTGAGCAGGTTATCTGAAAAATCGGTATATAAAAAAACTCACTATTATCACTATTATATGCTTATAGATGGGAACGAATGTACAATGCTTAGGCAAAAATCAGGGTTAAATAGTAGAATAGAAAAACAGTAATTAAAACGGCTTTTTGAAAGGATGGCCGAAAGACTGAGCGTTAATTTGGAATTCTGTTATAGGTGCTCTTACCGACAGCAGCTGTTGAGCTAAGGCAACTGGAGAGAACGTCAATTCCACCTTTATGATCCGCGAGATTTATTCAAACTCACCAGACCAACTGTGTAACCAACCCCATAATGCAGTAGGATAGAAACTTAGTAGTTGTATTACTCACAGCACAACTGTTTGGCCTGTTTTAAGTGAAAAGGAGAAAAGAAACTAGCAGTGTGAAATTTTGGCACCCGATGTAATTTCTTGCGAAAAAGACAATCGATTATGGTAACCTTACCCCAAAAGAACAAAGCTACAGACTGCGAATTCAACAATGGCAACCTCCGAAACGTCTAAAAACCGTCCAACATTCACTGCTATTGGAGTTCAAAATGAAGAGGTTGTGAATACAGTTGTCAAATGTGAGGAAATGGATAAGTTCGTTAATGATACCGGCCAGGACGCGTTGAATACAATAGACATTATGACAACGTATGCGGAGACTGTTGTAAATGATGAGCAAATGGAATATTGTTCGGAATCCAGTGAAGAGAGAAAGCGATTCGCATGTAATACTTGTGATAAAAAGTTTACAAGGCGTAGTAATCTTAATGCTCATATGGGAGTGCATACTGGAATTAAGCCATTCAAGTGTGATAGTTGCAATAAGGCATATTCCACGAAAACTAATCTGAACCAACATATGCGCATTCACACCGGTATTAAGCCATTCAGCTGTCACCTTTGTTCAAAGTCATTCGTCTACAAGAATTGTTATAAAGAGCACATGAACGTTCATATTGTAGTTAAGCAATTTAAGTGTACTACTTGTGGAAAGGACTTTGTTTCCCAGCAACGCCTTGCTAATCACATACGCAGTCACACTAATCAGCCAGTTACATGTAGTATCTGTGATAAGGCATTTACCAGCAGTGGCAATCTTAAGGTACACATACTTAATATGCACAACGGTGTAAAACCATACAAATGTACTATTTGTGGAAAACCATTCAACCGGAGAAACCATGTTGAGATACACATGCGTACACACACTGGTGAAAAGCCATTTAAATGTTATATTTGTGGCCATTCGTTTTCCAACAAATGCGGTCTTAACGTACATTTGATCAAGCACGCTGAGATAAATCCATTCGCGTGTAAAGTCTGTGGAAAGGGATGCCATTCAGATAAAAGGCTTGAGGAACACATGCGAAGCCATACTGGTGAGAAGCCATATTCCTGTGACTTTTGTGACCAGCAGTATGCGTTAAAAAACAGTTTATTCAGACATATGCGAACGCATACGAAATAACATTCACAGAAAATACACATAAATTCCGTGACTCAGTAAATGGGAATATTGTGGAACTCTTCATTAAAAACACCATTGTGCAGTTGCACAAAATATTCTCATTGTTCTTTAATTGCAATTTTTGGCAGTACAATTTCTTACAGAGATAAACATATGCTCCGTATAACATTCGCACCTGGAAACTTGGTTGATTGCTGCTACTATAAAAATATCGTGATACAAAACATAAAGTAAGAAGTGACCCTTCTTGGCCTCAGAAAGGTACAGAAAGTCAGAAATAATTTACCCGAAAGACAAACAGTTATGGAAAATGGCCTTTGGAATATTTTCTATAGCCAAAAATTGGCGTCCAAAATCACATGCAGAATTAGTTATTAATTAAAGTCACATAAATTAGTGAATGGAATGTTTTATAAATTAGTGAATGGAATGTTTTCGTTCTCAATATCATGTGCTGTTGTTTGTGTATGAAGACGTTCATTTCACGTGTCTCATTCAATAATAAATATTCTTGATACCCACAACTGCTCAGATAGTAAAATCATTTACTTCAATTCCACCTTTCTATTGTGTAAATGGTGTAATGAGAGAAAAACGGAAAATATTTCTATCCCTAATTACACAGTACAAAATGCATTATCTCATCGTAAGTCATCAAAATATTTTGATGAAATTTAGAAAATTGAAGATTTATCAATAATTGCATTTTTAAGACTGTCTTTTTGTTTAGTGAGAGAAAATACGCAATTGCTTGGTTTTAGGAATTTAAAATGGTGCAACTTTCAGAGCGAGGCACATTTTGTGAAGCTCCCCCTGTGGGGTGGGAAATTCTTTAGAATGCGTCCATTGTATTCTGTTCCGTGCATGACGTAAGAGGCGAATCAGATTTTTCTTCCTGACTCTTCTTTTACTATTTATTCATTCTTCCTCCTTT
Source organism: Protula sp. h YS-2021 (assembly GCA_949752745.1). Taxonomy (NCBI): domain Eukaryota; kingdom Metazoa; phylum Annelida; class Polychaeta; order Sabellida; family Serpulidae; genus Protula; species Protula sp. h YS-2021. The sequence goes on from OX457027.1 coordinate 7,925,359, forward strand.
TTTCTACCTTCTTCATTAGCAAGTGCGTCCTAATATACCCGTCCTAGTTGGTGAACGGGACGTTAAACACCAAACAAACAAACATTTTGTGAATCAGCTTAATGAGTCGGTTATTTAACACTCGTCCTGAAATATTCCGATACTTGAACAACACAGAGGATTAACTGTTTTCTATAACATCCAAATGTACACAGAATGACACATGCTTGTGCTGCAAGCCAGCAGTAAATGCCTTCACCTTCAATGTTGATCAATATACTGCTTTGGTATATGCTTAAATAGAAATGTATTTGGCATGTGGCGAAACAGCGAGTATCCGAAGTATGTAAGGGGACGAAAAAGCTTGCGTATATAGGCTTAGATAACATGACAGGATAACAAAGAACATTAGTGGAAAATAGATTTGTGTGCATTCACATGTTAACGTTATTTTACTTTATTGTCACTTGCAATATAACGAATTAAAGTTAATACTTACTTTGGAATGATATACTTTATACTTACTTTGGAATGATATAAATAAATGGAAAGCAAATCGCCATGTAGTCAAAGATTAATTACTTATTACACTCTGTGATTGTGAGAAGAGTCGATTTTGTTTGTTATTTAATTTAACAGTATATGTAAAACCAAAGGTAAGGCTCACAATGATCCTGATTCTCATTTCAACAGAAGTAAGTACTTGAATTTTATCGATATTTTTCATATATATATAATGATTTCTAAGTTAAGCATGTAAGGACCAGATTCTAGCTATTTTCTCTTCCTCTGGATAAGTGTCACATTATAAGGCCAAAGGTGTAGTTTGCTATGAGTATCCCCTACAAAACAGTATACATATATTATGCGTATTTAATATCTAAAATGCATGGGCAAAATGAGCATCTTTTCTCGGACGCATAATAAACGTGTAAATTAAGTATAAAAATATCCGCATTTCTAGAACCATATATTATACGTATAATATGCGTTGGAAAAAAGATGCTTTTTTCCCACGTTTTATGTGCGCATATCGTTTATTACTCATATAAAATGCGAGGGAAAACATGCCTTTTTCAATGCGCATGTTATACGCATTTTTTCCAACGCATATTGTACGCGTATCTAGGGACGCATATTATGCATATATTTGGCATGGTAAAAAAGATCCCCATATTTGAAACACATATTAAACGCATTTTTTACTCACGTATGTAAGACGCATATTTAAGAACGTCTATTACACGCATTTTCACCAATGCATATTTTGCGTGTAATATATGTGACGCATATTAAGCATATATTTTACGTGGTATTTGCCATATGGGTATTCCCATGTAAAATACACGTATATAATGGGTGAAAATTTCCACGTAGTAAATGCATGGAAAAATATGCGCATATTATACGTAGTCTGGCAATGTGGGCCTATTGTCGCAGACCGGAAACAGCCGCTATTGAGCGATAATATATTTAAATTTTGATAAATGCTGGATGTTTTGGTGGAGGGCTGCCTTTTTTAAGTATAATAGAAAGTTGGACATGTTAATACCAATTTCACTAAAAGTTTCGTGCTGAAAATTGTTTTAAGGAGTACTTTATAACTGCACTATAGTGATAAAGGTTCATCCGCATAATACATGTGGGACTGCTATCTGGGTCATTGCATTGGTGAGCAAACTCTGAAATGCATATGAAATAAGTTTTAAAAATGCGTGAAATGCGTCTAATATCCGTGGGAAAAAGGTGTAAAAAGCGTTTAGTAATCGGTGGGAATTACGTGTATAATGCGTTTAAATTTTTACGTGGGAAAATATGCGTATTTTATGCGCAATATCGATGAGCAAAATGGCCAAAATACACATATATTACACCTAACTTTCCCATTTTGCCCACGTATTTTACACGTCTAATATTCGCTAAAAATTTGTTGGGTTGGCTGTTTTTCTAAGAAAGCTTCCGAAACACATTCAGTGGTACAGTGAAACGTCATTTTCTATCCCGTTTCAATTAAAACTCAAATTGTTGGGCTTATTAATTCGTTTTCCTTAAATTCCAAAACTGAGTAATATTGTATATTTCTGTGTATTCTTTGTGTGTTCTTTTGAAATCCGGATTGTTTTGCATCCACTTTTCTTGGAATTAGGTAATGTGTAAGTTTCTTGGTTTCTTGTGATTAATCCGTTCATCTATAAAAGGTCCAGCAATTCGTTAATTCCTCAGTTATAAACTCACAAGTCAAGTATATCATTTGTTAGTGTATTTGTTAATTAGTTGTCAATGTTTATTTCAGTCAATCACTCTCGAACTCACGCATAACTAAATTCAAGTCTCAGAGTCTTAGTTCATTTATCGTGTGCGTTGCGTATATGTTGTAAAGAAAGTTTTATAACGGTTCTTTATTGTCTCCTTTGATTAAGAAGCAGCCTTTTAGTTGCTTCAAAGCATTTGTCACTATTGGTGACGTTTCCAAATAAAAACTAAAAAATGATAGCAAATGGAAGCATATATATATATATATATATATATATATATATATATATATATATATATATATATATATATATATATATATATATATATATATATATATATAATGGGGGTGGAGGCAATGAGTGGCAGATAAATTAGATAACACGCAGACAGTTCTGGCGGACGGTTGGTCTAAAGTTTCATAAAATTTCAACACAAGTTAGTTTTTGCTAACACGATTAAATTCCTATAATTCTTTTTCCTTGTTTTTTTTGTGCAAGCAAATCCACACTCTGTTTTGCCACTTTTAGGATCAGGAAATGAGCATGCCATTTAAGCACAGTGCCATGTCTGCGAATTTTTAAAACAATCCCTTTGAGTGAAGTGCCACCACAAATGCCTGTGCTGAATGCGTTGAGCTTACAAACTTTTGGTTGGCACGGACATCAAACTTAAGACGAAGGTGAACATTTACAGTGCCGTCGTTATATTCATACTAAACTACGGTGACGAATCGTAAAGGAGGCACATACGTGAATTCGACCTCAGCTTTCGCATTGCTTTCCACATGGTCTCCCGCATGAGCCTTGAAATGGCTTTCCGCGTGGGCTTCTACGTGGCCTTCCACATGGCCTTCCCAATGGCTTTCCACATGACCTTCTCCATGAACTTTCTCATGGTCTTCCGCATGAGCTTCTAGATGGCCTTTCACATGGCCTTTTCCATGACCCTTCTCATGGTCCTCCGCATGAGCTTCCACATGGCCTTTCACATGGCCTTCCATATGGCCTTCTCAATGGTTGTCCCTGTTGTCTTCCACTTCCACCTTCCACATGGCCTTCCACATGACCTTCTCCATGACCTTTCTCATGGTCTTCCGCATGAGCTTCTAGATGGCCTTTCACATGGCCTTTTCTATGACCCTTCTCATGGTCCTCCGCATAAGCTTCCACATGGCCTTTCACATGGCCTTCCATGTGGCCTTCTCAATGGTTGTGCCTGTTGTCTTCCACTTCCACCTTCTCCATGGCCTTCCACATGGCGTTCCGCATGGCCTTCCACATGATATTTCCCATGACCTTTCACATGGCCTTTCCCAGGACCTTCCACATGGTCTTCCGCATGAGCTTCCACATGGCCTTCCACATGAGCTTCCACGTTGCCTTCCACATGGCGTTCCACATGGCTTTCCACATGGCTTTCTCCATGACCTTTCTCATGGTCTTCCGCACGAGCTTCCACATGGCCTTTCACATGGCCTTCCATGTGGCTGTCCCAATGGTTTTCCCTGTTGTCTTCCACATGGCCCTTCCCCATGGTTTTCCTATGGTTTTCTTCATGGTCGTCCGCATGACCTTTCGCATCGCCTTCCCCATGACCTCCATTGTTGTCTTCCAAATTGCCTTCCAGATGAACTTAAGCATTGCCTTCCACGTTTGTACACTCCTTTCAAAGCGGATAACCGTTAGTAATGTAGCATTTTAGAGAACATCACATCGATATTTCTCCGGGATGCTGAGTTTGAAACTCTTTCGCTGGAGCATTGCTGTTTTTGTTCTGCATCACTGTACTGTGTAGCAAAGACTTTTTACGTTCTCTATAACAGAGAGAACCCCGTAAATGGGGATAAATACACCGGACCGGTTAGATTCGTTAGTCAATACTGGTCCTGTTCTCATCATTAAAGGTGTAGTGAACATCTTCCATGTTATTATAGCTTGTAACTAGGAATAAGAACTTTATATTGGTAATAATTTATATTGGTAATAAGTTTAAGTATTTTAGAACCGTTACATACCTTGCAAGCATATTTGCAAACTTCCACATTACACATGTTTATTTTATTTAAACGCGTTTTATTCAAACATGTTTTATTAACCATGCAAATCCAAATCATGGTGCAATGACTGGTCTCAAATTACGCATAATAGGTGAACATTTCAGGAATTTCGTAAATGAATGACGGCCACAAGCATTACGCCTGAGACCTAAAAAGTTTAGCTGTTACGCGTACTGATTGAATACGCTTGTTCACTGTAACATCTATTTCTGTGTCCCTTTCTTTATCCAAATGTACTGTTTCTCAGTCTGCCCGCTAGATTACTAGATCCGAAATGGTTGCATCCTGTAAACTAATATATATATATATATATATATATATATATATATATATATATATATATATATATATATATATATATATATATATATATATATATATATATATATATATATATAATTTTGACAAAGACAAATCCGGTATTGACTCTGTAAATAACTAAAACATATTTGTGATGTATTTTGATATAAGTTTTGTTTTATATTTTAGGTGGCAGCTGCAACAGGTCACAGCATACTTACGAAAAGGATAGATCTTGTCAAATACAAAAGCAATGATGTCTGAAACAAATGAACCCACGATCTCTGTAGAAAGAGGTAATCCAGATCCTGAACACAAGAGTGACAGGAGAGAACCAACCTCTGAAGAGAGGCGGGATCTGGCGTGTGGAGACAGGAGTAGTCTAGCCTTGGAAGAGAAGAGACACCCAGACTCTGAAGACGGCAGTAATTCAGGCTGTGAAGACAGGAGAAATGTAGCATTTGACGACAAGAGTGATCCAGACTCTGACGACAAGAGGGATCCAGACTTTGTTTCTTTTAATCAAGAATGTTTAAGTTCAGATGGAGAAGGAAAATATAATTGCAAAATCTTGGATCCTGGTGAAATGGCAGTTTACAATAAAAAAGAAGATTGTTTTAGTTTTACAGAGCATGCGATGCCGCCTGAGGACTCGGCGTTGTCGATTGGTAATATTGCAAAGTCCGCAACCAGTTTGGATAAAAACCAGTCAATTACCAACGCTAGTGTTACGGATACAGACGTAAGCAAAGTGGATATCAATGGACAGTCATTCGAAATAAGTATACCAATTTATGATGGAAATGTAAGTAAATACCAAGAAATGAAATCCGATTTAGGAGGACACGAAGAAGATCAGGGTCTTGAGTGTAATACTGGTGGGAAATATGTTGCTAGAAAATTGTTTCTGACAAGACATATGCGGGTTCATGCCCAGAACACAAACTTCCAGTGTACTGCATGTGGAAAACATTATAGCAAAAAATTTAATTTGTTGAGGCATATGCAAACTCATACTGGTGTTAAACCATTTCAGTGTGTTACTTGTGGGAAACATTTCGTTAACAAATCTGATCGTACGAGGCATATGCGCATTCATACTGGTGACAAACCCTTCACGTGTACTACTTGCGGTGTTAAGTTTTCCGAGAAAGGGCCTCTTGTGGAACACATGCGTCGGCACACTGGAGAAAAACCATTCAAGTGTTATATCTGTCAAAGAACATTTGCCGCAAAACTGACACTTACGCGGCACATGAAAACGCATTTCAGGACTACTTCTTTTGACTGTAAAATATGTAGTAAGAGCTTTGCCTCGCACACTTCGTTGAAGGAACATGTGCGGTCTCATACAGGTGAGCAATTTTACGAAGTTTGAGTACTTCTGGGGAAAATGTTAAAAAGGACGAGAAAATGAAATCGAGTTCATAAGGGCATACAGAAAAGCAGCGATTCAAGTGCGATACTTGTGGTAAACCAAATGCAAGTCGTATTAATCTTGAAGAACATGTTCGCACTCATACTGGTAAAAATCCATTCAAATGTGTTACGTGTGGAAAACGCCTTGCGAGAAAATCGTGTTGGACAAGGTATATGCGCTTTCGTGCTGATGATAGCCCATTCCAATGCATTACATGCGGAAAAAATGTACGGACAGGTTCACTCTAACGAGGCATATGGGTGTCCATGCTGGTGATAAACATATTGTATTCAAACATGCTTTATTCACCATGCAAATCCAAATCCAAATCAGCTATTACGTGAAATGACTGGTCTCAAATTTCAGCCATTACGCATACTAGCTGTACATTTCAGGAATTTCGAAAAATGAATGACGGTCACAAGCAATACGCCTGAGACCTAAAAAGTTTAGCTGTTATGCGTACTGATTGAATGCGCTTGTTCACTGTAACATATCTATTTCTGTGTCCCTTTCTTTATCTTAAGCCACTCACTCTCAGTCTGTCCGTTAGATTTCTAAATCCGAAATGGTTGCACCCTGTAAATTAATATATATATATGTATAATTTTGACAAACCCGGCATTGACTCTGTAAATAACTAAAATATATCTGTGATATATTTTCGTATGAATTTTGTTTTATACTTTAGATGGCACCTGCAACAGGTCACAGCATACTTACGAAAAGGATAGATCTTTGTCAAATACAAAACAAATGATGTCTGTAACAAATGAACCGACGATCTCTGGAGAAACAGGTAATCCAGACTCTGACGACAGCAGTGATCCAGACTTAGAAGACAGGAGTGGACTAAGCTCTGAAGACAGGTGTAATCTGGCGTCAGAAGACAGGAGTAGTCTAGCCTTAGAAGAGAAGAGTCATCCAGACTCTGAAGACGGTATTAATTCAGGCTGTGAAGACAGAAGTAACCTAGTTTTTGACGACAAGAGTGATCCGGACTCTGAAAACAGAAGGGATCCAGACTTTGTTTCTTTTAAAGAAGAATGTTTAAGTTCAGATGGAGAAGGAAGAGAATGTGATTACAAAATCTTAGACCCTGGTGGAATGACAGTTTACGATAAAAAACAAGATTGTTTTAGCTTTACAGAGCTTGCGATACTGCCTGAGCAATCGCCATTGTCGATTTTTAATATTGCAAAGTCCGCAACCAGTTTCGATAAAAGCCAGCCAATCACCAACGCGAGTGTAACGGATGCAAATGTAAGCAAAGAGGAAATCACTGAGCAGTCTTTCGAAATAAGTGTACCAATTTGTAATGGAAATGTAAATAAATACCAAGAAATAAAATCCGATTTAGGAGGACATGAAGAAGATCAGGGTCTTGAGTGTAATATTTGTGGGAAATATCTTGCAAGAAAATGGTTTCTGGCGAGACATATGCGGGTTCATGCCCAGAGCTCAAACTTCCAGTGTACTACATGTGGAAAACACTGTTCCAAAAAGTTTAATTTGTTGAGGCATATGCAATCTCATACTGGTATTAAACCATTTCAGTGCGTTACTTGTGGAAAACATTTTGTTAGCAAGTATGATCGTACGAGGCATATGCGCATTCATACTCATGATGAACCCTTCACGTGTGCCACTTGCGGTGTTAAGTTTCCCGAGAAGGCGTCTCTTGTGGAACACCTACGTCGACACACTGGAGAAAAACCATTCAAGTGTTATATCTGTCGAAGAATATTTGCCGGAAAACAGATACTTACGCGGCACATGAAAACGCATTTCAGGACTACTTCTTTTGACTGTAAAATCTGTAGTAAGAGCTTTGCTTCGCGCACTTCATTGAAGGAACATGTGCGGTCTCATACGGGTGAGACATTTTCACGAAGTTCGAGTATTTCTGGGGAAGATGTAAAAAAGGACGAGAAAATGAAATCGAGTTTATTGGGGCATACAGGAAAGCAGCGATTCAAGTGCGATACTTGTGGTAAACTAAATGCAAGTCGTATTAATCTTGAGGAACATGTTCGCACGCATACTGGTGAAAAACCATTCGAATGTGTTACGTGTGGAAAACGCTTTGCGAGGAAATCGTGTTGGACAAGGCATATGCGCTTTCATGCTGATGATAGCCCATTTCAATGCATTACATGTGGGAAAAAATGTGCGGACAGGTTCACTCTAACGAGGCATATGCGTATCCATACTGGTGATAAACCATTCCGGTGCGTTCGTTGTGGAAAACAGTTTGTCAACGAGTCTGATCGTAAAAGGCACATGCGTATTCACACTGGTTTCAAACCCTTCACGTGTACAATTTGTGGGGTGAAGCTTTCCCAGAAGCTGTCTCTTGAGGCACATAGGCGCCGACATGCTGGCGAAATAGAAAAACCATTTAAGTGCTATTTTTGTGAGAAAAAGTTTAGCACAAGACTGCTGGTTACGCGCCACGTGCGAACGCACTATGGGATTGATTGTTTCAGTTGTGAAATCTGTGGAAAGTGTTTTGCTAGAAGTAGTTCGTTTAAGGAACATATGCGGTCTCATACCGGTGAGAAGCCATACACTTGCGATGTATGTGGTAAACAATATTCACGAAGGTCGAGCTTGAAAAGACATTTGCCTAGTCATACCAAATAACAATGATATTCATGCTACAGTGATATTCATACCACGAAATGGGATCAGGAAATGTAATAGCATGGAGGTAACAAATGTATCACTTCCCTAAACCTTGTTGTGAAAGAAAGAACACTCGGAACTTAACATCCAAATTAACCACATCGAAAATAAGCACACGTAACCGTTTATTGTTCTTTTGCGGATTTGTGCACAAGGTAGTCCTCTTGCTGTAAGATCACAGTTGACTTTTCTTCTTTTTCCTAATAAGCGTTACGAATTATGCTCGAGGTGGGCGGGGGGAGGGGCACTTTGTATCATGTGTGTTACACGTGTGTCCCAAATAAACGCAGTGAAACCGGGGTAATTTTCATTCAATATTCGGCGTTTACAGCAAAAGGAGGGTTTTAGATTAGCACTTCGGTTATTTTGTCGTTTGAAAAATTCATGGACACGCATGGTAACCAGTTAGTACCTGAGTGGGCCCCTGTGATGTTTTTGTTAGTTGTGTGAAACATTAAAAATATATTTTTTTCAATTTAAAGAAAGATTTGATCAAAATTTTAAGCTAATTGCGAAATATTAAACCAGAATTTAACTTTTGAGATTTATTCTCTCAGATATAAGATTATATCACTACTTTTAGATGTTTGGTAGACGTCGCTATTTTACCTGGAATCGATATTGGATTATGGTTGACCACAAAACCAGATACTCAATCTGTAAAGAGATCTCCTGTGGTTAGAGTCAAGAGAGCTATACTTAGAGTATCTGACCACTTAGGCTCAATCAGCATGCCGCTAAATTCTCATTTACGTCATCATATTTCCATATATTCATTTATATAGAAAATATTAATATTTGATTTTATGTACATGTACTATTAGTACTATATTTTAGATAATAAAAAAATTATTTATAAAATTTCTATTGATTCTGTGAACAGAAATGCAGCGTCGATCAAATATATTGATTGTCGGAAATACAAAACCTCTCATCCGATTGTGATGGTCTTCTTTTTGTTGGGACTTCAATCCATTGTTGTTTTGGTCTATATTATTGGTATTTTAAAATCTAAACCGGTCTCATGCAGATTTTTATTAATATCATGTTTCGTTATTTTAGAAAGACAAAACAAACATGGAAAAATCATATTAAAGGTATGCTCTGCATCAGTCTAACAATTTAAAACGGCAACTTTGCAAATGTAGCTCTTGGGTTAGCTAAATTAATGTGGCAACAACGCTCTGGCTTTTTTTATGAATACTTTAAGTTTTCCTGTAAGATCGACGTTCTCAGCGTCATAACGTTGCCGCATTCCAGCGTCATAACGTTGCTATGCAGAGGGGTTTCAAAGTGACATAACAAGGATAACAATACTTACATCAAATGCTTTGATGTTTGGTTAATGATTTTCATTGAAATGGATTACTAGAATTTAGAAAGATTCTGAAATAGCTGACGTTGCATCAGGCTTCTTGTTTACGTTTAAACTATCATCCCCGCAGATTAAGCAATTGATCACTCCTCAGCACAACAGCTCCCACCTCCCACCCATCCCAACCACTCCTCATTATATGTACTTGTTATACGCTAGAATCCAAGCCACAGGTGAAGCCGTCACTGACAGCATTAAAGGCGGATAAATACGGGCTTGTGAGCGCCAGTTGGGGTGAGCTTACACGTAGCGAAGTGCACAGTGCTTGCACTGAGAACACAGGGGAAAAAACTTGCGCTCCGCATTTTATTTGGCTTGGCTAGCACTTGATGGGTAAAGAACCGTAAGACAACCGCAGTGCCATAGCCACGTTTTCACAACTGGGAGGGAGGGGGGGGCAAGCCTTCGTAGCGGAGGCGGGACCGAAGGATACTATGCCCCCCCCCCACTCTGAAAATTGGGTGGGGGCGAGGGGCCTCAGCCGGTTGGTTACGCCTATGTCATCCAGAAGAAGGTTGCGGTTTGCCACGGGGCGTTTGCCGCCCAGCGATTTGCCACGGGGCGTTTGCCGCCCGGAGATTTTACCACGAAGCGTTTGCCACCCGGCGGTTTGACACCGGGGCGTTTGCCGCACGGCGACTTGCCGCAGGGCTTTTGTCACTCGATCACTTGCTACCCATGACATACATAGTTTCCTTTTTTTTAAACAAAAAAATACAAGTTATCTTCTTTCGTTAATATCCAGCTTAAAGATATTTTCTATGCATTAGCTTGAGTTATGTAATTATGTGATGAAAGACACTCCATTGATTCAGGTCCTAGCCAGAAAATTTTAATGGGGGGGTGTTCTAGTTTTCTAGTATGAATTTTTTGGTCAAAGTGCAAAGTTTTCCAGTCCTTAATGGATTTCGCGTTTAGAGGGGTTCTATAGAACCCCCTGGCTACGGGTCTGTGATTCCAGCTAGGCCTGATAAATGAATTGCCTGAAATCGAGTTCTCTAATTCCCACTTGTAACGTTCGATTGCAACTGGGCATAAGTGTGTAGTTTTCTGGAAGTTTCTGCTCTTTTATTCTCACATGGCATGAAAGATACCATATGAGGTTGAAATGCATAGAATTCTTCACCTATTTTTGTTGTTGTTGTTGTTGTTGCTGTTGTTTTCTTCAGTTTTCCGCCAAAATCTTGTTCGCGCTTCTCCGACGTAACCGTTGAGCGTAGAAAGTTGAAACTTGGCACACGTACGTAGACCTACGTGAACTCTGTCTGTCTCGACTTCAGTGACCTTAAGCATTGTCTTCAAGGTCAGATTCAAGGTCAAATGTCATTTTCGGCCAAATTTCTCCGACGAAACGGCTAGTCGCAGAAAGTTGAAACTTGGCACACATACGCAGACTAATGTGAAGTGGATCTGCACTGAATTTATGTAACCTTGAGCACAGCTTTAAAGGTCAAATTCGAGGTCAAAGTTAAAAATAGCAATATCTCGAAAATGGTTAGAGAAAGAGTTTTCGACCCAAATTGTGTAAAACTGGCAGAATAAGGTATCTAAGAGAGCGCGACAACCGGAAGTTGGCCAATATCTCGAAAACGGTGGTGGTAGAGCGATTCTGAGCGAATTTTCAACCCTTTTGCTTAAAACACTTCTATTAAAAGGTATTTCGGAGAGCGCGACCCGGTCGGGTTACGGTCGTCGTCGAAACGGAAAGCTTGCCAATATCTCGGAAACGGTTGGAGATGGAGTGATTTTGAGCGAATTTTCGACTTCTTAGGTTTTAGATCCTTCTATGAAAGGGTATCTCGGCGAGCGCGACCCGGTCGGTTGACGATCGACGTCGAAACCGGAAGTTGGCCAATATCTGGAAAACGGTTAGAGATAGAGCGATTCTGAGCAAATTTTCGGACCAAAGATCATAAAACACTATCATACAAAGGCATCTCGGTGAGCGCGACCCGATCGGGTGACGGTCGACGTCGATACCGGATATTGGCCAATATCTCGAAAACGGTTATAGATAGAGCAGTTCTGAGCGAAATTTCGATCAATAAGCGTAACATACTTTACAAAAGGGTATCTTGGCGAGCGGAACCCGGTCGGATGACGATCGACGTCGAAGCCGGAAGTTGACCAATATCTCGAAAACGATTAGAGATAGAGCGATTCTGAGCGAAATTTCGAACCATGAGCATAACACTCCATATAAAAAGGTATCTAGGCGAGCTCGAGCGCGATGACAATTGACGTCGAAACCGTAAGTTGGCCAATATCTCGAATACGGTAAGATATAGAGCAATTCTGAGCGAATTTTCGATCCAAAGGTCATAAAACACTATCATAGAAAGGTATCTCGTCGAGCGCGACCCGATCGCGTAACGATCGACGTCGATACCGGATATTTGACTCAGATTCCTGTTTGAATAACATGTAATTGAGTAGGGAGCAAATCGGTTGTGTGTAAAATTTAAGCAGGGCAACCGAAATTCAATTTAACTATTTTTTGTGTTTTGTGGCTAAAAATGGATGAAAAAATATAATTAAGAGAGAAGAAAACTAGACCTAATTTCGCTACACGTAGCGAAATGACACCCACTTGCAATGGTACAATCTATCTGGTCAAAGACACATTTTTCAGTCTTTCCACATAATTGTCACCTTCAGAATTATTATCATGAACAAGGACATCGAAGTAAATATAATGTAATCTGAAATAATCAAATTCAGTTTTCTAACCATTTTTTAGACAATGGACAACTTCAGGTTCTTGACCTTGACCATGATGGAGGAGGTCAAGGTCACCGAGGTACCTCTTATATAACGTCTTTTAGGCCCAAAGGGTCGAAAATAAGCTTAAAATCGCTCTATTTCTAACCGTTTCCGAGATAATGGTCAACTTCCGGTTTTTTTACCCAGACCTTGACAGAGGAGGTCAAGGTCACCGAGGTACCATTTATGTAACGTCTTTTAGGCCAAAAAGGTCGAAAATAAGCTCAAAATCGCTCTATCTCTAACCGTTTTCGAGATAATGGTCAACTTCCGGTTTTTGACCTTGACGGAAGAGGTCAAGTTCACCGAGTTACCTCTTATATAACGTCTTTTAGGCCCAAAGGGTCGAAATTAAGCTCAAAATCGCTCTATCTCTAACCGTTTTCGAGATAATGGTCAACTTCCGGTTTTTGACCTTGACCTTGACGGAGGAGGTCAAGGTCACCGAGGTACCTCTTATATAACGTCTTTTAGGCCCAAAGGGTCGAAATTAAGCTCAAAATCGCTCTATCTCTAACCGTTTTCGAGATAATAGACAATTTTTCTCTAACGGAATTCAATATACAAAAGTCACATGACCTTGACCTTGACACTGAATGTCGAGATTCCATCCATGATGTTACTGCCTACTGACACCGTACACTTGTCGAAACAAGGATTTGAGCGCTATTTCCAGCAGTATTTCGTGATGGAAGAGGTTTTTGAAAAAATATTTTGACCTCAATTTGACCTTGATCTTGAAGGTCAAGGTCAAAATTTTTTGCGGATTTCACGATATCGTATCATCCTCTATCTCTGTGCGAAATGTCATCGTTCGGCGTCAAATAGGCTAGGAGGAGTTTTCTGGAAAAACTTTGACCTTGTCTTGCAAGCATATTTTGCAAATGGGTATGCTTTGCAGAGAATTCCGGCGTTTATTCCTTCCTTTTTTTTCCGTCACGGAGGTTTCCAGAAAACTCCTCCTACCCTATTTGACGTAGGACGAAGAAATTTGGCACAGAGATAGAGAGTGATGAGATGTCGTGAAATCCGCAAATTTTTTTGACCTTAACCTTCAAGGTCTAGGTCAAATTGAGGTCAAAATACTTTTTCAAAAACCTTTTCCATCACGAAAAATTACTGGAAATAGCGATCAAATCCTTGTTTCAACACGTGTACGATGTCAGTAGGCAGTAACATCATGGATGGAATCTCGACATTCAGTGTCAAGGTAAAGGTCATGTGACTTTTTATATTGAATTCTGTTAGAGAAAAATTGCCCATCTCGACAACCGTTAGAGATTTTGAGCTTATTTTCGATCCTTTGGGCCTAAAAGACGTTATATAAGAGGTATCTCGGTGGCCTTGACCTCCTCCGTCAAGGTTAATTTCAAAAACCGGAAGTTGACCATTATCTCGAAAACGGTTAGAGATAGAGGGATTTTGAGCTTATTTTGGACCCTTTGGGTCTAAAAGACGTTATGTAAGAGGTACCTCGGTGACCTTGACCTCCTCCGTCAAAGTCAAGGTCAAACACCGGAAGTTTACCATTATCTCGAAAACGGTTAGAAATAGAGCGATTTTGAGCTTATTTTCGACCCTTTGGGCATTAAAATCGTTATATAAGAGGTACTTCGGTGACCGTGACCTCCTCCGTCAGTCAAAGTAAAAACCGGAAGTTGACGATTATCTCGAGAACGGTTAGAGATTGAGTAATTTTGAGCTTATTTTTTACCCTTTGGGAATAAAAGACGTTATATAAGAGGTACCTCGGTGACCGTGACCTCCTCCGTCATGGTCAAGGTCAAAAACCGCAAGTTGACCATTATCTCGAAAACGGTTAGAGATAGAGCGATTTTGAGCTTATTTTCGACCCATTGGGCCTAAAAGACGTTATAGAAGAGGTACCTCGGTGACCTTGACCTTCTCCGTCATGGTCAAGGTCAAAAAGCGGAAGTTCGCCATTATCCCGTAAACGGTTAGAGGTAGAGCGATTTTGAGCTTATTTTCGACCCTTTGGGCGTAAAAGACATTATATAAGAGGTACCTCGGTGACCTTGACCTTCTCCATCATGGTCAAGGTCAAAAACCGGAAGTTAGAAAACTGAATTTGATTATTTGAGATTACATTATATTTACTTCGATGTCCTTGTTCATGATAATAATGCGGAAGGTGACAATTATGTGGAAAGACTGAAAAATGTGTCTTTGACCAGATAGATTGTACCATTGGAAGTGGGTGTCATTTCGTTACGTGTAGTGAAATTCGGTCTAGTTGGTTATGCGTTGCCTGAAGTGTTGTTTGTCAAGTATCGCAGTTATGTAGAACAATTATGATTGCAAAGTAGCTCAAGTGCATTGACACAGTATGAGCAGTCCAGATTTGATGTCTAAAAATCAAATTTTTCATTGCAAATTTCATCTTTGTTTTAAACCTTTGTACATGTAATGATCTGTTGAACACTTTGAAATGATCGTGTGAAATGGAGAGGCGTGTAACATAAGAATGGTATGCGTTTCTGTTGTTTTTCAGATCACCATTAGGGTAAAGTCTTGCATCAGCTACGGATTTCGAACGTGAAAGTGCGAAAATATGACAGTTTCTGCTTGTTTTATGTGAGAGTTCAAACTTGACACGATCAGAGAGAAATTTCTACAAAATTTACCAGCATTACTTTCCACAATCAGTAGCCGTAATCAGGTATATTTCAAACGAGATAGTAAAGCCAATGACTATGGAATCAGCAATGGCGGCCTTCGAAATGCTCAGAGATATTCCTATGTCTATTGCTGTTGGGGTTTAAATTGAAGGATCCAAGTAAGGTGTCAAGTGTGAGGAAATGGATCAGTTAGGTGATACCGCCGACCAGGGCGTGTTAAATACAACTGACATGTATGTGGAATCTGTTTTAAAAGATGGGCAAATGAAATATTGTTCGGAATCCACCAAAGATGCTAAGCGATTTACATGTTATACTTGTGACAAAACGTTTACAAGGCGTGATAATCTTAAGGCGCATATGCGAGTGCATACTGGCTTTAAGTCGTTCAGGTGTAATAGTTGCATTAATGTATATTCAACGAAACATAGTCTTAAACAACATATGCACATCCACACAGATATTAAACCACTTAGTTGTAACCTCTGTCCAAAATCTTTTGCCAATAAGGGTTCATACAAAGAACGCATGAACATACATGCTGGAGTCAAACCATATAAATGTGATACTTGTGACAGGGCGTTTGTTTCCAAACATCGTCTTACCGAACACAAGCGCAATCACACTAGTCAGCGAATCCCATGTAGCATCTGTGGTAAGACATTTACCTCCAATGGCTCTCTTAGACTACACATACGAAATATGCACAGCGATGTAAAACCACACCAGTGCACTGTTTGTGAAAAGCCATTCACACGTAGTAGCCATCTTGAGGTGCATATTCGCACACACACACTGGTGAAAAACCATATAAATGTTATATTTGTGGCTACACGTTTTCTAATAAAGGCAACCTTAACGTACATTTGATCAAACATGCTGAGATGAATCCTTTCACGTGTAAAATCTGTGGAAAGCGATGTCGCTCAAACAAAAGACTTGAAGAACACACACGTAGTCATACTGGTGAGAAACCATATTCCTGCGACTTTTGTGATAAGCAGTACGCATCAGAAACCACGTTAAGCAGACATATGCGTAAGCATACTAAATAAGTGTCATAGGAGTTGTTAATAACTTCCCAAATCGAATACATGTGAGCACCGAAACCATTTATTAAAAAATAAAAAATATGCTCATGGTCTCTTTGTTTGGATTATTTTACACAATTACTTCGAAAAGAAAAACTAATTTCTCATTAGCATACATAGAAACAATCTCGTGTGATTTTGTTGTATTTTTTACAGAATCAGTGAAGTGATATCAACATATATTAGACGAGTGAGTCACTAAAATGATAAAAAAGTAACCCTGACGGGTCTAAGAAATTTTCAGTAAAATATCGATTGCTCGGTCAGACTTAAAAACCGAAGAAAGAAATGATTTAATGGAAGACAGAACATTACTGAAAATTGCTTCTCGGACTTCTTCAGTGAATTTTTTTTCGTGGGATTGTTTTTCATTGATTTGAGTCACAGATTTTTAATTAGCCAATACAATGTCTTCTTTTTATTATCGTGTTTTGTTATTGTTTGTGCATGTAGATGTTCAGTTTATGGCTCTCGATCAGACACTGATATTCTTGAAAACTTGTACAGCAATTGCTCTGGCAATAAAAATATAATTTAATAGTTTAATTTCCCTTCATTTTGTTATACATTGTTGTGAACAAATATTGAAAGAAAACTATTCTAACATGTTTGTATTTTCACATCGTGTGTTGTAAAAATAACTTGGTCAAGCTTATAAAGTGAGAGTTTTCTCAACAGTTGCCTTTTTTAAACGTCAGGTTGTGTTGGGCGTTTACTAAAGAGAAATCTTTTGTCAGTTACATTAAGTGTTAGCTACAAGGCAACATCATTGATGAGACTTAAAAGAGATTTTTTAAAATTTTGCAAAGCACAAGCAACATCGTGCGCAACAGTGAGTATGTGAAGTACAGAAGGGGAGCAAACGGCTTTTGCGTATACGGTTAGGCTATATTTTTGGATAACAATTCTAAAAAAGAATTGCATATATTTACATCTTAATATTATTTCATTGTACCCGGTCTTGTAATGGAATAAATTCATTTAGGCTACAGTAAGTTACATTTAGGCTAATTTGTTAAACTACATGAATAGCGCAAAGTAAATCTCAATAATTAATCCAAAATAAATTACCTATGTGTTTATGATACATGGAACGAGTCGACTTTCATTTGAATGCACTTAAATGCAGAAACATTGTTGTTATTTTGCTGGTATTTAATGATTTTAAAGTTAAAGTGTTTTTCACTTCTCATGTGATATGTAAGTAAAGATAAAAGATACAGGAAGAGGGCCAAGTAATGACACATCCCTGTTGCTTGAAACTGAGACCGGTCCTAAAACTTCCGTGTAATTTTACCGTTTTTACTTGTTCACATAACATACGAAATGCCAAAACCACACTCTCCAGGTTACAAACAAGACATTTTTGGGGTCTAGGACAATACCCCCTCCAAAACAATACCCGCGGATGATACCCCCAGACAATACCCCCCCCCAGACCATACTCTGCCCTAGGACTATACCTCCCCGTGCCAATACCCCCTCCCCCACCATCCTTTGTTTTATCTTCATTTTAAAGATTTTCATTAAAGAACAGCAAACTAATACATCAAACTAATACAGTTCCACAACGCTTACAACTCATGTGATTCATTGATAAAAGCTTTTGTACATAAAAATCCTCTGTGATCTAGTTAATGCAATTATGGAACGTATGCAATTTAATGTATACGTTCCATAATCGCAATTATGAACTCGCATCTCAATTTATTGCAATTAACTGCTGCCCAACGGAGTTGTTGCAATTTATGCTGAGCCTGTCCGGAGTTACAACATTTATTGGTTGACCTATACGAAGTCATAAAACTAGGAACATTTATGGCGACTTCGCAAGCCGCAACATACTGGACTACCTTCGTTGAATAACGCACAACATTCAGTTTTGAAAGATGTGGACTATGAACTTGCAGGTTTGACTGTGATGAGACGCAGATTTGATATATCGATGTAAAGATTGAACACAGTGTTGGAGAGAAATAAAACATTTCACTGTACTTTTTCTTTCCATTCTCTTGTAACGTTGAAAATTGGAAATATACTGGTGTGGGAGGGGGTATTGACACGTGGGGTTTGTTCCTTGGGGGAAATGGTCTGAGGGGTATTGTCGGGGGTGGGTACTATCGGTGGAGGGGTATGGTTCCGGGGGGTATAATCAGGAACCCCTTTTTTATCAAATGTCCTTTTTCCATTTAACGTCCATCTAAAATAATCTATTTTTATACTCGTTTGCCAATGTAATATTACGTGTTTACTCGGTAAAACACGACACGTTTTGATTCTGATCACTGAAATAAAAAGAAATTGGCGACACAATTAAACATAGCACATGAAGGTGTTTCCTAAAGAATGTGCTGATGATCTTAGATACACAAACAAAAGTGTGAACAAATGTCAGTGGATACATAGATGGAGTTTGCGTCATTGTTTTGATGATACCACATTCATACAAAACGATATTGGAATTAAATATGTTTAGACTTATAAAGGATACGCGCTGTTCGATGGAAACACTAAATCAATTAAAACTAAGTGATTGTGATTAATTATCAGAGCAACAGAACTAAATCAAATATAAATCTGAGTGATTGTGATTAATTATCAGAGCAACAGAACTAAATCAAATAGAAATCTGAGTGATTGTGATTAATTATCAGAGCAACAGAATTAAATCAAATAGAAATCTGAGTGATTGTGATTAATAGCCCAAGGCAGTTTCGTCAGATTAATATGTTGTTCATTTCTCTAGACTAAATTGTTCACATCAAGAACATTCAATTCGAATAAAAAAACAGGAAGGATTTTTATCTTCGGCCATTTGATTTCTGTTAAAACTAAAATAAATCAGTGTCTTTGTATTTAAAAAGTTAATAAAAGTTGTCAGAAATAACAGCTAAAAAATCCAACCCAGCTCAAATTGACGCATTTTTGCGCTATATTATCACCATGTCACATGCAAAAATTTTGTATTATCACTAATGTGTGAAGTGATTTCTGAAAAAAAGGTAGAGCTGTGAACTGCCAATGGTAAAAATTTTTTTCAAGGCTGGATTTTATCTTGTGTCATTTAAAATCCAGAATGTGTGAAGTTATTCCTTATACAAAATAAATTTAGGTGCAATGTTTCAGATTGTGTGTCATTTTGAAATTTGATAAAAAGAGGTTTCATGTAATATTTGTTCCCGGTAAACATTTTTGGTTTGGAAAACGTTTTATAAACGTTTTTTGTGAAACCTAAAAAACCTTCAAAAAAACGTTTTATTTTCGTTATATATGAAATGCTAGAAAACGTGTTTTTTTTGGGGAACGTTTTTTGAAGGTTTCAAATGAAACCTTTTCCGAACCATTTTGACATGATTTTGATAATAAAATCCTGAAACCCTTTTTTGTGATCCTTAAAAAAATAATCATCTGTAACGCCCATTAAAGATCATTGATCAATCAAGCAACACTACAAGACACCAATCTGCAACTAAACATTCGCACTTACCTGGGATTGAACCTGGGACCTCTGGCATGCTACGCGTCGACCTTACCTCTACGCCACAACGCATCCGATCAACTATGAGCTATTCGGCTACCAATATCTTGTTTCTATGCGATCCCCAACAATTGATTTTAACATTTTTCTGTTTTTAGTGGTGCTTTTTAAATTATTTGCTTAATAAAAAACCATGCATTTTGCTTTCATAGTGGTTATTTGCTTAGGATTAGTTGATCGAGGCAAATAGTATTCTTATCTAGCGATATAGAAAGCACGTAAATTGACCTCATTATATTACTATATCATTTTTACATAGTAATATAATAACTAAAATCAAATAAGTTATACCTAAAAGCCAATATTAAATACTAAAATTATATATTTCATCTTTATTAGTATCTAAAATTTGCCAATTTATTTGAAAATGTTATTCGGTACATATGGTTTTCCATGATGCTCCAATACACGACACCCAATAATATTGATTTTTCATAATGTTCCAGTACAAAACGTTTGATTTTGGTTTAAAAATAGTTCCCCCTGAAACGTTTCGAAAAGGTTCTACAAAAAACGTTTTATTTTGGTATCCGAGATCACAAAGGTTTTATAAAAGTCAATAAAACGTTTCAACCAAAAACGAACCTTAAAAAAACTTTTCCATGTTTACCGGGTTATTGTATATCGATTAAGTTCTGCGCATGTGAAATTAGCCCCCATAAACGTCAACTTCAGCACAAGCAGTGACATGCATTCATCAGAGAAAAAAATGTTAAAATAAGTGATTTTCAAAATACTGATCAAGTGAAGCCATGACGACGCTGTGTTTGCGGATAAGTTCGTCTCATTGATCCAGACCATGTGATCAATTGACCTGAATGTAAATTTTAACGACACTGACGCATGCGTACGCATTTTGCTGTCAATAACAAACTTATATTGCACATCACAATGTATATTTCAGACCTTATCCATTACGGCATAGAAGAGGCATCTTCGCAATTTGGTTTGCACTCATATCAGGGAATAGAAATTTAATGGGCACATTAAGAACAGACCGATGAAACTTTGTGGTGGTAGCGCTAATTGAATTGCTGGAACTGAATTTGTTGAACGCCACATTAGCTGTGTCGTGATGTGTATCTGTGAATGTCTTGTTAGTGACAACGGCCTTCACCCAAACAGCTGAGTATTGATCAATACGCGCCTGTTATATGCGCTTGATAAAAAAGCTTGGTCTGTACTGAAGTACACAGCAAGAGTATACATTGAGAGAGAAAGAAAGATCATAACAGGTTTTGCGACGCATTGTAGGTACTTTGGCCAAGCTAACTATCTACGAAAAAGAAACGAAAGACAGTAGCAATTGTAGTAACAATAATTAATAATTTGTAAATCAACGTTATTTGTCGGTGTCATATTTTGCCACTGAACTAAAGAACACATCTTTGGATAGAACTGGACTATGAAAAATTGTAGCTACAAAGTGAGTTTGTTGTCTGTTGGCGGTGCCTCAGATTTCTTTAAATTTGACGAATGTATTCACGTTATGTACACCGACTTTTTCATTGACAGATATGGAAATCAACTGTTTAATTCATGGTGTGTGTAAACTAGCACTGTTCTGTATTGTATAGTCTGTTATGTTTTTAGCACAGTCGGACGAGAGAGGATATATAGGTTTATAGATGGGAACGGATCTATAATGCTTAGGCAAAAATCAGGGATAAATAGTACAATAGAAAAACTAAAAACAAATCTGTTTCGGCTTTTTAACCCAGCTGATTTTGCCGGACTGGGTTAGCCGCATCACTATATATTGACTGTATGTGCGTATGTCCGTATGTTATTTTTTCTTTTAAATGATACTCCCCTACAGTTTTGCTCCAATCGTTTTGATGTTACGCAGGAATGTTTCCTGGGTGGTACCCCACCTGGCTGTTACTTTTTGTATGATTGACGAAAAACATGACAAAATGGCGGCAGTTTTTGTTCCCGTTTTGACCCATTTTTAAAATGCTACTCCTACAGTTTTACACCAATCATTTAGGTATCACGCAGGGATGTTCCCCATGGGTTCGCCTACCAGGCTATTATTTTTTCGCGGTTCGCCAAAAACTGCCGAAATGGCGGAACTTTGAAGTTTGGCAAAAGCTAAAATAAATGGTATTAAATCACTGAATTGTCAAACTATTCATTTTTCTCAGTCTTTTTTCAAATAGTTAGAAAAATTTTAATTGAAAGTTTTTGTAGGTGGTTCTCCACCTGGACTTATTTCGCAATTGACAAATAATACCGAAATGGTGGAATTTTAAAAATTTTGTAAAATTGTGTAAATGTGGGTAAATACCTGAATCGTCAAAACCCAACCTCTCCAACATCCCTTTTCGGGTAGCTTCCAAATTCGAATTAAATACATTTTACGTACTTCATTTTTTGTTCTAACAGCATTCGTTTCAGAGTTTTTCTCTCTTTCCTTGTTTGGTAACTCGGCTGTGTCATGTCCATGGATGGCCGAAAGTCCCAGAGTGCGTTAATTTGGAATTCAGTTATAGGTGCTCTTACCAACAGCAGCTGGTGAGCTAAGGCGACTCGAGAGAACGTCAATTCACAGAAAATGCGCATCATTTCCATGAATCTGTAAATTGGAATATTGTGGAACTCTTCATTAAAAACATCATTGTGCAGTTGCACAAAATATTCTCATTGTTCTTTAATTGCAATTTTTTGTCAGTACAGTTTCGTACAGAGATAAACATATGCTCCGTATTACATTCGCACCTGGAAACTTTTGGTTGATTGCTGTTACTGTAAAAATATCGTGATATAAAACATAAAGTAAGAAGTGACCCTTCTGGGTACCAGAAAGGTCCGAATTTTCAAAGTCAGAAATAATTTACCGGCAAGACAAACAATCTTGGAAAATGGCCTTTGGAATATTTTCTATAGCCAAAAATTGACTTCCAAAATCACATGCAGAATTAGTTATTGATTAAACTCACACAAATTAGTGAATGGAATGCTTTCTTTCTCAATATCATGTGTTGTTGTTTGTGTATGAAGACGTTCATTTCACGGGTCTCATTCAATAATTAATATTCTTGATATCCACAACTGCTCAGATGATTAAAGTCGTTTACTTCAATCCCACCTTTTTATTGTGTAAATAGTGAAATCAGAGAAACGGAATTTTTTTTCTCTCCTTAATTACACAGTACAAATTATATTATCTCATCGTAAGTCATTAAAATATTTTGATGAAATTTAGAAAATGACAGCTTCATCAGTAATTGCATTTTTAAGACTGTAGGTGTCTTTTTGTATATTGGGAGAAAATACGCCATTGCTTGGGTTTGGAATTTAAGCACATTTTGTAAAGCTCATCCTGTGGGTTGGGGGAATCTTAAGAATGCGCCCATTGCGTTCTGTTCCGTGCATGACATGAGAGGCGACAAATCGGATTTTTTTTCTTTCTGACTCTTCTTTACTATTTCTTCATTCGTGTTCCTTTTTTTATCTTTTTCTTTAGAACGTACGTCCAAATATACCCGTCCTAGTTGGTGAACGGGACGTTAAACACCAAAAAAAAAAAACAAATATTTTGTGAAGCAGCTTAACGAGTCGATTATTTAACACTCGTCCTGAAATGTACCGATATTTGAACAACGCAGGATTAACTTTTCTATAACATCCAAATGTACACAGAATGACACATGCCTATGCTGCAAGTCAGCTTAAATGCCTTCACCTTCAATGTTGATCATTATACTGCTTTGGTTTGTGCTTAAATAGAAATGTATATTTGGCATGTGGCGAAACAGCGAGTATCTGAAGTATGTAAGGGGAGGAAAAAGCTTGCGTGTATAGGTTTAGATAACGTGACAGGATAACAAAGAACATTAGTGGAAAATAGACTTGTGTATTCACATGTTAACGTTGTTTCACTTTATTGTGTCTTGCAATAGAACGAATTAAAGTTACATTTATACTTACTTTGGAATGATATAAATAAATGGAAAGCAAATCGCCATGTAGTCAAAGATTAACTAGACCGAAATTCGCACAGCGAATTAGCCCCACTTGAAATGATAACTTAAAACGTAAGATAGATGATATTACAGTTTGTTAACAATTTTCACATGTCTGAATGTAGAATATCCTCCTAAATACTACTAACTATACTACCGGTAAGGTCAAGGCCAAAAATTTGCTCTATCTCTTACCGTTCTCGAGATAAATCATTTTTCTTAAATAACGTTTTTCGCGATTTCAAGGTCAAGGTCAAGGTAAAAAATTTCTACCGGTTACTTCAGATCACATCGCCCTTTATATATGTGCCAAGTTTGACTTTTCTAGCTTCAATGGCCTTGCTGTAGATGTCTGGAAACCAATTGACCTTTTTCGCGATTTGACCTTGACCAGTAAGGTCAAGGTCAAACTGTTTTATCATGTGCACTACTTCAGATGACCCTCCATACATGTGCCAAGTTTGGTTGGTCTAGCTTCAGCGGTCTCGGAGGAGATGTCTGGAAACCGAATCGGCGGAAAAAGAAAAAAGGGAGGAAAAAAAATAGGTGAAGAATTCAAGGCAATCCATCCCCATTTGGTATTTTCAATACCAAGTGGGAATAAAATCATACGCACACCAAAAATGTTTATCATATAACAGAATAAATCACTTAATCACAGGATGCAGCCACACAAACACACACACACACACACACACACACACACACACACACACACACACACACACACAGATATATATATATATGTATATATATATATATGTGTGTGTGTGTGTGTGTGTGCATCGTGTGATTAATACACACACACATATATATATATATATTTATAATATATATATATATATATATATATATATATATATATATATATAGAGAGAGAGAGAGAGAGAGAGAGAGAGAGAGAGAGAGAAGAGAGAGAGAGAGAGATCCAAACTTGGACGATGTAGGCTTGATACTGTGCATCAAAAAGCGCATAGGAAAAGCACGACCTCTCCAAAAAATGCAGCAGAAACACACAAAAAAACACACACACAGGATATGTTAAACTTGAAGGACGATAAGGGAAAAGAAATCTAACACACCAACATCCCACACCCCCTCTTAATAACCACCATCATCATCCAATATTTGCTGCATTTGGGCAATTAATTGTCTATGAAATGTACCAAAAGCCTTTATAAATAATGTCACACTGAGATAAAGAGATTAACGGTGTTTTTGATTTCCCTCAATGCTTGGAATCGTAAACGATGTGATAACATTGTGAAACTTCATAATCATGTTAGCGAGAGAGAGAGAGAGGGAGGGAGAGAGAGAAAGAAAGAGAGAGAGAGAGAGGGAGTGGGGAGAGAGAGATTTCCCAGTCAGTACAGAATAGAAAAGGACTTACCTAAGATGACAGCAATATGATATATATGTAGCCGTCTCTGAATTATAGAGAAGTGCGATAATAAAATCATACGCACATCCCCCGCCAACTTCCGGTTTGGGGCTCGAAAGTGACATGGAGGTCAAGGACACCGGAAGTTATACCTTACGTATCGTCGTATAGGGGGTGGAGGTCGAAAATGAGGTCAGAATTGCTCTATCTCTTTCCGTTTTCGAGATAACTCATTGTTTTTCTTAAATAACGTTTTTCGCGATTTCAAGGTCATGGTCAAAGTTACGATCAAAAATTTTATCGGTTGCTTTAGATCACATCGCTTTTATAGATTTACCAAGTTAGGCTTTTCTAGCTTCAACGGCCTTGCAGTAATTGTCTGAAAACCGTTTGACCTTTTAGGCGATTTGACCTTGACCAGTAAGGTCAAGGTCAAAAATTTTTATCAGGTGCATCACTTCAGATGACCCTCCATACACGTGCCAAGTTTGGTTGGTCTAGCTTCAGCGGTCTCGGACGAGATGTTTGGAAACCGATTCGGCG
This sequence comes from Protula sp. h YS-2021, assembly GCA_949752745.1. Taxonomy (NCBI): domain Eukaryota; kingdom Metazoa; phylum Annelida; class Polychaeta; order Sabellida; family Serpulidae; genus Protula; species Protula sp. h YS-2021. The sequence goes on from OX457027.1 coordinate 7,951,356, forward strand.
GAAGAAGAAAAAAATTAAAAAAAATTGCTAGAAAAATAAAAAAAATAGGTGAAGAATTCGAGGCAATCCATCCCCATTTGGCATTTTCAATGCCAAGTGGGAATTACTTATACGCTCTGTGATTATGAGAAGAGTCGATTTTGTTTGCTATTTAATTTAACAGTATATGTAAAACCAAAGGTAAGGTTTACAATGATCCTGATTCTCATTTCAACAGAAGTAAGCACTTGAATTTTATCGATATTTTTCATATATATAATGATTTCTAAGTTAAGCATGTAAGGACCAGATTCTAGCTATTTTTCTCTTCCTCTAGATAAGTGTCACATTATAAGGCCAAAGTTCTTTAAAGGTGTAGGTTGCTATGAGTGTTCGCTACAAAACAGTATACATATATTATACGTATTTAATAGCTTTTCCCCACGTATAATATGCGCATATCAAGGGACGTTTATTACTCATATAAAATGCGCGGGAAAACATGCCCATTCTCAATGCGCATATTATACGCATTTTTTCCTACGCATATTGTACGCGTATCTAGGAACGCATAGTATGCATATATTTGGCATGGTAAAAAAGATTCCCATATTTGAAACGCATATTAAGCGCATTTTTACTCACGTATATAAGACGCATATTTAAGAACGTCTATTACACGCATTTTCGAACATGCATATTTTGCGTGTAATATATGTGACGCATATTAAGCATATATTTTACGTGGTATTTGCCATATGGGTATTCCCATGTAAAATACACGTATATAATGGGTGAAAATTTTCCACGTAGTAAATGCATGGAAAAATATGCGCATCTTATACGTAGTCTGGCAATGTGGGCCTATTGTTGCAGACCGGAAACAGCCGCTGTTGAGCGATAATATATTTAAATTTTGATAAATGCTGGATGTTTTGGTGGAGGGCTTCCTTTTTTAAGTATAATAGAAAGCTGGACATGTTAATACCAATTTCACTAAATTTTTTGTGCTGAAAATTGTTTTAAGGAGTACTTTATAACTGCACTATAGTGATAAAGGTTCATGCGCATAATACATGTGGGACTGCTATCTGGGTCATTGCATTGGTGGGCAAACTCTGAAATGCATATGAAATAAGTTTTAAAAATGCGTGAAATCCGTCTAATATGCGTGGGAAAAAACACGCGTAAAAAGCGCTTAGTAATCGGTGGGAATTACGTGTATAATGCGTATAAATTTTTACATTGGAAAATATGCGTATTTTATGCGCAATATCGATGAGCAAAATGGCCAAAATACACATATATTACACCTAACTTTCCCATTTTGCCCACGTATTTTACACGTATAATATCCGCTAAAAATTTGTTGGGTTGTCTGTTTTTTAATCAGGTTTTCTCATTTAGTATATCATTTGTTAGTGTATTTGTTAATTAGTTATCAATGTTTATTTCATTCAATCACTCCCGAACTCACGCATAGCTAAGTTCAAGTCTCAGAGTCTTAGTTCGTTTATCGTGTGCGTTGCGTATATGTTGTAAAGAAAGTTTTATAACGGTTCTTTATTGTCTCCTTTGATTAAGAAGCGGCCTTTTAGTTGCTTCAAAGCATTTGGCACTATTGGTGACGTTTCTAAAGAAAAACAAAAAATGATAGAAAATGGAAGGGGATGGGGGATATATATATATATATATATATATATATATATATATATATATATATATATATATATATATATATATATATATATATATATATATATATATATATATATATATATATATATATATATATTGAGGTCGGGTAAAGAGTGGCATATAAAATTAGATAACACGCAGAAAGCTCTGACGGACGTTTGGTCTAAAGTTTCATAAAATTTCAACACAAGTTAGGTTTTGCTAACACGATTAAATAACTATAACTCTTTTTCTTTGTTTTTTTTTGTGCAAGCAAATCCACACTCTGTTTTGCCACTTTTAGGATCAGGAAATGAGCATGCCATTTAAGCACAGTGCCATGTTTGCGAATTTTTAAAACAATCCCTTTGAGTGAAGTGCCACCACAAATGCCCGTGCTGAATTCGTTGAGCTTACAAACTTTTGGTTGGCAGGGACATCAAACTTAAGACGAAGGTGAACATTTACAGTGCCGTCGTTATATCCATACTAAACTACGGTGACGAATCGTAAAGGAGGCACATACCCGAATTCGACCTCAGCTTTCGCATTGCTTTCCACATGGTCTCCCGCATGAGCCTTGAAATGGCTTTCCACATGGGCTTCTACGTGGCCTTCCACATGGCCTTCCACATGACCTTCTCCATGACCTTTCTCATGGTCTTCCGCATGAGCTTCTAGATGGCCTTTCACATGGCCTTTTCCATGACCCTTCTCATGGTCCTCCGCATGAGCTTCCACATGGCCTTTCACATGGCCTTCCATGTGGCCTTCTCAATGGTTGTCCCTGTTGTCTTCCACTTCCACCTTCCACATGGCCTTCCACATGGTTTCCCTATGGTTTTCTTCATGGCCTTTCGCATGACCTTCTCCATGGCCTTCCACATGGCGTTCCGCATGGCCTTCCACATGATATTTCCCATGACCTTTCACATGGCCTTTCCCAGGACCTTCCACATGGTCTTCCGCATGAGCTTCCACATGGCCTTCCACATGAGCTTCCACGTTGCCTTCCACATGGCGTTCCACATGGCTTTCCACATGGCTTTCTCCATGACCTTTCTCATGGTCTTCCGCACGAGCTTCCACATGGCCATTCACATGGCCTTCCATGTGGCTGTCCCAATGGTTTTCCCTGTTGTCTTCCACATGGCCCTTCCCCATGGTTTCCCTATGGTTTTCTTCATGGTCTTCCGCATGACCTTCCACATCGCCTTCCCCATGACCTCCATTGTGGTCTTCCAAATCGTCTTCCAGATGAACCTAAGCATTATCTTCCACGTGGCCTTCCATATGGCCTCCCCCGGGGCTTTCCGCAATACTTTGTACACCCCTACCAGCCTCAGTGGCCTAGTAGTTAGAGTGTCCGCCTCGAGACTGGAAGATCGTGGGTTGAAACCCCGGTCGGGTCATACCTAAGACTTTAAAATTGGGACTCCTCCTTGCTACCCTGTGAGACACTCCACATATAAGGGTTAGAAGGAGGGCTGGAATGCCCCATTTCAGTATAATGTGGCAGCGCGATCCCGATATGGCCATAGCAGTTGAAAGGGATCAATACAAGAACAATACAATACAATTGTACAGCCCTTTCAAAGCAGATTACCGTTAGTATTGTAGCATTTTAGAGAACATCACATTGATATCTCACCGGGATGCTGAGTTTGAAACTCTCGCTGGAGCATTGCTGTTTTTGTTCTGCATTACTGTACTGTGTAGCAAAGACTTTTTGCGTTCTCTATAACGCAGAGAACCCAGTAAATGGGGATAAATACACCGGGCCGGTTAGATTCGTTACTCAATGCTGGTTCTTTTCTCATCATTGAAGGTGTAGTGAACATCATGCCATGTTATTGTAGCTTATAAATAGGAATAAGAACTTTATATTGGTAATTATTTATATTGGTAATAAGTTTATGCATTTTAGAACCGTTACATACCTTGCAAGCATGTTTGCAAACTTCCACATTACCTACGTTTACTTTATTTAAACGCGTTTTATTCAAACATGTTTTATTCACCATGCAAATCCAAGTCAGCTATTTCGTGCAATGACTGGTCTCAAATTTCAGCCATTACGCATAATAACTGAACATTTCAGGAATTTCGCAAATGATTGACGGTCACAAGCATTACGCCTGAGACCTAAAAAGTTTAGCTGTTACGCGTACTGATTTAATACGCTTGTACACTGTGACATATCTATTTCTGTGTCCCTTTCTTTATCCCAAGTTACTGTTTCTCAGTCTGTTTGTTAGATTTCTAGATCCGAAATGGTTGCATCCTGTAAGCTAATATATATATATATATATATATATATATATATATATATATATATATATATATATATATATATATATATATATATATAATTTTGACAAACCCGGTATTGACTCAGTAAATAACTAAAACATATTTGTGATGTATTTTTGATATGATTTTTGTTTTATATTTTAGGTGGCACCTGCAACAGATCACATCATACTTACGAAAAGGATAGATCTTGTCAACTACAAAAGCAATGATGTCTGTAACAAATGAACTGACGATCTATGTAGAAAGAGGCAATCCAGATCCTGAACACAAGAGTGATCCAGACTTACATGACAGGAGAGAACTAACCTCTGTAGAGAGCCGAGATCTGGCGTGTAGACAGGAGTAGTCTAGCCTTGGAAGAGAAGAGACATCCAGACTCTGAAGAAGGCAGTAATTCAGGCTGTGAAGACAGGAGAAATGTAGCATTTGACGACAAGAGTGATCCAGCCTCTGACGATAGGAGGGATCCAGACTTTTTTCTTTCAAAGACGAATGTTTAAGTTTAGATGGAGAAGGAAAATATAATTGCAAAATCTTGGATCCTGGTGAAATGGCAGTTTATGATAAAGAAGAAGATTGTTTTAGTTTTACAGAGCTTGCGATGCCGGCCTGAGGACTCGGCGTTGTCGATTGGTAATATTGCAAAGTCCGCAACCAGTTTGGATAAAAACCAGTCAATCACCAACGCTAGTGTTACGGATACAGACGTAAGCAAAGTGGATATCAATGAGCAGTCTTTCGAAATAAGTATACCAATTTATGATAGAAATGTAAGTAAATACCAAGAAATAAAATCCTATTTAGGAGGACACGAAGAAGATCAGGGTCTTGAGTGTAATACTGGTGGGAAATATGTTGCTAGAAAATTGTTTCTGACAAGCCATATGCGGGTTCATGCCCAGAACACAAACTTCCAGTGTACTACATGTGGAAAACATTATAGCAAAAAAATTAATTTGTTGAGGCATATGCAATAATACTGGTGTTAAATCATTCCAGTGTGTTACGTGTGGGAAACATTTCGTTAACAAGTATGATCGTACGAGGCATATGCGCATTCATACTCGTGACGAAACCCTCACGTGTACCACTTGCGGTGTTAAGTTTCCCGAGAAGGCGTCTCTTGTGGAACACATACGTCGACACACTGGAGAAAAACCATTCAAGTGTTATATCTGTCGAAGAATATTTGCCGGAAAACAGATACTTACGCGGCACATGAAAACGCATTTCAGGACTACTTCTTTTGACTGTAAAATCTGTAGTAAGAGCTTTGCTTCGCGCACTTCATTGAAGGAACATGTGCGGTCTCATACGGGTGAGAAATTTTCACGAAGTTCGAGTATTTCTGGGGAAGATGTAAAAAAGGAGGAGAAAATGAAATCGAGTTTATTGGGGCATACAGGAAAGCAGCGATTCAAGTGCGATACTTGTGGTAAACTAAATGCAGGTCGTATTAATCTTGAGGAACATGTTCGCACGCATACTGGTGAAAAAAAACCATTCGACTGCGTTACGTGTGGAAAACGCTTTGCGAGGAAATCGTGTTGGCCAAGGCATATGCGCTTTCATGCTGATGATAGCCCATTCCAATGCATTACATTTGGGAAAAAATGTGCGGACAGGTTGACTCTAACGAGGCACATGAGTATTCACACCGGTTTCAAACCCTTCACGTGTACAATTTGGGGGTCAAGCTTTCCCAGAAGCTGTCTCTTGAAGCACATAGGCGCCGACATGCTGGTGAAATAGAAAAACCATTTAAGTGCTATTGTTGTGAAAAAAAGTTTAGCACAAGGCTGCTGGTTACGCGCCACGTGCGAACGCACTATGGGATTGATTGTTTCAGTTGTGAAATCTGTGGAAAGTGTTTTGCTAGAAGTAGTTCGTTTAAGGAACATATGCGGTCTCATACCGGTGAGAAGCCATCCACTTGCGGCGTATGTGGTTAACAATATTCACGAAGGTAGAACTTGAAGAGACATTTGCCTAGTCATACCAGATAACAATCAAATTCATGCTAGAGTGATATTCATACCACGAAATGGTATCAGGAAATGTAATAGCATGGAGGCACCAAATGTATCACTTCCCTAAACCTTGTTGTGAAAGAAAGAACACTCGGAACTTAACATCCAAATTAACCATATAGAAAATAAGCACAAGTAACCGCTTATTGTTCTTTTGTGGATTTGTGCACAAGGTAGTGCTCTTGCTGTAAGATCACAGTTGGCTTTTCTTCTTTTTCCTATTCATGGACACGCATGGTAACCAGTTAGTACCTGAGTGGGCCCCTGTGATGTTTTCGTTAGTTGTGTGAAACATTAAAAAATATATTTTTTAATTTAAAGAAACATTTGATCAAAATTTTAAGCAAATTGCGACATATTGAACCAGAATTTAACTTCTGAGATTTATTCTCTCAGATATAAGATTATATCACTACGTTTAGGTATTTGGTAGACTTCGCTATTTCACCTGGAATCGATATTGGATTATGGTCGACCACGAAACCAGATACTCAATCTGTAAAGAGATCTCCTGTGGTTAGAGTCAAGAGAGCTATACTTAGAGTATCTCACCACTTAGGCTAAATTAGCATGCCGCTAAATTCTCATTTACGTCATCATATTTCCATATATTCATTGTATAGAAAATATTAATATTTGATTTTATGTACATGTACTATTAGTACTAGATCTTAGATAATAAAATTTATTTATAAAATTTGTATTGATTCTGTGAACAGAAATGCAGCGTCGATCAAATATATTGATTGTCGGAAATACAAAACCTCTCAGCCGATTGGGATGGTCTTCTTTTTGTTGGGACTTCAGTCCATTGTTGTTTTGGTCTATATTATTGGTATTTTAAAATCTAAACCGGTCTCATGCAGATTTTTATTAATATCATGTTTCGTTATTTTAGAAAGACAAAACAAACATGGAAAAAAATCATATTAAAGGTATGCTCTGCATCAGTCTAACAATTTAAAACGGTAACTTCTCAAATGTAGCTCTTGGGTTAGCTAAATTAATGTGGCAGCAACGCTCTGGCTTTTTATAAATACTTTAAGTTTTCCTGTAAGATCGACGTTCTCAGCGTCATAACGTTGCCGCATTCCAGCGTCATAACGTTGCTATGCAGAGGGGTTTCCAAGTGACAGGAAAAGGATAACAATACTTACATCAAAGGCTTTGATGTTTGGTTAATGATTTTCATTGAAATGGATTACTAGAATTTAGAAAGATGCTGAAATAGCTGACGTTGCATCGGGCTTCTTGTTTACGTTTAAACTATTATCCGAGCAGATTAAGCAATTGATCACTCCTCAGCACAACAGCCCCCACCCCCCCCCATCCCCACCAATCCTCATTATATGTACTTGTTATACGCTAGAATCCAAGCCACAGGTGAAGCCGTCACTGACAGCATGGAATTCGGATAAATACGGGCTTGTGAGCACAGAACACAGGGGAAAAAACTTGCGCTCCGCATTTTATTTGGCTTGGCTAGCACTTGAGGGGTAAAGAACCGTAAGACAACCGCAGTGCCATAGCCACGTTTTCACAACTGGGAGGGAGGGGGAGGCAAGCCTTCGTAACGGAGGCGGGACCGAAGGATACTATGCCCCCCCCCCCCGACTCTCAAAATTGGGTGGGGGGCGGGGCGAGGGGCCTCAGCCTATGTCAACCAGAAGAAGGTTGCGGTTTGCCACGGGGCGTTTGCCGCCCAGCGATTTGCCACGGGGCGTTTGCCGCCCGGCGATTTTGCCACGAGGCGTTTGCCACCCGGCGGTTTGCCATCGGGGCGTTTACCGCCCGGCGACTTACCGCAGGGCTTTTGTCACTCGATCACTTGCTACCCATGACATATATATTTTCCTTTTTCTTTAAAACAAAAAACTACAAGTTATCTTCTTTCATTAATGTCCAGCTTAAAGATATTTTCTATGCATTAGCTTGAGTTATGTAATTATATGATGAAAGACACTTGCCACCCGATTCAGGTCCTAGCCAGAAAATTTTTAGGGGGGTGTTCTAGTTTTCTAGTATGATTTTTTTGGTGAAAGTGCAAAGTTTTGCCGTCTTTAATGGATTTCGCGTTTAGAGGGGTTCTATAGAACCCCTGGCTACGGGTCTGTGATTCCAGCTAGGCCTGATAAATGAATTTCCTGAAATCGAGTTCTCTAATTCCCACTTGTAACGTTCGATTGCAACTGGGCATAAGTGTGTAGTTTTCGGGAAGTTTCTGCTCTTTTATTCTCACATGGCATCAAAGATACCATATGAGGTTGAAATGCATAGAATTCTTCACCTATTTTTGTTGGTATTGTTGCTGTTGTTTACTTCAGTTTTCCGCCAAAATCTTGTTCGCGCTTCTCCGACGTAACCGTTGAGCGTAGAAAGTTGAAACTTGGCACACGTACGTAGACCTACGTGAACTCTGTCTGTCTCGACGTCAGTGACCTTAAGCATTGTCTTCAAGGTCAGATTTAAGGTCAAATGTCATTTTCGGCCAAAATCTCGACGAAACGGCTAGTCGCAGAAAGTTGAAACTTGGCACACATACGCAGACTAATATGAAGTGGATCTGCACTGAATTTATGTAACCTTGAGCACAGCTTTCAAGGTCAAATTCGTGGTCAAAGTTAAAAATAGCAATATCTCGAAAACGGTTAGAGAAAGAGTTTTCGACCCAAATTGTGTAAAACTGGTATAATAAGGTATCTTAGAGAGCGCGACAACCGGAAATTGGCCAATATCTCGAAAACGGTGGTGGTAGAGCGATTCTGAGCGAATTTTCGACCCTTTGGTTTAAAACACTTCCATGAAAGGGTATTTCGGCGAGCGCGACCCGGTCGGGTTACGATCGTCGTCGAAACGGAAAGCTGGCCAATATCTCGGAAACGGTTGGAGATGGAGTGATTTTGAGCGAATTTTCGACTTCTTGGGTTTTAGATCCTTCTATGAAAGGGTATCTCGGCGAGCGCGACCCGGTTGGTTGACGATCGACGTCGAAACCGGAAGTTGGCCAATATCTGGAAAACGGTTAGAGATAGAGCGATTCTGAGCAAGTTTCCGACCGAAAGGCCATAACACATTGCATAAAAGGCTATCTCGGCGAAGGTGACACGGTCGGATGACGATCGACGTCGAAACCGGAAGTTGGCCAATATCTCGAAAACGGTAAGAGATAGAGCAAATTTGAGCGAATTTTCGGACCAAAGACCATAAAACACTCTCATACAAAGGCATCTCGGTGAGCGCGTCCCGATCGGGTGACGGTCGACGTCGATACCGGATATTGGCCAATATCTCGAAAACGGCTAGAGATAGAGCAGTTCTGAGCAAAATGCCGACCAATAAGCGTAACATACTATACAACAAGGTATCTGGGCGAGCGGGACCCGGTCGGATGACGATCGATGTCGAAGCCGGAAGTTGACCAATATCTCCAAAACGATTAGAGATAGAGCGATTCTGAGCGAAATTTCGAACCATGAGCATAACACACTATATAAAAAGGTATCTAGGCGAGCTCGAGCTCGATGACAACTGACGTCGAAACCGGAAGTTGACCAATATCTCCAAAACGATGAGAGATAGAGCGATTCTGAGCGAAATTTCGAACCATGAGCATAACACACTATATAAAAAGGTATCTAGGCGAGCTCGAGCTCGATGACAACTGACGTCGAAACCGGAAGTTGACCAATATCTCCAAAACGATTAGAGATAGAGCGATTCTGAGCGAAATTTCGAACCATGAGCATAACACACTATATAAAAAGGTATCTAGGCGAGCTCGAGCTCGATGACAACTGACGTCGAAAACGGTGAGATATAGAGCAATTCTGAGAGAATTTTCGAAATACTATCATAAAAAGGTATCTCGTCGAGCGCGACCCAATCGAGTAACGATCGACGTCGATACCGGATATTTGACTCAGATTCCTGTTTGAATAACATGTGATTGAGTAGGGAGTAAATCGGTTGTGTGTAAAATGCAAGCAGGGCAACCGAAATTCAATTTAATTATTTTTTGTGTTCTGTGGTTAAAAATGGATGAAAAAATATAATTAAGAGAGAAGAAAATAACCAGTTTGAAGCAAACTCATTATTGCATAGCATCGAAGAAAGTTGAAGTTGATTTCACTGTAAAGAATAGGAACCTTTTGTGTGTATAGCACAGGGCTATTATCTATGAATGAAGCATCATTATACCTCCTGGCCCTTTTTACTGATAATATCAAAATATACGAATAGAGTTTCTGTTAAATAGGAAGTACATATTTTTTTATTTATTCCCACTTGCAAGCATAGTTTGCAAATGGGTATGCTTTGCAAAGAATTCCGGCGTTTATTCCTTCCTTTTTTTCCGTCACGGAGGTTTCCAGAAAACTCTTCCTGCGCTATTTGACGTAGGACGACGAAATTTGGCACAGAGATAGAGGGTGATGAGATGTCGTGAAATCCACAAATTTCTTTGACCTTAACCTTCAAGGTCAAGGTCAAATTGAGGTCAAAATATTTTTTCAAAAAAACCTCTTCCATCACGAAAAATTACTGGAAATAGCGCTCAAATCCTTGTTTCAACACGTGTACGGTGTCAGTAGGCAGCAACATCATGGACGGAATCTCGACATTCAGTGTCAAGGTCAAGGTCATGTGACTTTTGTATGTTGAATTGCGTTAGAGAAAAATTGCCCATTATCTCGACAACCGTTAGAGATTTTGAGCTTATTTTCGATCCTTTGGGCCTAAAAGATGTTATATAAGAGGTACGTCGGTGACCTTGACCTCCTCCGTCAAGGGCAATTTCAAAAACCGAAAGTTGACCATTATCTCGAAAACGGTTAGAGATAGAGGGATTTTGAGCTTATTTTCGACCCTTTGGGCCTAAAAGACGTTATGTAAGAGGTACCTCGGTGACCTTGACCTCCTCCGTCATGGTCAAGGTCAAAAACCAGATGTTGACCATTATCTCGAAAACGGTTAGTGATAGTGGATTTTGAGCTTATTTCGACCCTTTCGGAATAAAAGACGTTATATAAGAGGTACCTCGGTGACCTTGACCTCCTCCGTCATGGTCAAGGTCAAAAACCAGAAGTTGACCATTATCTCAATAACGGTTAGAGATAGAGCGATTTTGAGCTTATTTTCTACCTTTTGGCCCTAAAAAACGTTATATAAGAGGTACCTCGGTGACCTTGACCTTCTCCGTCATGGTCAAGGTCAAAAACCGGAAGTTGACCATTGTATCGATAACGGTTAGAGAGAGAGAGCGATTTTGAGCTTATTTTCGACCCTTTGGGCGTAAAAGACGTTATATAAGAGGTATCTCGGTGACCTTAAAAAACCGGAAGTTGTTCATTATCTGAAAAAGGGTTAGAAAACTGAATTTGATTATTTGAGATTACATCATATTTACTTCGATGTCCTTGTTCATGATAATAATTCGGAAGGTGACAATTATGTGGAAAGACTGAAAAATGTGTCTTTGACCAGATCGATTGTACCATTGGAAGTGGGTGTCATTTCGCTACGTGTAGCGAAATTCGGTCTAGTTAGTTATGCGTTGCCTGAAGTGTTATATGTCAAGTATCGCAGTTATGTAGCACAATTATGATTGCAAAGTAGCTCAAGTGCATTGACACAGTATGAGCAGTCGAGATTTGATGTCTAAAAATCAAATTTTTCATTGCAAATTTCATATTTGTTTTAAACCTTTGTACATGTAATGATCTGTTGAACACTTTAAAATGATCGTGTGAAATGGAGAGGCGTGTAACATAAGAATGGTATGCGTTTCTGTTGTTTCTCAGATCACCATTAGGGTAAAGTCTTGCATCAGCTACGGATTTGGAACGTGAAAGTGCGAAAATATGACTGTTTCTGCTTGTTTTATGTGAGAGTTCAAACTCGACACGATCAGAGGGAAATTTCTACAAAATTTACCAGCATTACTTTCCACAATCAGTAGCCATAATTAGGTATATTTCAAACGAAGTAGTAAAGCCAATGACTATGGAATCAGCAATGGCGGCCTCCGAAATGCTCAGAGATATCCCCATGTCTATTGCTGTTGGGGTTAAAATTGAAGGATTCAAGTCAGGTGTCAAGTGTGAGGAAATGGATCAGTTATGTGATACCGCCGACCAGGGCATGTTAAATACAACTGACATGTATGTGGAATCTGTTTTAAAAGATGAGCAAATGAAATATTGTTATACATGTTATACTTGTGACAAAACGTTTACAAAGCGTGATAATCTTAAGGCGCATATGCGAGTGCATACTGGCTTTAAGCCGTTCAGGTGTCATAGTTGCAATAATGTATATTCAACGAAACATAGTCTTAAACAACATATGCACATCCACACAGGTATTAAACCATTTAGTTGTAACCTCTGTCCAAAATCTTTTGTCCATAAGGGTTCATACAAAGAACACATGAACATACATGCTGAACACAAGCGCAATCACACCAGTCAGCGAGTTCCATCTAGCATCTGTGGTAAAACATTTACCTCCAATGGCTCTCTTAGACTACACATACGAAATATGCACAGCGATGTAAAACCACATCAGTGCACTGTTTGTGAAAAACCATTCACACGTAGTAGCCATCTTGAGGTGCATATGCGCACACACACTGGTGAAAAACCATATAAATGTTATATTTGTGGCTATACGTTTTCCAATAAAGGCAATCTTAACGTGCATTTGATCAAACATGCTGAGATGAATCCTTTCACGTGTAAATTCTGTAGAAAGCGATGTCGGTCAGAGAAAAGACTCGAAGAACACACACGAAGTCATACTGGTGAGAAACCCTATTCCTGTGACTTTTGTGATAGGCGGTACGCATCGTAAACCACTTTAAGCAGACATATGCGTAAGCATACTAAAAAGTGTCATAAGAGTTGTTAATAACTTCCCAAATCGAATACATGTGAGCACTGTGAAAGCATTTATTAAAAAATAAATATGTTCATGGTCTCTTTGCTTGGAATATTTTGCACAATTTCTTCGAAAAAAAAATAATTTCTTATTAACATACATAGCTACAATCTCGTGTGATTTTGTTTGTTTTTCACTGAATCAGGGTAGTGATATCAACATATATTAGACGAGTGAGTCACTAAAATGATAAAAAAGTGACCCTGACGGGTCTAAAAAATTTTCAGCAAAATATCGATTGCTGGGTCAGGCTTAAAAACCGAAGAAAGAAATGATTTATCGAAAGACAGAAAATTACTGAAAATTGCTTGTCGGATTTCTTCAGTGGATTTTTTTAAAGTGGATTGTTTTTCACTAGCACACGTATATCTAGTTATTGATTTGAGTCACAAATATTTAATTCTGTATCCGAAAATAAACATTTTCGGGATAAGAGAAGACCTGAGATGTGAGTAAATCGCCGATAGAGGTCATTGTGAAGTAAGATTGCCACGAGGCAAGAGGTCACGAAAGAATTAATTTAAAAGTTTTTCGTTGTAATATTTATTTTAATTTATCTTTCAGGTTGTTATTTTTTGAGTTTTACCTAAAATAGTATTGCCTTTGTTATGGCTATTAAGTTTCAACAACATGTGTTTCGGGAAAGCAAATGCGAATAAACTTGGAACTGCTTACAACCGGTGGGGCATATATAAAGACAGTTCATATTTAAATAAAATCAACAATTTTACTATGATTAGGGCAAAGTTAGCCCATGCTTAAGTTTGTTTTCGAATTTAAATAGTAAATCTCAGATTATCGCTCAAATAGTACCACCATACGCGTACGGTATTGGCTAGAGTTAGGCCAGTATTTACCTTTTAACTCCAATATGGCTAAAGAAAGTGATTTTTTTATCCTGCTTTGCTTGATAATGCGTATGATAAAACTCAAAGGGATAAAGACCGAAAGAAAAGAAGGTCAAGTAGTCTAAGTACTGGAAAATCAAGTGCAGAAAAAGACAAAGATAGTCTTTTCAGATCGAGCTCACATTCAAGAAATAGTGCTGGAGACACATGTGTGTCTCCCAAAAAGTCGAAACTTGATAGAAGTGACTTTTCTGAAAGAACTGAAGTCACAACTCAGACAAAAGAAAATATGACGGAACATAGTAATTCAGAATCAAGTATTGCAAAAAGCAGTGATAAACGAACAACAGGCAAAACCAGTAAAACCAATACGAGTGAAAATGAGCTTATAGAGCTCAGGGAAATTGCAAAAATGTTACAAGAAAGAATTGGCGTATTGTTGAATCTCATTGAAACTCAATCCGCAGGGAACCAAGAACATGCTGAGCCAGAAAGTGTTGATGTCGGTTACCCAAATGACTTCTCAGATTTCATTTCTGATAATGAAAGTGCTGATGAAAATTCAAATTTGGTAAAGCCGAAAAGCAAAAAGAGAAAAGTTCATGAACTGAGCACTGATACAGAAAAACAAATGAATTCAGATGATTCATACGAAGAAGAAATTTTCTTTCGGGAAAACATGTCCACAAAGAAAGGACCGCCTTTTTCAGAAAAGCATACAAAATTTGCGCGAAAATGTTTTGGCCAAGAGATCGAATCTGAGCAAAATAAAAGAAGCCTATCTTGAGCCCCAGAATATGGATTTATTGTCTGGGAAATTGGTTAAGCCTGAGGTAAATAGAATCTTGAGAAAAACCAGTGAAAAGGAGAGATTACTTTCTGAAAATGATCCAACACAATGTGGGTGTTTCTGCTATAGCTAATTTCAAAGCGCTTGAACAAATCAAAATGAGTAAGGAGATTCCAAAGCCTGTCAAATCTGATATTTGTTACACATTTTGTGATGCAATAACAGTAAATGGGAAGATCATGGATGATCTGTCAATGATTAGGCGACATCTCATTAAGCCAAATTTGAATAGCAAATACATGGCTTTGGCATCGCAAAAAACATATGACAAATTTCTTTTTGGTTCTGATATTTCGAAATCACTCAAAGACGCAGAAGAATGTACAAAAAACGAAGGATATTGGCAAGCAATATCCCTATGAAGGCCAATATTACAGCTGTGGATCGGGTTATCGACCGTATTATAACAGAGGAACCGGGTACTACAGTCCTTCATGAGGTAGAGGTTTTCTAAGTCGGTCCAGATACCAAAAAAGGGGTCATTATCAGTCGAGAGGGCAGACGAGACCGTTCACACAAACAAGAAGAGGGCAGGAATAGAGCCGGTTTGCGAGTCCAAAAACATTCCTGAAAGTAGGTACGAAATCGAGCAAAACGTTGCTGTAATGTTGAAAAACTACAGAGTTGAGGCATCCTCTTTTAAAGCTGACAGACTTAGGAATCATTTAGAATTTAGGAAAACCCTCAGTACAGACCCTTGGGTTATAGATACAGTAAAAGGCTTAAAACTTGATTTGATTTAGGAAGTTAAACAGACATATATTCCGAAACAAATAAAATTTTCCGTAACGGAACAAGTTCAAATTGAGGAAGAAATAGCAAGAATGCTTGATCAAAAAATTATTTCACCAGTATCAAACAAACCAGATCCTGGGGAATTCATCTCAAATATCTTTATAAGTCCGTAAAAGGATTCCGGTGTTCGTGTTATTTTAAATCTCAAGCAGTTCAATGAAAATGTTGAATATCAACATTTCAAAATGCAAAGCCTTCAAACTGCCATTGATCTGATGACACCTGGTGCTTTCATGGCAAGCATAGATTTCAAAAACGCGTATTATTGTCTCGGCATATACAAACCGCATCGAAAATATCTACGGTTTAATTTTAAAAATCAAAAGTATGAATATAATTGTTTGCCAAATGGGTTGAGTTCTGCACCAAAGGTTTTCACAAAAATAGTAAAAAAGTTGTTTAGGAATCTGAGAAAGAGAGGATACCTCAATACTTCATTTATTGATGACTATTTTTGATAGAAAAAAAAACACTTGCAGGTTGTTTTCGGAATGTAGTTGAAACTGCTCTTATTTGCCCAAAAGCAGGGTTTATTATCCATCCTGAAAAATCAGTTTTGATACCTACTCAAATTTTAGTGTTCCTTTTTTTTTGTTCTAAATACAATAGAAATAACGGTAAAGCTAACAAATGAGAAAGTTAAAGATATTATACAGGTTATTTCACAGATTCTGTCTCAAGAGCAAGTATCCATTCAAAGCATTGCAAAAGTAGTAAAATGCTAGCACTTAAAAGGACAAAGGGAAATTATGAGGCAAAAATGAAATTATCGGACCAAGCAAAACAAGAATTAAGATGGTGGTTGGAAAACCCTGAGTCATCTTATGTAAGCGTTGCAACAAAAATCCCAAATTTGGTGCTTTGCCGTGATGCATCAGACACTGGTTGGGGTGGCTGGGTAGACAACACAAAAACTGGAGGTCACTGGACAGAGCAGGAGCTCAAATTGCATATTAATGTCAAAGAGCTTTTGGCAGTGTTTTTCTCTCTCAAAAGTCTGTGTAATGTGAGAAGGTATATCTCGATATAAGTGGTGTCTGATAATTCGACAGGTGTGACATACATATCAAAGCAAGGTGGAAGGAAATTAGATTGCTACAAGATTACAAGAGACATCTGGGAATGGGCAATTAGCCGGAATATATGGTTAATAGCAGCACATTTACCTGGGAAGCAGAATATAGAGGCAGATAAATTGAGTAGAATGCTTCACAGCAACATGGAGTGCAGATTGAATCCACACTTTTTTGCCAAAATTCAAGATCGTTTTGGTCCGACAAACTTTGATTTATTTGCCTCTAGACTGAACAATCAACTGGAAAATTATGCTAGTTGGAAACCAGATCCAGGAGCCAAATATGTGATGCAATGAGTTTCAGCTGGAATCAGATTAAAGGATATGCCTTTCCTCCCTTTTCTCTGATAGAAAAGGTCCTTAAAAAGTAGAAAGCGAAAAATGTGTTCTGATTTTGGTGGTACCCGAATGGCCAAGTGAGTTCTGGTTTCCAAAAGTACTTCAAATGATGTCAGACTACCCGGTCTTCATTCATCCTACAGAACAAGGACGGTTGGAGAATCCTGTCAGCGACGAAGAGCAGCCCATCCGCGCCAACATGTTAGTCTTCAAGATCAGTGGTTTGCCACAAGACACCCAGAACTTTCGACAGAGACACGCCAGATTATCCAGGCTAGTTTGAAAGCATCAACCAAAAAGCAATACGGGACTTACTTACAAAAATATCAAGACTTTTGTAGTGAATGGAATGTTAATCCCCTGTCACCGACTGTAAACGATGTTCTCGAGTTCTTAAATGTGTTATTCAAGGAAGGGTTAGGTTATAGTTCTTTGAACACTGCGAGGTCGGCGCTAAGTACCACATTAACAGTCGATAATAGCCCAGTAGCATAAGTTAGTAATTCGTTTTATAAAAGGAGTTTTTAACTTAAGGCCATCATTGCCTAAGCACTCGGAAATTCGGGATACAGACAAGATTTTAGATAAGTTAAAAGAAATTGGACCAGCTGCGTCCTGGTCATTAAAGAAGCTATCGTGCAAACTAGCTTTGCTTATTGCATTGGTAACTGGTCAAAGAGTCCAGACTATCCACAATCTTAGAGTTGATTATACGAGTCAAACTAATGACTTTTATGAATTTAAAATAATAGATGTTATGAAAACAACTAGACCTGGGTATCACACTGAACCTGTCAGAATTTTTAAGTTTAAAGACGATAAAAGGTTGTGTGCTTATCACTATTTAAGACAGTATTTAAGGAGAAAAAAACAATTGAGAGACACTAGTAGCAGGCTCTTTGTGTCGTACAAGAAGCCTTATAATTAAATTTCGAAAGGAACTCTTGCCAGATGGATTAGAAATGAAGTACATTTATGTGGAATTAGCATGCAGAAGTATACTGCTCATAGTACAAGAGCGGCAAGTACTAGTAAAGTTTCTAGACACATGCCAGTAGATATAGTTCTTAAAAAAGGTACGTGGAGTAGAGAGTCAACATTTACTAGGTTCTATAAAAGACCTGTTACTCAAGATGGTGAATTTGTTAAGGGGGGGACGGTGAAGTCCGTAAGTATTCATCTGGTGGAGTATTGCAAATTGTTTGACTTGTTATATTTTTTTTCTTTTTTTACAGTCGATTATTAGGGAATGATCTTACATAGATTTGTTGTTATCGAATTATGTTTGATACTTGGCTTAATTGTCAATTTGATAATTGTAATCTGGTTATTACTTCTAATAATAAAGTCGTTGATTTACGTTTGTGATTTATTTGTAGTACAACAAACATGATTGGTTAAAGTCTCAGGTCTTCTCTTATCCCGAAAATGTTTATTTTCGGATACAGAATTTTAGGATTAAGTGAGTCTTACCTGGAAGACGATATTTGGTCTGAATTCTGTATCTGAAAATAAACGGAGGGATAAGGGAAGAACTGCCCTCCGCACCCATCGTTATCTGTTCAGTTACGTTAGTAAATCATGTTTGTTAGGGTAAAGTATGACCTCTATCGGCGATCTACTAACATCTCAGTTTTTCCCTTATCCCTCCGTTTATTTTCAGATACAGAATTCAGACCAAATATCGTCTTCCAGGTAAGACTCATTTAATCCTAAAGTTAGCCCATGCAATGTCTTCTTTTTATTCTCGTGTTTTGTTATTCTTTGTGCATGTAGGTATTCAGTTTATGGCTCTCGATCAAACACTGATATTCTTGAAAACTTGTGCAGCAATTGCTCTGGAAACAAAAAAAGAATCTAATAGTTTATTTTCCATTCATTTTGTTACACATTGTTGTGAGAAAATATTGAAATAAAAATATTCTCTAGACTGACAAATTATAACATGTTTGTATTTTCACATCGTGTGTTGTAAAAATAACTTGGTCAAGCTTATAAGGTGAAATTTTTTTGCAACAGTTGCCTTTTTTAAACGTCAGGTTGTGTTGTGCGTTTACTAATGACAAAATCTTTCGTCAGTTACATTAAGTATTAGCGACAAGGCAGCATCATTGATGAGACTTAAAGGAGAGTTTAAGATTTGACAAAGCAAAACATAAGAAAAACAAACAACATGGTGCACTTTTTAATTGGTGGTTGATGTTGCGCAACAGCGAGTATGTGAAGTACAGAAGGGGAGCAAACAGCTTTTGTGTATACGGTTAGGCTATATATTTGGATAATAAATGACGTTAGTCTCAAAAAGAATTGCATATATTTACATCTTAATGTTATTTCATTGTACCCTGTCTTGTAATGGAATAAATTCATTTAGGCTACAATAAATTACATTTAGGCTAATTTGTAAAATAACATGAATAATGCAAAGTAAATCGCAATAATTTATCCAAAATTAATTACCCATGCGTTCATGATGCATGGAACGAGTCGGCTTTCATTTTATCAGAAGTAAATACAGAAGGATTGTTGTTATTTTTCAGCTGTTTAATGATTTTAAAGTTACAGTGTGTTTCGCTTCTGATGTGATGTGTAAGTAAAGATAAAAGTTACAGGAAATGGGTATTACAGCGGAAAGGGGGAAAGAGGGGCAAGTTAGACACATTAATGTTGCTTGAAACTGAGACCGGTCCTAAAACCTGCGTGTAATTTTACCGTTTTTACTTGTTCACATAACTTACGAAATGCCAAAGCCACACTCTCCAGGTTACAAACAAGACATTTTTGGGGTCTAGGACAATACCCCCTCCAACACAATACCCGCGGATGATACCCCCGACAATACCCCTCCCCCAGACCATACTCCGCCCTAGGACTATACCTCCCCGTGCCAATACCCCACTCTCCCACCATCTTCTGTTTTATTTTCATTTTAAAGATTTTCATTAACGAACAGCAAACTAATACACCAAACTAATACAGTTCCACAACGCTTACAACTCATGTGATTCATTGATGAAAGCTTTTGTACATACAAATCCTCTGTGATCTAGTTAATGCAATTATGGAACGTATGCAATTTAATGTATACGTTCGATAATCGCAATTATGAACTCGCATCCCAATTTATTGCAATTAACTGCTGCCCAACGGAGTTGTTGCAATTTATGGTGAGCCTGTCCGGAGTTACAACATTTATTGGTTGACCTATACGAAGTCATAAAACTAGGAACATTCATGGCGACTTCGCAAGCCGCAACATACTGGACTACCTTCGTGGAATAACGCACAACAATCCAGTTTTGAAAGATGTGGACTATGAACTTGCAGGTTTGACTGTGATGAGACGCAGATTTTATATATCGATGTAAAGATTGAACACAGTGTTGGAGAGAAATAAAACGCTTCACTGTACTTTTTCTTTCCATTTTCTTGTAACGTTGAAAATTGGAAATATTCTGGTGGGGGAGGGGGGTATTGGCACGCGGGGTATGGTCCTGGGGGATATGGTCTGAGGGGTATTGTCGGGGGTCGGTACCATCGGGGGAGGGGTATGGTTCCGGGGGGGGTATGATCACGAACCCCTTTTTTTATCAAATGTTCTTTTTCCATTTAACGTCCATCTAAAATAATCTATTTTTATACTCGTTTACCAATGTAATATTACGTGTTTACTCGGTAAAACACGGCACGTTTTGATTCTGATCACTGAAATAAAAAGAAATATAGCACATGAAGGTGTCTCCTAAAGAATGTGGTGATGATCTTAGATACACAAACAAAAGATAACAAAATATGAAATATTGCGCATATTTAGCACCCGCATGGTGCAGTGTGAACAAATGTCAGTGGATACATAGATGGAGTTTGCGTCATTGTTTTGATGATACCACATTCATACAAAACGATATATTGGAATTAAATATGTTTAGACTTATAAAGCATACGCGCTGTCCGATGGAAACACTAAATCAATTAAAACTAAGTGATTGTGATTAATTATCAGAGCAACAGAACTAAATCATTTCTTTAGACTAAATTGTTCACATCAAGAACATTCAATTCAAATAAAAACGGGAAGGATTTTTATCTTCTGCCATTTGATTTCTGTTAAAACTAAAATAAATCAGTGTCTTCGTATTTAAAAAGTTAATAAAAGTTGTCAGAAAAAACACCTAAAAAATTCAGCCCAGCTCAAATTGACGCATTTTTGCGCTGTATTATCACCATGTCACATGCAAAAATTTTGTATGATCACTAATGTGAGAAGTCATTTCTGAAAAAAGGTAGAGCTTTCAACTGCCAATGGTAAGATTTTTTTCAAGGCTGGATTTTATCTTGTGTCATTTAAAATCCAGAATGTGTGAAGTTATTCCTTATACAAAATAAATTTAGGTGCAGTGTCTCAGATTGTGCGTCATTTTGAAATTTGATAAAAGAGGTTTCATGTAATATTTGTTATTGTATATCGATTAAGTTCTGCGCATGTGAAATTAGCCCCCAGAAACGTCAACTTCAGCACAAGCAGTGGCATGCATTCATCAGAGAGAAAAAATGTTAAAATAAGTGATTTTCAAAATACTGATCAAGTGAAGCCATAACGGATAAGTTCGTCTCATTGATCCAGACCATGTGATCAATTGACCTGAATGTAAATTTTAACGACACTCACGCATGCGTACGCATTTTGCTGTCAATAAAAAGCTTATATTGCACATCACAATGTATATTTCAGACCTGACCCATTACGGCATAGAAGAGGCATCTTCGCAATTTGGTTTGCACTCATATCTAGGAATAGAAAATTAATGGGCACATTAAGAACAGATCGATGAAACTTTGTGGTGGCAGCGCTAATTGAATTGCTGGAACTGAATTTGTTGAACGCCACATTAGCTGTGTCGCGATGTGTATCTGTGAATGTCTTGTTAGTGACAACGGCCTTCACCCAAACCGCTGAGTGCTGATCAATACGCGCCTGTTATATGCGCTTGATCAAAAAAGCTTGGTCTGTACTGAAGTACACAGCAAGAGTGTACATAGAGACAGAAAGAGAGAGGATAACAGGTTTTGCGACGGATTTTATGTACTTTGGCCAAGCTAACTATCTACGAAAAAGAAACGAAAGACAGTAGCAATTGTAGTAACAATAATTAATAATTTGTAAATCAACGTTATTTGTCAGTGTCATACTTTGCCACTGAACTAAAGAACACATCTTTGGATAGAACTGGACTATGAAAAATTGTAGCTACAAAGTGAGTTTGTTGTCTGTTGGCGGTGCCTCAGATTTCTTTAAATTTGACGAATGTATTCACGTTATGTACACCGACTTTTTCATTGACAGATATGGAAATCAACTGTTTAATTCATGGTGTGTGTAAACCAGCACTGTTCTGTATTGTATAGTCCTTTATGTTTTTAGCACAGTCGGACGTGAGAGGATATATAGGTTTATAGATGGGAACGAATCTATAATGCTTAGGCAAAAATCAGAGATAAATAGTACAATAGAAAAACTAAAACCAAATCTATTTCGGCTTTTTAACCCAGCTGATTTTGCCGGACTGGGTTAGCCGCATCACTATAGGGGGTTTGACTGTATGTGCGCATGTCCGTATGTTATTTTTTTCTTTAAAATAATACTCCCCTAAAGTTTTGTCCCCCACCTGGCTGTTACTTTTTGTATGATTGACGAAAAACATGACAAAATCGCGGCAGTTTTTGCTCCCGTTTTGACCGATTTTTAAAATGCTACTCCTACAGTTTTACACCAATCGTTTAGGTATCACGCAGGGATGTTCCCCAGGGATTCGCCTACTAGGCTATTACTTTTTCGCGGTTCGCCAAAAACTGCCGAAATGGCGGAACTTTGAAGTTTGGCGAAAGCTAGAATAAATGGTATTAAATCACTGAATTGTCAAACCATTCATTTTTCTCAGTCTTTTTTCAAATAGTTATAAAATTTTTAATTGAAAGTTTCTTAGGTGGTTCTCCACCTGGACTTATTTCGCAATTGACAAAAAATACCGAAATGGTGGAATTTTAAAAATTTTGTAAAATTGTGTAAATGTGGGTAAATACCTGAATCGTCAAAACCCAACCTCTCCAACATCCCTTTTCGGGTAGCTTCCAAATTCGAATTAAATACATTTTACGTACCTCATTTTTTGGCCTAACAGCATTCGTTTCAGAGTTTTTCTCTCTTTCCTTGTTTGGTAACTCGGCTGTGTCATGTCCATGGACATGCTTGTTAAAAGGATAGCCGAAAGTCTCAGTGGGCGTTAATTTGGAATTCTGTTATAGGTGCTCTTACCAACAGCAGCTGGTGAGCTAAGGCGACTCAAGAGAACGTCAATTCCCCGTTTACTATCCTCAGATGGATTCGAACTCACCAGACCAACTGTGTAACCAACCACATAATACAGTTGGATAGAAACTTAGTAGTTGTATTATTCACAATACAACTGTTTGGCTTGTTTTAAGTCCGAGTTTAAGATGAAAATGGGAAAGAAACAAGCAGTATAAAATTTTGGCACCCGATGTAATTGCTTACGAAAAAAACAATCGATTATGTAACCTTGCCCAAAAAGAACAAAGCTACAGACTGCGGATTCAACAATGGCAACCTCCGAAACATTCACTGCTATTGGAGTTCAAAATGAGGAAGTTGTGAATACAGTTGTCAAGTGTGAGAAAATGGATAAGTCCGATAATGATATCGTGTTGAATTCGATAGACATTATGCCAACGTATGCCGAAACTGTTGTAAACGATAAACAAATGGAATATTGTTCAGAATCCAGTGAAGAGAGAAAGCGATTCGCATGTAATACTTGTGATAAAAAGTTTACAAGGCGTAGTACTCTTAATGCTCATATGGGAGTGCATACTGGCATTAAGCCATTCAAGTGTGATAGTTGCAATAAGGCATATTCCACGAAAACTTATCTGAACCATCATAGGCGCATTCACACAGGTATTAAGCCATTCAGCTGTCACCTTTGTTCAAAGTCATTCGTCTACAAGAATTGTTATAAAGAGCACATGAACGTTCATATTGTAGTTAAATCATTTAAGTGTACTTCTTGTGGAAAGGGGTTTGTTTCCAAGAATCGTCTTTCTAATCACATACGCAGTCACACTAATCAGCCAGTTACATGTAGCATCTGTGGTAAGGCATTTACCAGCAGTGGCAATCTTAAGGTACACATACTTAATATGCACAACGGTGTAAAACCATACAAATGTACCATTTGTGGGAAAGCATTCAACCGGAGAGACCATGTTGAGATACACATGCGTACACACACTGGTGAAAAGCCATTTAAATGTTATATTTGTGGCCATTCGTTTTCCAACAAATGCCGTCTTAACGTACATTTGATCAAGCACGCTCAGATAAATCCATTCGCGTGTAAAGTCTGTGGAAAGGGATGCAATTCAGATAAAAGGCTTGAGGAACACATGCGAAGCCATACTGGTGAGAAGCCATATTCCTGCGACTTTTGTGACCAGCAGTATGCGTCAAAAAACAGTTTATTGAGACATATGCGAACGCATACGAAATAAGATTCACAGAAAATGCGCATCATTTCCATGAATCAGTAAATTGGAATGTTATGCAACTCTTCATTAAAACATCATTGTGCAGTTGCACAAAATATTCTCATTGTTCTTTAATTGCAAATTTTTGTCAGTACAGTTTCGTACAGAGATAAACATATGCTCCGTATTACATTCGCACCTGGAAACTTTTGGTTGATTGATGTTACTGTAAAAATATCGTGATATAAAACATAAAGTAAGAAGTGACCCTTCTTGGTATCAGAAAGGTCCAGATTTTCAAAGTCAGAAATAAGTTACCGGCAAGACAAACAATCATGGAAAATGGCCTTTGGAATATTTTCTATAGCCAAAAATTGACTTCAAAAATCACATGCAGAATTAGTTATTGATTAAACTCACACAAATTAGTGAATGGAATACTTTCTTTCTCAATATCATGTGTTGTTGTTTGTGTATGAAGACGTTCATTTCACGGGTCTCATTTAATAATTAATATTCTTGATATCAACAACTGCTCAGATGATAAAAGTCGTTTACTTCAATTCCACCTTTTTATTGTGTAAATAGTGAAATCAGAGAAACGGGAAATTTTTTCTCTCCTTAATTACACAGTACAAATTGTATTATCTCATCGTAAGTCATTAAAATATTTTGATGAAATTTAGAAAATGACAGCTTTATCAGTAATTGCATTTTTAAGACTGTAGGTGTCTTTTTTGTATATTGAGAGAAAATACGCCATTGCTTGGGTTTGGAATTTAAAATGGGGCAACTTGCAGGGCGAAGCACATTTTGTAAAGCTCCCCCTGTGGGTTGGGGGAATCTTAAGAATGCGCCCATTGTGTTCTGTTCCGTGCATGACATAAGAGGCGACTAATCGGATTTTTTTTCTTTCTGACTCTTCTTTTACTATTTCTTCATTCTTGTTCCTTTTTTCACCTTTTTCTTTAGAACGTGTGTCCGAATATACCCGTTCTAGTTGGTGAACGGGACGTTAAACACCAAAAAAAACAAAACAAATATTTTGTGAAGCAGCTTAACGAGTCCATAATTTAACATTCGTCCTGAAATGTACCGATATTTGAAAAACACAGGATTACCTTTTCTATAACATCCAAATGTACACAGAATGACACATGCCTGTGCTGCAAGCTAGCAGTAAATGCCTTCACCTTCAATGTTGATCAATATACTGCTTTGGTTTGTGCTTAAATAGAAATGTATTTGGCATGTGGCGAGTATCTGAAGTATGTAAGGGGAGGAAAAAGCTTGCGTGTATGGGTTTAGATAACGTGACAGGATAACAAAGAACATTAGTGGAAAATAGACTTGTGTGTATTCACATGTTAACGTTATTTCACTTTATTGTGTCTTGCAATATAACGAATTAAAGTTACATTTATACTTACTTTGGAATGATATAAATAAATGGAAAGCAAATCGCCATGTAGTCAAAGATTAATTACTTATACGCTCTGTGATAATGAGAAGAGTCGATTTTGTTTGCTATTTAATTTAACAGTATATGTAAAACCAAAGGTAAGGTTTACAATGATCTTGATTCTCATTTCAACAGAAGTAAGCACTTGAATTTTATCGATATTTTTCATAAAAATATAATGATTTCTAAGTTAAGCATGTAAGGACCAGATTCTAGCTATTTTTCTCTTCCTCTGGATAAGTGTCACATTATAAGGCCAAAGTTCTTTAAAGGTGTAGTTTGCTATGAGTGTTCCCTACAAAACAGCATACATATATTATGCGTATTTAATATCTAAAATGCATGGGCAAAATGAGCATCTTTTCTCGGACGCATAATAAACGTATAAATTACATATAAAAATATCCGCATTTCTAGAACCATATATTATACGTATAAAAAATATGCTTTTTTCCCAGTATAATATGCGCATATCAAGGAACGTTTATTACACATATAAAACACGCGGGAAAACATATGCCCATTTTCAATGCGCATATAACACGCATTTTTTCACACGCATATTGTACGCGTATCTAGAGACGCATAGTATGCATATCTTTGGCATGGTAAAAAGATGCCCATATTTGAAACACACATTAAATGCATTTTTACTCACGTTTATAAGACGCATATTTAAGAACGTCTATTACACGCATTTTCGCCCATGCATATTATACGTGTAATATATGTGACGCATATTAAGCATATATTTTACGTGGTATTTGCCATATGGGTATTCCCATGTAAAATACACGTATATAATGCGTGAAAATTTCCACGTAGTAAATGCATTGAAAAATATGCGCATATTATACGCAGTCTGACAATGTGGGCCTATTGTCGCAGACGAGAAACAGCCGCCATTGAGCGATAATACATTTAAATTTAGCTAAATGCTGGATGTTTTGGTGGAGGGCTGCCCTTTTTCGAAGTATAATAGAAAGTTGGACATGGGAATACAAATTTCACTAAAATTTTTATGCTGAAAATTGTTTTAAGGAGTACTTTATAACTGCACTATAGTGATAAAGGTTCATGTGCATAGTACATGTGGGACTGCTATCATTGCATTGGTGGGCAAACTCTGAAATGCACATGAAATAAGTTTTAAAAAGGCGTGAAATCCCTCTAATATCCGTGGAAAAAACACGTGTAACAGCGTTTAATATTCGGTGGGAATTACGTGTATAATGCGTATAATTTTTACGTGGGAAAATATGCGTATTTTATGCGCAATATCGATGATCAAAATGGCCAAAATACACATATATTACACCTAACTTTCCCATTTTGCCCACTTATTTTACACGTATAATATCCGCTAAAAATTTGTTGGGTTGTCTGTTTTTCTAAGAAAGCTTCCGAAACACATTCAGTGGTTGCAGTGAAACGTCATTTTCTATCCCGTTTCAATTAAAACTCGATTTGTTAGGCTTATTAATGCGTTTGTCCTTAAATTCCAAACCGGAGTAATATTGTATATTTCTATGTATTCTTTGTGTGTTATTTTGAAATCTGGATTGTTTTGCATCCACCTTTCTTGGAATTAGGTGATGTGTAATTTTCTTGGTTTCTTGTGATTAATCCGCTCATCAATAAAAAGTCCAGCAATCCATTAATTCCTCAGTTATAAACTCACAAGTCAAAGAGTATTTTGTCACAACAAGAAGTCAACAGGTTTTGTGTCTTGCTTTGGGGCGGGGGGGGGGGTGGGAGGATAAAACCCACATAAATACGGTAAGGATTAATCATTTTAATAGTCGTGGTTTTTGTAATCAGTTACGTTATTATGTCTCCCCGACCAAGGGGAGACATATAGTGTTTGTACGTTCTGTGTGTGTGTATGTGTGTACGTGTGTGTGTGTGTCTGTGTGTTTGTGTGTCAGTCTGTTGTGAAAAAAGTGTTGTGTGCAAGATATCTCGAGAACAAAACGTTGGATCGAGTTCAAACTTGACTGATTTATTCCTTGATTAGGTCAGACGGTTCTATCAACTTTTGACGCATGTCACGTGATTAGGGCAGGCGTATGACGTCATTACGTAAAAATATTTCGTGCGAAATTTCTCAGCTGCTGAACATCGAAGAAAGTTGAAACTTGGTGGGATTGTTGTATGGTAGGTCCGCAAGATTTTGTAGAATTTTTTCGCGAGTAGAACGAACGAATGCGGCGTATGACGTCATCACGTGAAATATGTATATATTATAAACAAAGTCTTGTCTGCAAAGTATCTCGATAACAGAAAGCCCTATCGACTTGAAATTTTATATGAACATTTCTTGGGTCAGTTGAACGGTTCTGTCATGTTTTCACGCATGTCACGTGATTAGGGCAGGCGTATTACGTCATTACATAAAAATCTTTGTGCGAAATTTCTCAGCCGCTGAACATCGGAGAAAGTTGAAACTTGGTGGAATTGTTGTTTGGTAGGTCCGAAAGATTCTGTAGAATGTTTTGGCGAGTAGCACGAACGAATGCGGCGTATGACGTCATCACCTAAAATATGTATATATTATGAACAAAGTCTTGTGTGCAAAATATCTCGATAAAGGAAAGCTCTATCGACTTCAAATTTTATATGAACATTCCATGGGTCAGTCGGACGGTTCTGTCAACTTTTCACGCATGTCGCGTGATGACGACAGGTGTATGACGTCATCACGTAAAAATCTTTTATGCGAAATTTCTCAGCCGCTGAACATCGGATAAAGCTGAAACTTGGTGGGATTATTGCTTGGTAGATCCGAAAGAAACTTTATAATTTTTTTCGCGAGTAGAACGAATAATGCGGCGTGTGACGTCATCGCGTAAAATATGTGTATATTTAGAACCAGATCTTGTATGCATAATATCTCTATAACGGAAAGTCATTTCGACTTAAAATTTACATGGATATCCTTTGGTTCAGTCAGACGACTGTTTCAACTTTAAAAAAAAAATATCTGTTGTTCAGCAAAATTTCTCAACATCGGAAAGTCGGATCGACTGTAAATTTGGTGTAGTTATTCCTCGGATAAGTCGCACGGTTTTGATTAAACATTATTAAATTCGTGTAGAAAATCAAGAAAGGTGTATAACGTCAACACCCCCCGCCCCTCCCCATTTTTTGGCTCCTTTGTTATCTAAGCATAGGTGTTAACTACGCTGGGGATTTCAGCGTTTTGCAGAAGATTCTCGAGTGTTCCTGCGTTCTTTAGAAAGCTTCAAAACAGTAATAGCATTAATGTCGGTCCATTGCTATTTGTTAGTGCCTGAAATTAAGCTTCTTGTGCGTTTCTCATCTACGGCTGTTATGTAACATGCCACTCAGTCAGGGGTCAGTGTCAGTTGTGGTGCATGATTGAGTCGTCATCTACGAGGTCATGGAATCTTATAGGTCTAAGCAGGTCTAGCTATTGATTTTTTTTCGCCGCATACTTAATTCGGTTGCCAAGGTATTCTATATATAGGAGCTATTTTGTATCGGTTGGCATTGTTTGCACAAGCATTTTTCGCTATTAAAGTGGGTCATCTGATATCTTGTGTTATGAGAAGCAGCTCACCATTTTGGCACCGAAATGCCTTCCCCCTTCTCCCACCGAGGTGGGTCATCTGATGCGCAGTTATGAAGAAGGCCTTTCTAGTGCTGTTTTGCCGATGGGAATGTGCGAAGACAAGGTAGTGTATCATGGCTATAACTACACTTAGGGTACAGACCGTTGCCGTTGCCTTGGGTAAAGGGTTAGAGTTGTGTTTATAGTCGGACCTATATTAAATAGCTGGGGTGGGGGTGGGGGGGGGGGCGTGTGGAGGATGACGGTTAACAAAAAAAATCCCGAACACCTTCAAGACCTGGATAAAAAGTAAGAACCGTTCGTCGTGACCCCTTCCAGATTCGGGTAAAAAGACGTACGGTAAAACCTGCCTGTCTTGACCAACTTCCAGACCCGGATAAAAATGTAACGCACAGTAAAACTACTATAATGACCAACTTCAGATCTGGATGAGAAGGGCCTACAGTAAAACCCGTTTTAGCGACCACCTTCCAGACTCGGATGAAAAAAGACGTCCATGTTTTAGTGACCACCATCTGTGTGCTTTATTTTGAGTTTTTTTACAATGAATTAAGGTTATGTTTGCAGAAATGAATATTTTATTGCAGTAATTAAAAAAAGGGATTTTTTGGGGGGAGGGGGGATCATGGGTTTAGTCGGGGAGACATTTATTTTTGTTTACAAAAACAAGAAACTAAGTAGGTATCGACTGAAAGTGTATAACATAAGCCTGTACTCCTATGTTTTGTGTGCACTGGCCGCTCTAGTTAATACTGTCTTTAATTAGCGTTCAGTGTTTTAATTCAGATCATAATCTGTTAATTTGGAAAAAGGCAAATTTTGAGTAAAAATTAAAGGTTGAACTTAATTAGGTTTTCTCATTGAGTATATCATTTGTTAGTTTATTTGTTAATTAGTTATCAATGTTTATTTCAGTCAATCTCACGATCACTCAAGAACTCACGCATAGCTAAGTTCAAGTCTCAGAATCTTAGTTCGTTTATCGTGTGCATTGCGTGTAAGCTGTAAAGAAAGTTTTATAACGGCTCTTTATTGTCTCCTTGATTAGGAAGCGGCCTTTTAGTTGCTTCAAAGCATTTGTCACCATTTGACGTTTCCAAAGAATATTAATGAACAAGAAAGCTCATTCCAATTGACTGCTCTGTTTATCCAGATGGCACAGCGCCGCCTGGTAGTCACTGGCGTTATCACTATGAGAATGCACATCTATTGTGCGCTTTGGGGCATCCTCAAAGACATTTTGTTGCTTTTGTATCTGTCTTCTTTTGTGTGTGCTCTTTCATACACAATTTGCTATTTTCGTTAGACTTAGACAATAAATTAACAACACAATAAACACTCTTAACACATCACATCACCTTAGATCAATCTTCCCACAGCAGCTTTAGGCATGCAATGGACATTTGCCAACCCTTTAAACATGGCAAAGACCGCGTTGCACCGGTTTTCGTAATTGTTGAAAGCCAATTTTCACACTTCCAAAAATGCCAAATCATTACGTCGGAGATTTTGTATCCATTTACTGCATCTTTCTTGTTCACACGGAAAAGAAACAAAATGATATGTCCTTTCTTGTTTGTCTGCAATTATTACACCCCCATGCAGCACAAATTGTCTAAGATGAGTTTTTTGCAGCATTTTTGTAGTGCTTCCTTCCATGTTTACATGTGGAAACACCAGCGTCCGCCAGAGGGCCAGCTATCTCTGTTGTTACACAAAATAGCAGGAGTGAGCGTTCTTGGTCATTAATCTTCTTTGACGTTTCTAAATAAAAACAAAAAAAAATGATAGCAAATGGAAGGAGAGGGTTTTTTGGTTGGGGGGCGGGGTGGGAGTAAAGAATAGCAGATGAATTAGATAACACGCAGAAAGTTTTGAAGGACGTTTGGTCTAACGTTTCGTAAAATTTCAACACAAGTTAGTTTTTGCTAACACGATTAAGTTCCTATAATTCTTTTTCTTTGTGGTTTTTGTGCAAGCAAATCAACACTCAGTTTTGCCACTTTTAGGATCAGGAAATGAGCATGCCATTTAAGCACAGTGCCATGTCTACGAATTTTTAAAACAACCCCTTTGAGTGAAGTGCCACCCCAAATGGCCATGAATGAATGAAGGATTAATGAATTCATTGAGCTTACAAGCTATTGGGTGACAGGGGCATCAAACTTAAGACGAAGGTGAGCATTTACAATGCCGTCGTTATATTCACGCTACACTACGGGGATGAATCGTAAAGGAGGCACATACTTGAACTCGACCTCAACCTTTGCATGGTTTTCCACATGGTCTTCCGCATGAGCCTCCACATAGCCTTCCACGTGAGCTTCGACGTGGCGTTCTACATGGCCTTCCACATAGCCTTCCACATGGTCTTCTCCATGACCTTTCTCATGGTCTTCCGCATGAGCTTCCAGATGGCCTTTCACATGGCCTTCCATGTGGCCTCCCCAATGGTTTTCCCTGTTGTCTTCCACATGGCCTTCCGCCTGACCTTCCACATGGCCCTGCCCCGTGGTTTCCCTATGGTTTTCTTCATGGTCTTCCGCATGACCTTCCACATCGCCTTCCCCATGACCTCCATTGTGGTCTTCCAAATCGCCTTCCAGATGAACTTACGCATTGCCTTCCACGTGGCCTTCTATATGGCCTCCCCCGGGACTTTTCGCAATGATTTGTACACCCCTTTCAAAGCGGATTACCGTTAGTAATGTAGCATTTTGGAGAACATCACATTGATATTTCCCCGGGGTGCTGAGTTTTAAACTCTATAGCTGCACTGTGTAGCAAAGACTTTTTACTTTTTCTATAACGGAGAGAACCCTGTAAATGGGGATAAATACACCGGGGCGGTTAGATTCGTTACTCAATACTGGTCCTATTCTCATCATTAAAGGTGTAGTGAACATCAAGCCATGTTATTGTAGCTTGAAAATAGGAATAAGAACTTATATTGGTAATTGGTTATATTGGTAATAATTTGTATTGGTAATAAAATGAGTAAGTATTTTAGAACCGTTACATACGCTGCAAGCATGTTTGTGAACTTCCACATTACACACGTTTATTTTATTTAAACGTGTTTTATTCAAACATGTTTTATTCACCATGCAAATCCAAATCAGCTATTACGTGCAATGACTGGTCTCAAAATTCAGAATGACGGTCACAAGTACTACGCCTGAGACCTAAACATTTAGCTCTTACGCGTACTGATTGAATGCGCTTGTTCACTGTAACATATCTGTTTCTGTGTCCTTTTCTTTATCCCAGGTCAGTCTTTCTCAGTCTGTCTGTTAGATTTCTAGATCGCAAATGGTTGCATCCTGTAAATTGATATATATATATATATATATATATATATATATATATATATATATATATATATATATATATATATATATATATATATATATATATCTGTATCCAGTCATAGGGGGACCATGCCTTATATATAGCACTTAGGGAGACCATTTGGAAAAAAAAAATATGTTTTTTAGCTTGTTATCAAGTGGTAACACACAAATTAAATTTCAAAACAAAATATTTTACATTCACAATGTTATAGAATCATTCGTTTTTTGTTTACTATGTAGTTTCATAACGTTTAAACATGCTAAGAATTAAGGAATTGCTGGAATTACACACACACACACACTCACACTCACACTGACACACCACACACACACACACACACACACATATATATATATATATATATATATATATATATATATATATATATATATATATTAATTTTGACAAACCCGGCATTGACTCTGTAAATAACTAAAATATATATGTGATGTATTTTCATATGAATTTTGTTTTATATTTTAGGTGGCACTTACAACAGGTCACAGCATACTTACCATACTTACGAAAAGAATAGATCTTTGTCAAATACAAAAGCAATGATGTCTGTAACAAATGAACCGACGATCTCTGGAGAAAGAGGTAATCCAGGCTCTGAAGGCAGGAGTGATCCAGACTTAGAAGACAGGAGTGAACCAACCTCGGAAGAGAGGCGTGATCTGGCGTCTGGAGACAGTAGTCTAGCCTTGGAAGAGAAGAGTCATCCAAACTGTGAAGAGAGCAGTAATTCAGGCTGTGAAAACAGAAGTAAGGTAGCATTTGATGACAAGAGTGATCCTGACTCTAACGACAGGAGGGATCCAGACTTCGTTTCTTTTAAAATAGGATGTTTAAGCTCAGATGGAGAAGGAGAATATGATTGCAAAATCTTAGATCCTGGTTAATTGGAGGTTTATGATAAAAAAGAAGATCGTTTTAGCCTTACAGAGCTTTCGATGCTGCCTGAGGGCTCGCCGTTGTCGATTTGCAATATTGCAAAGTCCGCCAACAGTTTGAATAAAAGCCAGTCAATCACCAACGCTAGTGTTACGGATACTGACGTAAGCGAAGTGGATATCACTGAGCAATCTTTCAAAATAAGTATACCAATTTATGATGGAAATGTAAATAAATACCCAGAAATAAAATCCGATTTAGGAGGACACGAAGAAGATCGGGGTCTCGAGTGTAATACTGGTGGGAAATATGTTGCTAGAAAAATGTTTCTGACAATACATATGCGGGTTCATGCCAAGACCACAAACTTCCAGTGTACAACATGTGGAAAACATTATTCCAAAAAGTTTAATTTGTTTAGGCATATGCAAACTCATACTGGTGTTAAACCATTTCAGTGTGTTACATGTGGGAAACATTTCGTGAACAAGTCGGATCGTACGAGGCATATGCGCATTCATACTGGTGACAAACGCTTCGCGTGTACTACTTGCGGTGTTAAGTTTTCTGAGAAGGCGCCTCTTGTGGAACACATACGTCGAAACACTGGAGAAAAACCATTCAAGTGTTATATCTGTCATAGAACATTTACCGCAAAACTGACACTTACGCGGCACATGAAAACGCATTTCAGGACTACGTCTTTTGACTGTAAAATCTGTAGTAAGAGGTTTGCTTCGCGCACTTCGTTGAAGGAACATGTGTGGTCTCATACAGGTGAGCAATTTTCACGAAGTTTGAGTATTTCTGTGGAAAATGTAAAAAAAGGACGAGAAAATGAAATCGAGTTCATAAGGGCATACAGGAAAGCAGCAATTTAAGTGCGATACTTGTGGTAAGCCAAATGTAAGTCGTATTAATCTTGAGGAACATGTTCGCACTCATACTGGTGAAAAACCATTCAAATTTGTTACGTGTGGAAAACGCCTTGCGAGAAAATCGTGTTGGACAAGGCGTATGCGCTCTCGTGCTGATGATAGCCCATTCCAGTGCATTACATGCGGCAAAATGTACCGACAGGTTCACTCTAACGAGGCATATGCGTATCCATGCTGATGATAAACATGTTGTATTCAAACATGCAAATCCAAATCCAAATCAGCTGTTACGTGCACCGACTGGTCTCAAATTTCAGCCATTACGCATAATAGCTGAACATTTCAGGAATTTAGAAAAATGAATGGCGGTCACAAGCATTACGCCTGAGTTCTAAAAAGTTTAGCTGTTACGCGTACTGATTGAATGCGCTTGTTCACTGTAACATATCTATTTCTGTGTCCTTTTCTTTATCTTAAAGGGAAATGCGAGTATCTCACCTACAATTGACATTTCCTTCATACTTTCACAGTTTAATGCTTGGAGGGTCTACATTCAAAAATTGAAAGGAAAAAGGGGGGTCACCGATGTTATAAGAGAAATAAAGACACTGAAAGGTCGCGTACTTTTACTATAGAAACCATTGGGAAAACCAAGAAATTTCAATCAAAATGCAAAATTCACACATAATCACAATTGACAATTGCCTCACTTTTTTCCTGTTTGAAGAACACGCCATTCGAAATGCTTTAAGCAAATAAAAAATATATGTCACCGTATCAATAAGAGAATTATACAATCGTTTTGACAAAATCCCATTGACTCAATGGATAAATAGTGAAAACATTGTAATATGATTTTAATGGACAATATATCAACACAGGACCTTCTAGGAACAAAATATCAATACAGACCATTTCTGGACATGACCCTATTTGTCTTTGAAAAGAATTTTTCGATTTAGACGGATTTAGTAGTTATTTATACTGTGTAAACATGGATTCAAACTAGGTGATATTCAATGTAATGCGCATTTCGGTCGCTAGATGGCGCAGAGATACACGCATTTCCCTTTAAGCCACTCACTCTCAGTCAAAAAACATATGTTATTTATTCCAAACATGATATTCACTATGCTATAGAATCATTTGTTTTTTGTTTACTGTGTAGTTTTATAACGTTTAAACACGCTAGGAATTAAGGAGACCTACTTTTGGTCTCCTGAAATTTTTGGTCTCCCTAATACTGTGGTTTTTAGCAAAACTGGTCCCCGTATTGCTGGAATTACACTTATATATATATATATATATATATATATATATATATTATATATATATATATATATATATATATATATATATATATATATATATATATATATATATATATATATAGAAGTGTACCTCCAGCAATACGGGGACCATTTTCGCTAAAAAACCAGTATTAGGGAGACCAAAAATTTAGGGAGACCAAAAGTAGGTCTCCTTAATTCTTAGCGTGTTTAAACGTTACGAAACTACTCAGCAAACAAAAAACGAATGATTTTATGGCATAGCGAATATAACATACTTTGGTTTAAAATTAAATTTGTGTGTTGAAACTTGATAACAAGCTTTCAATTTGATCCTAAACTTTATACCTTGTATAAACATTAGTGCCAAAAAATCAGCTTTAAAGAGACCGGGGAAAACTGCCATTTTTATTTAAGATCCGCTATATATTATGTATTTAAAAATATTATAGCAACCAGTATTTTTTTCCTTAACTGCCCAACATGCTTATACATGGTTTAGCACGAAATTGAAGAAAAGGATAATTTAGCACTGTAAACAGGCATTTTTTCAAAGAAACGAACACTTGAGAGCAAGATGCATTATGACGTAATAAACATTATGACGTAATGAAACGTATCCCTACTTAATATATATATATATATATAGTGTGTAAACCGACTTAAGGGGACTATGCTTCACACTTATACAAAACACTTCAAAGGCCATTTTTTTATATTCTTTACTCTTTTTTTGCCTACCAAAATGATTTCTAAGGAATTTAAAATAAATTTAGCACTTTTTTGTCTGAATAATATAAAAATCTTGCACATATTCATGAAAAATATATGGTCTCCTTATTGCTGGTTGTATATTTCTGGGTGTATAAACCGACTTAAGGCGACCATATATACAACTTGGAGAGACATTTTATTTATCATTAATTACTACTTCAATTCTTTTCTTTCATAAGTAATGTTACAGAGTTTAAATGTCACGTAACAATATTTTAACCAGAAACATGAAGCATCTTGTACATATTTGCATGCTAAGTAGAACTAAATGGCACAGTCATTGGTAATATGTGCATAGTGTCATCTCTCAAGGCTGTCGTACATGCGTATAACTTATACACAATGCATATACGTAACAAATAACAATAATAATAAACATAGGTTTAAAATAAATCTTCAAAAACACCCAACTAGTAGCAAAATATGCTACTTTGGGAGACCAAATATACAGAGCATTAAACCACACACTTACGGAGACCCGGGAAATTCCGTGGTTTTAGCCAGGTCGCCTAAAATGCCAAGGAAAATCTAGAAAAAATACGTAGACCAACTTTTTTGTTTATTTTTTGCTACTTAATATGACAAGAAGAAAAAATCACACCCATTATCTACAACGTATAGGAACATTTTTTGGTAATTTTTGTCTTTCTAAACTCAAAGGTAAAAAATATGCAAATGGTCTCCCTAAGTGCTATATTAAAGGAATGGTCTCCCTATGACTGGTTTTATATATATATATATATATATATATATATATATATATATATATATATATATATATATATATATATATATATATATATATTAATTTTGACAAACCCGTTATTGACTCTGTAAATAACTAAAATATATTTGTGATGTATTTTCATATGGATTTTGTTTTAAATTTTAGATGGCACCTACAACAGGTCACAGCGTGCTTACGAAAAGGATAGATCTTTGTCAAATACAAGACCAATGATGTCTGTAACAAATGAACGGACGATCTCTGGAGAGAGAGAGGTAATTCAGACTCTGAAGACAGAAGTGATCCAGAGTTAGAAGAGAGGAGTGAGCCAACCTCTGAAGACAGGTGTAATCTGGCGTTTGAAGACAGGAGTAGTCTAGCCTTGGAAGAGAAGAGTCATCCAGACTCTGAAGACGATATTAATTCAGGCTGTAAAGACAGGAGTAATCTAGCATATGACGACAAGAGTGATCCAGACACTGAAAACAGAAGGGATCCAGACTTTGTTTCTTTTAAAGAAGAATGTTTAAGTTCAGATGGAGAAGGAGAATGTGATTACAAAATCTTAGATCCTGGTGAAATGGCAGTTTACGATACAAAAGAAGATTGTTTTAGCTTTACAGAGCTTGCGATACTGCCTGAGCAATCGCCATTGTCGATTTTTAATATTGCAAAGTCCGCAACCAGTTTCGATAAAAGCCAGCCAATCAACAACGTCAGTGTAACGGATACTAATGTAAGCAAAGTGGAAATCACTGAGCAGTCTTTCAAAATAGGTGTACCAATTTGTAATGGAAATGTAAATAAAAACCAAGAAATAAAATCCGATTTAGGAGGACATGAAGAAGATCAGGGTCTTGAGTGTAATATTTGTGGGAAATATCTTGCAAGAAAATGGTTTCTGACGAGACATATGCGGGTTCATGCCCAAAGCTCAAACTTCCAGTACACTACATGTGGAAAACACTATTTCAAAAAGTTTAATTTGTTGAGGCATATGCAATCTCATACTGGTATTAAACCATTTCAGTGTGTTACTTGTGGGAAACATTTTGTTAGCAAGTATGATCGTACGAGGCATATGCGCATTCATACTCGTGACGAACCCTTCACGTGTACCACTTGCGGTGTTAAGTTTCCCGAGAAGGCGTCTCTTGTGGAACACATACGTCGACACACTGTAGAAAAACCATTCAAGTGTTATATCTGTCAAAGAATATTTGCCGCAAAACAGATACTTACGCGGCACATGAAAACGCATTTCAGGACTACGTCTTTTGACTGTAAAATCTGTAGTAAGAGGTTTGCTTCGCGCACTTCGTTGAAGAAACATGTGCGGTCTCATACAGGTGAGCAATTTTCACGAAGTTCGAGTATTTCTGGGGAAGATGTGAAAAAGGACGAGAAAATAAAATCGAGTTTATTGAAGCATACAGGAAAGCAGCGATTCAAGTGCGATACTTGTGGTAAACTAAATGCAAGTCGTATTAATCTTGAGGAACATGTTCGCACGCATACTGGTGAAAAACCATTTGAATGCGTTACGTGTGGAAAACGCTTTGCAATAAAATCGTGTTGGACAAGGCATATGCGCTTTCATGCTGATGATAGCAGATTCCAATGCATTAAATGTGGGAAAAAATGTGCGGACAGGTTCACTCTAACGAGGCATATGCGTATCCATACTGGTGATAAACCATTCCGGTGCGTTCGTTGTGGAAAACAGTTTGTCAATGAGTCTGATCGCACAAGGCACATGCGCATTCACACTGGTTTCAAACCCTTCACGTGTACAATTTGTGGGGCAAAGCTTTCCCAGAAGCTGTCTCTTGAGGCACATAGGCGCCGACATGCTGGCGAAATAGAAAAACCATTTAAGTGCTATTTTTGTGAAAAAAGGTTAACACAAGACTGCCGGTTACGCGCCACGTGCGAACGCACTATGGGATTGATTGTTTCAGTTGTGAAATCTGTGGAAAGTGCTTTGCTAGAAGTAGTTCGTTTAAGGAACATATGCGGTCTCATACCGGTGAGAAGCCATACACTTGCGACGTATGTGGTAAACAATATTCACGAAGGTCGAGCTTGAAGAGACATTTGCCTAGTCATACCAAATAACAATGATATTCATGCTACAGTGATATTCATACCACGAAATGGTATCACGAAATGTAATATCATGGAGGTACCAAATGTATCACTTCCCTAAACCTTGTTGTGAAAGAAAGAACACTCGGAACTTAACATCCAAATTAACCACATCGAAAATAAGCACACGTAACCGTTTATTGTTCTTTTGCGGATTTGTGCACAAGGTAGTCCTCTTGCTGTAAGATCACAGTTGCCTTTTCTTCGTTTTCCTAATAAGCGTTACGAATTATGCTCGAGGTGGGCGGGGTTAGGGGCACTTTGTATCATGTGTGTTACATGCGTGTCCAAAATAAACGCAGTGAAACCGGGGTAATTTTCATTTAGTATTCGGTGTTTACAGCAAAAGGAGGGTTTTAGATAAGCACTTCGGTTATTTTGTCGTTTCAAAAATTCATGGACACGCATGGTAACCAGTGAGTACCTGAGTGGGCCCCTGTGATGTTTTTGTTAGTTGTGTGAAACATTCAAATTATATATATTTTTTTAATTTAAAGAAAGATTAGATCAAAATTTTAAGCAAATTGCGACATATTGAAGCAGAATTTAACTTTTGAGATTTATTCTCTCAGATATAAGATTAGATCACTATGTTTAGATGTTTGGTAAACTTCGCTATTTTACCTGGAATCGATATTGAATTATGGTCGACCACGAAACCAGAGAGTAATCTCCTGTATACTTAGCTATACTGAGAGGATCTGACCACTAAGGCTCAATCAGCATGCTGCTAAACTGTCATTTACGTCATCATATTTCCAGATATTCATTTGTATAGAAAATATTAATATTTGATTTTATGTACATGTACTATTAGTACTATATTTTAGATAATAAAATTGATTTATTAAAATGTGTCTTGATTCTGTGAACAGAAATTCAGCGTCGATCAAATATATTGATTGTCGGAAATACAAAACCTCTCAGCCGATTGGGATGGTCTTCTTTTTTGTTGGGACTTCAATCCATTGTTGTTTTGGTCTATATTATTGGTAGTTTAAAATCTGAACCGGTCTAATGCAGACTTTTTAATAGCATGTTTCGTTATTTTAGAAAAACAAAACAAACATGGAAAATTCATGTTAAAGCTATGCTCTGCATTAGTCTAACAATTTTAAAACGGCAACTTCGCAAATGTAGCTCTTGGGTTAGACAATTTAATGTGGCAACAACGCACTGGCTTTTCTATAACTACTTTTAGTTTTCCTGTAAGACAGACGTTGTTCTCAGGCCGCATTCCAGCGTCATGACGTTGCTACGCAGAGGGGTTTCCAAGTGACAGGACAAGGATAACAAAACTAATAGTTGCAAAACTTTAATGTTTGGTTAATGATTTTCATTAAAATGGATTATTAGAAATTAGAAAGATTCTGGCATTGCTTATGTTGCATCGGGCTTCTTGTTTACGTTTAAAGTTTCATCCCCGCAGATTAAGCAATTGATCACTCCTCAGCACAACAGCCCTCATCCCCCTCCCAACCACTCCTCGTTATATGTACTTGTTATGCGCTAGAATCCAAGCCACAAGTGAAGGCGTCACTGACAGCATAGAAGGCGGATAAATACGGGCTTGTGAGCGCCGATTGAGGTGAGCTTACGCGTAGCGAAGTGCACAGTGCTTGCACTGAGAACACATGGGAAAAAACTTGCGTTACGCATTTTATTTGGCTTGCCTAGCACTTGATGGGTAAAGAACCGTAAGACAACCGCATTGCCATAGCCACGTTTTCACAACTAGCAGGGGGGGGGGGGTTGGGCAAGCCTTTGTAACGGAAACGGGGCCGAAGGATACTATGGCCCCTCACTCTGAAATTTGGGTGGGTGGGGGGGGGACAGGGGCCCCCACCGGTTGGCTACGCCTATGTCAACCAGAAGAAGGTTGCGGTTTGCCACGGGGCGTTTGCCGCCCGGTGATTTTGCCACGAGGCGTTTGCCACCCGGCGATTTTGCCACGAGGCGTTTGCCGCCCGGCGATTTTGCCACCCGGCGATTTTGCCACGGGGCGTTTGCCGCCCGGCGATTTTGCCACGGGGCGTTTGCCGCCCGGCGATTTTGCCACGGGGCGTTTGCCACCCGGCGATTTTGTCACGGGGTGTTTGCCGCCCGGCGATTTGCCACGGGTCGTTTGCCACCCGGCGATTTTGCCATGGGGCGTTTGCCGCCCGGCGATTTTGCCATGGGGCGTTTGCCGCCCGGCGACTTGCCGCCGGGCTTTTGTCACTCGATCACTTGCTCATATTTTCCTTTTATTAAAGCATAAAAATACAAGTTATCTTCTTTCGTTAATGTCCAGCTTAAAGATATTTTCTTTGGATTAGTTTGAGTTTTGTAATTATGTGATGAAAGACTCAATTGATTCAGGTCCTAGCCAGAAAATTTTAGGGAGAGGGGGGGGGAGGTTCTAGTTATCTTATATGAATTTTTTTGGCGAAAGTGTTATGTTTTCCTGTCTTTAATGGCTTTCGCGTCTATAGAACCCCCTAGCTACGGGTCTGTGATTCCAGCTAGGCCTGATAACTGAATTGCCTGAAATCGAGTTCTCTAATTCCGTGTTGTAACGTTCGAATGCAACTGGGCATAAGTGTGTAGTTTTCTGGAAGTTTCTGCTCTCTTATTCTCATATGGCATCAAAGATACCATATGAGGTTGAAATGCATAGAATTCTTCACCTATTTTTGTAGTTGTTGTTGTTATTTTTTTTTCAGTTTTCCGCCAAAATCTTGTTCTCGCTTCTCTGACGTAACCGTTGGGCGTAGATAGTTGAAACTTGGCACACGTACGTAGACCTACGTGAATTCTGTCTGTCTCGACTTTAGTGACCTTAAGCATTGTCTTCAAGGTCAAATTCCAGGTCAAATATCAGTTTCGGCCAGTCTTGTTCGCGCTTCCCCAACGAAACGGCTACCCAGTTAGCACCCCCACATATGGCCCACGTCGGCTATACGTGGGACATCCCGTGTTCCCACGTCGGCAGTACGTGTGCTTTTCGTGTGCTTTCCGACGTATACCCCATGTGGGCTGTCCGACGTTGGCTATACATATGCTGTCCCACGTTGGCAATACATGGAACAGCCTACGTATAGCCAACGTAGGTTTTAGGTGGGATGTCCCACGAAATTATGTGGGCGTTTGGCGATTTTGAAACACGTTCCGACGTATAGCCCACGTGAGCTGTCCCACGTTAGCTATGCTTGGAACAGCCAAGGTTCCAAAATAAATTTGTAACAATTCGTAACATCCCATTTAACATCTCGCCTGACCATTACTTTAACCATTGACCATTAATCTTTCAAACTACACTACAACCCACCATTCTGAATTTGTTTAGCAACTGACGAATTGTACTTACCTGGGTTTGAACCGTGAACCTCTAGCATCCTACGCGTGGACCTTACATCTACGCCACGGGGGATCCATGTAATAATCAATGTTATTCTTCCCCCAAAAGCTTCTTGTCCTCAGCAGTTTATTTTTTACATTATCCATTTTGTTAACTGTTTACTGTTTACTTTTATAATTATTTGTTCGACAAAAATCGTTGTGTTCTGCTTTTATACTGGGTGTTTGCTTATATGGAATATCATTTAGATATCCTAATATAATAAAAATATTCAAAATCAAATAAATGATGTCTAAATTAAACATTAGATTTTGCAGTTATATATTAAAATCATAAATAGTATCTGAAATTTGTCCAAAAATGGTATTTAGTTTATATAGTTTTCCATGACGGTCCAAAACACAACATCCAATAATATTGATTTTTCATGATGCTCCAGTGCAAAACGTTGGGTATACGTTGAAGCCGACGTTGAACAGCCAACGTGGGCTACAAGTGGGCTGTCCCACGAAGGTTATACATGGGAGTAAGAGGGGGCGTCCGATAGTGGGACATTCCCACATAATGAAGCCAACGT
This sequence comes from Protula sp. h YS-2021, assembly GCA_949752745.1. Classification (NCBI taxonomy): domain Eukaryota; kingdom Metazoa; phylum Annelida; class Polychaeta; order Sabellida; family Serpulidae; genus Protula; species Protula sp. h YS-2021. Next base: position 7,994,784 of record OX457027.1, read on the forward strand.
ATAACAGCCGACGTGGGCTACACATGGGCTGTCCCACGAAGGCTATACGAGGGAGTAAGAGGAGGCATCCGGCAGTGGGACATCCCACATAAAGCCCACGTACAGCCGACGATGGACAGCCGACGTTGGCCACACGTGGGTTGTCCCACGTAGGTTATACGTGGGAGAAAGAGGGCACGCCCCACCGTGGGACATTCCTCTTGATGCCGACGTATAGTCTACGTTGGCTGCACAACTTGGGCTCTACGTGGGCTGTCCCATGTCGGCTATACGTAGGCATTAGGTGGGGCAAAGTGTAACTGGAACATCCCACATATAGCCCATGTGTATCCGATGTAGGACGTCCCACGTCCCACATCCCACCTAAAGGCAAAATAATGCCAACGTCGGCTATACGTGGGAGAAAATCTTTTGCTAACTGGGTAGTCGCAGAAAGTTGAAACTTGGTACACATACACAGACTAATGTGAACTGAATCTGCACTGAATTTGTGTGACCTTGAGCACAGTTTTCAAGGTCCAATTCGAAAACGGTTAGAGAAAGAACGAGTTTTCGACCCAAGGATATAAAACTGGCATAATAGGGTATCTCTGCGAGCGCGACCCGGTCGGCTGACGATCAACGTCGAAACCGGAAGTTGGCCAATATCTCAAAAACGGTTGGAGATGCAGTGATTTTGAGCGCATTTTCAACTTTTTGAGTTTTAGACCCTTCTATCAAAGGGTTTCTCGGCGAGCGCAACCCGGTCGGTTGACGATCGACGTCGAAATCGGAAGTTGGCCAATATCTGGAAAACGGTTAGAGATAGAGCAATTTTGAGCGAATTTTCGGACCAATAACCATAAAACACTATCATACAAATGTATCTCAGCGAGCGCGACCCGGTCCTGTGACGGTCGACGTCTATACCGGATATTGGCCAATATCTCGAAAACAATTAGAGACAGAGCGATTCTGAGCAAAATTTCATAAGCATAACATACTCTATAAAAAGGTATCTGGGAGAGCGGGAACCGGTCGGACGACGATCGACGTCGAAGCCGGAAGTTGACCAATATCTCGAAAACGATTAGAGATAGAGCGATTCTGAGCGAATTTTTGGCCAAAAGGGTTTTAAACACTGCCATAAAAGGGTATTTCGGCGAGCGGACCCGGTCGGGTGACAATCGACGTAGAAACCGGAAGTTGCCCAATATCAGGAAATCGGTTAGATATAGAGTGATTCTGAGCGAATTTGCTACCCAACAGGGCATAACACACTGTATTTAAAGGTATGTTGGCGAGCGCGACCCGGTCGGATGACGATCGACGTGGAAACCGTAAGTTGGTCAATATCTCGGAAACGGTTAGAGCCCGCTAAACATAAGAACGTTTTTGTTCGGTTGTGAAAAGGTTATAACGTTTTTCTAACCAAAAACGAACCTTTTTTGGGGTTGTAAAAACGTTATATTCAGCAACCAAATGAAAACGTTATTTTACAAACCAAAATCAAACCTAATTTGGTTGTAAAAACGTTAAATTTACCAACCAAATAAAAACGCTTTTTCCAAACCAAAAACAAGAACATTATTGAATTAGATTATGGTATTAGAACATTATTCAAATTGATTTTTAAAGAACCTAAAAAAAAAACCAAAAACAAACCAAAAACAAACGTATGGTATTAGAACATTATTGAAATTGATTTTTTAAGAACCAAAAACAAACCAAAAACAAACCAAAAACAAACCAAAAACAAACGTATGGTATTAGAACATTATTGAAATTGATTTTTAAAAAACCAAAAACAAACCCAAAACAAACGTTTTGTATAAGAACGTTATTATATCAATTTTTAAGAATGTCATATATTGGAGCGTCAAGGAAATGTTATAGGCATTTTATTACTTTGTAAAGTAATTTTATATATGAATAATATATTCACAATAACAAGAATTACATTTTAGATGCGAAACGTAAAATTCGGTTCACATATATGTAACTAATTACTGTAAACTATAACTAAGCAGTAAGTGTTCAGATAAAAAAACCCGTAAAAGGGAGGGGATAGATCTTGGGGGGAATTATTCGGGGGAGGGGGATTTGAAGTGGGAACAGCAGGGGTGGTGGGAGTTGGTTCAGGGGAATTGTCTTAGACGCACATTTCAATGGATGCGCCGTGGCGTAGAGGTAAGTTCGCCGCTTTGGATGCCAGAGGTTCCCGGTTCAAACCCAGCAGTAGCTATTGGGATACCCTAGACCAATTGACTCCATTGTTAAGGGCGGAGGAATCTCGGTGGAGGGAGTGGGGGAGGGGGGTTAAATGAGTGCACTTACTTGTAATTGTTGTTGTGCGATATAGGGTACGCTATGACGTAATAGCATATCCTGTATTGATTTATGAATATTGTTTATCCTTTGTTGTATTTTTTGTGCATATAATATCGGCACTTTTCTATCCTTGTACTGGTCATGTTTTGAAATTTGAATGGCTGACGTATGCAGCACACTGGGGGTTTTCCCCATTCCATATATGGTAATGCCATTGTTCTCTGCAATCGGGTATAATTGGACCACATGGGTTTAAATGTGTCATTGTTGGTTTTGACACCAAGGTGACAACACCTAAATTGGATAATTATAAAGGGGGGCTATTGAAAGACTGCTATTCAATAAAAACTGGGCATTGCGGAATAAAGGCCTTCAAATACTTAAAAGCGTTCCTGCACAATAGAGGTAAGTTCTGACCTTTTTAAGCACCCAATTATAGTCGTTTGGCTAGAATGTGTAATACATTAAAGAGTACTTGAGGTCAACATTCAGCAGACGTTACAGATTTTACATTGAGGCCACAATAGCCTATTTAAGACAAGCGCATAACAAAATAAATGAGTAAGAAAAATTTCTAAAACAGTTAATTAATCACCGCAACTCTCAATAATAATTATATAATGCATAAAAAACATTAGATATTGCAGAATCAGACATCTTTAAACATAAATATCTTATTTTTGCATTTAGAAACAATCTGCAAGGATGTTTTCGAAACCCATGCAAAACCCCAAGGCATTTGTATGCCCTGTGTGTCACAAGTCTTTTAGACGGAAGGATAACTTAAACCGCCATATGCTTAGCCATGTGAATGTTACAAACTATCACTGTGAAGATTGCGGCTTGTCATTTACACGCCACGATAGTCTTTTACGCCACAAACGGAGGCATCATATAGGCGAGGGTATGGATGTAGATGAGCCTATGCCTGCCCCTGAAAAGCTAAAATCCAATCCTGAGCAGTTCTATGATTTGAAGAAAATTCGCGAATGGAGAAGTCAAAAATTTAATACCACGAATACAATTTATAAGGCAAACGTAAAACACTTAGAAGTTAGGGAAGTAAAGGAGATTGTTAAGGCCTTGAAAAACCTTTTCACATCAATCATGAGTGAGGTTACTCAAAACGCGGATGACAATGATCTTATTCGCATGGCTGTTCAGAGCCCTGAATTAGACTTTCCAATACAATTACCTTTTATGAAAAAGTCACAGTTGACAGCTGACCGTTTTTTGAGCGAAATTGAGCGTGTTTTGCAGTCCTTTGAACAATTTGTTCTAGATCAAAATATTGAAATAGACATTATTCACGCAAAATTACCTAGAGGGAGCGGTCGTGTAGTACCTGACATAGATTTGGAGACATTTTTAAAAAATAAGAAATGCATTTTGAGAATAAGGAACAACGATGACATTTGCTGCGCTCGTGCAATTGTCACTGCAAAGGCACGTATTGACAATCACCCCAGCTATAACAGCATACGTCAGGGAAGATTTTTACAAAAAGAATTAGCAATTGAGCTACATCGCACTGCAAATATACCCCCGGGTAATTGCGGTCCGGAAGAAATAAAACAATTCCAATCTGTATTAGATGGATATCAGGTGATTATTGTGTCTCGTGACCATTTCAACAGTATTACGTTCATGGGACCGGAAGCAGAAAAGAAGATATATCTTTATCACAATGAAAATCATTATGCCGTCATTACCTCAATGCCTGCTTTTCTTAACCGTGGTTATTACTGCTCTTCTTGCCAAAAAGGCTACAACACTAAAGAAACTCATAGGTGCAACCGCGTTTGTATTCGTTGCCGTAAAATGCACAGAGAAACAGAAGATGCACTTCAATATTGCACTGAGTGTAACTTCTCATTCAAAGGGGACGAATGTTTCAACTTACACAAAGATATCACAAAAGACAAAAATTCAACTTGCAACACTTTTTACTGTTGTAAAACGTGCGGCGAAACAGTGAACAGAAAATTGCACAAGAAAGAGCATGTATGCGGTGAGGTGAAATGCAATACATGTGGAGATTATTTTCCAACTGGTCACCAGTACTACATGAAAACACTATCCGACGAGGATGATGGCCAGATCAATTCATTCATATTTTTCGACTTTGAGTGCACACAAGAGAATATTTTCCAATGTGGTGGTGGCTATAGTCCAGATTCTTTTACAAAAGTATGTGCTAATTGTCACAAGTCAGAATGCGGTTCTCTATTACATAAACCAAACTTTTGTGTTGCACAAAAAGTCTGCTCACTTTGCATGAATGACGAGATATACAAAGGGTCAACGTGCACTGAATGTGGACCAAACGAAGTAATATTTTCCGGTGAAAATACGACAGAAATGTTTTGCACCTGGCTGTTTTCAAAATCCAATAAAGGTTCAACAGTTCTATGCCACAATTTCAAGGGCTATGACTCCTATCCTATCATGAAGTACTTGTTTGATAATGGGGTCATACCCACTGTTATACCAAATGGCAGCAAAAACATGTCTGTGGAGGTGCCTGCGTTTAAAATACGCATGATAGATTCAATGAACTTTATGCCAACAGCACTAAAAAATCTACCAAAGATGTTTGGTCTGTCAGAATTATGTAAGGGGTATTTCCCACACTTATTCAACACAGGGGGTAACCAAACAACGGTTCTGAATACTCTCCCACCTGTCGAATTTTACAGCCCCAGCAGCATGAAGAGCGAAGAGAGAGCGGTGTTTTTGAAGTGGTACAAAGAAAATCAAAACCAAAGATTTGACTTCAGGAAAGAAATTGAACGTTATTGTCGATCCGATGTTGATATTCTGCGAAAAGCCTGTTTAGAGCTCCGACGATTGTTTATGAGTGTTTATGGTGGAATAGATCCATTTTATAAATGCATAACTATTGCATCGGCGTGCATGAGATTCTTCAGAAAGAACTGCCTTGAAGAAGAAACTATCGGTTTGATTCCCGCTCAAGGGTATTGCCCGGAAGACAAACACTCCTTGAAATGGTGGGGAATAGGCAGTGGGAAAGTACAAGTTGGATGTTTTTTTCGAAACAAAAGATGGGCAAAGATTTGCTCTAAAATTTTTAGCAGATTTGTACCATGGTTGCCCGAGGTGCTACGCTCGCGACACAATTAATCCTATTAACTTGAAAACAATGGAGGAGCTGCATCAAGCTACACTTGACAAGCAAAAGTACTTAGAAGACAAGGGGTTTGTATACATAGCGAAATGGGAGTGTGACTGGAAGAGAGAAGTGAAGGAAAATCCAGAACTAAAGCACTTCATAGACTCTCTAGACATCGTTGAGCCTCTAAACCCTAGAGATGCCTTTGCAGGAGGTCGAACAGAGGCCTTTACTTTGTACAAGGAAGCGGAAGTAGGTGTGAATATCGACTACGTCGATTTTACAAGTCTTTGCCCCTATATAAATAAGTATGAAAGGTACCCGATAGGCCATCCGACTCGAATTTTTGAACAGTTTGAAGACCTTGGAAACTACGAAGGATTAGTTATGTGTAAAGTGCTGCCACCGCGAGGGCTGTTTATTCCGCTTTTGCACTGCAACATAAACGGTAAACTGATGTTTCCCCTCTGTTTCACATGTGCAGAATCTAACCAACAAGAAAAGTGTGAACATACGTTGCATGAACGAGCATTTACAAATACATTCACAACTATGGAAATTCAAAAAGCTCGTGAGCTTGGATATGAAATTTTAAAGATTTACGAAGTTTGGCATTTTGATGAGATGACACAATACAATACCGATACAAAGCAAGGCGGACTTTTCTCTGGCTACATCGACACTTTCCTCAAACTTAAGCAAGAATCCAGTGGTTGGCCTACGTGGTGTATGGCGGAACACTCAAAGCAGCAATATATTGCAGGTTACAAAGAACGTGAGGGTATTTGTCTAGAATACCACAACATTGAAAAGAATGCTGGCCGTAGAGCTCAATCAAAGCTTATGTTGAACAGCTTTTGGGGTAAACTCGGGCAGCGTTCTAATCTTACACAGTTAGAGTACATTAAAACTCCTGCAAAATATTTTGATTTACTTGCAAGTGATAGACAAATCGTCACCGATGTCAAATTCGTGAACGAAGATGTAGTAGAGATGAGGTGGAATTACAAGGATGAATTTATTGAAACGTCAACAAAAACAAATGTTGTGCTGGCTGCCTACACAACAGCGCAGGCGAGATTGAAATTGTACAGTTGTTTGGAAAAACTCGGTACTAGAGCACTGTACTGTGACACGGATTCGATCATTTACACAACAGAGCCAGGAGAAGACAAACTATCATTAGGGGATTATTTGGGGGATTTAACAGACGAAGTTCCCCATGGCACTATAACACACTTTGTCACTGGCGGCCCGAAAAGTTACGCGTACAAAGTTCAAACAGAGTCTCGGATTGAAACTGTTACAAAAGTAAAAGGCATTACGCTCAACTTTAAAAATGCATTAGAAATCAATTGCGAGACATGGAAACATTTAATAGATGATCCGAGCGATAGCATTGTAACAAAGGGCACAAATATCGTTAGGAACAAAAGAACAAAGAATCTCCTAACCAAACGAGAAACAAAGGAAACAAAAATGGTGTTTGACAAGCGTGTTATTGGTGAGAATTACGTCACCTATCCTTACGATTATTAGCATAAATAGCGGTGTCTTATCAATTCAGATTCAGTCTGTGTTTGTTGCGCTCATAGCAAACATGTCTAACGAATACGCAAAATGGATAACTTTCTATAAGAAGATGGCCGAGGGGAAATTGCCGTATGATAATTTTTACGTTGTTGAAAACCACGCGCATCAAACACAAGACGGAGCTAGCTCAATAAATGTTCAGCATATAACACCCACAGAAGCATATGTACAGCAAGCCAAAGGGGAAATAAAAAGAAAAATGAAGAAAGTCAAATCACACAATGGCTCTAGGGGGCAACAAAAGCGAAAGCGATTACATTAGGTCACGTGACCCACTGCGTTTACATATAAGGAAACAAAGAGGCCGGACTCGTCATTTTATCTTTGGACTCTGAACAAACAAGATGCACAAATGCAGTCATTGTGGGAAAATGTACTCGAGAAAGGATTCACTGTTCAGACACATTAAAACAAAACACAAAACTAAATCAAATGAGATGACAACACCGCCACAGCCACCGCCGCCACCGCCGCCGCCACCACCACCACAACCGCTGCCACCACCACCACCACCGCTGCCACCACCACCACCACCACAACCGCCGCCGCAGCAACAGCAATCTAGTATGGAGCTTCTACAGGCACCAAACCATATCTTTCAGCATCCATGCACGATGACTTGTTCAGCACCGACTGGTTCAGGCAAAAGTTATTTTGTTATGAAATTGTTACAACAAGACAAGATTACACCTAAACCAGATAGGATTGTTATGCTCTATAAGCGCTGGCAACCGTTGTACACCGAGATGCAAAAGACCATACCAAATATGGAGTTCATTCGAGGCATTCCTGCAAATTTGGACAGTGATGACTTCTTCGACGTGAAGAAAAACAATGTCGTAATTATAGACGATCTGATGTCAACCACAGCAAATGACCCAAAGATTGTCGACCTGTTTACTGAAGGTTCCTCACATCGCTCTCTTACCGTTATTAATCTCTTGCAGACGCTTTTTCCTCCGGGAAAGAATTCAGCCACACAGCGTCGAAATACACAGTATATGATTATTTTTAAGTCTCCTATGAGTCAGGACCAGATTCGAACTTTAGGGGCATTTATGTTTCCGGGGCAGGTTGGTGAATTTCTCAAGGTCTATCACAGGGCCACAGCAAGACCATACGGTTATTTGCTCATTGATGCAAAACACAGCACGCCTGAAACGGAGCGGTTTAAAACCAACATTTTTAAGGAACCAGAAACCCCTAGCACTATAAAAGGCACACAGATGCTAAACGATGCTCATTTATCAATTGACGGTGTAAGCGACGACAGCCCAGAAAGAATGGTTTCGTGTGATGAATGCGGATTAATGTTTGAAAACATTCATGACCTACAGAGGCATGTTAAAAAGTGGTGTCCTGAAAACGATGGTCCTCCGCTTAAAAAACAAGATTAAGCGTAGAGACGAAAGATACCTCCACACCAGAAATGTCATCAGAATGTGAATCTGAAGTCCTCAAAATGCTCATGAATGATGTCAGAAAAGAAAGCGAAAACGAATGGCGAAAACACCTTAATAAATATATAGCCCTAGGCATGGCAGAAAATCTGGCAACTATAAGGGCTGATAATAAGATGAAGGATATTGACATGCGAAGCTTTCTGCAAAAGTATCATACACTGCTCAGTCAATGGATTCAGCTTCGAAATGGTATGGTACACAACCAAATTTTAAAAGCAGTTGATGAAAATGTGACACAAGGGTATAATAACACAAAAGCTGTCAGGGTTGCGCTACGGCGTTTTCGCGGGATGATCGAAGAGCTGTTAGAAAGTGACTCGGACGACGATAATGATACTGAGGAAAGCATGAGTGAAGACAACAGTGAGCAAGAACAAGAATGACACTATATAAAGAAGGTAAGTAGCTCTGTCTTGTCAATTAGCATTATGGCAGCGTGGGAGAATTACCTATCAAACCTGTACTTTAATGCATCAAATACCGCCAGCTTTTCGGGACCGGATAAATTGTATCATTTCGTTAAAAAAGATGGAAAATATGACATTAGTCGTTATAAGATACAAAAATGGGTACAAAGACAAGAACCTTACAGCTTACAAAGGCCAAACCGTATTCATTATCAGCGAACACCGATTATTGTTTCAGGAATATATGACCAATGATCTGCTGACTTAATGGATATGGTAAAATTTGCCACGGACAACGACGGTTACAAATTTGTTCTTGTTGTTGTGGATACCTTTTCCAAATATCTATGGCTTCGTCGTCTAAAAGATAAAACCGGAGCGTCGGTAGCAAGTGCCTTTAAAGATATATTTAACGGTGGAAGATTGCCAAACAGACTACGCACTGACAAGGGACAGGAGTTTCGGGCCAAGGCAGTACGTGATCTCATTAAGTCCAACGGCATTCAACAATTTTATACAGAAAACGAAAACAAAGCCTCCATAGCTGAACGTGCTATTAAGACTATCAAATCAAAGATTTATCGGTACTTTACGTTCAAGAACTCCTACAAGTATATGGATACACTACCAAGCTTTGCCGAAGGATACAACAATACTACACACAGTACAATCGGCATGGCCCCAAAGGATATGACGGAAAACAATGCAGAAGATGTGCGCCTGGCTACTTACCTTAGCCGCACTGATCCGAAGAAGGCACTTAGTCGATATCAATTCAAACGAGGGGACAAAGTGCGTATTACGCATCTGAGAAATGTCTTCACCAGAGAATATGACCAAAGATGGACAGGCGAAATATTCACTGTGGCACAGCGTTTTCATAGAGGAAGTACTCCTATTTACAGACTCAAAGACTATAACGGTGACTCTATAACTGGTAGTTTTTATCAATCAGAACTTCAGAAAGCAGATTTAAAAGATGATGAGTTGTTTAAAATTGAAAAAGTTCTCAAAGAGAGAGGGCAAGGTGGTAATAAACAGTACTTGGTTAAATGGCTCTACTGGCCGAAGAAATTTAATAGCTGGGTTAAAGCTAGTGATGTGAAACGTATTTAGTTGTATAAAGACGTTCGTATGTTATCCACCGCTTGTCAATGGCTTTGGGGTTGAGATCAACAATTATGTAGGATTTTTCTTTATGCTCCCTGGCGCGGTGTTAAGTCACTCGTAAAGCTGGTTTCGTCTGGTACAAAATCGTAAAGACTGCGATCTTTTTTCAGTGCATGCATCCATTCCTTATCGTCAATGACGAACCTTCGTCAAGCTGTAAGGTAAACAATGGATATATAACAGACTGAAAATGGTGTCATGAACGAAATATGTTCTTTACTATATGTCATATCTCATCTCATTGTCACCATTCCTAATTGTCACTGACGTTGTGTCAAGCGGTTAGGTATAAAATGGTGAAACATTTACTTCATTTACAGTCATTACCTCATAATTGCAACGATCTGATACCCCCGCCTCTTGAGACAAATTCAGATGGTGAAATTAGTATAAAAATGTCATAATTATAAATTATAATTGTGTACATACAAAGTTCTAACTAAGGTTTTAATGTTATATGTGTTTGCTTTATTTGCTTAATGTATTAAGTAAAACCATGTACGTTAGAATTGTAGAATTGTACTTAGTTATTTGTGTGTGAAATAAAAATCTGAAACTGTATAAAAGTGTGTCATTATTCTACTCTGTCTTGATCTTATCTCCCAATTATGTAAAACTTCCTTAGAGCCGCCTCCCTCCCTCAAAGTAAAGATTCTTTATTACAACTTGCCATGAAGCACATAAAAATCATTATAACGCATCCACTACAGAGCAAAGGGTTTACCATACATGGCACGCAAACCTTTATATACTGTTTACGTCAGCCATTCAAAATTCAAAACATGACCAGTACAAGGATAGAAAAGTGCCGATATTATATGCACAAAAAATACAACAAAGGATAAACAATATTCATAAATCAATACAGGATATGCTATTACGTCATAGCGTACCCTATATCGCACAACAACAATTACAAGTAAGTGCACTCATTTAACCCCCCTCCCCCACTCCCTCCACCGAGATTCCTCCGCCCTTAACAATGGAGTCAATTGGTCTAGGGTATCCCAATAGCTACTCCCAGCCAGGTATGAATGTTTCATTAAATGTTAATTGCAAAAAAATTAATGGTAGTTCTTAAAAATGAAATGCGATGTGATGATGGAGCAAGATGCAGCCTCCCAGAGTGAATACTATTTTGAAGAATGTTGAAGGATATTTTTTTAAATAATTTGTTTTACGCACGTTTCACGATGAAAGGTTTTCTTATGGTTGTGCATGAAACGTTTTAAAAACGTTTTTTTTTATAAAAAGTTTTTAGAACGTTGCGAAAAAACGTGTTTCGGTATTTCATATACAACCTTTAGAAAACGTTTTTTGCAACTTCAAAAGGTTCGGGAAAAACGTTTTTAAAACGTTATTTCAACCAAATTTGTTTTACGGGAGACAGAACGATTCTGCGGAAATTTTCGAATCTTAGGGTTCAAAACACTTCTATAAAACGGTATCTCGGTGAGCGCGACCCGGTCGGGTTACGATTGACGTCGAAACCGGAAGTTGGCCAATATTTCGAAAACGGTTGGAGATGGAGCGATTCTGAGCGAATTTTCGACCCTTTGGGTTTAAAACACTTCTAGTTGTGTGCGTGTTTTTTTATTTTTATTTTTTTATTTTTTTTTTTTAAATTGTCTGAATGTGAAAAGTGCTTTCAAATGCAAATTTTCAAACACTCCATTGATTCCAGCGCTAGGCCTCCTGATAATTGAAATGCCTGAAATCGAATTCTGTAATTCTCACTTGCAAAGTTCGATTGCAACTGGGCATAAGTGTGTAGTTTTCTGGAAGTTTCCTTTTCTTTCTTTTCTGGATTGTTTCCAGAAAACTCCTCTCACACTGTTTGACGGAGGAAGACGAAAACTGACACACGTGTACAGGATGACAAGGTCTCATTCGATTACAGAACTAATGCAATTTAATCACCAAGCATAATTGCAACAAGACGGAATTCCGCTATACAATCCATGCACTCGACTTTTTTTAAACGCCCCCTTTTTAAAACGGCCATCACCCCCCCCCCCCACCAAAAAAAAAATGACTTGTAATCTTGAAACGATGCCCCCCCCTTATCAATCAAGTGTGTAAGGTTCCACCTTAATTCTTGTGGGTAGCGCGGACTACTATAAGTGAAAACAACGCTCTTTTTAGCGAAATTTGCACTCCTTGCAGGCCTCGTCTGGCCTCAATTAAAATTATCCCTTACCGCACCTTTTTTGGGCACACATTGTGACATTTGTGATAAAAAGCCCCCCTCCCCCCCCCCATACACACTCCCCATACACACACCCTACTCCTGACGCCTCCTCCCCACCCCCCTCCCCAACACCTCACGCCCTCCCCGTGCTGAATTTAATTAGTACCACAGCAGTAAACTCTTAATATTTGTAATTCTGGCTGTCTTGCAGCGCATTGATCGAGCTAATAGCAGTGCATTTCACCAAACGGCCTTCACCCACAGCATTGTGTGCAGATCAAACACGCGTGTACCTGATGGGCATAGAGGCTGGGGGTTGTACTGAAGTACACAGTATCAGGCGAAATACACAAACAGTGCAAATACAGGCTTTGCGAAGTATTCCGTAGTAGCAAATACAAGCTCTTTGGTAGTAGCTTTGACATTGTTTGGTGTAAGAGTTTGTGACTGCAGTCTGTGACATCACAAATAAAGAGCACTTATTTTTAGCGCCGGACTGGGAAAGCGATATTGTGGCTCACTGACCCTTTATTTTATGTGTCAGCGCGAGTGTAATTTCAGATTTACTACTTGGGATAGTTTGACAATATCACACGGACTTGTTTGACGGATCATTGCGTCAGAGTGGTAGGCATTAAATTTATTAACCTCATTTGCAAATATTCAGAACCTGAACTGATTAAGTGAAAAAAGGTAAATAAAAAAATAAAAAAAGAATGCTAGCGGGCTTCATGAACTATCATCCTCCACAATTTTTTTAACTCTCTTCAACCTCCTACCCGCTGCTCTCTCTCTCTCTCTCTCTCTCTCTCTCTCTCTCTCTCTCTCTCTCTCTCTCTCTTCTCTCTCTCTCTCTCCTTTCTCTCTCTCTTTCTGTCTCTCTCTCTCCTATTTTCCTCT